>WBSA01000021.1:0-722642 GCA_009828645.1 Calcarisporium arbuscula | reverse complement strand
AGGGAATAAGTGGTATAATAAAAAACTTAAGTGAATGGGGTTTGGACTAGGGGTAATTGATGGTGATTATACCGTAGTGCATATCTGACAATATTAAATCAATATGTAAAGAGAAAGATATTGGATAGGAGTAAGATAATTAATACGAGTCTAAACTTCGCAAATCAAAGGGATACTGTCGCATGATAAGGGTCTCTATGGAGAGAAATATTCCTCGCATGTCCCTTCCGGACTGTAATTATCACCGGCTACTCGGAGTCACCACGCGCTGTTTTGGTCCTAGAACGGATTTGCCATGACTGCGTTCGCACCCGCCCGTGCTTGACAGTTCCGGGACCCACCTGACGCAATCCCTGTTGGTAGACACATGGTACGGTGATGAGTGGACGAACATCGCAGTGCGTACATGTCAGAATGGGGGTATAAACACATTCATGGAAGCCCTACAATTTACAATTCGTTTCCGTCAACACCTCCTTGACAAGAACACAGGTACTTGTGTTGCGCAGAAGCGAGAAAATCACCCATCCTCTCATCGAGTGGCAGACCGACACAATGAGCGGCGCAGGAGAAGCCCCCGAAATACGCCACGCTCCATGATCCTTTCCGCAAGGCAGAGCGAGCATGCGGGCGACTATCCCTACGCCAGGAGTGTGGATGGTACATCCTGTGTCGCCTGCATCGTGACTGGCCCTATTCCCGAAGCAGCATCACAGCTCTACCTCTACCTGTGCGCCAAACCACAGTACAGCACCCCGGAAGAACGCAAGGCGGCTCGTCCGCGCCTCCGGGAGGCCCTCGTCCAGTCGGCCTCTCCATTGTCGGCGTATGCAAGCCCATCGAGTTCATCCTTGCCATCAGCGTCGTAGAGCGCCGGAGGACAAGGACTACAGCGCCGCCACTCGGGAGGGATGGCATGCGACGTGCCACCATCACGCGGCGCAATGGACTTGGTTCCGCAAGGTCTACACTCGCAACGCGGGGGACACGCTGGGCCTGTTTGACGCGCACAAGGACTTTGCGTGGCTGTCGGCGAACATCACGTACGGGTTCTTCCTGGGGGACAGGCAGGTGCTGGACGACCTGGACACGGAGCTGGTGGTCTTCCCGGCCATCATGGCGCAGAATCTGAGGCTGGAGACGTGGTGGCATATCCGGGGGACGAGGAGGATTGGCGTCTCCAAGGCGGATACGGAGGTGGTGTGGGACGGGGTGAAGATGGTGATGGGGTACTTTGGAGTGGGTGCTTGATAAGGTTCCCACGGTCGCGGAGGTTGAGCATGATGTTTAGGCCGGGAGGATGGTGCCGTGGGCTTCTTACCTGACTGACGGAGGCATGATCTGACATACCTACGTAGTTTCTTTACCTATGTGATCAAATACGAGTGCCCAGGCCGTCCTCATTCTCATGGAGGCTCAGTGTTGGCAAGCGCAAGCACATTGGAGCGTCTTTGTGTGGTGATTGCGAGAACGGAGGTGAGACTACTCCGTACTGTACCCGTATTTAGCACATCTGATGGCTGGGCGACGGAGACATCCGCAGCTCCATTGTGGTAGCTGCATGAAGAATAAATCCATCAATGACGTGCGCTCTCTCGGATGTCTGGGAAGTGGACGGAGCCGGGTAGCTCGAATACTCACAATCCCGTCCGCACAATAAGCATAACCCACTGGACCTCGCACTGGAGCAGCACGAGGAGGTAGAGCCGGCATTGGAACCGACGGCTATTATTTAGCACGCGCTAAACACACACTACGCCGCAGGCGCCAGGGGACGCGATTGGATCCACAGAGTAAATAAGTCATCCAGAGTAGGATATAGCAATATCAAAAACATGGATTAATTAAGAGAAAACTGAATAGATGAAATCCTATACCTAGACCTGGGAATAGCTGACTGTTATCACTCTGCTATTTGATGTGGTGGATCGTAGTGTTTTAGGGCGCTTTTGTTGCTCATTTCTATAGCTAATATATATTTCCTAAACGTGCGCAAATTTATACAAGAAGAACAGTTCGAGTTAATAGATATTTCTATATAGTTTATGGGCCAACCTGAGAACCATAAACCCAGGTATCACTGCTATGCATGTTTTAAGGGCTAGCTAGAGGGCTTATAAAGTCATTTTTATAGTCTCCACCTACGGCGCTTTGACCACTTATAACTATGTCACGTAATTGCGCTTAGTCACGTTGCTAGCGTGGCTTGTTTGGGCTGTTTCGGCTGCAGGTGGGGGCCAGGTCTCTGCAACGCCAAACCAAACGAAAGACACGACGAAAAAGCACCGGACGTCCATGTGTTGCGCGCTGCGTGGAATGCCTCGCTTTCTCCAGGGACGTTGTGCTGACCGTGTTTGCCATCTTGATTTTGCCACCTTTTGAAGCTCGCGCGGGTCGCGTCGCGGACGGCGATGGAGCCACGACCGATGAAGATCACTCCGGTGCCAATCCCAGTGCCGTTGGCCATGACGCGCCCAAACCGAACGACTCGAGCCGAAGACGAAAGGAAGAAATCGCGGCTTGTTGTTCCGTTAACGAAGAGCCGCGACTATGTGCCCGGCTCAGGCCCTGCGCTCCAGCCCCTAAACCTGCTCCCGCCACGAGACTCCTCAGCATACATTGTCGACCGCATTTTCCTACCGCCTTCGGGGCTGGCAAGCGACGGGAAGCCCCTGCCAAAAAGAATGACGTACATCGTGGCGTGGCGCGATCTGCCGGCGGCGAGGCTGTTGGTACCGGCGATGGATGTCCTCGATTACGTATCGCCTCTGGCGCTAGAGGAGTGGGAGTGGGAAATGGAACTTTCTCTGGAACAGGACCGAGCGGAGCTAGAGGAGGAGAAACATGAGACGAAAACGACTGGGCAGAAGAAGAGGGGCAGGCCGCCAGTGCACTGCCAGATCGAAGCAGCAGCGGTGGCGGAACCGGAAGCCGAGTCTCCCAAGATGAAGAGAGGAGCCATGAGCCTTTCTACGCCGAAGAAGACGAGAATGGAGGAGTTCGAGGGCCTTTCCGAGGATAACGAGAGCCCCTCTCGACAGCTTCAGGAAGACGTTCTGCGCGCTCCGTCACTATGTATAGGTGATTCTGACGGTGCCGAGTCGGAAGGCAACAGCGAGCGTGAGGAGGACCGAATACGGAAATCAAAGGAGCAGCGAGCTGCCTGGGCATCGGTGTTTAAGGCAGCGCCTAATGCTATTGACTTGACTCGAGGGGACTCCGAGCCGGCGATAGGACCGAAACAGCTCGGGGGGGTGTCGTCAGAGACGACTTCTTCCGGCTTGAAGAAGAGCGGTGCAAAGTCTTCGACCAAATCAAGTACCAAGACACCCAAGAAAAAGTCCAAATCGAAGTCGAAGACCCCTCAGCCCAAGCAGGATGACCATCCGGATGCGGCGTGGGAGGTCAAACGTATCGAAGGTTTCGACGTCTTCGAGGTTGAAGACCGGGGGCTGGTGAGATACTTCAAGGTGCGGTGGGAAGGCGACTGGCCACCAGACCAAAATCCATCTTGGGAGCCGGAGGAGAATCTTCCGCCGAATCTGGTTCGGAACTTTTTCAAGCTGTCCAAGGATCGGATACGAGGGTTTGAACAACAAGCGCGGAAAGAGCCATTCGGCATACCGGCGAAAACGGCGAAAGCGGCGAAAGCGGCAGTTGGCTCTAATAAAACGAACAAACGAAAGAGGAAAACCAGCCCGAGACAAGTCGACCTGGCGTGGCGCCCGGGCAAGCAGTTCCGGAGCGTGAGCGACGCCTTTGCGGGCGATGTGGGCGATGTGATTCTGATAGATGACGAACCCATCCCTGACAAGCAGGCCGAGCTGCAGAAGGATGGGGAGGCAGACGAGCTGTTTATTGTGGAGGACGCGCCTCGGACGCCGGTTCAGGCACGGGGCGGGAGCAGATTTGTTGTTCCGCCGACTTTTGGGCTGTTTTAGTTGTTTCGAGGGAATGAATTACGACATGAGCGGGCATGGGATGAATTTTTTCTTTCTTTCTTTTTTTTGGCGTTGGCTTGATTGCTGGATGGGTTGGCTACGCATATGATCACCTGTGATAGGGAAACGGGCTGGGCGAGATTTGCGCGGATGCGCAGGGTTTTGAGGAGGCGAGCCTTTACGGTGAGGCGGAGGGAATACCCCAAGAGGACCGGAACTGATATCCGACTTGATTTACCATAGCGAAATGCCAAGCAAGGCGACTACATAATATCTTGCGGCCCCGTTGTCCCGCTCGGCATTCATTCCCCTATTGACCATTTTTAGTTCTCACCATCGTGCGATCAGAAGCTGTCTCCTCAATACTCCTCCCCACCATCATCAGAATCCGTACCAGCCTCAACTTCTTTGGAGAACTTTAGATACTCGCGCACTACACCCGCTGGCTCCGCCTCTCTCAATGCTGCGCAACCCATCGTACACCTCTCGCAGCGAGGCACCTCCCAGGCTTCAGCACCCTGCTCGGCCGCTTTCTCGCGGCGGTGTCTCGCCAGCATGCCGTAGCTCTCCCAGGTGCGCAAATTGACCTTCCCATGGGCCTCAAAGTGCTTGTCCCATTCGTCTTTCCAGTCTGGCTCGTGCAACGTGTTGGCCATGAGGAGCTTCTCGTCGTCCTCGGCGGAGACTTGCCAGCCCCATTTTCGGCGCGTGAGGGCTATGGTGCTGCCGAGGACGCGGAAGGTTTGATCTTGGAAGGTCTGGCGCTCCTCGAGGTAGTCGTCTACTTCGTCTTCGTCAACGTCGAAGCGCTGGGCGAGTGTTGGGGTCTTGGGGGGGATGGGGGCGGGTGGTGCTCTTTTTGGCTGGAGGTCTTGGAGCCTCATTACGGCGGCGTATTCGGTCGGCCAGCATTCGTTGAAGGGAATGCGGTCCCAGGTTTGTTCGAGGGCTTCTGGATTGACGTGCTTGATGGTGACTGTGCCGTCCTCGCGGAACAAGCTGTCCACATCGAGATGGGAGGAGTCCCTGATGGAGGAACACATGGAGGGATTACCGTACGACGTGTAAAAGTCAAACAGCCGATAGCTAACCAGTTTCTGAACCCACTCAGAGCGATGGAGACTGGCGAATTCCATGATGACGCTCTCGGTCCCGTTCGACTCATGAGCCTCGACGTGGACGATGTCGCGCGTGCCGATGGCGCTGAGGAAGTACCACAGCCACTTGAGAGGGAAGTTGTTGAAGACTACGGCGCGGGTGAGACCGTTTTCGAGGCGCTGTCTTTCGTCGCTGGTGAAGTAGTACGAGTGGGAGGGTATGAGCCAGGCGGAGGCGCGGTACTGCGCTTCATCTTGGGCTTCGTAGAGGAGGCACTTGGTGCTTACTGCGGCGACGTATCGAGCGGCCGAATTGGGGTATGCGAATTCTACGAGAGCGGTTTTGGGCGAGCTGTCGTAAATGGCGCCGGTGGTCAAGACGTTGGTGTTTATGACGCCGCCGTAGCAACGCACGCCCTGGAGGATCTGTGTGATGTTTGTGTCTGGGGGTAGATTGCTAAGGATGACTCGGCGGCTTTGGAGCTCTGTGGCGGCATTGGGGGTGGCCATGTACAGCTTCCGTCCCAGGAGAGCTGAGAAGTCGTTGTGGTAGTTTGGTGTAAATGACTCTGGGGGGGTTTCGTCGGATGAGACCAGGGATGGGGATGAGTCGACGAAGGGGTCGCTGAGCGAGGACGCGGGACTCCAGGAGCAAAGGTCATCTTCGTGAGTTTTATTTTGGTAGATGGACTAAGATGTATGAGTTACTGGTAAGATAGGGGGTGAGGGACGGACGTTACTTTTGTCTGTCTGGCGAGGTATTCCTCGAGCGTTGAGCGAAGTCCATCGAGCATGAGCTTATGTTTAGTTACAACGGATTGGAACATGCTAATCTGACGGTCGGCTTTGAGGGAGCCGCCTGAGTAGTCGTTTATGACTGGTGGGTTTATGGGGAGGGTTTTGATCTGGGGGAGTTAGAGAGATTGGATTGGAGAGGGTGGGACGTACCATTTCGATACTGATGTTGTTGACTAGGCTATTTTGGTGCTCTATGAACTGCTCCATGGTGTTGAGGATGTTGGTTGTTGCTTCCAGGGCCGTCTTGGGGCTGGGTGCTTCTGGAGCTGTCATTTTGGTGTCTCGTGAAGCTATGTTCTTGGTGGGAGTGAGAGGCGAACTGGATTCTTCTGCGATATCTCCTTGGGGGCATTGAGTCTTCATTTCATTGGGGTTCTGGATGCGAGATGCTATGGCGAAAGCTCCTCTGTAGCCGCTTGCACGCGTGTTATATCCCAGGTCGCCGACTGAGGGAGGAGAATGCTCAATGGGGATGCCTCGAGGCAAATCAAGCGGACCAAGCATGATGCAGAGCAATGGGATTGAAGGGTGATCTGGCGATGAAGTGGAGACTGTGTTCAAGATTGAAGTTGTAGGAAGAATTAGAGGCACAAGGCAGGATTTCTTGGAATTTATATTGGACTGCTGCAGTGGAGAGGAGAGTGCGAGGTGTTGCGCCGGAGAGAGGCTGGAGTTGCCGCAAGGCGCCGGGAAGGGGGCTGACGGCTGGTGATGGCACATGTAGAGGCGAGGACAGCAATCGTCGACGCGGATTACACGTCGGATCATGAGATAAAACGGAACATATTACGATTGGAAATTAATTAGATCGAGCGGGAGAAATATGTTTATATTTGCATCGGAAGAGTGATGCCGGGTTGCACTACGAGATGTGTCGTGAGAGTCCCTATCAAGGTGATCATGCAGCCACCGTCGAGAAATCAACCGCAGATCCAATATCCTGTTCCTGAAAGACAGAAATTGGCGAGAAAGATGAGTACATGTATAAAAGCTGGGCAAATAACTTGATTAGGAGCTCGTGGTGTTTCTGAAGATGGTGTTGCGAAGCCCACTGTGACACAACGCAAAGGCCTCGATCGGAGCTTCACCCGCCTGCCGAACGTTCCAGGCCCACTGGATGAAGGTTCTACGACGTTACACAGCCGCTGTATTTGTCATTTCGGGTCTTGTGGCACCTTTCGGCCGAGGGTCTTGATAAGCTTGTAAACGAAACATATCCGCATAGGAGCAGGACCGGAAGATGTAGAGGATGTATATCCTTGTTCGCCAATGCAACACCGCATTCTCGCTCATCAAGCAGACGGCACAGGATCTCACAATGTACAGAACATTTGGCGATTCAATGCGGCATATGAGATGCGTGTTCGACGGGGGGCCTGGTGCTGTCTCCCTCTGCGGGCGGAGCTCGGGGGGGAGATTGTGCTAGAGCAACACTACTCTACTGATGAAGTCACTGTTCGAATAGGCAATTGGCGTCGGCATGCAGATGAATCCCCGGGTCGATAACTGCAAGCGCACTCACGAAATCGGCCGTAACTACAATTTCTTGACTTTCATCACGACTCGTGCTCGGTGCTCCGCACATCTCACAGCATCAACACAATTACGTAGTATGTGAGGTCCGCCAGCCCCAGCCCCAGGGCATGCCGATGTCCGAGACTTGTCCGGGGCAAAGCCATTGGTCCGGGCGGCGCATTACAGTGGCCTCACACGCTACGGCCAGCCGCGCATCCGCTGTAGCCCTCGCTAGCGCCTGTCGGGAATGGCGGGAACGTGAATCCACTGCCGAACTGAATCCCTTCACAGCCTCGATCCTCGCCAATCCGCGGGATGCTGCAGCTTTTTCCTTCTTCATCACTCGCAACGGTTGCTCGAGGGATTTAAGAGCGGCCGACCCTCCGAGCTCTCGCCCTCTCGTCTTTGTAGATGACTATTCTCGCTCTGTTGGAAACACCGGGCAAGCAGAGCGCCACCACTCACCTCTGAGCCTGAGCCTGAGCCTGAGCCTGACATCGCGACATCCCTGGGCACGCGCCGACGACGAAACCCCAGCCCTGGGCTCGAGCTTGCCGCCATCATGAGGCACCACAAGTGGGCGTTCGACATCGACCGCTACCTCAACCCGTTCGTGTTGCCCGCGCCATGGCGTCACGTCCCGTACCCCGTAGCCCGGTGGTTCGGGTACCGCAAGACCAAGCCCTCGGACACGGGCAACCTGATGCCCATATTCTGGGCCTTCATCGGCGCGTTCTGCGCCATCACAGTCATCGAGGCCGTGTCAAAACACATACCGTCATTTGACCACCGCCAGGTGCCCGCTATTGTTGGCAGTTTTGTGAGTTATAGCCCGTAACGTGCTGGGCCTGGCCGGCAGGATGCAAAGCGGGGAGCGATGCCGAACCCGGTGAGGGGGTTAGCAGAAGAAGCTGAGGGCTAACCATGGGTTTCGTGCCACGCTGTGTAGGGCGCGGCTGCTGTGCTCGAATTCTATGCCATCGAGGCGCCTCTCGCACAACCGCGGAACGCCATTGGCGGACAGCTCATTTCGTCCATTGTCGGTGTCGCGGTGGCGAAGCTGTTCCAGCTCAGCCCTCGGTTCGACGACTACAGCTGGCTCGGGGGCGCGCTCGCCTGCGCGGCCGCCACTGCCCTCATGGCCCTGACGAAGACGGTGCATCCTCCTGCGGGAGCCACCGCCCTGCTCGCCGTGGTCGACTCGCGGCTGGTGCACATCGGGTGGTTCCTCATCCCGGTCATGCTGCTGGGCTGCGGGCTGATGCTGGGGGTCGCGCTCGTCATCAACAATATCGAGCGACGCTTCCCCATCTACTGGTGGACGCCAGAGGACGTGCGCGGGAAGAGGCCCATCTTCCGGCGACGGAAGCCGGACGAGGCAGACGCAGATGACGAGGTGGAAAAGGTCGTAGAGCCGCCGGCGCAGGCAGTAGAGCCCACCACGACGCAGGAGACGGAGCGCGACGTCGAGGCGCGCGGCTCCAGGGTCATCCAGACGCACAAGCACGCCGGCGAGGTGGTCATTCGGCCGGGGCAGGTTGTCGTGCCGGAACACATGTATTTGCTCCCCGAGGAGGAGCAGTTGCTGGAGACGCTGGCGAGCCGACTTTAGGGTGAGGAGATCTGTCGATGCCTGCCGACCATATAGGGGGGGGACAGAGTGCATATTATATAAAACTAATACAGCGCGATGATACTGACGAAAGTGGAACGTGATTGTCGGGTGGCGTTGTATAAATGCGATTCGATTGCACCTTGTTATCAGTCTCGTCTCCTCTATCTATGCTGCCATCTGCCAATGGCATCCAAGCGTCAGGACGCGCTAAGCTTCAGGGTCGTGTCATGATAAGCCGTAACTGATAAGCCTCTCAAATCCGCCTTTCCTTTCCCCAGTAATGAACCAGTCTTTAAAAATGGCTCGGGGCCACGAAAGGCCTGACATCCGGCGGCGTGGAGTTCCATTGCACTGGCCTGGGTTTGTCCAAGCCAAACATACTTCTGGTTCGACCCAAACATTGAGACGCGCCAAACAAGTGGTACTTATTGTTGGTGACTTGCAAGTCTCGACTGGGCTGCATCATTACGGAATGCTCCATATCTAAATGGCAGGCCCGCCAGTGGCAGGATATGACTGCGGAACCAAGGAACCTACCTATGCTGTAATACCTATAGCAACCTACTTGAAGAATATATCCAGTCTAGGCCACTGGTACACAAGCTGCAGGCAACAGTCGCCAAAAGATCAGCCTCGAGGCGGACATGATACTGTGGTGGGTCGCCGGTAGTGAGTACATGCCTTCGTGGGCACTGCAGGTACTCCCAGTGGACGGTCCGCTGGTGGAACACCTGTTGCACGTAGGGCTGGAGGTTCTGGTGACTGCGCCGCTGGCCGAGTTGACTCATTGTCCGATGTAAATTGGGAAAGAGCCATCTGGACGGCGAACAAACTGAACGAACAGTCATGGGAATCCAGTTAAGTACCGGGACATCTCCTGAAATCTTCTTCTTCTTCTTCTTCTTCTTCTCCTCCTTGCAATTCATCCCTTTCTCACCATCTTGGGACTCCTAGTTGCCCGCGTTGCTGTGGTCTTGTAAGCAACAGTCACAGCGGCTAGGGACGTACTAATTCCGAATTTCCCATCCACTGTACCGCGGAATAAGTGCAGCCCAGCGAAATGGCATCAACTACAGCTCAGCAGCCATGGTTTCTCAACCTCCATCACCCCGTTCTCTTCCCTTCGCACGACGCGTTGACCATTCCTCAAGCCGAATTCGACAGCTTCATCGCCAAAGAAATTAGCCGCCGCCACGACTCCCCTGTCCAGAATGAAGCGGCCACACACGCACCTCGCCCAGCAAAGACCGAGACCGAGGAGTCAGAAACCTTTACTCTCCTAAGCGATTCTACCTCGGCGGAGGTCAGGAAGGACTTGGCTGCTCTCAAGGTGGATAATCAGCCTGATGGAGCTTCCAAGGAAAATCTCGTCAATGTCGCCCCATCCAGCGGCAACCCTTTTATGGATGCCCTTCACGGCCGAGACCAAGATGAGCAGCGGGAGCGAGAGGCTCCGGACTTGAAGAATAAGATGCTCACAACCAACGGCGCTCTTGCTCACCAGTCGACGCTGAGTGACCTGGTAGATCTCTTTTTCGAGCTCGAAGATACCATCACGGGGCCTCGGTTGCAGGACCTTCTCCAGTCGGCGTGGGCTGTCGACCCAGAATCGACACTCAAAATCATTTTCAACGCTCGCTCAATCCACCTTGGGAAGAGCTCCAAGCACACTTTTTATCGCTGTGCTGGCTGGCTTGCGGGGCAGCATCCCTTGACTCTGATTTCGAACCTGCGGTGGCTCACTCGTCCCGTGATTGAGAAGAAGGTCACTAAGAAGGAGGAAGGGGATGAAGATGTCGTGCTGGTTGAGGCTGAGAAAGACGGCAATGACCCTGCCAGATTCGATATCAAGTATGGTGTTGCGCACGGCTACTGGAAGGACCCGCTAAACATTTTGGCCTTGGCTATCAACGGCAAGCTCAGAGTACTGGCGACTCCTAAAGACGTCCTCAATGTCAAGAGATTCGGACAGGACCCGTATGTCAACAAGTATCGGGCTGCAGTCGAGGAAGAGTCTTCCTCCTCTGATGGAGACGAGACCCAATTCAAGGGAACATCCAAGGGACGGAAGAAAACTTCAGTCGACTCCAGGAAGGTGAGAGATTTCAAGCGCAAGACCCGCCATGAGAGGGCAGTCAATGCCTTCAACGTCAACCCCGTGTACCGCGCTCTGCATATGACCGTTGCCAGGCTCTTTGCAGAGCAGCTCATCAAGGACTTGGCGGCCCTCCGCGGCAATGATGAAAAGGCAAAGCGCACAATATCCCTTTGTGGGAAGTGGACTCCCTCACACGATCGATTCCATGACAGACACACTTTCATTGTCAGCTCCATTGCAGAGATTATGCACCCTCGCGAGTCGTTGAGTGCGTCCCTGAGAGACTCGGATAGCCGTGAAACATACCTTCGCCATGCTCGCGACGCGTATCGGAAGGACATGTCGGCGCTGCGCAAGCACCTCGATGTTGTCGAGCGGGACATTACGGCAAACGCATTTGCACAGATCAAGTATGAGCGTGTCCCTTCTCTCGCCATGTCCAACTACAGTAAGCTTTTCATGCGAAAGGACTTTGAGCACTTTTCTAGCTACGTGATGGCTGTTGCTGAGGGCAAGGCTGCAATTTCCGGGGCAGTGCTGTTGCCCTCCCACATGGTCAGCAAGGCTCGGCATCTGAGAGACTCGTTTGGTCGTGGCCTTTCGGATGAGAAATTGGCTGCCTTATCTCCCAGTGCCCTCCTGCGGCACAAGAAGACACAGACGGAGGTAAATGTGCTAGAAGGACAGTGGAAGGCGTTGGTGGAACGAATAAAGGATTCTGGGACATTGTCATCGAGTATCGCAGTGTGTGACGTCTCGGGTAGCATGCTCGGACCAAAGTTCGGCGACGGCACCTCTCCAATTGACTCCGCTATTGGACTGTCGTTGCTCATCTCTGAGGTAACGGAGGCACCCTTTGGAGATTCAATCATCACGTTTAGTTCGAACCCCATGGTACACAAGCTGGATGCTACCCAGACCTTCGTGGCAAAGGTCGACAATGTCTCCCGAGCTGCGTGGAATATGAACACGAATTTCGTCGCCGTTTTTGAGAAGCTACTGTTGCCCATGGCAAAGGAGCACAGGTTGACCAATGAAGACATGGTGAAGCGCATTTTTGTCTTTAGCGACATGCAGTTCGATAGTGCCGAGGTATCTGGCCAGACAATGGTCTATGATCACGCAAGACGCATCCACACCCCGGCGCCGGATTTCAGGACATCATATGAGCGCATAAAAAAGAAGTTCAACTCTCACGGCTACGATATGCCCCAACTGATCTTCTGGAACCTAGCAAGTGGGTATTCGCGATATGGGGGCGGGATGGCGCCGAAACCAGTGGTGGCTACCGAGGAGGGGACAAGCTTGGTCTCTGGCTACTCGCAGGGCATGGTCAAGCTGTTTCTGGATAATGGGGGGTTCGACGACGCGGCCGAGGAAGAGGATAGCGATGACGAGATGATTGTTACAAAGCATGAGGACGGGGGTGCAACTGCGGAGAGGGCAGCGAAGAAGGCTAAGATGGACCCGGCGCGGACGGTGAAGAAGGCGGTTAAACATAAGGCGTATGATATGCTTCGGGTGATGGATTGAGTATACGAGTAATGATGTATGCGAATTATGGCGTTATTACGAATATACCGGTTGGCTTTCCTGTTTGACTTGTAGGCATTGTGCCGGTGATTGGCCGTACTATTTGACTTGAACTACATCTTGATCACCGCGATACCGATCCGCTCGAGCTTGAACTCACTTCACCACGAGTGAGCTGTCTGAGAGGGTTTAGCCCGTTATTAGCATCGGCCAGTCTTTTAGAAACGGGTGCTTTTCCCAGACCATACAAGCTCTGTACGACAGACGAAGAGAGATATGTATATTTGTCTACCAAGAAAGTAACACATGGTGAGGCGGCTAGTTGAGCATAGTGAGAGAACAGCATTTGCCACGACCACTCGCCCCGTGTTGAGCTGCCCATCCCACGTAAGACCCCAACACTTCACTCCATGCCCTCTCCCAGAAGGCCCTCGACTACCTCTGCAGCCTGCCTAACCACGCACTCCGTCTCCTCGTCCAAGGTTCCCTCTGTGCCCAAAGCTCGCAGCCGATCCCCCCACACGCGCCACCTGTCCCCCGTCAACCCGTCCTCCCTGGGCCACATCTCCGTCTTGTCATCCAACGCGGCAGCCCAGTGACGCCGCAGGTCCGCGTGGTCCATCGCCCAGAGCGCGCGGCCTCCATCCCGCACCCACGTCGCTGCTACGCGGACGTCCAGCGCCCACACCTGCTCCGGCGGCATCCTGTGTGACTTTGCGGGGCGGGAAGGGGGCTGCCTGCGCTCCAGGGTGTTGCGGGCTGCGTAGAAGACTCGGATGGGGCACACCCCGCCTTCGCTGTGGGTGGTTTTGAGGAGCGCGGCCGAGAAGATGCAGAAGCGGAGGTAGTACTTGTCGGGCGTGGTGTTTGGTGTGCTGGCGGTGGACGTGTATGTGTATGTGTCCTCTGCGCTTGAGGCGCGAACACCGTCCCAGTCGCGCCAGGCCTCCAGGGCATCGTGGACGTCGGTCCACTGCTCAGTGAAGCGCGGGAGGGTCGGCCAATGGAGTTTTCCGTCCCGGGTGTAGCTGCGCAGGTCGCTTTTCGCGACGGAGCCTATGGACGCATTGGTGGGCGGCGTGGGCTCCTGAGTGCGAAGAGCGTCGAGGAGGGCAAGGAGAGGCGCGTGCGAGGCCGAGGTGGCGACGGCGATGAAGAAGGCGTCCCAGAGGTGGTACAGCGCGGTGGCGGGGTGGAGGGACGCGGCGACGGTCGTTGCTATATGCGAGGCTATCTCGTCTGCCGGAGGGGGGTTATGTGAGGTGAGGGCCTGGATGGTGGTGGTGAAGGGGTTTGGAGGGTTGGTGTTTGGGATGTCGAAGATGGTGGTCATTTTGGGGCATGTAGGAGGAGGGTTCTGGGATGCGCAGGGCCGCTTTCGCGGGGAGCACGTATGATATCATCGTTGCCGATCCATCGTTATTTACCGTTCCTACAAGATCCATAGCATTGAAGTCTAGTACGCAGGATCATCAGGCACCATCATCTACTACAGCAAGGAAGTTTGAGCCTCTTTCACGCCGTACGCAATTCGCCTTGAGAGCTATCTAGTGCTATATGACTCGGAGACTTGAGTGCCGTTGGCGTGTTGCCTTGACTGGCTTGATGGTAGGCTGCGTGCTCGGATATCGGTCTGGCAGAAAGGCAGATGCTGGAATTGCATGAGAAGAGCAGCGTGAATTCCGCCATCAGCATGTTTCATGCCGTCAGTCGCAGCAAATAACGCGTCGACGAACCCTCACGATCCTCACCACTCACTCACCACTCACTCACACTCACCACTCACACCACTCACACTCACCACTCACACTCACCACTCATTCAACCCCGTGCACCTCCTCATGTCTCACAACAGATAAACTCGCCGTCTCCTCCAGTCGGCGCTCCGTTCCAGTGCGTGCCAGGGAATCCCTCCCGCCTCATAAATGTCTTACCATCGAGACATCGCACCCAATAGGCTCAAACGTCGGACGTGTGTCTCAGAGGATCGCGATCGGAAGGGATAGCATGAGCCAAGCTTTTCGTCCTTCCCCGCTTGGCGGAGTGGACGACTGGCGTGCTTGGACCGTTTCTTGACGAAAGTCGGCTGCGATGCCGTCGTGTCTCGTCTCGCACCCGATGCGGATACGCGATATTGGACGGCCGCCGACCCTTTGCCCTGCTCCTGAGTCAAGAGGGAAGCAAGACGCGGAATGAACGAGAGCTACGCGGCCCACACCAGCTCGAGCGGTCTCGGAGCAGAGGCATGGGACGAAACCTTCAAGACAGTCTCAATACTCGTCTGAAGTGTGGCTGGTGGCGAGGAAGAGACTTCATCGCTCCGCCGCCAGTCCCTCACGATGGCTTCATGCGAATGCGCGCGGCCGTTGGAATGGCGGATTGACGTGGATTGACCCCCTACGCGAGGGCATCGACTGAGCGCAGTGACCCTTTGGCGATGCCCTCCACACAAACCTGCTATTGGTACATTACATGTGCCTTGCCGTGACACTACCCAGCGCCTTGCCCATCACTGACTGAAAAGCCGTGCCCCCGAAACAAAACAAAACAAAACCCATCAGGAACATTGGCCCCCAGCCGATACACAGGGCGGCTCAAGCCACGCCCCCAACACACACGACCTCGCTCACCATGGCCAGGAACTTCTCCCGGTACTCCCCCGCCTCGGCCGTGATGCTCATGGGCCCCCTCCTCGCGAAGACGTTGAACGCCTTGACTATCCCCGTCAGCGCCTTGGCCTGCACGCTGCTCTTTGCCCAGAAGAAGTCCAGCACCACGGCGCGATACGTCCATCTGCCGTCCATGTCGTCTACGCCCCTT
Source organism: Calcarisporium arbuscula (assembly GCA_009828645.1). NCBI lineage: Eukaryota > Fungi > Ascomycota > Sordariomycetes > Hypocreales > Calcarisporiaceae > Calcarisporium > Calcarisporium arbuscula. Next base: position 707,225 of record WBSA01000021.1, on the reverse strand, counting down.
CTCCACGGGTGGGCGAGCGTCCTCGTGTGCGGCGGCGCCTCTCTGCGCCCGCTGACCCGTGGGCCGGGGAAGCGCACGAGGAAGAGGGAGTAGTCGATTGCTCCGTGGTCAGCCAGCAGCCGTGTGTCCTCCTCCAGGAGCTCCATGAGCTCCCTCTTCATCTGCGGTGAGACGCACACCCGGTCGGGAAACTCATCGAACAGCTTATCCTTGACTGCCTCTGTGGCGAGCACCCCCCCGGCGAGATCCCGCTCCGGCAAGAAGTAGCTGCTCGGCTTCAGGTCGTACGTCTCCCAGTCGCCCCTCAGCTCTTCATCCGCCTCGCTCTCCTTTCCGTAGAGCAGATTCTCCATGACGATGTGGTGCGTCGGTACTATCCCCAGCATGCCGCCCAGCGAGACACGCGGCTCGAACACCATGTCCGTGATGCGCACCAGCAGGCTGTTCGGGTGGCGCTTCATGTGCGCGACATAGCCCTCGTAGAGCTCCCTCTTAAAAAACTCGTACTCGAACCGCCTCGGCAGCGATTTAACCAGGTACTTCCCGTCGACCGTGGTGAAGAACGTGGAGCCGCTGTACCCCAGATCCCCAACCTGCACCAGGTGCGTCTCACGGCCCTTGCCGCGCGCGCGCGACGCCTTCTGAGCCGAGACGCGAAACGAGCGGAGGTACTCGTCCTCGTCCATCTGCCACGCGTCGTGCCGTAGCGTGAGGAACTCGGCTGGGTTGTAGCATGTGAGCGTGAGGTGGAACAGGGCGAAGAAGGCGGCGACCCTGCGTAGGACTCTACGGCGTTTCGGGTCGGGCTCCGAGGAGATGGCGCGGGCGATGGAGGCGGAGATGCGGGAGGAACGAATCTTCATCTTGGGCGGATGTGCCTGGCGGCGTGCTGGATGACGCGAGGATGAAGTTGTTGGGATGGCGGGTGAGCCACTGCAGAGGGGTAGGTAATTATTTAGTCTTGTTGGGAGTGAGTGCGTGCGCACGTCGACGATGCGACAGCGGCGTGGGGTGACGTCAGAAATCACCATTAATTGTTACGTCTCAGCAGACATGATGAGTTGGCAGTGCATGGCACGAACTTGGCTACACGTCGCACCGTATTGACGGGTGGCACGATTAAAGGACGTATCAATCGATTGTTTGCTATTTATTGGCCGTCTATGTCTTATTTGTCCCCGATATATATGCGCCAGATGCTACTCCCAGGCCCACCCAAGCAACGCCCAAAGAAACACCAGGTCAAACACCTCGTTGCGCCAATCGCTACCAGTCTAAAAGTCGACGCTTGTCTCTGCGCGCCCAGAGTGTAGATCCCGTCGACTTCTAGGCTCCGTATTATTATTGAATTAGACAAACGCTCGTCGCTCAAGGGCAAATCGCTTTTGGTAGCCGTGAATATGTGATGCGGCCACGAATTCCCACCGTCTCTGCTTCGTAGTGGTGCTCGTGCGAGCAACGTCTAAAAGCTGAACAGTCCACTCCTCCTCTTGCCAAGGGGGTAGACGATGAGCGCACTCATGAACAATCCCACACTGATCGAAATGGCCACCTGGATCACGCTCAACAACACGTTGAACGCCGTGCCGTCCAGGTTGCCAACTGTCGCCGTGTCCGCGGCAATGGTGGCGTTGCCATTGATCTGGTTCGCAGACTGAACGCCAGCCAGCAGGGAGCCACCAGCAGCCAGGCCAGATGGCACCTGCACAAAGATGGCCGGTAGCATAGCTGCGGCCGCAAGGCTGTAGCCCACCTTTCTCGGTTGTCGCATTGGGGGGGTTGACCCAGCTTGCGATTCCGTATCCGACATTGACGGCAGCGACCACTTGTCCGACCTGTACTTCTGTCGCGTAAATCGAGGCTTCAGGCGGGACTCGTACCACTCTAAAAAGTCCAACCAGGCATTGTGAAAGTGTCTGCCCGTTCTGGAATATAGGTTGGCTAGGATACCCACCGTCAATGCCCCCAACATGTTGGAAATCTGGCTATTGCCCTGAAAGTACTTGCTGCAGTAGCTGTTGACGCTCCAACCGGCGAGGGACATCACCATCATGACAGGCGTCTGCTTCCATTTGGACTGGTTGATGATGCACAAGCACATGGTGAAGCCAGCGACAAACAAGAAATACCATTCGCGTTGGAGTGGGCCGTGGCAGTGCGTGTCGCTGGTGGCGTTCTTGTCCATCATTCCATACAAGGACGCGCCGATAGTGATGCCGTATCCGAGAAACAGCGTGTAGATCATGGCATACACCATGCGAACGCTCCCGGACACAATGTTATGGCTCTGCAGCTCCAGGGAGCTGCACAGGACGATGTAGCCGGGGAGGATGAGAGCAATGCTGCTCTGTGCAAGGGTACTGAAGCAAAAGGTGTTGCCACCATTGATGGAGCCAAAAGCACGAGCGAGGAAGGACGTGATGACAGCAGCCGTGACTTCAAAGACGTGGGCGTAAAGCTCGTTACTGGGGGCAAAAACAAGCTGCAGTATACCGACAATACAGCCCAGGAGAAAGGCAACCGGCAGGTCGATGAAGCGGCCTTCAAACGCAAAGGGCGCCACGCAGGATGACGCCACGCCGTATAGGAATACCCGGAACCAGATGTTGTACTTGGGTTTTCGGTCCATGACAGCATCCAGGCGGCTAGTTGCCTCTTCCACGCCAAGCTTGTCGTGGACGACGTTCTTGTAGATGTTGTGAATGTCTCGCAGTCGACCGAGATCAATACCCTGAGGCACTCGCACAATCTTGACCTCGGTAGTGTGTGTGTTGCTGTCGTCGAAGCTGATAATCATGCACGAGGGGATGTAGAGAAACTGGCCCTCGATTTCGAGGACACGCGCGGACATGGTCATGTACTCCTCGAGGCGGTGCGTTGGCGCGCCGTACATCATGAGTGCGCGGCATAGCTTGAGGAGGTATCGGTGTCGCGCGATGATGCCGGCGATGTGCACCTTGATGCGGATCCGCTCCTTCTTCGGCTTGGGCGGCGGCTTCTCGCGCCTGATCTTGTCGGCCCACTTGTCGGATATCTCGCTGGAGCCAGGGGCGGCGAACATGGAGGAGGACTTCATAAGTTCAGTCAAGGCCAAGGAGGAGGTCGACGCACGCGACCGGTGATAGTTGAACAAACCGCTAGTAGGACGGGATCGGGAGCCTCCAGCTGCAGAAGCAGGTCGCGAAGACGATGGTGAGGACCCAGGCGACATGATAGGAGTTGTTGGTGTAACTGGCGTGTTGGTGCCTCCGCTTCCGACTCCTCCTCTTTCATCGTTGTATAAGTTTAGCAGAGAAGACAGGATGCCACCACGATATCTGTTGGGACGAGGGACATAATCTTCGGCGTAGGCTTGGTTTTGAATCGGAGTAGTGGTGCCGGATGGGGTGATATCGTGAAGAAGCAAGTCTCTGCCATTCCTGTCGGCATGTGGCTGCTGCACAAGAGTCTCGGTCGGGGCTTGGTCTTGACGGGGCATTTGATGAGAATGCCGGAATCGCTGCCGAACGCCACTGGGGGCATGGTACCTGGCGTGATGGTGCCGGTGTGGTGAACCAAAGGGGTGGGCAGCGTCATCCATCTTGGGTATGGCACGGTCATCTGAGTCGCCCATCAGGGGCTGGAATGCAGCGTCAAAGTCCTGTGAGTTCCGTCTCGATCCCGGAGCAGAGAAGCTCCCTAGGGAGACGGCCAACTGGTCCGCCCTCTGGCGTGCGTCAGTCATGGAGCGGAGAGCTCGCTGGCTGGCCCTCTGCTCCGCTTCATCCGCCACCTCTCGTTCCTGTGGAACATCGTAGCTGGTATTCCGTCTAAGTGCCGGTCTCGGGGCACGGGGAAGGTGTGGCTGGTCAGCCTGTCGGCTCTGCTCCTCCGTCAGAACCTTGTTCAAGGCCATGTGAAGCTCCATGGCATCCGGGGCGCAAGACGGCGAGAGGTTGGGCGACGGCGGCGAGCTCAGAGGCTGAGCGGCAGGCTCCAGGAGGCCAGCGGTGACGCCATCAGAGCTGTTGCTGCTGGCGTGCCAGACGACACGCTTCTTGGGCTTGCGAAGCGGCGTGGTGGCATTGCTGGTTTGGCCACTGTCGTTTAGCTCGCCAGACATGGCAGCCGCTTGTAAGTGAAGATTCCCAGTCGAGGTTCAGTAGTGTTCCGTCGTGAGACTTTGTCTCAGTGCTGCCCTCCAAGCTATGGCGGGGTATGGGCAGAGGAGGAAAGAGGGAGAAGTTGTCGCATATCTTGCACTGGCGAATAAACCAAGGACACGAAGAGATGTCCGGGGGAGCCAGCACCAGAACCGGTTTTAAGAAAGTAAGTCATGGAGCCATGGAGCCCATATGGAGCCGCGGAGCGAGGGCAGTGCACTGCAACAGCTCTGGATAAAAGAGGGTCGTTGGGGAATGCCGCGATAGTGGGAGACTGGGCGGGTGGGTCGGCGTGGCGGACCGAGAGCTCGCCATACCAGGCAGCGGCGTGGAAGCAGGAAAAGATAAGAGGCCAGCACTCCTCCCTCTGTCGCTTTGCTGCTCTGCGGCCCGCCATGGCCATCTCGGCCGTCGTCGTATTGCAGCCGATGGACGGCCTGTCTCCCTACCCTAGCCTGTCCAGCGCCGCGGCTAAATCGAGTCAGGGCTGTCTGCGAAGGTGCATGTACGGAAAACTCTTTCCTGGAGGGCCCCGTCGGTCTAGGGACTGCGAAACATGTCGCCTCCCAAGATTTGCCGTCTCGGATGCCGTTATCTGTGACTCGTAATGTTAGCACCATATCCAGGCATCCGCTGCATCCTGAGAACCTGTTTGTCCTATGAGGAGTGCCCAGGTCCAGTGTATACACTGGGTCGATGGAGAAAATCCTCACTGCCTCGAGTTTTTTTTAGTGTTTTCCCAATTTTCCCTGGAGGCTCGTCTCCAGCTAATCGAAACAACCTTCTGCCTGGCCTCGACTTGTCGACCCACTGCCCGGGCTCGATCCCCTGGCTCCGCCCGCCGCGGTGGTGTGTGGTAGTGTGTCCCTAACAAGCGAGGCTTTGGTTGGATGAATTTATTTCTGTGTTGTTCTCGAGATTGAGCCCTCGCTCAACCAGGTGTCACCTGATGCGACACGATGCAGGTACCAGGTGATTGCTCTACAGCCGCCTTCCCTAGGTACAAACGCACAGACACGGCTAGGCATGACGTGTGCGTGAGGTAATTCGTGACACTTGGACACAGCACTCGTTAAAAAGGCACTTTCATCATTTACACGCCACGAGGATAATCAATACGTCCTGTCTGTCTGACGGTGTGAGAAGTACGCAGCAGAGCACAGGTGATGCGACCCTAGCCTCCCCTAGCCTCTCCAGCCCTCGACTGGATTGCTCCTGTCACCTTATCATTAGTGGCGTCTACAGGGGATGCACCACCTGCCTTAGCGCCGATCGCACCAAAGAATGGGTATGGAAGCGTAGCCGAAATGGACGACTCTACTACGGAGTCGGGAGCATGGACAAAATCGCTTCATTTGTGCATCCCTGAAATTGATCAATCTTGGTGGAGATGATGAAATGATCGGCGTTGATGCCCGAATGCCCAACCGCATGAAAAGATGCCATGCATGCACAGCCTGCAGCCCTGATTGAGATGGCAGAGGTGTTGAGCGACCGGAAGACCCAGCAATGGGGCCAGCCAATAAAATGGCCTGCAGTCGACACGCAGCGTGCACTCCACTAGGCAGGGTGACAGGTTCCGGATATCTAGTGGCAACGAGTCAATGACAGACAGACAGCTTAACCCCTGTGCGAAAATTTGACGCATGAAAGCTTTCAACCTGAGTGGCCATGATAATAACGCGCAATGGCTGGTTCCAGTGACCCTCGTCTTACAAGCTACCCTATACCTTGCCCACAACCCAGTTTTCACTACAGGGACATCACACAGTGATCATCAACTATAGTACAGTCCAGTGCTCCGTAGTATCGACGGCATTGCCGCTGAAAGGGGTCGCTCCAGAAGACATTTGAAGCAACCAACAAATGGCTTCCAGCGACCCTTGGAGCATCTTGTTGTACACTCTTCCTCGAACCCGAGGTGTTGACTCGCCAGCATTGATTTCGAGTGCTCACAGAGAAACAAACCATTTTTGGGAACTTGGTTTAAACGCGACCCAGCTAATGTTGTCTGCAATTGGATTGTTGTCGGCGAGTGTCTTGCCCATCTTAAGGAACACTTCAGCACATTAGAAATTTATTACGATTTCAAACCTACTTATCATTAGCTACAGCACTCTCAGGCAACAATGCTCAGGTAGGTGGTCAGCTATATTATACAGCTACTTTATATATTAAAGATGGCACTTAATGTAAGCAACCATAGATGAAAGATAATAATGGTCTAGGTAAGTGAGCTTATTAAGACGAAGTAATACATGCGTGGTTCACCACATAGTGGGCACAAATGAAATCACTCGGACCACAATGTTCAACTAATGAAGCACAATTCATGGTTTGAGAAGGGAGTAGGCACCAAGGTATGATAACATATATATTGAGTGTTACAGCTTGGATCAGTAAATGGAGGTCTAGCTCTGGCGAGCCCATGGCGCTGACATTCTGCCAACATACCAAAGAACTGTCCAACAAGTCCTGCAGCGCCCAGCCCCATACCTCCTCAGACTGCCGTCTTGCATATCGTGGCTTGACCACGTCGATCAACTCAAGCTGTTGATAATATCAGACGCTCTCGCAAACTGAAGCTCCTCCAAGGTTTCCTGCCACAGTCGCTTGGAAATCTCCTCTCCCTTGGGCGTATACACAAAGGGGGCCCATCTAGTCGAGTGTTATTAATGAGCTATTGGAAATTGCACCAGTTTGGAGTAAACTTACGGCTGTACATTACCGTCTTCTAGATAATGCCCATGAGATTCTACGCCGTGGTTCACAGCCGCATCCGTGAGTGCGCGTGCCCCTACGGCTGTAGGGCGACTAAAGGCGCCTTGTATGACAACAAACACAGCTCCAAGGAGGGACCCCTTGAGATCCCTACCAAGTTCCGACCTGCACATGCCTGGATTGGGCGCGTTGATGATGGCAACGGATGCAGGCACTCGCTTGGCAAGTTCTCTCATGAAAATCTGGCCGAGCAATTTTGATGTGGCGTAGCGGTCCTGCATGTCAAGGACTTGGGGTCATTGAAGGCAGGGAGGAGGGGTACGGAGTCTCTCTCCCGAAATTTGGCCCACGAAGGCATGTCCGATGACACGCTGATCAGGCGGCCTGGTCCCCCGGGGCTCTTCTTCTTTAGTATTGGAAGCATGAGTATGGAGATGAGAGCAAGCGATAGGTAGTTGACTTGAAAAATCTCCTCATGGCCCGACTTATTGACCGCGAACGTGCTCCTGGCAACGCCAGCATTGTTGATGAATATGTCTAATCGGTCGAGAGTCTTGGTTCGCTCCACAAACGATAGAATGGAATCGTGGTCTGCGAGGTCGAGTTTCCAAACCTCGATGTCATGTTTTCCGGTGCTTCTGTTCGAGAGAAGGTCTTTCTTCGCTTCTTGGCCCTTAGCCTCACTGCGTACGGCAATAATAAGCTTGCTTACATCAAGGTCCAAGAGCTGTCGGCAACATTCTAGGCCAAGACCGGTGTTTGAGCCTGTGATGATGGCAGTTTTGCCGCCGAGGTCAGCCTCTTGCCGGGTGATGGTAGGTAGCTTCGCCATGAGCTGCCGCTTGACGAAAGCCACCTGAGTCGCGCGCTTGTCGATGGTGGACTGATCAAATTTCGCCATCGTTACGAGTTCACAGGCGAGGAAAACTGATGTATCATGCAGTATATGTAATGTGACAGACTGAAATTTGGAGAGTAGAGATGTGGATGATGCAGTGCAATTAACGTCGTGGCGTTACACTGAAGAGGGTGTAACAGTAACTCGCCAGGAGGAGTGGGAAACGCGAGCAGGGAAGGTTGGTTACAGTATTGCTGGAATAAGGGAATTGGCGTAAGTTATATCTAGTTCATATCTTGTACCGCCACCAAAGTCAGTGCTCAAGTCGAGGTAATGCGGCCTTGCACTATCGGTATCTTCGTTGTCACTATCCCCGGGATGGCCAACGTGTCCTGCTGATTCCCTTGGATATCGCTTACCTCCGGAAAGTCTACTTACTCCGTTGCTGGACCACTTCGTCTGCAGCAGTGTTTGCGCTCCATCCCGTTCTCTTGCTGTCGAACCTAGCATTCTCCGACTCCGAAATTGCGAGACCTGAACGACAGTGTCACTAGTGTTAGAGTCGGAGTTTGCTTATGGATCCGTGTAAGGCATTCTTGCGAAATGAAGACTAGTAGCAATGCTGGCGCTTTTAATGACGTGATGTCTTTGGGGCCTAGCAGTAGGGATCTATCACTAACTAAATTAGGGGAAGATGCCACGAGGAGTAGCCTCCGTGATGATGAATGCGGTTTCGAATCACAGTAAGATGAATAGATTAGTGATAGTAGTGCTGGGATTAGTGATCGAAATCTTCTACAGGTTTCAACGCTCGACTCGGCCAGAGACGTTGAACTGGCCATGACTGCTCCGCGCGATACCTGCAAGCCGCATAAATCACTAAAGGCTTTCAAAAGCTAGAATAATAGCCAACACTATTTTGTGAAATATCTCATATTTCGCTGTTCAAGGCCCTAACAGCCCAGGAATTAGGAGAGTTGCCTTCATTTGGATCACCCGCATCAAAATCATAGGGAGCGCCGACTATGTTGTCTGGACTCTGAAGTCTAAACTCCGCCGAGCTACTTCCCAAAAGGGCAACCGAGCTGGACCCACCCGTTGTGGCGACGGCCCCGACGGGTGTGGGGGTGAGATTTTAGCTTGGCCCGCTCCGCTCACTTATATGCAATGCGCCCCAGCTCGGTTGCCGTTCTCGTCCACGTAGTCGTCACATTTGACACTCGTTGCGATGGAACCCAGCGCCAGCTTCAAAACCCTCTCTGTTGACGACTTTGACCCAACGGTGCCCGGCTACAGGAAGCGGAAAAGTTTTGGTAGAACCAAGTCCGGTTGCCGGGCCTGCAAGGTGAAAAAGGTCAAGGTATGTTTTCTCTCGACGCAAAAGTCGCCGGCCTTTGCGCCATCATCGCCCACAGTGGTTAAGCATATTTCAGTGTGACGAAGAAGCGCCGCTCTGCCGCAGATGCCGACGCAACGGCAGGCAGTGCCTTTACGATGTACCAGAAGGGGAGAACAGGCCGACGGCTGCGTTGCTCACACCTTTCAGGACTGAAGGCTTTTCAATCCTGAGCCACGAGACGGTGGCGCCGTTCTCTCTACCAAACTTGAAGACTGGCACTTCCAGCCTTCATCTCATGCAACACATCCAGAGGCATGGGGGCGAGATATTTAACATGCTTCGCGGTAACCAGGTCCTGGAGCTTGCCAAGTCCAACACACTCATCTCGAATACCATTCTTGCTGTCGCCGCCTCTCACCTTAGAACTGTGACTCCCGGGGCTCGTGTACATCGCATTGCTGAGCACTTTCATGTATACACGGCACTAAAGGACTACCGGCGCACGCTGGAGACGCCCTCGGAGCAACTGGGCCTGGCGGGCGTTCAAGTACTCCTCCTCGCCGCGACGCTGTTGAACGTTGGCGCATTTGCGCTACCAAGTGATGAAGTGACAGTCGACGGCCATGTTGACACGGCAGCCTCGTGGGTCTTCAGCACGAGCGACAACCGCTTAGGCTGGATATCAATGCAGATAGGGCTTAGGCCGTTGCTGATATCCTTGGCACCCCATCACGACCGCGTCCTTGACTACCTCGGATCGGTATTTCATGGCGTTGAAGGGTCCCACGAACTTTTCCGTGGCACCGGTACCGCCGCACATGGAATCCCTGACCACTGGGTAGAGGCATTCGACGTGTCGTCGTCATCTGACGGCTCTGATCGCGCGCCGACCGAAGTCTACAAGGTCGCATCGATGCAGCTGATCAATCTACGCCACCTCGAGCCCGTCTCGGTGAACGTTTTCCCCCACATGATGTTTGTATGCAAGATGACTGATGAATTCCGCGATTTGCTCTTCAATAGAGACGAGAAGGCGCTATGGCTGGTTGGCTATTGGCTCGGACTTCTGTGTCGCTTCAAGGGCCTGTGGTGGTGTGAGCAGCGCGCGAGAAGGGACTGGCAGGCCGTTTGTCTGTGGTTGGAATCACTGCACCTGTCAGAGAAGCCGGGAGAAACAGGCCGGATCTGGACGAAGCTCATGGACGACCTCCGGGTCTCCTGTATGTGACGAGACTTGCCGATGGCTGTCAACCCACCATGGCGCTAATCTGGAGACCTTAATCAGCCGTGTTCACGGTCACCTGTACGTGCACCATGGAGCAGAAATTTCATCAAGAATAAATATATGCATAAATTCTGACATGTATAATCAAGGAACTGGCCTGTAGGCAGTGGCTAGACTGTTACATGGCTGGAGCTCGTGATTACAAGATATGCTGTGGTGCCCTGAATAAAATGCAAGATATACTCACGCTGTCTGATTTTGTCGGCTTTAGAGGCATGTGAATAGTCTAACTGTGCAACTGCTCTGTAAAACACCCCATGTGGAGGCACAGCCACTCTCTTATACCCACCAGCGCCTGCAAAGGCAATGCCCGCATACGAACAGTAGCATTTCAACGGATGGTCAAGCATATGTGTAAGGCTTGGAGTAAAAATTGAATCAGCCGCCGAAGACGCTGACAGAAATTTGGCTTTCACTAACCGGAAGATGAAAGCTCTGATATCAAGCTGGGAGATGGTGGCTGGATGGAGTTGGGTGTAATTCTACATCTACCTACAAGGTCTACCAGTCCATCGCATCTTCCTTATCTGCGTCCAAGCTCGCCTCCGCTGTGCAGTGTTTGCTGCTCGTCATTTCCTCCAACATACCCTTTCCCCATTTTGCAAACGCGCCGCCCACGCCTCCCTGCTGCCACAGCTGAATCTCCAGCGGGCTCAAGCTGAACGGGAACTCCTTGCCACCAACTTTAATGGCTCGTTGATCGACATGGATCTCAATTTCGACGCCGTCTCTCGCCTCTTCGTAAAACTCATCGTCCTCCATCACGATGCCCATCATGCCGAGATTGGGCTGATTTCGCGCATAGATGAAGGCAAAAGAACGGGCAATGACGCATTGTACCCCTGCTCCCTGTAGCGCGGAGACGGCGTTCTCGCGGGACGAGCCCACGCCAAAGGCTTTGCCGGCAACGACAACGTTGAGACCGTCTTCATTGACGCGCCGCCAGAAGTCCGGGTGTGTGTGGACCAGACAAGACTTTCCGAGCTCTTCGTTGGATGGGTTGCCAATGAGGGCATCCAGAGGGGCTAGGGCATCGGTGTCTATGAAGTCGCCGAGGGTCTGAACCTTGCCGGATATGACTATTTCGGGAGTAGCTGATCTTATCTTGATATCAGAGCTTTCATCTGTCCGGTTGGTGGAGGTCACAGTTCTGCCAACCTCCTCGGCGGCTGGTTCGACGTAGTGCACTGGAGTGTTTGGCTCGGCTTTTACATCTAGAAGCTGGTGAAGACGGTCCATGTCAACGTCGTCTAGGAGACTTGCTGGATCCGTGATGACCATGTCGAAGCTGCTGGCAGCAACGGTGACAGCCGATGTGATGCTTCCAATAACACCTGGCGCTGTATTAGAAAAGACTCGGCGGCATTTTACTTCCAGGGACAAACATACCAGGACCCATCCGGTTCTTGAAGTTTCTGTTCTGGCTGCTGAGCCAGACCTCGCCATTCCCGGCCCTGTCCACGGAGCTGCCCACGCAGTAGCTGCAGCCTGGGACTCCAACCTCGAACCCGGCCTGCCTGTAAATGTCCGCGAGCCCCCTCTCCTCCAAGTCGTGGAGAATCGGGCGTGATCCAGGGACAACTTTACGCGTGCCCTTTGCAGGCGTCAGACCCTTCTTCAAGCCAGCTTCCAGGACCAGCGCCGCAAGGACCAAGTCTTCCCGGGCGGTTGTGCAAGCGCCTATGAAGCATCCGTCGAGTTTTGTGCCGGCGACTTGGCCGACCGGCACAACATCGTCTGGGCTGGGATAGCGCGCGACGAATGACTCGACCTTGTGGAGGTCGATGATGTAGGTCTCTGCGTATTCTGCGTCTTGGTCGGGCCGGTAGTACAGTGCTTGCTTCTTGTGCTTTGTCATTTTCCGCCGGCTGATGAAATCTCGCGTGATTGTATCGGGGACGCAGATGCCAGTAACTCCGCCAAATTCCTGTCTTGAGTCAGATTCGTCCCCGCACAGAAGGGGATCTTTATACTTGCAGTAGTCATGTTGCAGAATGCAAACCTGGCATCGCAGGACAGATGTTGCAGTCCGGGGCCAGTGTACTCAACTACTCTGTCGGCTGCAACGGTATTCCTCTTCAGCTCTTTCAGCACGTATAGAATGACATCTTTGCCGCCCAGGCCGGGTCGAGGTTTGTTGATGAAGCGAATCTCTATTGTCTCTGGGACTCGGATCCAGGTCTGTCCCGTCACCAGCGGAAGAGTCACATCGGCGACTCCCAGCCCTATCGCCAAGCACGACACACTTCCAGCAGAGCACGTATGCGAGTCTGAACCAATGACCAACATGCCGGGTTGAGCCCGCTCCCTGCAGAACTCCGTATGCATGATGGTGTAATTCATGCCAGGGAAGTCTGTCAGCTTGAATATCTTCCTCGCCCTCTCGCTCGCGTCGATCAATGGCTTGACTCTAGGGTGATCCTTGACTCGGGGATCCACGACATGGTCACCGGCAATCCACAGCCTGTCGTTGCGAAAGATGCCCGGCTTGCCCAGTGCATTGTATGTCTTTTCCATGCCTGCCCATGAGAGCTCAGAGGCAATTACCCAGTCAACGTCAAGGCGAATCACATCACCTGGCTTGACCTCCCCCTTGCGGGACACGTCATGAGCAGCGAATATCTTCTCGGAAAGGGTCATTCCCCGACGGCCTGCCGGAAGCCGGTCCAAAATCCTCGCCGAAGAGGATATGCGGTCCTGGTAGTTGAGCGCTTCCAGATATGCTGACACAAGGAATAGGACCTCGGCAGTCTGTTCATGGCTGACATGCCCTTCGATGGAGAGTCCGAGACCTCCAAAGTCTGGCTCGGTCAAGCATTGCTGCAAGACTTCATGCAGCGCATCTGACTCCCGATTGTGATGTTGCAACTTCAAATCGCGAGACAGATATTCGAGTTGAGAAAGAACACTTCCTGACTGAGAGTGGAGTTCTGATACTATGTTAGAGTGAGAAGTTCTGGAGTAGGCCGTTTCTGGATACGGACCAAGATTTAGGCCTCTCGCCTCTCTGAGAAGTTCTCTTAGGCGACCCGGACTGCCATTGCCGTCGTTTTTCACTTCAGTCATATTTTCTCGGTATGTTATGGGCGTAGCGTTGGCTAGGTGGATGTCATGGTCGACGGAATTCTTGAGTGCATGATGACTTCCAGCCAAGGTCTTTCATAATATAAGTCATGTTGCTTGATGGATACCGGCAGTTTATTTACCTGGCAACGTCACTTGGAAGCACCACGGGATATACGATTGGATGTTGTGCGTGCCTCGGAATGGCCGATTTCATCGCGGGCTCGGCGAGTCGGCCAAACTACACCAAACTACAGCATTCGATCTACACCTGCCGACAACCTGGAAGAAAGCGCTCGACCATTCTGGCTACATGCCGTCTAATACAACCCCGAAAAAGGCATCGGCGTCGGCATCGGCATCGCTACTGGCAACTTGTCCGACATTGTCGCAACTCCGCGTGACTGATGGTTCAGAACAAATTCGTGGATCCAACTAAGGCCATTTACTTTATATAGCCAGCGACCTGAGAGGATACCCATCTCCTCGACTCCCCAATATAAAGCAGACTGAAAGATATGGCGCAAGTAAATGATTCAGCGAATGGCCATGTTGCGAAACCGTCCGCAGCCCGCCTGCGCGAACTGCTCCGCAAAGAGAATCACATCATCGTCTGCCCTGGCGTCTACGATGGGCTGACCACGCGCATTGCTCTACAGCAGGGATTCGAATGTGTCTACATGGCAAGTCCATCGAGGGCCCATTACTATCTCGCCAGCTAATGAGGGCCAGACCGGTGCTGGCACCGCAGCGTCTCGAATCGGCATGCCTGACCTGGGCATCGTCACCATGAACGACATGCTAGCCAACGCCGCCATGATTGCATCCCTCGATCGAACCACGCCAGTCATCGCAGACGCCGACACCGGATATGGCGGTCCACTCATGGTCGCCCGGACGGTCAAGTCGTATATCGCGGCTGGCGTCGCCGGACTGCATCTGGAAGACCAAGTCGTGGACAAGAGGTGTGGGCATTTGCTCGGCAAGGAGCTCGTGGACGAGGCCACATATCTCAGCAGGATCAGAGCAGCGGTCATGGCAAGGAAGGAGATGCAGTCGGCCGTTGGAGAGGCGGCAGGGGACATTGTGCTGATTGCGAGGACGGACGCGCTGCAGGCTCTCGGGTTCGAGGCGGCAATGCGCAGGCTGGAGAAGGCTATCGAGGCTGGTGCGGACGTTGCCTTCCTGGAAGCGCCTACCAGCGTGGAGCAATGCAGGGAAGCCTGCGCGCAGCTGGCTCCGACTCCCGTGCTCATGAACATGGTTCCCGGATCTGTAACACCGGATCTGTCGGCCGCGGAGGCGAGGGAGGTCGGATACAAGATACAAATCCACCCTGCGCTGATGCTGGGGCCGGTACTCGAGAGCTGCACCGCCGCGAGTGCGGCACTACGGCGCACCGGCAAGATCGAGCTGAGCGAGGCACAAAAGAAGGAGGGCGTGAAGGGGCTGTTTCAACTCTGTGGACTGCGAGAATGCATCGAGTTTGACAAACGCGCCGGGGGACAGGCCTACTCCACGGGAGTGTAGAAAACGCCGCTCCGCTGGAGTCGCCGCGTATGCTCGATGAATTGCCTAGAAGGCAGTATAAGCCGGACTTTTTGCTCTCAAATATCCGGGGGTCGAGCTGGAGGCGGACGTTCGGCGAAAATGCACGGAGTCGGAGTTGCGATGTTGGCCGGACCGCCGATAAGCCAAGCCAAGGCGGTTAGACATGTTCTACGTAGCCCCTGGACGGATGGTTGCCACCGAATGTATCTTGTCCCTAGCAATGAATAGGGAGAGCTGTATCTGTGATTGGCAATAAATACAGATGTATCGAATCATGAACCTCACAGTCGCAACATCTAGATATCCCAGCAGACCTGGCATGCGCCTGGAGCGGCGAGCCTGCCACGGGCGTACGCATAGTCAGGGATCCAACCGAAGGACCATCCTGAATCACATCTGCCATGATTTACGAAAAGGGAGCGTGGGAGCCGTCTCGGTAATGTGTCTCAGAATATGCTCCCACGGCGCATCACTTCCAGCCTGCAGTGGATTGCCGCCGGCACGATTGACTAACTACCGCTCCATCTCCACAGTCCCCGCAATACCCGGAATGGTTGGCGCCGGAGCTTCCCGTCTTCTGACCGTCACAAAGTCGTGTCTCGCAACAGCCATGTCAGCTTTTGAAGCAGACGTCGGCTACGCACCCTCTCCCATCTCATATTCTGCTTCACGTCTCAGCGGTAGTCGTCATCGCCGTCTCCGTCCTCGCCCTCCATCCGGCAAGAAACTCCATCGAGCCTCGCAACCATGGCCAGCCTGGGCGGTGCGGCTGGCGTCCTGGGCCGTGTAAAGGCTTGCAACGCGTGCCGCCAGCTGAAAGTCTGCCTCCCGACTACCGTTGCCTTGTATACCTTGAACTGACGGGCTTCGATCGGCAGCTACGGTGTGATGCTCACGATAGCAGATACAGTGCGTGCTCCAGATGCCGCAAGACGGGCAGAAGCTGCGTCATGTCTGCGTCGTTCAAGCGTCAGCATAGGGAAACGTAAGTGTCGATGCCCTCTCGAGCGTCCTCTTCGTCGAGCGTACTGACGCATTGTGCTCAGAAAGGCCGAGTTGGAGCGCGAGGTTAGCAGGCTTCGTGCGAAGTACGAGTCGTCTTCATCGCTTCTCCCTTCCGCCGTGCCCTTGGGTCAACCCAATCCGCCACCGATTGAGCTGAACGAGCAGCCAAGCCCTAGACATCCTGCTCAGCCCGAACCCACTCCACTCGGCATGGACGGAGGCATTCTTCTCCCTAGTTCGAGCAGGCTGGCAAACCAGAGCAGCCTAGGCGGCGCCGCCTGGATACATCTGCGGCAGCACGATGTGATAGATGCTGGCCAGTCACCCGTTCCTACGACGAGCCAAGGATCACAGAACAAGTCTGCGGCAGCTCATTCACGCCCGTTAGGCATCACTTCGCGCGGATTAGGAGGCGTGGAAGTGAGTGCGAAAAAGGTAGATGACTGCGTCGCTTCGTGAGTCTGCCCGGTTTCCGCTGAGCCCAACAAACTAGTTTCTGACGCAGGTGAAAGGTTTCGCAAGAACTACGCCCCGTCCATCCCTGGGCTCCTCGATGACGACATGTCCCCCCGATGCGCTCTACGACTACTCCAAGTTCCTCTTCTGGACCGTCGTCTATGTTGGAGCGCGAGACCTCTCCAGAGACCCTACCCTGGTCGAGAGGCTCACGCGGCCGGTGAAGGAGCTGGCCCAGAGCTCCCTGTTTGACCCCGATCATGCCATCCCGAGCATCCAGGCGGCCCTCATCCTCTGTCTCTGGCGCTTCCCCGTCGCCAGCACCTTCAAAGACCCCGTGCACGCCATCGCCGGCGCAGCGATGCAGCTGGCGATACAAAAGGGCCTTGCGTTTTCCTCTCGAAAGCAAGACTTCTTCCGCATACCCCTGAAGCAGAATGACGCCGACGTGCTGTTCCGCGCCCGGCTTTGGGCGTACTGCGTGACTGTGTTTCAAAGGTGCGTGTGCATTCCGCGGGCCCTGGGACCATCTCCCACTCATGCTGGCCATAAATAGCACGAGCCTCTACGATGGACTACCGCCTCCGATGACGATATTGCCCGCCGACCTTGACGAGGACCAGGCCATCGTCGATGGCTTACCGAGCTCCTTACGGTACAGCTATCGTCTGCATCGGGTCCTAGCCGGCGCGTTCGCTTCAATCTTGCAGACGACCAATCTCAACCTGGAAAAGGACGGCGATCTTTTGAACTCTCTGGTATCGCATTTCGACACCCAGGCTCAGCAGGTCTTCCCTGCTGAAACTGGTGATCTCGGTAAGTCAATGTTCAGCAAGTGGCAGCGAGGGTATATACCTTGCAGCGCGCGACGCAGACATCATTGCGTCTGTTGGACGTGTCCGTCCCGATCTGACCGCTCAGCGAAGTCAGACTAACTGATGACGCCTCCTTCAGGCCGCTTTACGCTCTGCTGCACCCGACTGGTCATGAGAGCCTTCCACTTCTTCACCGCGCCAAGTAGCCAGCGCACGGCTGGGATTCTGCAGACGTACTTCATCTCATGCGAAATCATCGAAATATCGGCCCGCTTGGACAGGGTCCAGGACTTTGGAAGCCACTGCAACTCCTGGCAGGCCCGAGCCGGTATCTTGGCCGCGGTGTGCATTCTCCGAATTCTCCGGAGCAACCTGGACGTGCAGATTAATACCCAGATCGGAGAGGACATGTACTTGAGGCCATCCGCCTGTCCAAGAAGCGCTCCGTTAGAAACTACGACCCGGCTGCGAAAATGACCACTGTTCTGACCCAGCTCTGGTCTTATACGCGGCTCTTTCAGTTCCATGATGGCCGCAAGGACGGTGTTCGGCTGCTGCTCCGCGGCCGCTTGGTGAGTTCATCCAACCCGTCCTTAGGGTAGCTGTGCTGATAGGATTCAGTCCATGAGTGTCGTGTTCGACTGCGTCTGGTGGTGGCGTGCCCAGTTTGACGGCAAAAGCAACCCGTATGTGGCAGGACACCCGCCGACCTCTGCGATCAAGTCTCCCCGATCGGCCGGGTCGACGCTGGTGGAGCAGAATCTCGAGAGCGCGTCCGAGTTAAACCCCGACTGTTCCGAAGAGTTTATGGACATGCTCATGGACGCATCAGGTCTCCCCGATTGGAACTGGGAAGAGCTCGGAATTCCACAATGGAACTGGTGTTGAGCTGCTGAATAAGGCCAGGCTCGTTCAACCATGCGATGGCCGCCTGTACAATTTTTCGCACGGAATTTGATACATCGTGATAGCGGAAGAACAGGAGTCGTAATTGTCTTTAAAGGAACATTACTATTTATATCCGACAAGGTAGCTAAGATTGAGTCTGAGATTGCCTTTCCATCTACTATGATTCTACTTATACGTCCCTCTTCTACACTCGATGGAATACACCATCGTTATTTACATTCGTACCTTGAGTTAGGCAATCGGGTTCTTGGACGACCCACCCATTAGCTCTTCCAGCAGTAATACGTCGTCTAGTGTCTCCATCTCCAGCACCATCTTCTCAATTTTGCCAGCTCTCTCGGAATCGATGACGTCCTTCGTGAGATCCCTCCACTTCTCTACGATCTCTTCGTTTGATAAAGCCGGGTCGATTCCCCTGGCCGCCTCCAAACGTTGCTCCAACACAGTGCCATCCTCAAACTCGATCGTCACGGTTTGTCGTCCCCTCGGGCAGTTCGCTTCTTGCGACTGCGAGCAGTCGGTCAAGTCGACCAGTCTCCACACGTCATCTCGCTGCAGCATGTCATGTCTGAACTGGGTGGGCAGGACCTGTCCGTGAATGATCTGCGTCGCGGCAACATACGCGTTGCTCATCTGCGCGCCGGTGCATGTGAGTGGTCGTGTTGCTTTCCAGCCGCCGTGGTGGAATGCTGCCTCGCCCAGCTCAATCTTGATCTTGTTGATCTCGTGGGCCTTGCTATGCATCTGCGCCGGGTGAAGCTCCTGCAACTTCCTCACGCAGTCGATGGTGGGATGAGTGCCAGCCATTGCTGCGTAGGGCTTGACCCGCACGCCATGTGTCTGCCACTTGGACCCGAGGCCGCTCACCAGCTCGTCCGGCAGATACTGGGGGGTCTTGGCGTTCCCCGAGCTGAATTGCTTTAGGAAGCCGCCATATTCCCGCTCGAAAACGCGCTTGATGCCAATGTAGCCGCGTCGAGCCAGGAACGCGGCCAAGAGACCGTTGCGGGCAGCAAAGCCATGTTGCATGCGCTTTGCGTCGCTCTCAAACTGCGCGGACATCAACCCGCAGGCTTGAGTGCAGGCGGTCCCAAACGCGTCTTCCATCAGCTCGGCGTCGAGGCCCAGCAGCTTTCCAACAGCGGCAGCGGCGGCAGCAGGCCCAAACACGGCTCCGGAATGCCAACCGGTCGAGAGGACGTGTGATCCGTGTAGGGCAAGGCCAACCCGGGGCCCAACCTCTAATCCGACGATGGTAGCAAGGAGAAGATCAGATCCCGATACTCGGGCGGTCCTGTTTTGCGCACCGAGGTGTTGCGCCGCGGCGAATAAGGCGGGTAATAGGATGCTGCTGGAATGGAGAGGAGCCTCGGCGTGCCAGTCGTCGAGCTCAAATCCCTGGATAAAGGTGCTGTTGAGGAGGGCGGCAGACTGAGCAGATAGCTTCCTGCCGCCCCATCCAAATACTGTTGCATCGCCTCCTAGTGGCTCGAGATCGAAGATTGCCTCGGCAGCTTTCTCTGACCATGGCAAGTGCGCGCCGACGAGGGCGCATGCCAGCCCGTCCAAGATGAGATGTTTTGCTCGGAGGCGGACCTCATCAGGGATGTCGGATAAAGTGATGGATGATACCCAGCTGGAGAGCTGCTCCGTTGGGCCGGGGGCCGCAGGTTTGGTTTGTGTAGGCGCCATACTTTCTCACGGGAGGATGGAACTTACGAGATGGACATGTGGTCTTTGAATAAACATTTCTGTATATATTTACATTGCGCGTTCTCATGTCAATTTATTGCGACTGCTGGTAAGCTGGAATCCCCGGGCGCGAGTATCTGCCAAGTCGGAGCTCTAAAGGGCTAGTCCGGCGAAAGTCGGCAAAGCGAATGCCGACCCGGAGATCGGGCAAATGCCAAAGTCGGAATACGGATATCCAGCGGCACATCGCCATCCAGTTTCGATGCTGCACATGAATGAAGAATTGATATCATATCCGTTACGAGGGCGGCGACAACCGGAAGCCGTACATTCGAGGTTGTGGCGGGCTGTGGCTGGCATGATGAACATCCGGTTCATGGCCACTCTATTTCCTCGGTTCTTTACTCTTAGCTACTTGGACTAATGATTGGCGAGTTTCATCCCAAAGCGGACAGTATGGCTTCCATTGTGGGATATCCTTAAGCTGATAAGTAATGAATCTGGATGAGCTATTGACTAGTGGTAACTCTAGTAGGCAGTAACTCTCCCTTGATCCCTCCACATTACATACAAGAACAGATATGTACAGCTGAAGCAATCTGTATGTACTGCGAAAACAGAGTAGTGCTAATTTCGCATGAGATGAAGTTTGTTTGCAGAATCCCAGCCGTGCGCTGGCCACTTGAAGAAGTGAAACCCCCCAACATCCATCGCCATGTACCCCTGCCCTATTGTCATCCGTTTACCACGCGCCGGGGTCGGCATCGGCAAAGGTCGTGCCAATGGAAATCTGGTCGTACCAGATCTGGCGAGTATTCTGGCTGCCCTTCATGCCGCCGTCGTCGTGCCAGCCGTTGGCGTAGATTCCGACGTGGAAGTCGAAGGCGCGGCCGTCGCTGATGGTGGTGGCAACGTTGGAAACGTCGACGACCTTGACGCCGTCAAACCACAGTCTGAAGAACCCAGTGGCGCTGGACTGCCAGTTGGCCTGGATGGTGACGCGGTGCCAGGCTCCGGCCGACACGGTGGCGATGTTGCTAAAGGTCCGGATCTGCTGGGCGCAGATGCTGCCGTACTTGAGGCGCGTGTAGAGCTGGTTGCCGACGAGCCAGACCATGGTGGAGGGCATCCAGTCGTCGCAGCCCGTGTTGGTGAAGTCGGCGATGAACTGGCCTATGTTGTACGACTGGGCGGGCGAGAACTGCCAGTCGTCCTGCAGACGAAAGGCAAACCCATAGTAGCCCTGGTCGCCGCGCTTGTAGGCGCCGGTCTTGGCCTTCTCCGAGTGGTAGCGGCCGGTGTAGCCGGGGGTGTAGACCTGGGTCATCTTCAGAGCAGTAGGGCCCTTGAGGACGACATTGGTGACCTCCTGGATGGTGCCTTTGTTCTCGACGGTCTGCGCATTCCACCCCGAGAGCGTACCGGTGTTGCTAAAGGACCGGGACGCTTCCGCGCCGAGGCCAAAGGCCACAGCCACAATTGAAAGGATGTTGAGACGCATATTTCCTGTCGTACTCTAGGGGGAACAGAAATGGGATGAACAGAATCAGCTAGACAAGGCAGAGGCGGACACCAACGACGATCAACTCGCTACTTATACCTGCAACTGTGCCAGCCCCCGCGGTAACGTTTGATTGCGACAGTGCCCCGTTGCATGGATGCGATGCTCCAGCGCAATATAGAATCGCAATCCATAGATATTCGCAACATCTCCATATAGGGCCGACGTGGCGGTTGGGATAGACTTGAGCAGCTAGACTGCAACTGCCGTCTGGGGTATGGTCTACCCCATGTTTGAAGAGCCACGGTAGCATTGCATTGTACTCATCCCCAGAATGGTGGAAAATTATTTCCGTCAGATGGGGGAGAGATGGGGATCAAAGCGAAGCATTTTCCATCCAATCATTCCTGGTCAATTGTATCCAACGTCGCCGGTGATGATTGGCCCGACGACCGGACATCGAGTGGCGCACAAGGGCTGAGCGATCTGTAGTTTGTTTTGCCCGCCCAGAATTGCTCGTGATGTATCATATATAGCGAGGTGGGCGGAGGATTACGCGTGTAAAGACCCACGCAGACGATAGTTGCTTAACTGGGAGGTTCCATCGTTCATAGTCCATCCGTACTGGTGGAAATTGCTACCCCTGTCGTGTGCCCGACCAGCGTTCGTCGTCGGAGTATAGGATCGACGAGCATCTAAGAAGGGCCCCGTCCTACGATCAAAACCAGCGCGCAAAACGAATCAAGGCGTAAAGAATGGCGCAATAGCTTGGCAGCAGTCCAGCAATCTGCCAGTACCGCCGGCCGGCCAATATTTCACGTCGGCAGCGGTGCCACGCCATGTGCTAGCCGTGCCATTTAAGAGCATCAATAAGGCACCAGGGCGTTGATTATTCAGCCATATATGTTGAAGGCCACATGTTGATCTGGTTTTACCTCGGCCTCTCCCTATTGAAGCTTAAGAACCGGGGTACCTTGATGCGGGATTGAGGTGCCTTAGCGAGACTTGAAGCGGAGCTGGAATGCTAGTTGGCCTCGTATTAGCTACGGCAAGGATCACTTATATAGTACTCGCACCCGCGGGCGATCCTGGGTCTAGGATGCTCCGCGGCCATTTTAAGCCATTGCCTCCCGTGCCGTTGTGGCGTATTTGCAATCCCTGACTCGAAGCGGCCGTCTCGTGCTCACTGCTCTTCCCTTGGTGTGAGCATTGGTATGGGTGGGAGTTATCACGAGTAGGTGAGTGCCGTTTCAGACTGAACGCGATTCGTCGAATGAACGCCAACAGCGAGGCGGCGTGTATGGAGAGCAAGGCTGCGCAGCCCAACCACGAGACGCCAGCGATCCACGACTCAAGCCGCCCAGATATCTGCTCCGGAAGCATCCGCAGGCCGTGGCGCCGAGGGAACGGCAGTGAGAATCCTAGATCCATGTGTCGATGGTATTTCGGTGAGTGGTAGATGCGGAATATCGCTCAATTGGGTGTGGAGGGCGTGAGGGTTAAGTGACAGGCATGTAAATCAAGAACGGGATACTGGCAGTTTCATTGTCCGATTGGTAGGTAGACGATCGCGTACCAAAATGGTAGAGCAGTTGAATCATCATTCCACTGTTATCTAACACAGGACATGTCTCGTTCCCAGCTGTGGTAGCCATAGACGTGTTGAACATGGTTTGTTCCAACTTTCGTATCGCGCCTGTTGTCTTGCTTCAAATATTGAGGCATTCATGAGAGATATTGTTTCAGTTAGTTTAAGACGGCCCCTTGACATCCACACCTAGACGAGGCACAATAGGATAATCGTTGCATGTGTTTGAATCCTGCGACTCGAGACGGACGACTTTGCTTGCCTACATTTAAATATCTCTATTCTTTGTATATCGTCACGAGTGTATAGATTGCTGCCGTCGATGTTGCTTTGACAAAATGTCCATCTACTAACAAGGCAGTGTTTGCAACCCTATGCCGAATCCACTCAGCAAGTCCGGCATACTCCTGGCATCGGATGCACGGCCACCAGAGACCAGAGAATCACAACACTTCAGCCTTGCCTGTGCAATCTATCATTGATTCTGACACCTTGCATCAAGCCTAAAGAGGAGCATGCATCTCCCAGCCCAAGGCGGACCGACGCGCTCTTGCTCTGACAGTAGCTCAAACCATTTTCGCAGTCTTCTCGACCATGCCAACGAACGAGCAGGTAGCCAGTTGAGGGGCGACTCACCGGGGGAATCTAAGATAGTTGGAAACTGATAAATTGGCTGCTTCTGGAATATTGAAACTACAGGGGATAGTACTCCAGGGCCGTGGCGTAATCTGGAAGGACGTCCATCTTTGAACTGGAGGCAATAGGGATTTAGGGATAATGCTAATCTCCTGAAGACCTGCGCAACGCAACACATGGGACACGCTACGGGGACGCTACGGGGCACTACGAGCACGATAAAAAGCAAGGAGACTGCGGCTAAGCGGGGCACGACGACTATCTGCATCAAGTTCCTTGCGCTGGGGCCGAGCGTCGTGATGAAATGAGCCAATGCTGGGCTGTCGGGCCATTAGCCTATCACGCGGTGCTATTACGCGGCGCACGAATGATTCTACCATGGGCGTGCGCGCTGGAGCATCCCGCGGCCCATGGCGAGTACAGGCCTCTCTTGGGCTCTTGGGCTCTGGCGGAGGCGCCATCAAGTACAGCGGCTGCTTCCAGGGCTCTACATGTCCAAACACGGCAGTGCACCAGCTCTGAAGACCGACACCAGCCATATCTGCCGTCTACATCTACTCATATTCGTCGACCATCCTACGGAAACCATCGCCGAGTCCACGCGGCAGCCATCCACCATCAGACGCGCACATACGCACGGGCGGCACACAGCCAGGCCCCACCAAAGCCCCCGATGCGCTGTGCGGGCGTGGTCTCCTTGGCAGAGCGGCGCCATCCACTACGGTATGAGACCGAGGCCGTAGGGCTGTACCTTGGCGGATAGCGGTAGGGAGCCATCAACCGGTGGGGAGATGCGGCGGAGCGTGGGTTGCTCGGGCGCACTGAGCACCAGCCGAGCCTG
This sequence comes from Calcarisporium arbuscula, assembly GCA_009828645.1. Taxonomy (NCBI): domain Eukaryota; kingdom Fungi; phylum Ascomycota; class Sordariomycetes; order Hypocreales; family Calcarisporiaceae; genus Calcarisporium; species Calcarisporium arbuscula. The sequence continues at coordinate 682,843 of WBSA01000021.1, read as the reverse complement.
CCACTCATCCAGTACTCTGTACCGAGCATTCTGTACAGAATACAGCGCCATGTTTCAGTGGACATGCACGCGCAGCGCGGACTGGTCCAGCTCCCGCCCTGCCGGTGCGAGAAAAAAAAAAATCATCAATAGTCGTCATTCCGAGAAGCGACGCCAGGTCTCACTCCGTCCCCTCAGCATCTCACGGAACGTGACATCTGCCAGACAGGATCATAACAGCCGTCTCGATCATTCGGATTATGATAGCGCTCTCATTCAGTCGGATCATGATGGCCCTCTCGGTCAGTCGGATCACTGGCGTCCCCGATGAGCCGACTGGGACAGGCACTCGGCTGGCTGCAAACCGGCGGCGAGACGCAGGCCAGCGTCCGCCTTGCAGTCCCACGCGCGGGGGGCTGTTCGTGTCGCTCGCAGCTGCCATCACTTGGCCACCTGCATTGTCGCACCATGTCTGCGAGCAGGCCGGCGCTGCCCGTAATGGTTTCATCTTCATCCCCAGGCCCATCTCCCCAGGCCCCTATCCGCTGACCCACCCGCTAAATCGATCGTTCGATGGCGGTTCGCTGGCGATGCCCAGCCTAGCGCTTCGGTAGTTGAAATTGCTCGATGCCCCATTCGGCAGGGCAGTGGCCGGCCCATCAAATAGCCTCCACGCCGTCCTTCGCACTCTCGCGTCTCGAGAGCTTCATTCCTGTTCCGCCGCGCAATCCATTCCCCTCATTCGTCGACGCCATGGCTTCGTCACTCCATCCCCCCCGCCACCTAACGACACGTGCCGCTGCCACCGTCCCCATGAGGTCTCGTCTTCGGGCTTCACCGAAACGGGGACCCTGGTGCGTAGCCCCACGACCCATCCACACGGCCGCCCGCGCCCCACTGAAACGCATCGCAGGCATGCGATTTTCGCCTCAATCGTCTCGGTTCCAACGACGCGTACCCACATGCAGTCCGGCCATGGCCAGGCTCGAGACCGACCCCCAGCAGTGGATCCGCGCCTTCGAGGGCAAGTACACCGACAATGCTCGAGCCCTTTGGCAGGGCCGACTGGGACGCTGCTGCTGGGCGACTCGCAGGCCTGCGTCGACGTGCCCGCCGCCTTCTTCGCCTGCGAGCTGGCCGAGATTACCCCGACGCCAAGGTCGTCATCCTCACCGCGACGCCGAGCGTGGGTACGTGAGCACGCTCAACAGCGTCTACAAGGCTATGCGACCCGCGTCGCTCGGGGAGGCAGCTCCATCGTCCTGTACCTGTGGCCTGTTCGACGACCCGCCTCCACCCGCGGCTTCATCCAGTTCGCCATTTCCATGAACCGCAACGCCATGGGCTACGACCACGGCGCTGAGAAGGACGTGGCCATTGCCTGGTATCACCGGCAGTACGACGAGTTCCGCCGCGGCATCCCGGAGGAGCGGCGCATCGAGTACCATATTTCCGACGGGTGGGGGCCGCTGTGGCAAGCACCTTGGCGTGCCCGTCCCGACGGACATCGACGAGGAGACGGGCGAGGGTGGTCGAGGCGCCGTTCCCCCGCGGCTGAATGACACGGCGTCGATGATGAGGCATCGGGACCGGACCGACGCCGTGGCCCTCCGGCGGGCGAATGCCAACATCTTGGCCTTCGCCGGGAGGGTGGCGGTGGCGGGCGGGCGCTGGGGTACCGGGGGGTTATGTCATGTGGAAGACGCGTCTAGCGGGGAGATGAGTGTCGTCTTGCGGCATGTCGTCTCGACCATGCATGACGGCTTATGGCTTGACGAGCATTGCGTAGATGGACGCATTAGTTGATGAGCAGTCCGTGCTGATGGTTGTAATCCGAGCTCGAGTGACTAGTTGACAAGTAATTAAGCTCATTCCCGAACAGGCAAGCTAGGCGAGCATGAAGCACGGTAGACAAACGCAAGCATTCTACCCAATAGTATGATTGCTGTCACTGGGTGTCTCTTGGTTGTGTCTGAGTGGTGCTTAGTGTGTAAAATTGGGTACCATTGGGTACCCCCTGGGTACCCCTGGGGATCCAAGATATTTCATACGTGACCCGTGGTTTCTCTAACCCAAAGGAAATGAGTCCTAGGTGCCCATATATTAATATATACAGGAGCGTATGACCAATAGGTTACTCATAATCCATGATGATTTAGCGTGGGTGGCTTTGGGTAATATATAAATGTACTTTTATACAGAAAATAAGAATAGTACTCTCCTACCTGCAGGAACTTATATTTATAGGTACCTATTTAAAGATTCAGGTTAATAAAATAACCCACAGCACTCTGTACCCTGGCTATTACTTTGTTACTCATCAAATTTAATAGTTACCCATAGGTAATTTTATTAACCTACATCTTCAAATGGGTACCCAAAGGTGTGGTTTAATTTGGTTACCCACAGGTGCTTTACATCCTACCGTAGCGTTGCTTCCTATCAAGGCCTCTCGGCGCTCCCACCATTTACCACCAGCCTCTCATTCATCATCACCGCCATCATCACAAACCGCTCCAGTACCACCTGAATTGCGTCTCGACGCCCCTAGCCACAATGTCATCCCCAGACAGCGAAGTCCAGCCCGAGCCCTACGAAATCGCCGTCTCAGATGACCTCCTCGCCTGGATCCACGAGAGGGTGCGCACCGCCCGCATCCCCTCTGGCAAGTCCCTCCTCTCCCCCGACGAGGCTGCAGAGTTCGGCCACTCGCCAGACACTGCAACCAGGATCCGCGACTATTGGGCCACCAAGTACGACTGGCGTGCTGTCGAGCGGCAGATCAACGCCGAGCTGCGTCAGTTCACCGTGCCCATCACGCACAACAACGAGGCGCTGAGCATCCACTTTGTGCATCACCGCTCTTCTCGTCCCGGGGCCATCCCCCTCATGTTTATCCACGGCTGGCCGGGTTCCATTCTGGAGGTGCGGCCCATTATCAAGTCTCTCACGGAGCCCGAGGACGAATCGCAGCAGGCGTACCACGTTGTTGCGCCGTCGCTCGTGGGTTTCTGCTTCTCAGCCGGCTCGGAAAAAGCGCTTCAGCCCGGTTGATCAAGCCGCCGTGTTCCACGCGCTCATGCTCCGCCTCAAATACAAGACGTACATGGTCCAGGGCGGCGACTGGGGGAGCAACATGGCGCGCATCATGGCCATAAATTACCCGGAGGCATGTCCCGCGGTCCACATCAACATGGTCGTCACTGGCCTCCCGTCCGCGCTGTGGAGTCCGCTGAAGCTCGCCAAGATGATTATCAGTTACAGCACGGGTCTGTTCCAGACGGAGTACGAGGCCAGGATGGTGAAGCGCATGCTGTGGTGGCAGGACAGGGAGATGGGGTACAGTGTCATCCAGGGCACGAAGCCGCTGACGCTGCAGTACGCGCTTGGCGACTCGCCGTTTGGGCTGCTCTGTTGGATGAGGGAGAAGATGGATTCGTTGGTGGGGGAGGAGTATGTGTGGACTGAAGAGGAGACGATTACATTGGCCATGGTAAGTGGTGTTTACAAGCACATGGCGGTTCCTAGAGCTCATGAGCTAATGGGTGATATAGCCTTACATCATTAACGGCACCCAAGGACACGCCGAAATCTACAAGTACAGCCAAAACGAGGGTCGGGCAGTCCTCGCGGCGGCCCTAGATCCCGTACTACCTCGCACATCGAGCTTTGGCGCGTCCATCTTCCCCAATGGTAAGCCGCTCCACATCCCCTCAACTTCCTTGTCTGTCTAACTCTGCTTTATACGTCTTTTACGCGCCCAAGTGGCTGGCAAAGGCGAAGATTGCGCAGAATATCGTGTTTTGGAAGGAGCATGACAAGGGAGGGGCATTTCCCCAGTCTGGAGAAGCCGAGGGAGCTGGTCGAGGATGTCAGGGCGTTTACGGCGAATATTGACAAGCCTACGTTGGATCGATTGAGGGCGTCTGAGGATTGAATTATTGGGGCAGAACTTGCAGGCCGAAAGAGGCGCTCTTATCTGCTCCGTATTGTTGTAGCCACTGCTGCAGATCTCAAGTCGCAACCAACCAGCAGCTCAACTGAGCGACAGACACGACGAGCCAAAGGCTTAACAGCAATATATTGAGGCAGTGAGTTGACAGTCAATTAACATCCGAAGACTTGCCCTGTTGCTCTTCCGCTATAGCGTTCTCCAGTGTTCCAACATTCCTCGTTACGGACTTTCCTGGTCGGAATCGATGTTAAGGAGGATATGCAAAACCGCCCTGTTGCCAGAAATTGCCGCCTTGTATAATGGTGTGTCCCCGTCCTGATCCTTGATATTATCATCGGCACCATTGTCGACTAGGACCCGAACCACATCTTTGTAGTCCTTCTCTACGGCGATGTGCAAGGCGGTAGAACCGCCGTATAACTGGTTGAGCCAGGCACCGCGCAAGAGAAGCCCAGCAATCTTCGCATTACTCTTCACGGCGAATGAGACCGCAGCAACTTCCCTGGGAAGCTCTGGGAGCTTTTTAAGAAGGATTTCAACCACGTTTGGTTTCATCATTTCCACCGCCCGCGTCAGTGTTGACTTGCCCTTTCTCCGTCGCAGTGTCTGGGTGGTGCCACTTAGCAGCCTCGTGACAATCACCTTGTGGTAATCCAGTAAAGTTATACTGGGAAACGCCGGAAAATCTTCGGTTTCCCAGTCGAAAAATAGGCCGGATAGATATATGTGTACCTTCAAGGCTGGGGGCTTGTACCTACGTAACCACGCACCATATACCTCGCGTTCCTCCTCAACCAAAAAACCCTTGTAAAGAGATGATGGCGCCCAGTAAATTGTTGCGTAGGAATCTGATAGAAACTTACGTTCCCTCCTGCCGTACTTGAAAGTCAGCCGAACCAGCCGAGCCAGCCGAGCCAGCCGAGCCAGCCTCTCTAGTTCGCCTCTCTTCGACTCTTTGCCTGTAAGACTGCCTAGTTGCCTGTTGTTTATAGCTTCCAGCCAGTCCGCTTCTCTTCGCCACCACTGGTAGGCGACACTTACCTGCCAAGTTAATTCATCCAAAAGGAATTCCACTACCTCGGCATGCCCCTCATCCGCGGCTAGGTCGATGGCCATATTTTCTTGCGAGTCGAACCTATATGTCACGGCTCCTGCACGGACAAGTTGCTCGACAACGTTGAGGTGGCAATTTCTTGCTGCCAGAAATAGCGCCGTCTGTCCCTTTGTGTCTCGGATGTCAACTGTGTGTTCGATCCAGCCAAGCTCTCCATTTCCATGGTGACAATACACTTCTCGTAATGGGTAGTTCTTCTCCTCATCACTATCCCATTTCTCCACAAATACGGTGATGACATCCTGAGCACCAACAAGAGCTGCTAGGTGCAGAGGATAGTAACCCTCACCATTCGCTCTAAACTTGGCGTTGGCATCGACAAGATACTGAGTTACGCGTGCGTTGTTACACCTCGCAGCAAGATGAAGCGGTGTCATGCCCGAGTCATCCACAGCATCGACGTGAGCACCATTCTGGATAAGCTCCAATGCGATTTCTGCACATGTTTCGCTACAGCTAGCAGAATAGTGAAGCGGAGTCCAGCCTCGTTGGTCTGAATGGCCGATATCGGTTGTGCTAAGCGACAAAAGTAGCTGGACATTACGCAAATCTCCGTCCATGACTGCCCTATGCAGTGGCGCCTTGCCCAAAGGAAGTTGCGGCTTCGCTCTCAAATCATTCGATATTGATGGAATGGACTCGGGCGTACTTTGAGAGTCTGCATCTCCATCGTTTGGCAGACTCCCTATTTCGAGGTGATTAGCTTTTCTTGCTTTCCCTTGAGATGTGGATCCATTCGAGTTGAGTGGCAGAATGGAGGCTCCAGCCGAGAGAAGGGCACGAGCAATGTCCTTGACCCCATTCGCAGCGGCTACATGCAAGGGAGTGTGTCCGTCTGGGTCCCGTGTATCCAATGCGCGGGTCTTGAGAAAAGGCTGGACGAGGAGTATGTTATGTGAGCGGAACCGCCATGTGAACAGACTGACCAACTTGAGCGCCTGCACTGATAAGATGTTCTATGGCAACTAGGTTGCCTTTATCCACGGCAAGATCGAGGGCCGTTCTTTGTGTGTGGTCTTGTGCATCAACCGGAACTTTGGCCTTAATTAAACGGTCAAGAAGGGCATCCGAACAAAAGTCCCCCGCATACAGACCTGTGAAGTGCCGTTCCTCCGTTGTCATCTCGGCCATCAATCTGCGCGCCATGCTCAAGGAGGATGTCAATGATATGCTCCTGACCCCTTTTCAAGGGAGAGGCGGCATCGTGGAGAATTATGCTGCCGGGAAGACCCAGCTCTGAATTATCCCGTTCAAGCAGCATCAGTATGATGTTTGTATGACCGAATTTTACGGCGACAGATAACACCGTCTCACGCAGATTGTTCTTGGCATTGACATCCGTGTTATCCTCCAACAGGCGTTTAATCGCCTTTGCCTGTTCGTTCCTAACCGCCCCGAACAGAGGCGTCTCTTGGCTACTATCCAATGCATTTTTATCAGCATTTCGAAGGAGCAGGCGCTCCATGATATCAAGGGTACCCGCTTGGGCTGCCCGGTGGAGGGGAGTCCTGCCATGGTCGTCTTTGTGGTCAACGGGAACTTCGGCGTCATCCAGAAGATGCTCAACAATCCCTGTCCTGCCATTTGTGCAGGCGCTGTGCAGTGCCTTTTCTCTCCAACTTTGAGCTATGCACGGTGCCGCGGCATTATTGCATAGCAGTTTGACCATCTCAACTGAGCCAGCATATTCGACCAAGTGCAAGCCGGATTCGCGTATCGTGTTTGGTGCACGCGTTGAAATCATGTTCATGATTTCGATATGGTCGTTCTGCATGGCAACAGCGATACTTGATTCATCAATCCCATACTCGAGCAAAGAGTCAACGCACTCCGCCCACCCCGTTTCACAAGCATCCTGTATTAGCATCGGCCCCTCCGAGCTCTCCGACGTGCCGAGGAATTTCTTGCTCGACTCATCCGCGAGCAGCCGTCTTAGCGCCTCGTGGTGTCCCTGCTCCACTGCCAGATGAAGAGGAGACTTGCCGTTCATATCCGGCTTCATCACCGCACCTTCTGACAGGAGATTATCAATCATGAGCGGGTAGCCGTGTTCCGCGGCAAAATGGAGAGCGTTACGGCCGTCAGCATCGCAGATGTTGATGTCCGTACTTGAGAGAAATTCCTTGGCAAGCTGCCACATATTAAAATAAACAGCAATGTGCAATGGTTCGGGCAAGGCTTCTCTATTACTGTCCTCAAACTCGTTTTCCAGAAAGGACGAGTTAAAGTCGAAATCCAGTCTGCCACGCTCTGCGACCCAGTGAGAGAATACTGTTTCGTTGGGCTTTTGCTGTAGACCAAAAAACGCCATGAGTGCTTTCACCTCCTTTTTGTTTTTCATAATCCTCTCCTGGGATTGTGCGCAGTGGTAAGGCCATGTCAGCACGGCATAATCGCCAAGCATCTTGTTCTCGAGCAAGGCGGACGGTAACAAAGCCTGCGCCTCTGGATGCCCCGTCCATCTCAAATAAGTCAGGCAGGTCATGGCGCTACGCTCGTGACTACTCTCGAGGTCGATTTGAAAGTCATCTGGACACCTGGCATCCCCACCTTGCACTGGCTGGCCCAACAAGAACTCAGATAAAGTTGTGTGAACCAAGCGAACAGTCCCATCCGGGAGAATATCAATCAGCGGCAGCAGATCTTGGGATAGAAATATACGAAAGCGATCGCTTCCATTGTAGTTCTCCCCCCGTCCTGGCGGCGGGTCTTTGTTGTTGAGGTCAAATTGCTCAGTCGGCCACACCTTCATGCTGATGGTATCCACCCCACGGAGGCAATCGATATTCATAGGCATTTGACTTGTTATCAGCCACTGTAGAATCGCGCGTGCAAAATCCTTGTTCGTAATAAGCTTTAGTCGCTCTGCATAGAACTCGCCAAGTTCGAGAGGAAACTTTCCCATCTTGTCCAAGAGTTCTTTTTCAGTACCAGCATGTCCAACAAGGACATCAAGTACAAGTCTTGCAAATAAGATCATGCCCTAGCCACATGTAAGTCATGGAAACATATGCTGACGACTTGTGGGGAGAGGGAGCTGCCTTGCATTTGATTGAGTCTTCAATTTCGCCTTTACCCTGGGTATCTGCGACGGCAAGTTGGAGTTCTCAATACGTTGTTCGATGTATCGTTCAATATCCTTGTTCAATTGATCTAAATGTTCGCTCAGATGGAGGTGAATGATTTCTGGATCCCCGTGGAGACTCTGAGTCTCCGCTATCGGGCGGCTAGTGATGACGATTTGCAGGTTGGAGAAGCTCGATAAAATGCCTAGCCACTTTTTCAAGTTCTCATTTGTATCTCTGCACTCATCGAGAGCATCTATAACCAGGAAACTTGGTGGGGCGGCTGAAACGATAGCCTTCCAGGCTTCGATATGGTACGTATGGAGATGTCCCTTGCTACGGGTTTCACGAAGCAAGGCGAAGAGTTTTGTCTTTTGTTCTGGGTTGGTATGCTCTAGTCCCTTGAGTAGCTGGTGCAAGGTTGTCTGGAAGAATTTGTCCAACGAGCAGAGAGACCTGTCTCCGCTCTGGGCATTGAAGAAGAAGAACATAAGATTAGAAGAGCGGCAATTTGTCGAAATGTAGTGGCAGAGCTTCTTTTTATAGATGTCAGTTGAGCTTGTAAAGTTTAGAGCTCCCGACTTGGGGTTGGGTAACTGGTTGATGGGCACTGACTTTGGCAAGATAGGTCTTCCCAGAACCTGGGTTCCCGTGAATCCACAACATCTTTTCCTCCCTGAGCCAGTTTTTGAACTTGTCGTCATACACAATCCATTCGCAAGTATTGTCGGCGACGTCTGCCCAAAGGTCTTCCAATTTCTTCTCCAAAGTTGTGACGAAGTTGCAGGGTTCCAATTCATTGAGCAATTCCATGTCATCGGTATCTGGCTCTTTCAATTTGTACGTGATCCGATTAAAATGGCGAGGGGCCACACTAACCTATGCTGTACTGTTTCTTCTTCACCAGCTCTAAGATTCACCGTCAAAAACTTAGTCCTAGTTGTTGGTAGAACGAGGATTGGACGTACTGTCATGGGCCCTCCACATGCTTTTTATCTTGTTCCTAACAGCCACATAACTTGCATCATCTTTGTCATAGTACTTATTGAGGCCAGAGTGATCCGTATCGAGAGGAGCCGAATCTTTCCCCCTACGAGTACCAGCATCGCGAGTGACAACCTTGAGAATGATTCATTCATTAGCTTCTAATAATCTCCAAGGGGAGAAAAGGACCGGCTGAGACAATCTCACCAATTCCAAAGCTATGCCCAAAAATACATACGTCTTCAACTCGTAGAAGTCGAATGATCTCTCAGGGTATTCCTTTAGAAACTCATCCTCCAAGATTCTCGTCTCGGGAGAACCTGGATCCAAGTATTTCAACAGGATGGGGTTTGCGTTTCTCCAATACTGGAAGATGCAGAATATATACGCTGGCAAGGTGTATTGGGAGCCCGCATGTGGCGTGCCCAAAAAGATAACTCCTGCAAGGGCTTGGGTGAGGGCGCAATGCTCGCTGTCTGTATCTTGATCGCTAGTAGGACGTTTTGCAAGGACCAGGGCCTGTCCGAGAGAAGCGGTTGTTAGCCAGAAGCATTACATGAAGCTTGAAGCAGCATAAACATCGACAGTATTAGAGACAAAATATTCACCTTCTCAATCAGTAGCCCTCCAAAGCTGTGTCCAACAAGTATCAACGGCCGTTGCCTGGTCTATTATACGAAACCACCTGTTAACATTGATAACGCAATGCTCCGCTATGGGACGTTTTCTTGCCTCGCCTGTTTCCCTCTGGCTTATCATGGCATTGAGAAGTTGCTTTCCATGATCAGTCAAGTCCTTATCAAGAGCTTGGGAAGCCCATTTGGAGTTGTGGCGAAATGTCATGATACGGGCCGTTGGGATATCTTGAGGGAGGAAATCCTTGAGCCAGTTCTTATTGGACTTTCGATGCGTCCATGTCTTCTCGACATGGGATGCCAGACCGTGTACAGCGATAATACTGAGGTAGAAATAATGTTAGTTTTCAGTCCGAGGCGAAGAAGAATAAGCATGATGCCATACTCCAGCTCAGCATTTTCTGGATCATAGAGGATCTCGATGTTGTTCGGGTTAGGGTGAGATTTTTGGGAGTCAATGCAGCCCTTCGAAAGGAAATACTTCGATGCATGAGTAAGGAGAGCTGGAAGAGGCGATAGTATAACCGTGAGAGCGAGGAGCAGGTTGGAAATAGCCCTTGGCAGTGGCTCTGACGGAGAAGCATTCCATATCGAGAACCCACCGATCGCCACCACCAAGAAGTTGCGAATAGTTGCCTCGCGCAGGCGGAACGACAGAAAAACGAGAGCGAAGACGGTACATGGGAGAACGGCCGTGAAGCTTGCGCCGGTCTGTTTGTCCATGGTTTGACGGAGCGAGGACTTGACGCTATGGTGTAGCAATGTGCCACAACATGGGGAGGGGAAGGTGATTGATTTGCAAATAGATGCGAAACCTCGAGGAGGGGTTTAAGGCAACCACAGCGCGGCTCTTCCCCCAACGAGGCTGGCTGACGGTGGGAAGAGGCGAGCCAATAGGATGCCATCATCCTCTCTCCAGGGTCATGGTTCCACGTTAAGAGCCATTGCTCAGCCGAGACAGGCTATGTTTGACGTGTCAAATCGTGAGTCGGGATGGAGCGCCTTGCTTCACCATGTCCTCGTGACTCTTCCAGAGCAGATGTAACTGGAGAATATCTGAGACAGAGGCTCAGTCGCAGTAGTAAACTATATGGCATGGCAGAACTCTCTCCTTGAACCAGCCAGAGATCTATAAAGAGGACTATGGTGGTCAAACATCTAGAATAGAGTCTATTAATGCAGCTGAAGGGCGTGTAGATGTTGTACGGACTATTAAACAAATGAGGCTCATTAAATTGCCGTCGGCTCAATGGAGTATGGTTCAACGTGCAGTGCGGGGACTCGTAAACGCACTCGCACTCATCATGCAGAACACGATATGCTGACGCTTCATATACTAACTATGTAATTTATTCCCTCAGTTCTGTGTACATTCTTAGGACAAGTTGCGACCGCGGAATCACGATGCCTAACCTCCGACCCGACGCCTTCGTCACCGAACCCAGAATGCCACCAGCAGCAACCCCAGCAGCCTTCATCTTCATGCACGGTCTAAGCGACGATGGAGAATCGTTCAGAGGTATCTATTCTTCGATCCCGATCATGAAGTAGCCCATCAAGAAACAGCTCGCAATGACTCTACATCGTCCTCCCATCCAGATACGCAGGTCGATTCGCGGGTCTCTGTGGATTGATGGGGTATTTCCCGCTGCAGGATAGAATTAATAGGCTGAGAGAGGAGCAGGCTCCCGGTGCAGACGCGACGAAGCAGCTGGTGTTTTTATGCAGAGGCACAGAAGATAGACTCTTGCCGCGCGGTATGATCGTGAGGCATTGGAGATATTGGGGGGCTTGGGGGTTAGTGTAAGGGCGGGAGCACAATATTGGACATGGCATTTCTGGGCAAGTCATTGGGGATATGTGTGCTTTTCTAGAGAGGGTTTTGCCTGCGTAGATATCGTTGCATCTCGTATGTAATGGAAGACTTTGACGTGGCCGGCAAGCATCCAATGAAAGTCATCACACAGATGGTCTAACAGACAAACATACAGGCAAGCAAAACCAGAACAGCATCTAACATCGCGTGCTGCCGACATCAAGCAGACCTCCCAGCAAACACATCTCCCAATTCCAAAAGCTGTTTATACCGCTCATCCAGCGGAAGCGAAATCCCCGCCCGGTCACCCAGCGCGGCCTTCACCTGGTCAATCCGCGTGGTCCCAAACTCGAAGCTTCCATCATTCTGGACAAACGCGGCGAGGATATTCACCCACTGTTGCATGTAGCGCTGCTCCCACTCGTCTGACGGACCAAGTGCAATGCCAAAGCTGGGAATTGTCAGCTAGAAACACGCGAGTGTATGGTGAGGCAGGCAGTGTACTTACTTCCATAGTGGCCCGTCCATGGAATGTGCCGTGCCGAATGAGGCGGGTGCTTGTTTTTCATCTATGCAATCGCAATCGATAGTCGATTTTATATCGCCAGATATCGCTTAATGGGACGCCATTTCCATATAAATCCTGTACGAAGCACCGGGTCGACGCTCTGACCTGCCCGTCTGCGATAATGTCGCCAAACAAGGATTTCCCCCCAGAGAGGTCTGTCGATGCAGGCAGTGCATACTTCTTCAGGATGCGGTCCGTCGTAGAAGGCGAGTAGTAATTCGAGATTTGTAGTCGTAGCGCTTCAGAGGTCGGCTCCTGCGGGCTGCCAAACTCAGCGTAGAGCGTTTCTTCGTTTTGCACCTCGCCGATGAGAACCCTCATACCGCGTTTCTTGAACTCGGACGCGAAGGAGCCGCCTCTGAAGTACTCCACCATGTCGGAGTGGATGAAGACATCGTCGGTGACGGGGCGGAAGGTGTGGTTCTTGAGGTGGGACAGCGCAGCGACGAGCTCTTCGCCAATCCACGCTCCGTAGTTTCTGTAGCTTCTCGCGGCCGGGCAAGCCGACGGGGATGTCGAAGTGCTCACACAGCTCGTCAAACTGGGCTTCCGCATCTGCAACCGTCTTTGGCTGCGCGGGGATCGCATTGGAGCGCAATAAACAGCCGGTGGAAGAGCTTGCCCGTGACATCCGTCTGCTCGCCCCGAAAGTCATGGAGCGCCTGCGCCTCGACAGAGTATGCGCCTGCACTGATTCCGCTCAGCGTCATGTTGCCGGCGTCGCCGCCAAAGGCCGCGATATTCTCGTATATCCACTCCAGGGCTAGTCGCTGGTCCCATAGGCCGAAATTCCCACCCACGCTGTCGACACCATCGGACGGCTCATCCACGAGGTGGTGCGTGGCAAGGAAACCGAATACATTGAGCCGGTATCCGATGGCGACGACGACGGCGTTTAGTCCGCCCGTGGAGATCAGCTCCGTCGGGTCCGCGTCGACGGTTTGGTTCGGCTGGCCAATCTGGAACCAGCCGCCATGAATGTGGATCATGACGGGCCATTTCTTGTCCCCTTCTGGCTTGGCCACCGGCGTCCAGATATTCACGACGAGGCAGTCCTCGGATGTCTTGCCGGAGCCGTCGCCGTGGCTAGGTGCGCCAAAGAGGACCCGACTCTCCTGATGGCACGGGGGATGGAAAGCCGTGGCGTCAAACGGCTCTTCATTCCCCTGCCCGCTGTACGTGTGCGACAAGGGAAGAGGACGCGGTCTACGCCAGCGATGTTGGCCGGTTGGCGGGAGCGCGTACGGGACGCCGGCATACCTTCGCGCCCTGTCGTCGAATTGGAGGCCTCTGAGCTTGCCCTTGGGGCCGAGGTCGAGGATGTGCTCTGTGGTGTTGTAAGAGATGTGGTTGCCCATGTCTAGTACGTATGCCGGTGGCCGGTTCGATTGGAGTCGGATTGACGTAGAAGGGCCGACGGTGAGTGAAGCCGAGGGCTTTTGCAACGGGTGTCAACATTGCTGACACTATCAAAGCGGAGTTGCCCGAAGACGTCCACGGAGCCGATGGATCAACGACTTGCATTTGCTGCTTGGGGTAATGCGGGATCCCCGCAGCGGGGTGTTGCTGGCTATTTGATATAGAAGTGCGTAGGAGTTGCATCTTACAGCGAGCGTTCTGTGATTATCGAAGGTTTTGGCAGTTATTGTTGAAACTTGGAATATCGGAGTAATGCCCTTCATTGTACGCCATCAAACACCTCGTGTTCGCTTGAGGATGTGTGCGAGCGAGCAACCTCGCGAATCCCATATTTAGTAGCATCATGTGTTGAACGATTTACTTTATTGAGTTGCTCCTAGCTTAGGGATATGGAGATCACGATGCTGACCCGATCAAACCGAATAATTATATACGATCGCGAATATTCTCGTTAAAAGAACCACATGCAAAAGACACATCTACATTCGCCAACTCATCATGTCTCCTGCGTTCTATACAACCTTATTGATACTAACAATCTCACCAGCGGCGTCAGTCAGACAATACACGGCCACGAGTCGGAGATGGAACTATAGTGACTGGGTGTAATCTGCCACTGGACTATAATGGCAGGCGGAAAGCCTTTTCTTATAGAAGTGCTGTTGCACATTTCACAGGAGCAGGGTTAGACACAAGACCTGCTATTCCGCGTCTGTCGCCCGAGACTTGACAAAGCTTCGGGCCACATCCTACAGCCCAGTACAATGGCGAGCTCCAGTAAACTGCTAGGCTCATGCTATTATACTTAATAGTCCTTTATCTTCAGTGAACAGAGAGTCCTTGGGTCGCTTATTGTAATGATTCTTTGGCTGATAGCACTCTCAGTAGTCTTAAAACTCTACAATGAGAACGATTTAGCTGATCCAAATGACATTGGCGGGCGATATCGGCTCATAATCTGAAGAAGTGAAAAACTTCGATGTCATAGTTCTCTCAATTTTGTGATCGTCCTGTACATGACGTAGCATCTGTTAGGGTATTCATGGTCCTCACGGATATCACACTGCCTGCTCCTATAATGTCTCACCGAAACAGCAGATGACCTAATAGCAGATGTCGATGTGACATTTGTGAGACAAGAAAAAAGAAAGAAAAAAACCTCCCGACTTGCAAACCTGATATTGAAAAGTAAGACCATGGCCAAGTCTAAGCGGAGACTGCAGCTATTACTGCGACATCATGTCCTGTTTTGACAAGAGCATAATTACGTCGTGAAACTTGACCACTATACCTCCCCGTACTGCCCCTTCCATTATACATGTCTTAGACAGCTGACGGGCCAATATTTCGTGCTGATCAATGCAATTGTTCACATGCGAGAGACAGAATGAACGAGAGACGCAACATTACTTCATCTCGGCCACCGGTAGCAACACGACTAGCATCGCCAATACAACCTCGATTGGCTTTCTCATGCCAGGATACATGGTCCTCTGAAACAGATGATGGCTTTAGGCAATTTTCAATGCCGAGTATGGAGTACAAAGGTTCAGATAATTTCTTCTTCAACTACATATCAGTGTATGCGTCCCACCCATCACCCCAGTTCTCTAATTTGTGGATGAAACTCCCGCTGAAGCATGGAGCTCTCTTGGCGAACGGACCGATTTTGAAGACACAAGAGCCAATCCTAGAAAAGGATAAGGGCAATGACAGGTATCTCCGTCCACTGCTTGGTAGTGCATTCCCTTGTCTTTACAGTGCCGGTATGGAGTATAAAAGGCGCAGACTTTCCTCTTGGTATGTCCAACAATCAGTCTCAGAACATCCTTCAACTCTACACAACATAAAACAACACTCTTACTCACTTTATCCCGGAGCAGTTTTCCTACCCAGAAACACTTGATCATCGTTTACAACCATGAAGGCATCTATTTCTCTATTAAGCATCATCAGTGCAGGAGCGCTCGCCAACCCGATTGCAGATCCGATGCAACATGGAAGACTCCAAAAACGAGGGGAGTTCCCTCCTGGACAGGAGAGCGTCTACATTCATCAATGCCTTGAGGTGGCTGCGGGCCAGGGTGTTGATATCAAGTTGGCTAAGGAGCATTGCAAGTGTGGAATTGTGGCGATAAAGAAAAATTTCACAACAGCAGAGATAGAGGCTCTCAACTCTAAAGACTTAATTGACGTCAAACTTTTACAAAAGGCTCAATCTGTTGTTCAGAACGCTTGTAAGCCACAGAAGGCTTAGAATCCATGGAAGGAAAGGAAAGGTCTTAAACAGCTGTGGCGACATGATGAGGGAGCTCTTAGTTGTATGCAGTTTTCCACTCGGGTTCAATTAAGCCACATAGCTGGCTCACGTCGGGGTATCTGAGTTCAAGTTCCACAATATTATTTTCCCTTCCCGCTACACGTGGTACGATAAAATGTGACAACATGGGTTAGTTCAACGACGACTGGCATGGCATTCTTTCGGGCTGAATGAGGGGGTATTGCGCATGCCTTGCCACAGACCTAACGGGTTGGCCAACAAGCTCGTCTCAAAATGGGAGCTGCAAATATGTATCGGATAATTAGTAGCTGCTGAATGCGCAGAAGCTGCGAATGCATCGGTGCCTTGCGTATGAACCCGCCATCGGCGTAGAGGTGTCCACATATTCACAGAACTCTCTCCAACCTACTTGAGACAACAAGGTGTGGCGCTCTTGGCTTGTAGAATGTCCTTCACCTGTGGTGTTTTGGAGACAGCGAGGTCCTCGTGCCCAAACCTCGCGTGGCTGATTGTTGGTCGAAGCGGCGCGAAATCAAGAACTACGCCGTGCTGGTCGTATGGCGGCACTTCTCGAAGAGTACCAACCTCCCAAACTCCCTCCATTACTCAGTCCAAAGCTATTACGAAGGCTCAAAAATCGGTAAAGGAATTCCTCTCCAAGTCTTCCATCTCTCAAATGCTCATAATCTTCACGCCCTCGAATCAACCTCCAATATACCCAGCCGCAGGACGGCCGTTCCTCCACTTTTCATCCCGCTGGACGACTTTCTTCAGTAACACCCGTTGGCTGGTATAAATTCAAGTATATACCCTCTGAACCGGGTAAATGTTACATAGTTTTCTAGTTCTACCTCATCCCAGTGAAGCGCAACTGTTCAGGGTTCATGTCCGTGTTCGCAGAGTAGAGCGACGGTGTTGGGATGACCCATCATATCACCTGTATGCATCAAAATAGTCTACCTTGCTTCTCATCATCCAAATAGGGGGGTAAACCCTTTGCTGCTCGTAAGCGTACAGATCGCGCGTCCATATTATGGTGGGGCGTCGCTTTCCGCATGTTGATTCATTGCCCTTCCCAATTGTTGTCCGATAGAGACGGAAACCAACGCAGGGGTCCTTCGTGAGGAACATAGGCAGTCAAGGGAGCAGAAACTCGTTGGGTAGTAGGTGAAGCTACTTTTGATTGCGCTGACCGTCGGCATACTGGACCACTCAGGCTGAGCCATCAATGACCACATCAGGGCTAATTTCAAACGAGCACCTGCTGTTAGCTGGCAAGGAAGAAGCGTGATTCTTGACGATGAGTTGACCTCATGTCTTGGTCCGAATCATTGCCACATGGATTCCAGTATGTTACAGCTCACTTGAGCCTGGCTCCCGTCAAAAGCCAGCTGCGGCGTCAGTCGCGAAGACGGGTCGAGCCCGCAGCTCGTCTACCAACATGAAGAATGCTCGCCATCAAACCTACTTGCCGAGATAGTTGGCTGTGAGCCTATGCGAGCATGTTGAGAAGCGATCCGAGGCGGTCTTGAGGCCCAAGAAGATGCAGCATCGTCCAGATGTTTTGGTTGTGCATCCGTGGCATGGTGTTTGCCGGATGAAAGCGCAGAAATAATAGACTATAGGTACTAACGTCTTGTAATATTGAGCTGCTCTGGGTCTACTGGTTTACCTAGATGGAAAGACATTTGGCCATAGTACCACGCAGCTCCAGCTCAATTGGCTGCACGAATGCGATTGGTGCAGACTGGCAATAGGCAGACTAGAGGCCGTGGTCTGACATAAGACTCAGTTGGACGTGAGAATTAGACTATAAGGCTTAGATCCACGAGACTAGATATGCTAGATCCACTGCTTATCACGGCAACAATTTCAAACGGTGGGCGCATAACACACACGCTCGGCCCATCGTCCGGACGCCACCCGGACGCCAAAAGCCCAGACTTCCCAAATATGAACCGTAAGCAGGAAGTCTTCAGCAAGACTGTTTCAATGAGGCCCAGCATATAGCTGGACCAAGAAGCACGTAACTCCATCCAACAGACATTTGCGCAACTGCGCGCCTTGACTGCATTCACTCCAAACTGCATGCCAACACGCGCTCTCCTCGAACTGAGACACTGCCGCCGACTCCATAGCCGGTGAATATGCCGGTGAATATGCCGAAAATAGAGAATGCATCTGACAGGGCTGAACGAGCGGAAGCGCCGCAACGCGCGAAACCATAAATAGTGGACACAATAGCCGATGTCGCCATTGGTGGATGATGTTCTCCCACGACATGCCACCCACAAGCGTCGCCAGATTCACCGGATCGAGCATGGCGCTGGTGCTGCATTGAGTCTGCGAGGCGGCGGTGGCTGGTATTGAGTCGCGGGCTCGCGGTGGTTGATGCCAATCCACCGGATATGCCGCTGGCGTGTCCGGAGGGCAGCCGATATCGACACAGTCAGAACCCTCGGCACGTCTCTGCCGATGGTGTTCGGGCACTTTGATAGGCGAGAAGCACGAGTTTGAGTCAAGAGCTTATCTCCACCGCTGGCTAGTCTCTGACAGAGTCAGCGCTGCACTTGCATACCAGAAACACGGTGACGGGACGATGCAGAGTGCCCGCCCAGCAATATCGTATAAGATACAGCAGGAAGAGCCATAATGGCTGGAAAGAGGCCTTGATATCTCCAAATATTTCTTCTCTCCGTCTCATTGCATCGCCAGGCATTTCCACCACCAGCATCACCACCACCACCAGCATCACCACCAGCATCACCACCAGCATCACCACCAGCATCACCACCAGCATCACCACCAGCATCACCACCATCAACACCTTCTCTGCACAATGCGCTTTCAGCCATCCGCTCTGGCAGCCCTGCTGCTTCCCACAGCACTAGCAAATTTCCACATTGGAAGGAAGACTGGCGCTATAGGCACTGGCGTCCCCGGGAGTGACCCTCCCACCTACGTCGTCTACATGGCCTGTCCCTCAAACTACCTAAACTGCAAGTGTTTTGGCCAGTCGTTGCCGGCTTCGTCAGACCGCGGCGCACTGATCCTCGGGTCAGACACCCCCAACAGCTCCAGCTTCTCCGTCGCGTCTGGGTTGTGCGGCCAGAAACAGCTGGACTTTTACTGGAACCAGGAGAAAGGGGCCTACGACTTCTACATCCATGACGGGGATGGATCGCTCCAGGGGGAATGCTACAAAAACAGTGCCAAGCCGTCCTTCTGCGCAAGCATGTCAAGGGGTATCCCCGGCGTGGTTACTTACGATGATGAGCTGGTGTGCTACTCTTACACTTGTGGAGAGTAATGGCATTCTGTCTCAGTCTAGCGTGGACTATTACAAGGATCAAAGAGCAGGAAGGTGTTTCTTATGGAAGCAAGCGATGGCTGGTGGTGGATTGAACTGTTCTCCGCTCTCTGGCACTGCTGCTACTTGATGCAAGATGCCAGGTCCCGGGAATAGCTGCGATGGATGCAGCTTCGTTGTCAACTCAAATGCAAGCTCATGAAATATACTAGATTGCATACTGCCATATCCTCATAAACGGCCATAGTAAAATAATACTAAATACACAATTCTAGATCATAGGACTGATTGCTTGATGCTTTTAACCACATATATTTTAGCCACTGGTGCTAGTCTCGTTTAATCTTATTACTTGCTATTTAATATTTACTATTAATATCTACTAAGTAAAAGAAGCTAAGGTGAGGGATATCAAGTTATACAATGTAGAATGAGGTACTGGGAATAGCTGTGGTGGACGCCAGCTAATCATTAACTGCGTATACAGGCTCATTTAGGAATACTACAACACATACTACCATATCCTCGTAAATGGCCAACTGTGACACGGTACTACTACACATGTTCCAGCAGAGGTTATGCACTATACGTTGCTCCAAGACCCTCAACGCCGTTCAACCGCGTAAATTGCGGTCACAAGTGCCAATTTCAGTCAACAGTCCGTGTTGGCCACTGAAGAGAAGGGATCAAGGACAAGAGATGCTCATAGATTTCAGCCTAGAATAACCCCAACACTGTTCGTAGTAGGGTCAACTTGCTTCAACTCGCAAGTGGTGGATCGTCGTGCACAACATCGGCAGCTCGCAAGAGCCACTCAGCGATACAACACAGCACATCCTGCCATTAAATAAGGGATGATTTATATAGCCAACAGGAATAGATAAATGACCAGTAGATTGTGGCTTGACCACCTAAGTGGGTTAGACATGCGATGTCGCCCCTTGTGACATGTAGATATCGCGACATGCCTCGTCTCCCTATAACACATCCATCCTTGTTTGAAGCTATTCGCAACCATTTCTATATAATGTCCCTAGGTCAAATCCGCCTCTCGCTCACCTAGAGTCCCTGGACGAAAGACCCACTTGGTGAACTTGAATACACCCGTTTCTGGTTAAAAAAAAAAGGCTGTGTTAAACGCAGCCTTGTATGAGTTGGATGTGCGTTAGTAGACCTCATCTATATATAATTTAGGCATACACTACAGCAGCTACTTGGTAGGGTGTGTATTCAGCGTAACCCCAAAGGCGCTACTAAAAATAGTTAGTCGGCGTGGAATCGCGATTCGCCGTGGCCAAGCCACAAAGCTGTTGGCCATCTATTCTTTTTGGCGTATAAACCATCCCTTCAATAATCGTCCAAAATCACGAAGCCGCTGCTCACGTCACAGCCACTCCAAGGCCGCTCAACTACCCATGCACTATATTCAATCTCAGATCCGTCACGAAACATGCCAGCGCATGACATTCCGCATCCACCTAATCTCGCAGCGCATCAAAGTTCCTCACGAGGTCATAGTAGAACCTCACCAGATCCATGTGCTCATTCATATTCACCCTCTCATTGACGGTGTGAATATGCGAACTCTCATCGTGCGTTCCCGGCGTCCACCGGTACACATGTTTCGACAGTTCTACACGAGTTAGCCCATCCCGCCTCTCAATGACAACAGGCAACTCACTGAGGTAATGTCGCGTGTCCGTATTCCCCGTCATAATCTCTCCCGTCGGCACGATCGTCTTCGCCTTGGACCGGTACGCATGCTGGATCGTGCCGGAGAGGGTATCCCACACGGGGCCCGTGATCGGGGAAGCGGGCGTGACGTCGGAGCTCTCCTTGCTGGAGAGCACCAACGTGCCGTGGTAGGTGTCCTCTGGTGAATTCTCCAACGTCTCGAGGCCGCCGTCCGCAACGTAGGCGGCGTACCTGTCGTCGCCCTCGTAGGCCTTCACCTTGAGCCCGTACTTTGCCACGACGTCCCTGATGTGCCTGACCACGTTGTGCTGCACCTCGGGCACGCTGTCCTGCGGCGCAACGCGGTAGTTGACGCCGAGGGTGACGACCTCGGGCATGGCATTGATCTTTACTCCGCCGAAGATGATGTCCGCCGACTGCGACGTAGCCATGAGGAACTGCGCAATCCGGCTCGACTTGACGAGCTGCGCCGCCGCGCCCTCCAGGTCGTCATTCTCGATGCTCTCCGTGAGAGCCGGGTTGGCATCGGGAGAGTACCGCGCCTGGCATACGGCGTGCGAGTAGACGGGGCTGTCCCTGAGCAGCTTGACCTCGTAGGGATTCGCCTCGAGCGTCGCGACAATCTCCGAGATGATGCCGATGCCGGTGTGCGGGAACGGGATAGAGCTGTGGCCGCCGAGGACGTGCAGCTCCAGCCAGACGTCGACGTGTCCCTTCTCCATGACGGCCGGCAGCACATACAGCACATCGCCCTCCTGCTGCATGCCCAGGCCGCCCTCGTCAAACACAATCTCGATGCCGCCCTCTCCATACCTCTCAACCAGGAACTCGCCAATGTGCCGCGCGCCGCGGAACCCAGAGCACTCTTCGTCGAAGCCAAAAGCGAGGATGACGGTCCGCGCTGGCCTGTAGTCTTCGCTGGAGAGCAGCGCCTCGAAGACAGAGAATATGCCCGTCAGACACGTCTTGTCGTCGGCGGAGCCACGGCCCCAGAGCCAGGTGCCGTCGTAGTGAGCCTCGAACGGCGGATACTCCCACGTCGACTCATCCGCCACAGGGGACGACGTCTTGGTGGCCGGCGAGGACGACGGGCTTGAGCGACGGGTCGGATCCCTGGATCGTGTAGACCAGGCCGAACTTGTTGACCTTTTCGAGCTTGGCGCGTTTGTGGCTGCGACCTCGTTAGATTCCGCCTCCCCAAACCATCGAAGATGGGGAGTGATGACTCACACGACAGGATACGTCTTGGCAAGCACCTCGTGCAGCGTATCAAACACTCCCCACCGCGCATCCTCCTCAAAAGATCCCAAATCATCGTAGCACACCGACGGAACTCGGACAATAGCCTGGTGGCGCTCAACCTGCCTGGCAAGCGCCTCCTCCGACGAGAAGAGGTGCTCCGCCGAAGGCAGCTTGTCGCTGGGCTCAAGCGCAGGCGGCAAATCGCACCGGAACGCGCGTGAACCAGCGGGGGAGCCCAGGAAGCGCTGACTGGCTTGCTGGAGCGGCAGCGGGATGATGGAGGCGGTGGCGCTCGCGGCCAGGGCCACAGAGAGGGCGCGGAGCATCCTGACGGCTGCTACGGTCGGTTCAACGCTGTCGGTTAGTTGCCTGTCTATCAGCAGCAGTGAGATTCTCGGGCAGGGGCGCTCAGCCCGTCACACGAGCAGGGCGAGGTGATGGAGAAGAGATGGAGAGGGGAAGCGTTGAAGCGACGACAAAATATCGGATCGGAGGTCGCAAGCCAGTGCAGCACAGGTCTTAGTTTACGCGAGACACCCACGGCCGGTAACCGGAGGGGCCCGGCGCCGAGGGGCTAGACTTGGCCTGAAGAGGAAGGCCACGGCGCTTTATTTCCGGGTCAGTGGGGGGTTGTAGAGGTACTGGCGCTGGCGGAGGGCACTAGGTCACGGCGAATTTGCAGGACATATTTATTCGGTTGTCGGTTGTCTAATTCTGGTCATGTTTGGGGTGCAGATTGTAGCTATTGTGTAGATGTCTCGGATGGGCAATTTACAGTGCGACACGTTTATTTTGAGCAACATCTGGGCGTCAGACTGTAGCTGGGTACCTAGCCTGCTGGTATGATGCCTGTAGAGGGTACGGTCGGCACTTGCAAGCAGCCACATCCGCGGGAATCGAGATGCTCACGAAATAGGCAAATACACACACGATCACGTCCAACCTCACTCACACTTCAGTCCGATGGCTTGGCACGGCACGGCACACGTAATCTGTACTTGATTTACTCGCTCTGCATCATGCGCTCCTCATACAGCCGTACGATGTAGCGCTGGGTATACTATGACAAAACAAGCCGCACTCTCCCATGATGGAGCAGCGAAGCAACCACACTCATCGACATGGCCAATCCCGCGTATTCACCATGACTAGCATTACACATCAGCGCGCGTCTACAGCGCCTGCTTCTCGGGGACGTGGTTCTCGTGCTCAAACGAGGGCTCCGACGAGGCGCTCTTGTCGAGACCCAGCTGGGTGGTGTCCCAACCCTTGCTCTCGAGGTAGTCGCGGAACGCGGCGTCCTCGTGGGTGATGGTGTCCTGGCCGACGTTGGGGAGGCCGAAGAAGACGATCAGGGCCGAGAGGACGCACAGGGACGAGGCGACCCAGAAGGGGTACTGCGCGGACTTGACGGCGTCGGCGCCACCGGCCTTCTGGATGTAGGGGAACACGTAGGTGCCGACAAAGGCGCCGACCTTGCCGATGGCGGCGGCGATGCCGTAGTAGCGGCCGCGGACGCCCGTGGCGCACGTCTTGGCGGCCAGGAGGCCGAGGTTGTTGCCGGGGCCGAACTCGCCGAGGGTCAGGAAGATGCCGTAGACGACGGTGAAGGCGGCGATGTGCTGGGAGATCTGGGCGTAGACGCCGGCCATGATGAAGCCGATGATGGCCTGCAGGGTGACGCCGAGGACGAGGCAGTACTTGGGGCCGATCCAGTCCGACACGAAGGCGCCGAAGATGGTGCCGGGGAGGGTAGAAGATGTTGATGACGGTGTTCCAGCCGAAGATGGTGGTGAGGGGGGAGCCGGCGGGGCGGAGGCCGGCGAGAATCTCGGACGAGTAGATGCCAAAGGCGTAGGTGGAGAACTGTGCAAAATGTCAGCGGCTACGAGACAGGAGGCGCTACGCCACGCCAGCAAGGGGCACTCACGTCGTAGATGAACCAGACGATGCTGATGCAGAGCAGGCGGAACCAGTAGTAGCGCAGCACGAGCCCGTAGGGGGTCTGGCGCTTCATCGACTCCTTCTTGAACTCCTCGGCTCCTTGAGGCGGAAGCGGAGAACGAGCAGGATGAGGGGGAACACGACGCCGATGCCCAGGCTGGTGCGCCAGATGGTGCTGAGGTGGCCGTCGTGGGTGGCGGCGGCGACGACGTAGGGGACGAAGGCGCCGATGACGAAGCCCCAGTCGATCATGGAGTTCGTGAAGAGGATGAACCAGCGGTTGCGCGTGCCCTCCTTGAGCTCGCCGCTAGACTCGGCGCATCCGACACTGCCAGCAGGGTACTCGCCTGGGGAGGGGTCAGCAAAGACGAGGAAGACGAGGAAGACGAGCAGGGGAACAGACCTCCGATGCCGATGCCGACGAAGAATCGCCACGCAGCCAGCATGTTGAACATGCCGACGAGGTCGCCCTTGTAGTAAGAGCCGGCGGCGAGGGCGGTGAAGATGATGAGGAGGATGGTGGAGATGAGCAGCGAGTTGGTGCGAGACCAGTGGTCGGAGAGGAAGCCAAACAGGAGCTGGCCGACGACGGTGCCGGCAAAGGCAATGTCGGCGACGTACTTGGAGGCAGTCGAGTCAGAGTAGACGGTCTCATACTGGCGGTTGAGAACGGTGTTGACGGAGCCAATGACCTAGAAGCCGTCCCGCGGCGGTTAGCTAGCTGTCTCACTATTCTTCCCCACGCGGGGGTCCGGCTCGGGTCTTGGGGAGGGTCTCACGTTGTTGATGTAGCCGTCGGAGAAGAGTCCGGCACCGCAGGCGAACACGGGCAGCGCGCGCATGAAGAAGGACTTGTTCTCGATGATCTCGTCGAGCGTGGTGGACTCGCGACGAGGCTGGTCCGAGGGCTGGGGCTCCTCGGCCTCCTTGGAGGAGCGGCCAAAGTTGAACATGGCGGCGGCGTCCTTGGCTGCGGGATGAGACGGGCGCAGTCGTGTCTGTGCTTGACCTTGCCTTACCGAGAGTAAAGCAGAGGGGAGAAGAGGACGAGAGGCGGCACGAAGCGGGCTGCAGATGCTGGTGAAGCGGCTTGACGAGAGGGGAAGAAGAGGAGAGGAGCAGGATCGCGGGCGAGGCCGATGGTTTTATTTCGACGGGCGAAGTGGGAGCGACCACTTGCCAGCGGCCCCAAACCGCCTGGCTAACCACGGTCCCGGTCCAAGTTTCCAAGGTCCACGGCAGCGGACCCAAAGCGAGCGTGAACCCATCGAGGAACAATCCAGCGTGGAGAGGAACCCATACTGGGGCCACGGGGGGCCTGCTAACACTGGCAGCACCCAACTAACACGCCCGCCAGCCAATCAGGCGCGCGGCGGACGGCCTGTGGCAGTTTAGGAGCTTTAGGTGACTAGCGCCGCTGCAGACTAGCCCGCCATAGCGCGCAGCTGCGTGTGCCACAGGG
This sequence comes from Calcarisporium arbuscula, assembly GCA_009828645.1. Classification (NCBI taxonomy): domain Eukaryota; kingdom Fungi; phylum Ascomycota; class Sordariomycetes; order Hypocreales; family Calcarisporiaceae; genus Calcarisporium; species Calcarisporium arbuscula. Next base: position 657,374 of record WBSA01000021.1, on the reverse strand, counting down.
GTCTCCACGGTGGGCTGGGGCGTGCCAGCGGTCCCTGCTGGGCCTAGCGGGGCCAACAGGCAGCTAATCTGCCATCGAGGATGCAAGAGCTTTTTTACAGGGTCTGGGGGTGGTCTGGGGGGACGAGTCCGTTTGCAGCTGGCGTGAGGTACCGTGTCGCGGTGTATCTTCGCGGCGAGGATCAGCTTGTCCACAGGTAAGAGTTGACATGGACAGCAAGTATCCGCAAGCGTCTTCGATACGACGGCGTTGGCTGTCAGTCAACTCGTCGATGACATGGGGCCGGTGCAGTGTCAGCCCTTCGCCACTTGGCACGACCCGTCTGATTCCGTCAATCACGGGAGTTGCGCGCTGGCCGATGTGGAAATGATGCGAATCCCGCAGGGGACATGCGCTTCTCGAAGGCTATTCTCTATTCTCCGAGGTGAAGGGCCATGGCTGGCACGAGGACATGCGGCGTCATGTTGCTATTCCCATTCGATTGCAGCGGTGCAGCGGTGCAGTGGTATAAGTGAGACGCCCAGCAGCGTCAGTCAGCCATGACAGACACCCAAGAACCGTCCCCAATTCAAGCCACTACGTCTCACGCACGACAACCGTGATAAACGGGACCGGGTCAAGCGAGCAGCATGACAGAGGGCGTCAGAAACCCACAGCAGCGCGGCCGAGGGAGAATTCGGTGAAACCGCCGCTGTGGCCCCATGGCGGGCTCCACCGGTGGACAGAACGGGAGGATTATCGTGTGGGGAGGCAGGGAAGGGCTTGGAGTCTGCGGAGGATATGCATCTCATGGTGGGTTTGCTGCTGTCTAGCCGTGTCTAGGGCAACGTTGGCCGCCCGACCAGCCAGACGCGAATGAGGCCCTCAGCGTGCCGCCGTCCACGTCTCGCCAGTGACACTCATGCCCACCCGCTGCGTAGGCGAGGCTGGTGCAACGGGACCCGGAATATCGGTTCGAGGGACTGACACCAAGAGTCGCCAGGTCTGAGCCCACGGATGCGGTAGAGCAGAGCCATACGAGTTCCGCTCCGAGTGTGGATCGGCGACTCCGAGTGGGCGACAGGGTAGGCTGGTTGCCACGACGCCACCACATCATCAATCTGCGAGGTGCACGGCAACGAAAAGTCAGCGGTTTCAGCTGCTGATCTCTGCGTCGTCTGGTGGGAGGTTCCCCATGTGTTGTCTGCGTCTGTCTGTCGTCTGCCTTTTCTTGCGGTCCCTCGGCGATGATGTAGTCGGACTGCGTCTTGGCGCGTGAGCACTGCCAATGCCACGTACAGCATCTGAGAGACAGCCAAGCCGGCACGAATCACTTGGCCGCTTGGCTGCTGGCTGCTGGCTGCGTTGGCAACCGCCACCATCTGCACGGATATCGGCCTGCCGACTGACGACGGCCTTTGCACGGGTTACAGCCATGGCCTGCTCTCCTTATGGGCGCCCAATCAGCAGCGACACGAGCGGCGAGAGATGGGCAGCGCGAGGGTGGGCTGGCGGATTACTGCCTCACAGCGGATTGGCCAGCGGACGGCCCCAGCGGCGACAGCGCCCGAGACGGCACAACACACTGCCGTACGTCCCTCTTACAGCGACGCGCACAGGCACTGGCTGGCGCTGGCTAGCCGCACAGATAGCAACGCATGGAATCATCACAACTGACAGCACAGACCTACACCGAACCACACAGTGGGGAGCCGCCGAGCACGTGGGGAGACGTCCCTCCCGCATTGGCAGCCGTAGAGAGCCCGTCCGCTTACGGCACCAGACGGGGCGCCGTCACGTCGCAATCTAGATCGCAGTCGGCGACATGGCGCAGGAGAAAAAAAATTCAAATGCGGTAGTGCAGGCATTGGAAGCCAGATGCGCGACGGCTGGCTTGGCTGTGGAGCGCATCGGGCCTGGCTGCCGGCATGGCAGCGCCTTGGCCGGTGGTGGCGCCTGTATTTCCGGCGGGCGAGCACGTGCGGCCGAGACGACGTCTGGGCTGTCGAGGCTGATGAGATGAGATTTTGGGAAGAGTCTGGATGCGGCGTGCTGTGATTTGCATCATCTCGAGGAACTTTTGGGGGCGAGCGGAATGGCATGTGGACTGATCGCTGCGTCTTACTCCCCTGGGTGAGGACACGAATACGGCCCAGTGGAGGGATGTGCCCTCTACCACGGCGAATGGATATTCACCCGGAGACTAAATTATTTCACTATTTAGAGGTGCATGACAGCCCGAATAGCAGCCGTGGAACTGGTCTGGCGCACGCAGCACCGTTGCATCCTGGCACTCGTTGTCACTGCCGTCTGCCTGCCTACACTTGGGAACATGAGCTAATATTACTTTTTGCTATCTCTCTAGTGGATGATGTTATTTTTGGTGCCACTTACTCTAGGAGATGCTATTAAATTTTGCTACCACTTGCTCTAGGAGATACTATTAAAATCTGTTATCCTTCCTCTAGTAGATGTCTTGCCAGTAAGATGGAAGAATGGGCGCGCAGGAAAGCAGGAGTTGGTCGAGGACAGAGCCATGACATAGGTACTCGTCTTTGTGATGGTGTACCACGTACTAACAACACAGTGTCAAGTAAGCAGAACACAGCCAAGTACCCAGTGAGCTTGAGCGCCTACAGCTCATTAGCGCAAGTACCATGACGGGTCGGCGATCGTAATCTGGTAGCCGGTGCGATGACTGTATTGTTGGTAGCTGGCTAAGTATCTATACTATGGAGGGAGTTTTGGAGTGCCCAGTGCTTTTAGCCACAGTGGCTCTCACAAGATCACGTGATCTCGTGGCTGCTGTTCGCGTACATTCGTAACAGACGCGAATGTAGGACTTGGTTACCCTATACCACAGCATGTCTTTCCGGAGTGCTTAGCCATCTTCTTTGGTGGCCTAGCTACTTTCGTTAGCCCCTTATAGAAGTAGACTTGTTAAGAATCTCCCAAGTGTGCAGAAGGATAATGCAGACAGCCTTGTCGAATAGGCAGGCAGACTTGCAGTTGGGCTGAAAGTGAGGCTGACGAGCCGCTATAACGTCGAGGCCAAGTAACAGTACTTCGGTAAGGTACCATATCCTTCACAATCAAGATGATCTACGACGGTCAGTAGTTGTGGACGGTTTAAAGGACTTTTGCTTTTCTTTCTTCTTAATTTCAAACTCTTGGTGTTAATAGCACAGCGTGACTCTGGCAGGGCAACGCTGAACAGAGTCAGAACCAGCATGACATCACGTCTGTACATAGGCACGTCTTGTCCAAGTACCACTGATGCTGCATCAGTACTCTGGCTGGGATCACGCCCAACGCTCAAGTACATGCTGCACTGCCTTGTGACCACTTCCAGTGCTCTTTGGGCGCAACCAATGGGCTGAGCAAATCACAACTTCCCCGCACAAATTACTGAAGCTATTCAGGCAGCAACTCTTTCCCTCCATCTTTACCTCTCGACTCGTCAACATGTCTGGCTTCGAGGCTCTAGCCGCCGTCTGTAGCATCCTCCAGGTCATCTCCTTCACCAAGGAGGTCATCACTGCCCTCCAGGACGTATACGATGGCCGCCCCACATCCAACGGTCAGATGCGAGAAAATGCGGCATCCATTCAGCGCTTAATAAGGGACATGAACCTCCATTCCGCCGCTCTTCAGGGAGCCTCTCAAGGGGAGGAGGAAGTCTTCAAATTGGCTCAAAAGTGCGGAAATACTGCAGAAGAATTGATAAAGAGGTTGAGCGGCATCGACAAAGACCACCAGCCCGGCAACTTTGTGGGGGCGCTCAAGACAGTGACAAGGTCTTATGTGCAGAAGAAAAAGATCTCAGAGCTCTCCGAGCGATTCTCAAAATACCAAAGGACGATGGAGAGCCATGTCTTGCTTCATGTTTAGTATGTCAACGTTACAACCCCCATGCGCTGCTGCCGTCCAAGTGAACTCACCACCAAACCACGCAGCACAAGAGCCAATGCCGTAGAATCGCAGCAGCGGACAGGCTTCAGTGAGCTCTCCAACGCCCATAAATACTTTGTCTCTCAGCTGGCCGACGGCCACACTGAGATGACCAAACTCATTTTACGAGATGGTGCTCAGACAAGACAAGAAATACAACAATCCGAGGCACGCATGACGAGAGAAATTCATCAAACTCGGGATCAAGCACACAATGAAGCGAAGCGGAATCGACTTCTCCAGAGTCTAAAGTTTGCGTCTCTAAACGCCCGGCGCACCGCCATTGATCCTGTCCATAAGGAAACCTATCTTTCCGTGTTTGATTCGCTTGACAACGAATCAGCAATTTCGAATTCGAATTCGGATTCAGCTGAGAGTTGGAAACTATTTACTCAGTGGCTCCAATCTGCGCTCAAACCTGACGGGCGAGTATTTTGGATTCAGGGAAAGCCCGGCGCTGGCAAAAGCACACTGGTTAAGTATCTAATTGAACACAAAAACACGAGAATAGGGCTAAACAAATGGAGCAATGGTGCCCTAGTTATTCCGCACTTCTTTCTGGAAACCAGGAGACCTGCTGCAGAGAATTTCAGGGGACTGCTGTGTTCCCTGAACCACCAGCTCCTACGAAATAGCCCGAGCCTCGTCAATGACGTGCTATCGGAATTCAGTCTCGCTACCGAAGCGGATACGATAAACGACTGGGAAATCACACAGCTCCAACAACTATTCTTATTTATATTGGAAAAGTGTGAGCAGACAGACAAGTCTGTGCTTCTTGTCATCGACGGCCTGGACGAGGCAGAGGAACCCGACAAGGTTCTGGAATTCATCGATTCTCTTGCTGGCCTACACAACATTAAACTTTGTATTTCCAGTCGCCCTGAAACCAGATTTCAGCAAAGCTTTTCAAATTGCCATGGATTCAAGCTTCAAGACCTCACTGGGGAAGACATGCTTCGATTTGCAGATGCGGATATTGCATCTTTGATGAAAGTCGCTTCACCCGAAAAGACCTACCACCCAGGCTTTTTAAAGGAGGTGGCAAGCCTGCTCGTTGGAAAGGCCGAGGGAGTTTATCTCTGGCTGGTTCTGGCCCTCAAATCGGTAAAGACGGGACTTATAAACAGCGACAAGGAAGATGATATATACAGACGCTTAGAGCAGCTGCCGAGTAAACTTGAAGAGCTGTATGCGGATATGTGGGATAGGCTCGGTGATTCCAAGGATATATATAAAAGCGACGCGGCCGATTATTTTAGTATGATTATTATGAATCATTCCCTGCGCGATCAATACCAAAAAGAGAATCCAGGCGTCGCCGATCGTTTCGAGTGGCCGTTGAATCTTTTTCAAGTGATGCTTGCCACAAATGAGGAAACGCGACAGAATATGTTGAAACAATCCCAGGAACCATCGGTATCGGAGCTCGAGATCAAGTGCTTGCAAACTACCAAAAGTATATCTATTAGAACCGCTGGACTCGCTGTTACTCGGAATTTCCCCAACTGCTATTGGATACTTGATCTCCGTCTGAGGAATCACTTTTTACAACTTGATGAGCATGTCAACAGCACAGTGGAATTTATTCACAGAAGTTTATTTGACTTTTTTAAACATACAACAGCTGGCAAGCGAATATTGTCATGCGGAAAGGCATACACCGTGGAGATGCGACTTGCAAGTGCAATACTTGGTCAGCTTCGAACTCTAGGAAGACCCCAATGGCCAAATAAACAACCTTGGTTGTTTGGAATGTTCCAGGCAACGACCCCGCTACACTATCCTTGCTGGCAATTGTCAAAGTTAATACGAGACTCCGGGAAGATCAGCATTGCCAAAACCGAAGAGGCTAGTAGTGTCTTGCTACATAATTTCAAAGGCCTTTTCGAAGCAGGCCTTTTGTCATGGGATGGCCGACCAGAGTGGTATCCTCTGCCGTGCTTCGAGCCTATACTTATCGAGGACCCTGTATTTGACCACTTTCTAAAGCAGCAAGAAAGAAAAGGCATATCCGATGGTACCCATATTCTTCGGGAATTCTTCTTTTCTAGACGCTTTGCACCTGCACGATATCGTGACCTCAAAGATATGGAATTGGCGCTTCGATGTCCCGGTGTTGACATACGCTCCGCCTGTATCTGTCTTTCCCATTTGCCCACTATCTCGCTTGGACTCGGGGAGCTAGATTTTGGCATCCCAAATAGTCTTGACTATTCCGCACATGAGTCTATACAGAGCGCAGTCGTAAAAGGATTCTACTACAACTATCACTTCAGCTGGTTGCACGATTTGGACAAACAACTACGAGAGTCCGCGAAACTTCTGGTGATGCTCTTGAAACGGGGAATGAACTTGACTGAGCGTACGTCTTGCCTGCTCTTTCCACGCCACAGCTATCTCGATAAAGAATATGTTGAGAGTGTATTCGGTGTCAGCGATCTTTTATGTGGTATTACTGCCTTCGAAAATAGCATGGGAAAAGCCCCACTGTCAGAACTTCTTACAGACCGTGAAAATAGCCATCCATTTGTGATCATGGAAGCCAATCTAAAGTACCTTGTCGACAGGTTTCTCAAGCTCATTACCCCCGTTTCCAACGACACGATGGACCTTATCATTCACGCTCGGCAATTAGCGGCAGCGGACACCAGCAAGCCTCTTGCCCAGGCTCGCTTCCTGGTTCTAGCGTGTACAAAACAGACCAGAGACAAGGTGGATGGGTGTTACTGTTACCGCTTCACCAACAGGGATATGCCATTACTGGATTATCCAGATGAACGAGTCTGGAGACCTGGCAGTAACGGCTCACCAAAGTTGAGCATAAAAAGGAGTACCTTGCTTCAATACACCGACGTGTGTGAAAGAGTTAATATCGCTGATCTGTCTATCCTAGCGGATGAGAAACTAGGAGTCTGTTGGCTTAGAGACATGGGCATTGGTCCACCAAACAGCTACAGGGAGGGAGGTAGTCAAGGAGAATAAATACATAGCAGCTTTCTCACGGGTTTCGGGCTACATGGCCTCTCTAAACCCATAGGTGCAGCTTCCTCTTCGACTTGAGGGGAGCCTCTAGTTATCTACATATTCAATTTACTTAGCTACGAGTTGTTTCAACTCTACGAGAGAACCAAAGACGAAGAATGCCTATACATTAGCCTAGGCACTACAACATCCTGGCCGCTCACTATATCTCGTGCCTCCGTGGTTCAGCAACCGGCGATTGGGCCGCTGGTGTCCCAGAGCCGAGACTGCCAGCATCAGGGGTACGGAAGCGGCAGCAAACATTGTTACGGGCATTCTGACCAAGCATACAGCCGAGGTGTTGCAGACGCGCACCTGAGTCTCGCCGAATGGCTCATGTACCCCCACGGCGTAGAATCGCTCATCGCCTTGGAGTGGAAGGACTAGACTATACAGGAATGAAGACAAACCAGCTCTGTTGGATACTCCAGCCGCCGTGCTGATGGAGTCCTTTGCGGGGGCAGATTGCGTAGAAGTGCAAGCTCTCAGCGCAGTGTCTTGGTATATCATGGAGAGATTATGCAGCATCCATGGCACTATCCTTGTATGATGGAAAGGCTACTGGATGGCTGCCCTGTTTGACGTCTCCTACTGGCCAGGAAAGAAGTACAGGTCATATGGCATTGGACTACCCAATTAGCAACATCCATATTATCCAGACGATGCAGCAGGAGATGCCTGCACACAATTGTCCGCCACCTGAATGTCCACGGCAAGGAGTGCCATGCACAATCATCACGGCTACAACTCCTCAGTCGGAGCTCTAGCCAAGCCAGGCTTAGCCACTCCCACGCTGTTAACCGCCGCCTCCGTCAGCAGACTTCTTTCTGGTATCCTGTTCACAAACCCTGGCCGTCGAAACTTCTCGCAAGTCTCGAGTCCCTTCTTTAGCGTGGCAATCTCGCTATCCAGGTTCTGACGCCTATCAGTAATCCTCTTGGACTCGGAAGCCAACTTGGCAAGTTTGTCATCATCGAAGTCAAGGACATCTTCGAAGACGCCCATGATGTCGCCCATCAGCGCATTCTCCACAGCCAGAATGACCACATTCTCCGTAAACGTGCGTAGGGACATCTGTTTACACGGTCAGCGCCAGCACAAACCCACGAGGACTGCCACTTACACCGTAGCATTCAACAGCATGGTCAATATCAGTCTCCACGGCAGTGATCTTTTTGTGCTCCATCTCTTCCAGCTCCACCGCCACCCTGACGATGTCTCTATTCCCAAAGGCTGGCGTGTCGGGATGTCTTTCTAGCAATGACCGGCCACGACTATCCAGCCGCCGCTTGTGGCGCACCGCGATGCGGGAGTTGAACTCTGTGACATGGGCCTGGGGCGAAAACCGGTTCGACTGCACTTGGGCAGGAATTCCGTGACTTGGCAGTGAGAGCATCTCTCTTCTTCTGAAAAAAGGGAAGAACACATATTGTCCAGATGCGGTCACGCGTGTCTTCGTCCTCGCTGATAATGTGGGCAAATGCTTCTTGAACGAACGCGAGGGCAGCGTTGAGAACTATGTTGATGTGTTGGAGAGCGATGGACTCCCACTTCCGACTTTCCATCTCAAAAAGCTTCAATGCAAGTGGGCTGCTTGAGCTGTTAGGAAAGTTACGGCCATCGTAATCCCAAGATCTATGGATCATTTCCCGCAGCAGCTCATCTTGCGAAATTACCGCGGGCTCCTCGATTTCATATAGGCTTGCCATATCTTGCAGTTCGGGAGGAACCACCGGGAGCAAGTCGCTCACTCTGTCATATCGATTATGCCAGAGAATGGTGCGTGCTGCTCCCTTTTCAGCCATGACGGCAACGAAGGTTTTGTTTATGTCTGTGACCCATTTGCGGAGCTTTCTCATCTTGTACAGTTCCGAGTTGGGCGCCCCATTAGATACTTCAAAGAATGTATTGTCTTGGTAAACGCCCTGGAAGGCTTGGGTCACGAGGCTTTCAAACTGGGAGCGTATGCCTTGGAGGTAGCGCTGACGCTCTCGGGGATTGTCTCTTGCATCGCCCATGGATAATCGTTTAGCCTGACGATTCGCCATGCGTTCTTCAATACGAGAAATGACGCTTGGGAGACTCTTCTCGATGTGGTTCAGAAGCACGCGACTCAATTTAGTGCGTAGGTTGGCGATGCCTCTATCTTCGTCCGGAATCTCCGACCAAGGTTCATCGCCAAGCAGCTTCTTCTCACACTCGTCTCGTTGCTTGTCAGAGTGGTCCATCTCAGTCTCGCTGCGATTGCGGAGGATATGCCACGACAGGAGCCTATGCGTTGTGCCGCTGTTTTTTCGCATACTCGACATATTCGGCTTGGTCCGCTAAAGTCACACTGTCAGGCTTGGTGATGATGCCAATGGTGCGACGGCAATCACGATCATAGTTTCCGGCCTCATTGAGAACAGGCTGATTGACGAGGGAGGTCCTCGCAGAGATGACCGCAAGCATGATACTACTGGGTTGTTCCATGTAGCTTGCAGCCAATTTCCTGACCAGAATACTGTCCTCCTTAGACTGGGTCTTGCCTTCGGTGCTGTAGAAGCCCGGGAGGTCAACCAGTGTCAGTGAAGGAATATCTGGTCCAGAAATCTTGACGACTAGAGTGCGCCGGGAAAAGCTGCCGTTGTCGAGCATGTTCATGTGGCGCTTCGCTTCGGCGATGAGCGACTCAAGATCCTCGCTGTCGAAGTCGGTCTTCCTGAATGACTCCAGCTTGGATTTCATCTCTGCGGAGTCATCATGTGCAGGTTTAATGCTGACCTCGACTTGTGGGGAGAGCGTCTTGCGCATGACAAGCTCCGTAGCAAAGCGAGTGCAGAGGACTACCCTTGATGGGGAAGCGCACACGGGAGATGGCCTCCAGAACAGAGCTCTTGCCGGCATTCTGGTCGCCCACGACAATGATCTGTGGGAGATTGACGAACTTGCCAACACCAATGTAGCGGAGTTCGTCGACGGCGTCGAGGAGTTCCTTCTGCGATGCCTCCAGGGCATGCAGCGTTTCAGTGTTCAGCGCCAGGCTTTCTTGTTGGTCTTCTTTCCTCATGTCGGAAACCAATGCAGCTGGCAAAATGTGAGTCAGAGGGGAATGAATGGAATTTGTCCAAGGCAGTCAATTATCTGTGCGTGCAGTGCGGGTTACAGCAGCCTCAAGCTGGACGCCGGTGGGAGGGTCAAGACTAATAAGCCCGACCAACACTCACTTTGACCCAGCTACCTGGTATTCATGTCAGATCTCCCGCAAACCCCTATGCAAGAGTCACATGCAGCAACGCGGGCGCGCACTACAGCGCGCAAACTATTCGTGGGCGAATACGCCTGCAGACCGGGATGTTGTTGGTTGTGTTGGTTGAGCGTCTCATGGCCCCGTCTTCATGCAGCAGGAGAGGATCCAGCAATTCTAGTACGTCTGAAATAGGGGCTCTTTGGCCCACGCGGTTTCTTTCCATGCAATTGTCTGCAAACGAACTTCAATGCCGCCAAGTCTGACGCGGGATGAATTAAGACCGTTGAGGGCGCGGTGAAACATGTCTCGGTCTCTCAGGCACGAACTGCTACGGTAGTCAATAGGATGACTAGCGCATCATGACCATTTCAAACACGTTGTCCATTAGCCATCTGTGGCTCTGGACTCTGGTCGCCCATTGCTACCCGTTTCGACTTCGGTAGTTTGTGGTCATCAATGATGGCTGTTTGGAGCGCGAGTGGGCTGACCGGTCGTGGAAGATGCTTCACGAAATGTAAGCTGAGCGCTCGCCAAGAACAAGCATCCTCGGACCTAGCATGCCCAATCAAGCCCAGCCATCTTTCCTCAGATGCAATGGCCACATCTGGCTAGGTCGTTGGTGCCGAGGATGTGGTATCGCAGGGATCAGCTACCAGCGAGTTGGCCGACGACATGCAGAGTTGTTTATTCGCTATAACAGATCTTCCTTTACAATTTGAATCCGGACTTCCTGCAGGCGGGCGAACCTGTCGTACGTGGGCCGCGATGTCACTACGATGCAGGCGCTTCGCCTTGGGACCACACCCAGCCACAACGACCAAACAGGCAGGTGAGGCGAGCAGTCCGGGGAGACGGAGCCATCCTGCCGCCAGTTTTAGCGGAGCCAACCTGATAAGCTAGACCTTTGTGGTGGCCTCGGGATGATTGATGGTGCGTTGGAGCCGCTTTGACCGAGCTCACGCAGTTGCTCCTCCAGATCACCCTACGGTGCCTCTGGGACGCTGAAGCGAGAGGGAGAAACCCAAATACATCAAGTATTGAGAACCGGTGAAAACTGGATGGCTTTTTACTATTATTGTCAAAGCAGCTCCCGTCTTCTTCCGCCCATGTTTGGGGAATGTGGACACTAGCGAGCGGAAGATCCCGCGCGAACATAACCGCTTTAGCCACGGCTCCTTGCCTCTAGTGGTTCGAGTCAGAGTATTGTGCCTGACGCCAGACGCTTTACGTCCGTGAGGTCCGGGGCTAGCACGTACAAGGATGGTCCATGTCACTACGTTTTTCTTGAGTCCGAAATGAAACCAGTGATTTCGGTGTTACTGGTATTAAATCTATCTTAGAAGCCTTGCGAGTGTATGTCCGCTCTGCGTTGATCCGATGTGTTGTCGCCATGTACACGAATCGTAGGCGTATTCACTTGTAAGTCCTGGTCTACCGCAGGCAAGGTGACTAGCATCACCGATACTCCCCCATTCATCAAATCACAAGCACATTGAACAATCAGTGTGTAAGCGTGTTTAGCCGGAAAGGAAATCTATTTGGTCCCCACGACTCAATACCACATGCGTATTGAGGTGATCATCAGCAGCAAACCCACTCACTCCCATCTTCGACACCACGCCACCACGCGTTCTCCAGTCTCAATATAGAATCCAGTACACAGACGAAGAATGACAACCACGCCCATCCCAAACCATCCCAAATCCAGCTCCAGGGTAGCCAATCGGCGCTCCGATACCGAGCGCCCCACTCCGCCGTTGCCGGGGCCGCCCCGCGGACAACTTTCCAACGTCGTCAAGGGTCCATGGACAACCATGGCGAGACAAGTGGATATAAATCACAAAAATCCGATATATCCGGGGACAAGCACGAGGCGTCGCTGTATCTCAGGAACATTAAATGACACGCAATGGCTGCTAGTTTCCCGCTCCATCATCTTGCGTCCCTTGTGTTAAGGTTGGATTGACGAGCATCAGTTGGCCGGCTGTTGGCGCCCTGTGCCCTCCCGAGACAAACAATCTCCGTTTTATACCCATGCCATGTCTCACCTGAATTTCCTTTAGATATAAACAAGGACAGCTCCTACGTACTTGTTGGAGCACTGTCTCTCTTCCTCCGAGCGCAGCGTCGCCCAGACATCTCTCTCGTGCTGGCACGAAATCAACGAGGAATATACCTCTCCTGTCGAAGTGCAACCAGCGAAACTCCTTATTGACGTGCAATTTCATATAGCTGCCGCCGTCAAGCTCGCCCAACCTCCACCCAACACCGATATTACAACACAGCAACCAGTGTGGACGGGATCTAGCCTCTTACGCGATAAACCGGCTCGTCAGGCTTGTCAGAGCCAACCATCTCGCCGCCATGTCCCTCTCACGCATCCTCTCCCGGCCGCTCAACAAACCCTATCGAACCCACCAACTCACGTCACCACCTTACACAAACCCCCAGGGCCTGCTCTCCTTCTCCCCAGACGACATCGAGAACCCCAAAAACTGGTCCACCGCTCGCCGCGCCGCCGTCACCATCTCCGCCGTCCTGCTCGTACTGAACGCCACCTTTGCCTCCTCCATCACCTCCGGCTGCCTCGGGTCCATCGCGCGCGACTTCGGCGTTTCCGGTGTTGTCGCAGGCCTCACCATCACGCTCTTCCTCCTAGGTTACTGTGCGGGGCCCCTCGTGTTCGCGCCGCTCAGCGAGTTTCTACGGTCGTAGATGGATCTTCTACATCTCCTTCTCACTCTACCTCGTCTTCAACTTCCTGTGCGCATGGGCACCCAACTTCGCCGCCCTGCTGATCGGCAGGTTCCTCGCCGGCACATTCGTCTCCGCCCCCGCTGAGCAACGCCCCCGGCGTGGCTCTCCGATCTCTGGAATCCCGTTGAGCGCGGCAACGCCATGGCCGGCTTCTCAACCATGGTCTGGATCGGCCCGGCCTTGGGCCCCGTGGTAGGCGGCTTCGTCGAACTGAAAAAAGACTGGCGGTGGGCATTCTACGTGCTCCTCTGGCTCGGCGGCGGCACCGCCGTCGTCATGCTCACCATCCCCGAGACGCACGCCCCTACGATTCTCCTCTCCAAGGCGAAACGCATCCGCGCAGCCAAGATGCCCGGCTTCGAAAACGTAAAGGCGCCAGTCGAGATGGAAGACCGGACCCTGAAACACGTCTACAGAGTCGCCCTCACGCGGCCTTGGATCATCCTCTTCGACCCAATTTCATTCCTCTGTGCCATCTATCTCGCCATCGTCTACACGCTGCTCTTCATGCTCTTCACTATATACCCCATCGTCTTCCAACAGAAGCGAGGCTGGAACTCAGGCGTCGGCGAACTACCCCTGGTCGGCACCGTCATTGGAGCCTGGATCGGAGGTCTTCTCGTCACCATCGATACGAGAAATCGAGCCAACAAGATCAGCCGTGGCGAAATCAAACTGGAGGAGCTGGAGCCCGAGGACAGGATGCCTCTGGCCATGATTGGTGGTATAGGGTTTGCGGCCTCCATGTTCTGGCTCGCCTGGTCGGCCGAGTTTGAGTATGTCCACAATCTCTATTACCTGACTCCTTCTGTCTATTATTCAACCATCTGCATTGCCCAATCTCATGCCCCATTTCTCAAACCCCCTACCCCTCTACTCCGCATCGTTAAACTAACACTCTCAGCTCCGTTCATTGGATCGTCCCAACCTTGGCGGGCGTCTTCCTCGCCGCCTCCTGCCTCCTCATCTTCGTCTCCTATCTCAACTACCTAGTAGACACCTACCTATCCTACGCCGCCTCTGCCATCGCCGCAAACACAATCATCCGCTCCGCCTGCGGTGCCTCCGCGCCCCTCTTCACAAGCCAAATGTTTGCCGCCCTCGGCGTCGGCGGCGGCGGCAGCCTGGTAGGCGGCGTGGCTGCCCTCCTCGCCGTCATTCCGTTCCTCTTCTACAAGTACGGCAAGAAGATTCGCACGCGGAGCAAGTTTGCACCGACGAATGCGAGCCCCGCCCAGAAAGTTCAGGATGAAGAGAGGGCTGATCCCGCGAGCCATGAGTTGAAGGAGACCCCAGTATCGCCAGTATCGCCGTCAGCATCGCCGTCAACGTCTGCACCCTCATCAGCATTGTCTGTCAGACCGGAGACCAATATGGCAGAGCAATAAACCATCAGTTGGTAAAGTATACGCTACACTGGATTATGTATATCATGGAGACTTTCCCACATCAAATCAGCCATCAGGTAGCAAGTTATTGCATTGGGGCGGCAAGGAAAGCATTGGAACATTAGCTTAGGATATAGACCAGGCAAATGAATATTATAGACGACGAATTTCGCAAATCATCACATATACGAACTGAAGTTGGACGTAATGCTGAGCGTATTCATGGGAAGAATTCTTTCGAGTATAACTTCTACAATTCCATAATCATACTGTTCAAGTAGTGGAAAGCACATCAGACTGACAACAACAATCCCAACGCCCCCATATTCAAGGATTCCAAGGTTATTAATATTACGATAATGACAGCCGTACAATTATGATGATTAAACAGCCTCCTTGCGTGACTCATGAACTGCGTCGTTGCTATCATTTACGCTCTTCTCGTTTCCGGCTGAGTCGGGAACATTGCGATGACGGAAGTGACCATCGTCCCTTTCCTTTCGTGTAATGTACCCAGGTGGCACCCACTTTGAGCTGGTCCATGGCTTGAGGTCGGCTTTTCCATACATGAGATCGACATTCTCGAGGCTGAGCGTGCGGGATTCGTACAGGAAGAACCATATGAGAAGTGCAGCTGCCAGGTTTGTCCCGAAGAAGACGAAGCCGTACGCATAAGAGATGCCGTCGGTAGCAAGGGGAGTGAGGAAACCAATCATGACTATTGGCGGATCAGTATCATCACTCGCATAGCAAGATAAATGCAGGTAGGGACTTACAGTTTCCAAGCCAATTGCCAGCGGTGGCCAGCGAGGCTTGCTTGGCGCGGGTGCGAAGAGGGAACGTCTCTCCAATGACAACCCAGGCCATGGGTCCCCAGGTGCCAGCAAACGACGCAATGAACATGCAGGCCGAGACAATCATGACAATGCCCACGGCTGAGCTGGTCTCAAGGTTAACGGCAGTGCCGACGATAGCAAAGACCAGCAGCCAGACAGCCTGCCAGATGGCGCCGATGAACAATGGCCAGCGTCGACCATACTTTTCTACCACGTACAGACCGTAAAATGTCATGGCGACATTGACGGCTCCAAGGATGAGCTGAGTCTGGATCGGATCAGCGATGCCGGCGGATTTGAAGATTGTCGCTCCATAGTAGAAGAAATAATTGACGCCGGTCCACTGCTGAAGGAAGTGGACGCTGATGCCGAGGAGCGTGCGGTACACGAGCTTGGGGATGCTAGAGCTGGGGTTGAAGCACTCTATCCAGCCTCCGCTACCGACCTGGCGTTCCTTCTGAAGAATCTCGCGCATCTCGTTCAAATCGTTCTCGATCAAGGCGTTCCGGGGATCGTGCTTCAGGCCACGCAAGCGAGCCATGGACATTCGGGCGCTGTCCCAGTCGCCCCGGCTGGCCAGCCATCTGGGAGACTCGGGGACGGTGAGGATGCCAATGCCAAGGGGCAGCGAGAAGAAGATGCCAATTCCGATGACCGTGCGCCAAGAGGCGCTGCTGTACTCCATGTTGCGGACGCCGTAGTTGACAATGTTGGAGACGAGGATGCCGATGGTGATCATCAGCTGGTACGAGGCGACCACGGCTCCGCGGATCTCTCGAGGCGAGGACTCGGACTGGAACATGGGGACGCCGACGGAGAGGTTTCCAACACCGAGACCAGCGACAAAACGGCCCATCATCATATGAACCCAGCTGCGCATGGCCGTGATCTGGATGATGTTACCAACGATGAAGATGGCCACGCCAAAGGACATGCTCTTGCGCCGACCCCACCAATCGGCGGTGCTATATGCATCGTCAGCCACTTGCCGGTTGGATATGATTGCTGCCAAGGGTCGACATACTAGGCTCCTGACAGCGCGCCAATGAGGCAGCCAATGCTCATGAGGGAGACGAGCAGAGACTGGATGATGGGTCGCCACTCCTTTTCACCCTCGCTGTTGACCTGGGCGAACCGGTCGATGAAGTCTTTGAAGAGGAGCATGGAGGAGATCTGACCGGTATCGTAGCCGAAGAGGAAGCCACCGATAGAGGTGGTGGCTCCGAGGATGAGGGCCTCGACACCGCACTCGGCGCCATTGATCTTGATGGACCTGAAGGAGAGCAATGTTAGCAGATAACTCAGCATACGGGGGCGCAGGCGATGTGGCAACGCGCGGAAACCAACTTCTTGCCCAACATGATGAATAAATGTGTCGACGTCGAATAGATAAGCCGCAGTGTTAAGAGCCGAAGACTGGTTTGGTGGTAGTGGGCTCTGCTCGGCGTCTTCCCCAGATTCCAAGGCAAGGAGAGCACACGACTTGGACAAACTCGGGGGAGAGGATAGAAGAGATGTACCAGATATTAGTACTCTAGAGATGTCTGCTGGCACAGGTTTTTGCTTTCTCTGAAAAGGCTACCGCAGCTACGTTCAGACGAACATAGTATGGAGACGGGCATGTGGAGGACGGGGTGTGTATCCAAGACGGAACGCCATGCGTACGATATACTTTGAGCCTCAGAGTCTATACTCCGAATGGAGCAAGGGCGTGTGGAATTAAAATTTGAAGTGGCGAGACCAGGCTGACGACTGGAGACGATCCGCACGCACCCATCAACCCAGGGCAGACAGGCAGGGCAAGGATGACCCCCAGAAGACGCGGTACTGCATTGGCAGCGCGAGCGGCATGGGCGAGAGACGCCGTCAAACTTGGCTGTCGTCATGATGGGCGAAGCGAGCGAGGCGCTTGGGTGGCGGTGGTCACAGCTTCTGTTTCTGCGTTGCCGTCGTGGTTGATCCGTGATCCAAGCTTGCTGCTGCCGCGTGGAGCATGCAGGACGGCCTCTCCCTTTTCCCACCAGTAGGTGCTTCGAAGAGCACAGGCGAGACGTCTCGTTGTCTCGTTGTCTCGTGCTGGTGCCGTCTGTTGCTTCCGCGGTGCAGGCGCAGCTTTGAAATGCAAGTTGGAAAAAGCGAGTGGAGGGACGCCGCCATTTTCAGTATTTTGGCATCCATTCCCGGATCTTGGATTTTGGTGGCGCCACGCCTTTAGTGGCATCGTCAGTGGCTGCGTGGCCTGACAGTCACGCTTACAGGGGGTTGCGTCCTCTGCGTGCTGCTGGCTCAGGTGCCGACAGGTGCTGAACGCCCTATCGTGGCACCCCTGTGGGCGGTGCGCAGGTTCAGGCTTGCCAAGGACTGGCTCCAGGTGCGGAGTTGCCCAGCTAGCGGGCGGTGTGGCGGCCTGGCACTAGAAATTAGTGGTGACATCAGTGCCGTAATAAGCTTAATTAAATCTCGGCATGGCAGCATCACTGCGTCTGCCACACGCTGGTGTTTCGTCGACATCGTTCCATCTCATGAGATTTCTGGCTGGGTCTGAATGGCTGCCAGAACATCTCCGTGACGCTTTGGAAGGAAGAAACTCCACGGGACACTGTGGCCGCAACCTGAGACTCTCCGGGATTGATCTCCGCTCGTCTATGTTGGTGGAGCGTGCTGCCATGCAAACAGTGGAGGGAGAGGCTTGGAAGCGTGCCAAGATGCAAAGGAGGAGAGCTCCACGGTTGGTGCAAGGTGCCGATGTTCGTCTGCCGGTGCTGTCAGCTTGCTATCAATAACAGATACACAGATGTGTTCATTGGCCGCGCCCAGAAGATACCCCTTCCACACGACTCGTGGCCATCTACAACGTGCATCGTTGCGCGCCAAGAGACGCCAAGGGAGTTGTCCTGTGGTCGGCTTCAATGAAGCAAGGCATTTGGCATATTCGAGATGGAGTCACTAAGAGATGGTTCGACGTTACAATGTAGGCTAGCAAGGCGACAAGTGAGCTGTCGATGCATTGATATAGCGCGAGAAGTAGCGCAACATGGACGCAACACGACGCGGTCGAGATAAACACGCCGCGCACAACTCACTCTACATAACAAACGCAGTCTGAAAACTCACTCTCGTATCCCAACGATGCTTCTCCCCAACGTGTCAAGCTTATGCACTGTCCACCGTCCCACCTCCCACTCACCTTGGCTGCATCACCATCGCAACCTCGTCACATTTACCTCCCCACACCGGCCCACGGCATCGGTCGTTTGCTCGGGCGATTTACCTCTTGGCCCATGCGGTCTATGTGTCACGGCACTTGGCTCTGCCCTGCTCCCGTCACTCGCGCCAGATGCTTATTGAGCAAGATCACCACCGATATGAGCATCGTCTTGCCGACCGACACGATTGTGCCGCGTGCCACTCCTGTGTCATCCGTGAATTGACAGACCATAACAACGAGGATGAAAATAGCAAGCACAGCTTGTTGATCAAGCATCGATGCTTACTATCCAAATGGGTATTGCCTAGGGGCCGCTTCCTCGGCATCGGTCCGACAATCCAGATGCAAGCTTCAAATTGCAATCTCCATCGTCAAGACCCACTGAGTCGAGTTTCTCCTTACGAAACTGTGGGAGCCAGAGAGTCATGTCCTCGTCTCCATTTACCTAGAGCAGCTTGAATAGTGAGAGTTGTCCGTCCTCCATTCTGCGTCCTCTCTGCTCCGCTCCCATTGCACTTTTACGGATCAAGTACAATCTGGGCCCTGCCGTATTCAGTACGCACACATCATAGCGTTGAGACGATACAAGATTGTGATTTCCACAGATAGAAGACAGTTTGGTTAATCTTCGAACCTCCATCGGCGACTTGAGTGGCCGTAAAAGAACCAGGAAGAAATAAGTAACTGGTACTAAGATGAGACGACTGATGCCAGAGCGTCAACCACAAGGAGGACCGAAAGACCTAGCTAACGAGAGAAAGCAAACCAGATATCAACCACTGCTAAAAACAAGTCGAACAAACACCGACGTCCGCATCTGGCTGCTACACGCCGCTAGCTCAACTGGACCTTGGATGTGGGCAGATGTACGCTACCCTCCCTGATGCCCGGACCCTTACCATCCAGGAACTTTGGTGTAAAGAATTGGGCTTTGTCAATTTTTGCCTTCTCGGACCTGGCGAGCCCCAGCTTGCCGCGCTCCAAGTTCGGCGCCAGCCCGTCGATGGTGTCGAGCGTAAAGCTGTCCATTTCGAAGAGGTCTTCTCGAATCATGCGCCTGCTCCGCAAGATCTCCAATATCTGCAGCTCATCCGGCGACAGGTGTTCCTGCAGGTCCCCAAAGGGGTTTGCGTCCGTTGAGTTGAGCTCCTTGTCGGATTCGACGCCGAGTTTCTTGAGCTTCTCGAATAGCGCGTCTTTCTGTGCCGGCTCGACGTATGCGAATGCCCGGAAGCAAAACTCGAGGATCTTGGAGATGTCGGCTTGGGTCATCTCGCCCGTCGTGTCCGCGTCGACAGTGCCTTGGATAACTAAACCGCACCATTAGTTGTACACTTGTGTGAGGGCATTGTTAACGTACTCGGCCGGAATAGATCAAAGGCTCTCTGAAACCCTTCTCCGTCCATGTCCTGAATAATTGGCTCATGCTGTTTGCGAATTTGCTTCGTAGCGCTGCTAACCGCCAAGAAGAATCGGGTATAACTCTCAACCGTCTTCTTCGAATGCCAATCGCCTGCCGTCTGCTCGTCGCAGTCCCCTCTGATCGAGGCCGCAATTGTGGCTGCCGCTGAGAGCCCGCCCGTGATGGCGAGGTGTACGCCCGACGAGAACAGGGGATCGATAAAACTACCAGCATCTCCCGCAATGCGTGCGTTTGGCAAATGGTAAGTGGATGCCGTGTACGACCAGTCTGAAGCCGATTTGATATCGGTGACGAGCTCTGCCCCTGACAACAGTGTCGACGTCTTGGGTGCCATTTTAAGAGACTCCTTATAAAATTCCAGGGTGGAGGGACGTCCTAGATCTCGCTTCTTGGCTGTTGCCATCTTCTGGTCTTGCACGACACCTACAGAGCGTGTGCCATCGTGCAGCGGCATGAACCAGGCCCAGCCGCTCGAGTCTTTTCGGACTGCGGCGTTAGTAAAGCGGTTTGTGAGAGGAAACGAGGCTGGGAACTGTTGGAAGGATCCTCACCGTCCAGCGCCTCAAAGTACGGCGACCCTTCCATGTATGTGCCGGTGCCATACAGGTTGTCACTCTTCCAGTACGCCCAGTTGGCAACATTCTTGAAATTATCGTTGAATTTGCGATTCTTGAGGTATTTGGTGCTCAGAATGCCGCTTCTCCCGCTAGCATCTATGAGATACTTGAACGAGATGGACCCGGATGTACCGTCTTTGCGGGCCCAGGTGGCAGACACGGGTCTACCGGGGCTCGAGGCCCCATTGCCGTTGCTATTGGGCTCTTGCTCGAATTGGATCGAGTCAACTTTTGTTTCTTCATAGATGTTCGCGCCACAAGTCCCGGCGTGCCTGAACAGCAAGTCATCGAACTCGGATCGGATAAAGTTCCAGGCATAACCCTCTGGACCGCCCGCTGCGATGAAGTCGGTGTCTTGTAGGAGTTAGCTTCTATCGTAGATGGGTAGTCGCGATGGTCCCGAAGGGTAGGCTTACAAGCGTCAGGATGACCTTGAGCAAGTCGAAAGACTGCCCCTTTCTATAGCTGCCGTTAGCCACAAGTCGGCCGCCTAGGAGATAATCAAAACGGTCCCTTGCAACACACTTTGAGGTAGAATCCGTACGCATTCAAGGTATCGTAGAAACCGATAAACTTGAAGAAATGACGAAGTGAGGGCAGCGTACTCTCCCCGATGTGATACCTACCACGTGTAAGCTCAGAATCACGCAGCAATAGTTTAAAACATTTTATTTGATTCTCCTTCCAGCCTTTCACCTCCCAACTCACCACTGTAACAACTTACCTGGGGAACTTGTCCACCTCGAGCACCACCGTCTCGATCCCCTCTCTAGCCAAGGCAGACGCTGCATACGAACCAGCGGGCCCTCCTCCTATGACCAACACGGTCGTGCTCTGGGGGACAGCCATTATTCAAAGAGTAAAGTGCTAGATGTGGCCGTTCAGGGAGAATTGATATGGTAAACTCTGCTTCTCGCCGAATTGATGCCTTGGAGAACGTCTGAGGCTCGTTCAAGATGTTACGGTAGAGCAGGGGGCAGGCCGAATATTTATATTGCGAAACGTTTTTCATTTCCCAACTATAGAGGTGGTTCTGAGTATGTGCGTGTCATGGCGGCCCCCATGGTGATGTGATTCGTCGTGAGCAGCGGGACTTCTGGATTCGACTGGGCGGGTTGCAAGACTGCAGCCTCGATGGTCATTGCGCACGTTCGCCATCCATCGTGGACCCGTGTCTAACTATCCTAAGGGAAGTAGCATCTGAAAGTGGAGTCCAGGATATTATTATACCATCCACTTCCCGAGGAAGAGAAACTTGCGGGGAGTCAAACAAACGTCATGCTAGTCCTTCGCGGCAGCCTCAACATCCATCCATCCATGGTACAGCTATATTATATATTTGATCATTTCCATCGTCTTTCTCTCAATGGTGTCGAACGATTACTCATTGCCCTCGTCCTCATTCTGCCAAACACCCAGCAGTCGCTATCGAAGAAGCATTCATGTCTGTAGTGAGCCACTCTCAACGGGCGAGGCTAGGATTCCACCCGCTTCGACTGCATCATGGCGTGCCACCGAAGTGGACTGAATATCTAATAACGCCCTCCATCACGGCTCGTGGATACTATTTTGAACCCCTCATTGCTTCAATATGCTAACTGCTTATCAAACTCCACCTGCAACTCGTCATCACGTCCCCCGTATACCACCCGTGCCGACATATGTCAAGTGACGTGGCTGGCGTCTCATTCATTTGATTTTCACGGACGTGTCTAATGGTGCCACTTTCTCTCATGAACAAAGCTATGATGTAATGTGATGTAGTATGAAATGGAAGATGGAAAATGGCGCGCTGTTGTCGCGGTTGGGTCTCTTGTCTGGATGAAATGGCGCATGCAACGCAACAGAAGCAAGCAAAAAGAATGGTCACAGTGCACACCAGAGTGCTACACACCTGCATACACACTTGCACGAAAATGCACCACGCAAACACGCATGTGCTCCAGCTACTCCAACTATTTAACCGCTAGTCAGAGAGCTGAGAACGCACATGGTGCCACAGAAAGGCGCCCTCTTGAGTGCTATATCTCTCACCATGCTCTTTACTGCAGTTGCTATTCAGACGGAGACTGCAGAATGGCACTACGCCCATCCTATGTACTTTGCCGCTCACAATATGTGTTCTGGGAACCTCAGTGCGGGTGAAACACAGCTGCGATGCCACGGCATCTCAATGTAACCCTGACATTCAGGTAGCCACAAGACGCCATTTTGCATTGTGAAGCCAGTTGCCTAGCCTATTTTCCGCTTCTTCAGGCGAGGTGATTCAGCCTGGCGTATGCCCTCCCCCTTGTCAACTTCTCCCGCGTCTTCCACACGACTGGACACTGGGTTGGTACTGACGGCCGTCAACACCATCAAGGACACCGATACACACCGATACACTCATCATCAGCGTATCGGTATCGACACAAGTTGTGTGTATCTATAAATCAGGGCCAGAGTGCCAATATCTCACCCACACGGACATTTGCTTCCCATTTCCCCATGAAGCCCGTTTTGTGAGACGCCTAGGCCATCACTGACAGCAACACAAGCCATGCATTCCTGCTCGGCTGATTGAGTAGTTTCAGTATCCAAAGAGTGCAACGCCAGAAGTGACAGCGAGGTGTGAGTCGCAACTGAGTAACGTATTTGTGTGCGACTCGCACGTTATACTACAAATAGATGTACGAGGTACAGCTGCGCCTGATGTCACGCCGCCAATTCGATATAAGCCCTCATCTGTTTTCCCTTCCGAAAACCCCAAATTCTCGATATTCACATCCTCGTTCCATCTACCAAATTAAAGTTGTCAGATTGATCTCTTTCCAAGCCTGCGTACCATCGCTGGTATGATACAGAAATGATGCACGGCACGAATATGGACTCATTGCGCTCTCCTGAATCGACATCTCACTCCGTGCTTGAGGTGTTCCTCGAACGATTCCCGTCTGTCCGTTTCCTACGACTCCAATGGCAAGACCTATCCGGTATCCTGCGATGCCGCGTGGTGCCCGTCGATCAGGGCCGCCGAATAGCCGCTGGGAAGAAACCCATGCGCCTGAGCCCTTGTTCGCTCAACCTCGCCGTAGATAACAGCGTGTTGCCACGGGAAGCCTACTCGGAAGCGACACGGGATTCCCAGACTGGAGCTCGCTGCGGACGAGGGGAACACCTGGACCCCCTCTACGCTTCAGTCATGTGCAGAGTCTTGCGCAATCCAGACCCCGAACACCATAGGTTTGTGTTGGCAGCGGATCATTGCCCCAGGCGTGCCCTGACCACGGTGTTGAGAAAGGCGGCCCATCAGTTCAGCCTGGAGTTCCTCGTCGGGTTTGAGGTGGAGTTTGAGATATTTGCGCGCAACACGGCCGGAGCTTTTGTGCCTCACAGTGTCGGGATGGGTATGAATGCTTGTGCCGGCCTCCGCGAGCCGTACTATAAGTTTGTTGAGGTGGCGATGCAAATCTTGCTGCAAGCTGGCGTGGGGATCGAAGCGATTCACACCGAGGGGATGCGAGGGCAGTATGAGTTCTGCCTAGCTCCCAAGCCACCCATGCAGGCAATCGACGAGCTAATCTTTGTTCACGATACGCTGAAGAGAGTCTTCATCAAGCAGGGTCTCATGGCCACCATGTTTCCCCGTCCGGTAAAATCACGACCACAGTCGATTGGCCAACATACGCATGTCTCCATCAGCAACCCCGAGCTAGAGGAGCCCTTTCTTGCGGGTCTTTTGAAATATCTCCCGAGACTATCTTCCCTTTATCTTCCCTACGAGCTGTCATACGACAGACTCAAGCCCGGCCAAGCAGGCGGCCGAGTCGTAGCATGGGGGTTGGAAGACCGCCGCGTGCCGATTCGCAAGATCGAGCCCGGCCATTGGGAGATACGATGCACCGACGCGACAGCCAACATGTATCTGGCACTAGCCGCCACCTTGAGCGCCGGCCTACTAGGCTGTGTCAATGGCGAGCCGTTGGAACTGAAGGATAGCGCCAAGGACGAGCACCCTGACGGACAGCCCCTTCCCAACAGCCTCGATGATGCTTTGAACCTGATAGACACGGAGCAGTGTGCCGATACAGACGAGGAGAGAGGGCTCGGAGACGTGGAGAGATTCATGGAGAGTGATGTCATCCGACACTACTTGGCTTTGAAGCGGTTTGAGCTATCGAGGCTCAGTAGTATGGGGACAGAGGAGGCGAGGAACTGGCTGGTTGAGCTTTTCTAGTCTCTCTCAACGAGGGTGGTTCTCTGGCCATTCTACCTCTAACAGTGCCGTTTAGAAAGGAAGAATATATGCTTGGACTAGAGTAAGGATTTCTAGAGAGTAATGCCAACAATTCATTTACCAGACGCTAATTGATCAATTTCAGACGATATTCGCATCCATCTTGCGAAGTCTACACACCATGGCTCTCAAGCAACTATAATTTAGCAATTACTCAATGCTGCCTCGTACACAGCACAATGACATGGATCTACTGCCTGTTGAAGAATCCGACCCCCGAACCAGCAACCCTTCATATCCTGATCCCGGAATGATCCTCTGCGTGACTCGATGTATGTGTAGACCGATGGCGTTAGCTGGCTTGGTTCGTTAATTTATGTGAGCTATATACACCTTCCTTTAAAAATAACCAAGATACCCTATCTCAATAGATCATGAAGAGCAATTAAAGCCACACAGCCAAGACGTTGGGAACAAATCGCCGGTGTTCAAACCAAATGTAGGAAGTGTCACTGGCCATGTACGCAGCAAACCATCCGAGTCAACCACCAGCCAAAACATCAACCGCGACAGTCTACCCATCCCTCGCTCAGCAGCAGGTAGGGTAGCGGCGGCCCTTATACGACTTTTAGTGCAGAAACTCTCCTCCAAAGTCTAATGCTTTTTCAGGGTCAGGTGGCCCCAAGAATATCGGACTACCGATTGGCTTCGTCAGTTTTCTAGCGTTTTTGCCGTAGGTTTGTGTGGCTGGGTGGTTTGGGAAAAGGAGCAGCAGGAAGAGGCAGGCGGAGATGCGATCTACAGATGGTACAGACGTCGATGCGCCACAGGGACCGTGAATGCAGTGAAAAGTCAAACTGCGCCTGAAACAGATGATTCTCAGCGGCAGATGGAGGCTAGCCATGGCCAAGCATAACAGTCCTGCCCTTTGTGCCCTACCTCGCGTCGCCATCCAAAGTCATCAAATCCAGGACAGACCATACAAAGCTCTCGAATATGAAGGGCGGCACCCAAGGCCGCAAGTCAAAGGGGACAAACATGATGAAAGGGCAGGCAGGGGCTGTGCTCAGAAAAATGCTCCTCGAATCTACAGTATTGGTATTCAGGCCGGCAGTGTCTGCAAACTTGATACCAAAGAGCAAGCGGCATCAGCCCGTGTCGGACATCTTCATGAAACCAGACTTTGACCATGGTGCATACCTCAGCCGCGCCACGCTTTAATCTTTTTAATTTTCACACTACAGTCAATAGCCCCTTGACGATCTTAATTCAACGCCGTGTACCTGCCTCCTAGATCCAAGTTTCAATGCTGCAGGTGCCGCGCAACAGGCCGCAGCTTACAAGACATGCAAACCGTCCAAGCGTAGAATCAGACTCCGCAGTTAAAGTTCAGGGTCTTGATTAGAAAAGGGAATAAAGCCATGACTTGCAGCTCCACGCATGACGAACCAAATCAGAATGCGAAGGAAAGACATATCGTACGGACATGTCAAACTCTAATGTGAGGTATTGGATGAGGGCAGACAAATAGGCACTTGGATCCCATGAGCAAATTCTAACCATTATATCTAGATGGATTCACCTCTGCTCTTCCTCTCTCCTTTCTCTCCCGTATCCATCCATACTCGACACTTCACCTTACGAAACTTCACCTTGCGAAATCCCATATAAAGCCGGTTTTCCATACTTCCCTTTTTCATTCAAAATAGATCCCATCATGGAGATCCAAAAGAAAAAAGCCAACCCTCGTCCTCACGAGTGTCGTCACTCGATCTACCCTCAGGAACTTCTGCATCACATCACCACTATTGCAGCCTGGACCAAGAACAAACATGAAACACCTCATCAGTCTCCCACACACTGGAGATCCTGTTTATCAATGAGAAAGCGGGTCATTCGACATAGTGGCTAATGTCCAATCCCGACGTCTGTATCCAGGCAGGGAATCTTGAGAGGATGCTTACATCGGCCCCCACCATCTCAAACCAGCTGCTTCAAACCTTGCGCTTGTCTCTGTCAACATGTGAGACTACATTGCGGGTGTTGTACAATCAATTTCTCTTGGTGCAGCTTGATAATATCTGTCTGGTGGACAATACATTCTTAAGCGCCCATGCATCTTTCCTGGAGGCATCTCAACTGCTGTTTGAGTACTTTTCGTCTGTCCTTCCTCTGTAAGTCTCAAGCAAAGATGGCAAGATTCTCATGTGAGACCTGATACTGATATGATGACATAGGAACGACGAAGACTGGCAAAATGAGAGATTGGAGGATAAGGAGGGCAGAGAGGCTATAGAAGGAGCAGAGCTCACCTCCACGCCAGCCTTGGACGCAAAGGACATATTACTCCCTGATACGAGACCCCCTCCGATCCGCATTCCTCTTGCGCCCAGGACGTCTCCTATTCTTACAGGAATAGACGCCATGTCCCGAAGGCTGCCACCGTACGATGTCACCATGTGCGACATCCAGGCAAGAATTGCTCAAAATGAGGCAGCTCGCCGTAGGGCGGATGGACACAGCTCCAAGCTCGGCAGGAAGGTCTCCTCTCTCAAAACCTCTTTCAACTCACTGGTTACAAGTTGCTGCGCTAAACCTGATTCCAGGGTAGAAGAACTGTGCAAGGCTGTCACCTCTGATGATATACTGACAGTTGAGTCGCTCGTCAATCGCGGTGTTGATGTCAACCGCAAAGAACAACGAGGGAGTCACGCCGCTCTGGTGTGCGATACAGGTGAACAACGTATCAATGGCAAGAATTTTATTTGATTCGGGGGCATTGCTCTCAAATCCCGCCTGGTATGGCATACCGTTGCTCTTTTTGGCTGCCTCCCGAGGGAGCCTGAATGTTGCCAGCGTGCTCATTAAACAAGGTGCCGACATCAACGAAAAAAACGATCGGGAGGAGCCATATTTTCTTGATGTGGTCAGAAGCGGAAATGTAGCTGGTGTCCGCTTTCTATTAGAGCATGGCGCCGATGTCGATTCTATGAATGAAAACGGCATCAAAGCCATCTTCCTCGCCACCAAGCGTCAAAACGGAGAGATGGTGCAGTTGTTGCTCCAACACGGAGGAGATCTCCATGCCAAGGACTATTTTGGAAGGTCGTTGGTTGCCATGGCTGTCGAAGGCGGAAATGCGCAGCTAGTTGACCTACTCTTGAACAGAGGTGCCAACGCCAATTCCCGCTCGTTCTTGAAAGAAGGCATACTCGCAGACGCCGTGACGCAGAATCGAATCGATATTGCCGGAATGCTTCTTGCACGTGGCGCAAACCCCAACACGGTTGGCAGGGATGGCCAGTGTCAACTTATGAAGGTTCTTGAGTACAGACATACGGGACATAGAACCAGAATAGAGATGGTGCGATTGCTTCTCGAGCATGGCGCTAAAGTCGAGTGCTTTGGGGTCGAATCCAGGGTCTCTGCAATCTGCAGGGTCATGCAGTTCGGTTGCAACGAGATACTCGAGCAGATGCTCCTCCATGGCGTCGACCCGGATACTCAGTTGGAGACAGGCAAAACTCTGCTCTTGCACGCGATAGACATGCATCAAGCAGAGAATATCGGTCTCCTGCTAGAATATGGGGCCAATCCTGATAAGAAAGATAAGGCGGCTCGATCGCCCTTGACTGAGGCGCTCAAGCTGCAGAACTATGATCTGATCAAGATGCTCCTTGATCATGGCGCAGACGATGAGTCAATTATGGCCGCCGAGAACGTTCTGGATTTAGAGTATTCGGGGCGAACTGATATTCTGAAGCTCCTCGGAGTGAAGGTTGAGGTCAACCATGGCGCTGCCATGTCCTGAAGCCACAAAAAACAGGAGCGGACTTACCGAGGCTATGGCGATGACAGGATAGGATATGGATGCGGTCTCCCATCTACACGATACGGCATATCATTTCTTAAGATGCAATGACGCGTTTCCCTTGTGTATGAGAGGAGGAAATCTGTTCTATGTACAGTATCCAAGATAGTTCTATGCCCCGGTTATCCCATGTTGCCCGTGCTGTTTTCAAAAAACCAAAAAAATGTCTATATGTGACGTGAATGTGCCGCTTGTATACCC
Source organism: Calcarisporium arbuscula (assembly GCA_009828645.1). NCBI lineage: Eukaryota > Fungi > Ascomycota > Sordariomycetes > Hypocreales > Calcarisporiaceae > Calcarisporium > Calcarisporium arbuscula. The sequence goes on along the minus strand of WBSA01000021.1, from coordinate 628,674 downwards.
GTTCATCTATATTAGAATATGTTGAAAGAATTTCCGCTCATCTATTGCGCGTTCAAGAGCTCTTTGAGCCACCAAACGTGAATTCGGGCATCGGGAGTAAGTTCGGGGTGGAAGCTCGTGCCAAGCACATTGCCTTGCCGTACGGCGATGATATCTCCCGAATCATCCCTGATACTGGCTTGTGACAGGCCCGCCTTCATCTTGTTGACGCGACCCGGTAACTTGGCTAGCACTTGAACGCCCTCGCTCGAGGACAGGATCTCTTCAACGACGGGCGCGCGGATGAAGACGCCAGGGAAAGGCGTCGTGCCGAGGTCGCCGAGGAAAGGCAGATCAAGACCAGACTCGAAGCTCTCGATTTGACGGCCAAAGTGGTTGCGGTGGACACGGACACCAAGTCCGCCGATGAGCTCCTGACCCCCCTTCTTGGTGGCGTTGGCTTGGTCAGAGAGGAGGATGAGGCCAGCGCAGGTACCCCAGACAGGCTTCTTCTGAATCCTAAACGCACGGGTCAGTTTGGATTTCCATCTCGCATTCGAGGAGGGCGTGGGGTGAGCAATACTTTACGAAGTCTCGCAGAGGCTCAAGAAGACCCGACTGAGCGGCGACAAAGGAGATGGTAGTACTCTCGCCGCCCGGGATGATGAGGGCGTCGACGCGAGCGAGCTCCTCGGGTGTCCGCACCTCGACAGCCTCAATTTTGGTATTTGATGAGGTTTGGGAGGCATGGATTTGTTCCGCCGCTTTCTTGACAAGATTGACGTGCTCGATGAAGCCGCCTTGAAGGGCGAGAACGCCGACCGTGAGCGTCATGTTGAGGAGACTGTTTGCGTCGCGGTGTCGTCTAATGGGCAGGTCAAAACTGGGGTAAGAGTCACGGTAATAAAATACCATGAATGCACAGAGCGAGCACAATTGGACGCCTGCTGGTGGTAAGAAGAAAAGGACTACAAATGATATACGCGGCGTTGCACAACCAGAGACCAGAAAGATGCAAGAGCTTCGGAAAGTCCGTCCTGCCCACCAACTTTGCGATGGCTCGAGAAAAAAAAAAGGTACTTTGGATGGATGTACAGCAGTGACAGGTCTCCGACGACGGAGCCCACAGACACACCTCGTCAGCTAATCTGTACGTAAGCTCCTTCCGTGTAGGCGCCATACACGCTACAGTCTGGAAGGAGTTACATAATGAATCAGTGGTCATCCACGCCTTCTAGACAAGTGCCGAGAATTAACAGGTACCATAGCATCCAGGCTATGGAGCGTTTCATCCAGTGTCATCCGTTGCATATCTGAGACCGGCTTGATAGCTTGTGGAAACAACAGCTAGATTCACTGCGTGGGATCCCCCACAACTCCAGAATCTACCTCCGTGCTCCGCGGCGCACCGACATGAGTCGTTACTTCGGGTTGGTCCCTACAGGCATCGCAAGTCGGGCGAACCGCCCTGTTGGAGACACCCATCCAAGTCCACGTGCTGTCTGCCTCTATTCCGCGAATGAATCATACACACTCTCATACGTACTCTGTAGAGTGCCGGAAATGCTGGTTTCGGCCTAGGCTAGAACAGAAACCATAGACTTCTGGGGGGCCATACAGGGTAGCTACACCTGTAGTCATCTTATCAGAAATGCCTAGCAGTCCCAATGAGGGGCAAAAGTTGACGTGGGGGAAATTTTCTCGCTCGCCATTTTTACCCCTCACATTCCTCCATCGCGGGGGGCAATTGGATGCGACAAGTATTTCGCCCTGACAACAAGGTGCTTTGTACTTCCTGAATCACGTCATGAGTAGTACGCAGAAAGTAGCGAATACTTGGACTTGACTTGGCAAAGCGCACTACTTGCTCAGATATCTGGAAAGGGCAGCAAGAAAAGCCGCCGCGTACAAAGAGGGAGCAATCATGAATCGTTCCACTGTCGCATGCCACATCTCTACCACCATTGTCGCCTCGTTGCATCGGCACCATGACGCAGGTCGAGATGCGTACATGTGCATCATCTGGCTGTTGATTCGTCAAGGCTTTCGGCCATCCCATTCAGCCGCTTTGCTCCATGCACGAGACACCGCCCAGCATGTCAAATGCGGGATTGAGAGAGGGTCATACCGAATGCACAACCCCTCATGCAGCATGCAACCTACTCCGTACAAACCAGGCAACGAGGCTGGCCGAGAGGCAGTCGGATGCATAAGCAGCGCCCTCTCTTGACCCGACATGTAGGTTCGGCTTCTGGTCCAGGAACAATTGACCATGTGCTCATGTGCATGCTGTGCTAGCACCTCCTGGGCTACTCCGTAATTGTCACCCATCCGCTCCAAGCCTCCCACTTCTTTTCCGATGTTTGCCGTCCGACGGGACTCTGCGCGCCAATCAACTCCCCCCCCGCAAATGCGCCTTGATACGGAATGGTCGTGTAGGGTCCCAATGGGTCCTGCGTCGGCGTCCTGTGCGCGTTGGAGGCGGCTGTTGATTACGCATGTGCAAGCCGCGGAAGTACTGTTAAAACCTCACAACCTGAGCGGAGGGGTAGGGCAATGACTTGCATTTACTGTATGAGTCTGACTGCTGCCTTGCTGTGAATCGCCACTCCGTAAGACATTGCATAGGGCGTCAAGACGTGCGCTAGCTGCCACGAGAGAATACTTCCACCGCAAGTATCCGCATTGGTCTGGGCGGCGTGCTTGAGGACATGAAAGGCAGCAATGTAGTCATGTCGCCAACCCTTTGCGGTTATAATACCCTCCATCGCTGCAATACCCACTTTTAGGCCAGAGGGAGTCGATTCGACTGGTGCAGCATCGCCTGTGGGATCCACCAGTAGCCAGAAGTATACTAGCGCTGCGTGTCACTATTTAATTTTTGGTGTGTTACCCTGATGATATTTTTCTCCCCTCGGTTTCCTAAACGGTGCTTGCCACATTGGAAAGAAAAAGTCTCCATTCCCCCTCCAGTCCCGGTGGTCGCTTCCGTCTCCCTCCTCCATAAACATTGACTCATCTGCATTGATTCGAAACAAAGGCTGCCCAAGGACTCCTTTTGCTTATATCTTGACAACTCCTTCGTCCCCTGTGTTGCATTGTCCTCATCTGCTCGTGTCCCACCACCCGATCACCCCCACCATCCAACGAAACCACAAAACCGCAAAACCCTCAACTTCACAATGACCAACGACAGCTCTGCTCCCGCAGCCAACGGTGCCAACGGCGCCTCCGCCGCTCCCGTTGCCAGCTTCACCGTCAAGGCTGGCCTCGCACAGATGCTCAAGGGTGGCGTCATCATGGAACGTGACCAACGCCGAGCAGGCCCGCATCGCGAAGTAGGCCAGGTTGCCGGTGCAGTATGGCCCTCGAGCGAGTCAACCGCTGAAATTCGACACAAGGCCGGCGGCGTGCCCCGCATGTCGACCGCCGTCATCAACGGAGCGATCCAGGCCGCCGTCACCCATCTCCCGTCATGGCAAGGCCGAGCGGCCACTTCGTCGAGTGCCAGATTCTCGACCGGGCCCTCGGCGTCGACTTATAATGACTTGACGAGCTGAGGTTATGATCACCCGGCGGATGACGAGAGTCACGTCGAGAAGAGCCCCCTGTGGCGTTCCCTTTGTCTGCGGCTGCCCGCAACCCTACGGTGAGGCTCTCCGCGCAATCGCCGTGGGCGCTGCATGATACCGCACAAAGGGGCGAGGCTGGCCACACGGCGACGTCGTGGTTGAGGCCGTACGCCACCTGAAGACTGTCAACCGCGACATTTGCCCAGGCCAAGCCGTGCATTAGCAGCAGGGCCCCCCCCCCTCGGTATCATTCGCATCCGCGAAACTTGCCCGCCAAACTCGCGGTAGACAGACGGACGAGGTTCTCCGCCCAAAGGGTGGGGGGGGGGGGGGGGTGGGGGGAAATTGGCTGAGTCTGCGGCAGTCTCCCTTTGCTCAACTTCGCCGCTGGTGGTGTTGCTACCCCCGCCGATGCTGCCCTTATGATGCAGCTCGGCTGCGACGGTGTCTTTGTCGGTAGCGGCATCTTCAAGTCCGGTGACCCCGCCAAGCGCGCAAAGGCCATCGTTCGTGCCACCACTCACTTCAGGACGCCAAAGTCTGGCTGCGACCAGCACTGCCTTGGTGAGGCCAGGTGGCATTCAAACTGCGACAGCATGAAGACCCGAGGAGAAGCTCGCTGGCGTGCTGGTAAAGAGCAAAGTCGAACGGCCGAGAAGGAATACAAATATTACTTAAAGTTCATGGAACTCTCTATATCCCATCACAAGCATGTCTGCGACGAATCTTTTCTTTGGGAACGCCACCGCGCCGTTGAGGAATCAATCCCTGTCAATTCAGCTCATTCACTTGGCACTTGACCCGACGCGAGCGAGAAGATGTACGCTGTGATATGACATGAAGAGGAAGAAAAGGCAAAACAGCAACAGCCGTCGTAATTTGAACCAAGTCAGGATTGTTGACGGCTGAATCAAGATTGGGTATCCATTCTGGAGCCTTGTTGGTTCCCAAACCAGGGGCACCATGAATATTTCGCAAATACTAACATATATAGATCTCAAAGTAAAATATCCGGTGTATCTTGTGTTTCCCTACTTTTGTCGCGAGAACAGGACTAAAAACTTGCCATGGAATGATATCAGGTGGGGTATATTTGATCTTCAAACAAGGAAAAAAAGGTTGGCGTTAGCTTAAAATGTCAGACAAGTCATCATGCTTCATAATCTGCCACTATCCTGTTCCTCATTATACGGCCGGGGCTGCTTCTTGACTGGCAAGGCTCGTTTCGGCGGCTTAGGCACTGTTCCTAGATCTGCCAGGATTATTACCGCGAATATACTGGTCGTGTCTTGAACCTCGCTCAATGCCGGTCTTCTGCTGAGTTTGTGTCCAAGCAGCTTGTTCATTGCTCGAGTTACACTTAAACACCTCATTTGAGCCTGAAGCTCCTTTACTTTTTCATAGTTAGAGCAACTTGGCTATTGGCGGGGCATATATTGCCGAGATGCAGCCTTTGGAACTATTGAGACTGCGCGACTCCGTAGGGGTGAGTTCTCACCATACCTGAAAGAATGTCACAATAAGCTTGCATGGCCCATCTACTCGTCTCCTGCCATTGTTTATGACCCTATGATGCCGCGCGTACCCTTCGCCGAGGCCGAGATAGGAGTGCGATGCGAGAGTTGCAAGACACATTTCCTGCTCGCACGCTATTGCCTTGTCCTTGTCATCCGGCGACAAGCATTGTTATTTTGCCATGCTGGACATTGGTTGTGTCACATATAAAGAGACGGACTCCGGTTCCTGGTCGGGAGAGGTTCGATACCCTTCGCTTCGCTGAAATTCATCCCTTGACCTGTGTTGCGCCATGGCATTATAGTCACCAAGTGCAAGTTACCCCCAGCAGTCTAGTTTTGATGGATACAGTCCCTCTACTTGATAGCCTACTGCCTTCCCATGTTTGTCGGATATCTCGCTGATTCTCGATTCGGTTGTTTACTTATAATCAGCTGGGGTGTCATCATGCGGTACTGGTAAAGCCCTCATTGCCACCGGCAGTGCTAAGGTCCTTATTGACAATTATGTGGCCAATATTACCTTTTAGAGAGGTTCTTGGAACCTTCGGATGGCATCGGTTTTACGGTCTGGCCCTCGACTGTGGCTAGATTCCCGTTTGTGAAGACTGGCAGCCATACCGACTTCATAAAGGGAGCATGATACCTTGTAGTCTAGCCCAGGCCACTATGTTTCTTCCGTGTTTTCCCATTCGCGAAATGGCCACTGCAAATGAAAGAGGACTGAAAAAGGGCAGATCAGCCGAAATCACGCTGCTGTGACGAGGTGGAACAAGAACGACCTAGATTGCCTAGCCATGGTGCGGATGCTCCTCGAAGGAGGATGTGGTCCCAACAACAGACTTGTACACGCCGACTGACCACCGGCTCTGAATGGGCGAGATTAGGATACCGCGCTAGATATAGCTGCGGAACGCGGGACGACGATGTGGTTGACCTGCTACTGGAAATTGGGGCAGGGCAAGGTCTGTTGGGAGGCGGTGGGGAGACTGCGAAGCCATCACCGTATCGTACTTATTGTGGAAACTATAACATGACCATCTCTTAAGCTAGAGGAGACGTAAGGTAATAGAGAGAGCGAAGGGAGATACTTCTGCTGAGATTGCACGGAAACATGGCCACCCGCGGATTGCTGCAAAGATTGAGGCTTACTCGTAGTGAGTGAGGTATTGGGAATAGTTGGGTAGTCCAAGGCACATGAGGCTTGTTTAGTTGTTGACTTGCGTATAGAGAAGAGGTTGGAAATGGATTTGTGAAGAGTAAAGTATTTTGGGATACGGTTTCTGACGAGTTCGGACGTTGATTAGACCAGGTGCTCTCTTCCAAATTGGACCAAAAACCGCCCCACGTTTTGCACTGCCACAACAATTAAGCAGCACATAACAAGGAGTGCCCGTGACAGACTTGCCTATCCTGATATCATATCCGATATGATAAATTATCTTGATATCAGGATAACATACTATCCTGATATGATATCGGCTTAGCAGGATAGCAGAGATGATATCAGGATAGCACCCTTAGCAGAGATGATATGACCAATAGCACCCAACATACGCGAAACTCAGTTCTAGTCTAGATCATCATCTAAATCAACCTGAATATTACTGTGGCCTATTTCGCCATCAACAACAAGCCCTCTACCACCACGTGAGGATGGTACGATGAGTTCTTCACGCAGCCAATTTCCAATACATTCGACCTTCTCGAGATTTGTGCAGGACATCCGTTCGCGGTCCCATGATAGAGTACGTCTACCGCCACTGAATGCTGACTCTGCATCAGCAGATCCGGGCGGAACAGATAGTACATCAATGGCCATACGACTGAGGCGCGGGTATGTCCGAATTTGATCTCTCTGACACCACCAGGAAAGTGGAGAGCCATCAATTTTTATCGGCTGGCCTCGAATAAAGTTCTCAAAGTCGTCTACGTCCCTAGTTAGATCCTTGGCGACCATGATTTCATTAAGAAGTCGATCAAGCTCATTTGGCTGCCCCTGCTGCGAGCTAGATTCTTTCGTCGGTATATGTGTAGGTTTGAGGTCAGGCACGATCTTGTATTCTTCCTCCCAGATTGTACGTGCACGACTAATGGCAGTCGCTGCCCAATCTTCTTTCCAATGCAACTCAAGGTATCGCGCTCTTTTCGATGGGTCAAGAAGAAGGGCTGTTGCATAGATAGGTGACTCATCGGATATGGCGTAGTACTTGTTCAGCACAAACCAGCCCATATGAATCGAGTGCAGCATCAGAGAATCATGATTTTCCTCTGTTTCATAGAACACCTGCAGAGAGTATTAGTATCTGGTCTTGTTCAAACTAACTAAATAAGGGATAGCATCGTAAAAGCCTTACTTTCTTCTGCTCATAGTGGCGGAGAAGTATGTCCATAATCATTAGGGTCTGCGAGAGCGTTGTTGTCGCACCCTGTGCCCACAGTGTCGTTGATGTGAAAGGCTGGAGAAATGCATGCGTTTTCTCCAAGTAATCCCAATCTGTAGAGGTGAGAATATCATCGCCTAAACATTTGTCATAGTCAAGCAAGAATTGCTTTACTAGCTGTTTTTTCCTGACTAGATTATCGATCATCCTATACCATGAATTCCAGCGTGTATCATTATCAATGCCAAGACGTAGATTGATGCGCTCGTCCCATGCATCGCTATGTATGGTCGAGTTCCGCAGCCATAACCCGATCCGGTGTAGTTTGCGCAAGGCAGGAATCAAGACCCAACCCTTCCTACCACCTTCATTTGATCCTTTGTCTAACCTCTGTGGTGGATTCCTCTTCAACTTAGCTCCCGTCTGATCTAGTTGGTTTGACACATCACCACAGGACGCATTGTACATAGATAGACAGAACTGTTCATAGAGCTTGTCACCAGTTACATCGCTTGCAGCAGCAAGGGCAGCTTGGAGTGCCTCCTGCGAGGATGCGAAAAGAAAGGCCTGAAGCGATAAATTGATAATGTGAAGTATACAACGTATACGGTTCCGTTTTGGATCCCAGTCAATCTGTAGTAAAATTAGGATAACTAGGAGGAGAGTACTAGAACCACGGCTCACATAATGATCACGTTTCAGTTTAGTTGATAAATGCTGTAGACAAGTGTCGTTCGAAGTCGCATTATCGCCAGTATGACAGCCGAGTCTATTGCTGATGCCGTATAGGCTGAGTGTTGATAAAATAAGATCAGCCTGATGCTCGCCAGAATGGCTGTGTCGAATCTCTACGAGACGTAACAGCGCTCTCCTAGCTTGGTAGTCCTTATCAACCCATCTCGCACATATTGCCAGTACACCATGACGATGTGGCGATGTCCAGAGGTCAGATGAGATATGGACCTTTGAAATAGCACTTTGCAGCTTGGCTTTTAACTGCGACTGATAGAGGTTAAAGTTTGCAGTAATATGACGCATTGCTTCATGCCGTGATGTCATAATTAGATCCTCAATTGCGGGGTTACAAGCTAGCATAATTTCTTGCATCTCATCCCATAAAACTGCGGAAAAGGGTAGCCGACGGCGTGTGAGGAGGCCAACCATGCTCTCAGTGTAGCGCTGAGCGTTGAATACTCTGCGGAGGGCTGACTCAGATGGGTTTGCCGTATAATAATCGCCGAGCCTGGCCTGCTTTGGCGGAACACCAATGTCTGATGATCGATCGAACGTCATGTTGTCTGAGGAATTGACGATATCGCTGTGTTTACGCTTCGCATGATATATAGCATTGTCGCGTTTAGGATTTGACCAGGGCTGATCAGATGCACAGACCAGACATTCATATACTACCGCCCCTTTTGTTCTGCGTTTCCCCGAAGGTCCTAGCTGGCCTTTATTTGGATATATCGCGCGGAATATACAATCGAAGTTCAGGACCTCAGATGGTGCTGAATCTGCATCAAGAGCAGAGCCCATGCTCATATAGGATTGCGACGTGCAGTCTTCAGGCTGGCAAGGGGAAGAGAGCATAGTTAAGTGTAGCTTCATGGAACTATGTAAGGGGACATATCCTATCTACACTATCAAAAAGGCCACAATATGAGGGATTTGGAGACTTTCCAAAACGATGCACCAAATCTTATCAGCTGATGATACGAAATCTAGCCAACCAGAGCTCACAGCTTATGCTGACATCTATCCTGATATCTATCCTGATATCAGGATAAGGGAGCAAGGCTTTATCTGATATCTGATATATATCATATCGGATATAGCAGTATAGCAGAGATGATATCAGGATAGCATATCAGGATAGGCAACTCTGCATCCAGTTGTTAATATACTTATATCTTTGAACAATTATTCCAACCCTCATCTTGACGTTCCTATTATCGTAAATGAATAGTACCAGTGGCACTCTAGATCTTATTGTTATTCTCTCGACTGTTGAAAATGGTTTCCTCGGTGGTGTTTCCTATCGTCATTGCTTTATTGATATGCTTCAATATTTATGCTGGATTGAGCTCCATAGCCATACCAGTCGTTTACCAGGCGCGCCAGTCACAAACCAGCTCGCAAGTTGCTCGGCCATGTCGTGTCCATCAGCACTAGTCACGCGCCTTGACGAACGCTTCATCACAGAGCTCAGTTGAGATTCCCCATGAAAACCAACCTTAGTCTTACGAACATGGTGGTCATGCGGCTCGACAAGCTGTCGTTACGCCTGGGCCATAGTGGACCTGATCCCCGCGATTCAGGGTCGCCTAACAGTAAAATAAATAGTGGAGTGCCTCTCTTTGACCGTGTTCAAGTAATGAACCGCGGCCTGTCGGTCTTGTGGCTGTGGAAGCGAGGACGATGAAGTGGCACTGGCTGGGAATTGGCTTGTCACTGGTTCTCACGATGGCTGCTACGAAATGGCCCAACCAATGACGATAATTACCGTCCACCATTAGCGGGGAGTCTCGGCAGGGAGCAGGAGAGCTGCTTGGCTGACGGGAGCGACGCCACCGTTGAGAAATGGCCGTGTAAGCGCCGTGGACCAAGCAAGCCACGTCGAGCATGTGGGGAGTCGCTCGCTTCTCCTTTCCAGCCAAAGCAAGCTACCGGCAGCCAAGGAGAGCCATCGGTAGATGCCATCGCAATCGTCATGGCATCAACTGAAGGTTGGAGGCGTTGAGGTAGACTGGCTTGATTCGAGGAATGAGCGGTGCGATGGGGCTCGTCACGCTGAACGGAACTGCTTTCGAGGGGCAGTTTAAGTGCGGAAATTCTCTACAAATTATTGTTACTCTGTCTGCTACCCATGAGGCAATTTGCGTGATATCAAGATGCAAGGCCCGCTGAGTTGACCGAAGCCTCAGCCTCAGCCCAAGGCAAGTGTGCACGCGAACAGAACGGCCTCCTCATCGAGTTGATGACGATGCTTAACCTGCCGTTACGAAAAATGCAGTAGCACTTCAGCGGTTGGTTTCCGGGAATTTAAAGGGCGGGCGCTATAGGCTCGATAATTCATAGGCGTAGGCGTCGCAAGAGATGCTAGTAGCTACCGTCTCATCGTGATGAACCCTGTTACGAACTACGAATAGTCGAGCCGCTGGTGTTACTCTCTCCATTCTCGTGGGGTGACATCTCCTATTTCCACGTGGTTTATTACCCGTAGCGTTGATAATGTCGCATTGAGAAGCAGGTACTATCTCGTTATCCGAGTCGCCGACGGGATCAGCCCGTTCAACCGCGTATGGCTTCCGTCGAACTCGGATACAAGCATCTATTGATGGTCATATTTGTGGCAAACTAGTCATTTGAGATTGCCATGACGGCCATAGTACTTTAGATGGCGAAAGACGATACAAAAGTGAATAATGCCGCGTATATCTTGAGAGGGAGGCGGCGACATGCCATCGACGTAAACTCCTTCTATAAATCAGACGGCTAACTTATCCTGTCAATGCGTCCCCGGTATAAGGAGCACAGGCGGGAGGAATAGATCCAACCCAGTTAGGTAATTATGTTTCAATAAAGTTTCGGTGCGTTGTCATCAGCCAAGCGGCTTATACGAACGAATATTAATGTAGCAGCGAGCTACTCTGTACTCCGAACGTCCATGGGAGACTTCACCACGGCCAAACCAACATTGCAATTTATTTCCACTGACAAAGGCCAACCTAAAGCCATCCACGCAATCGGTAGCCCGGGACTCCGCGCTGGCACCATCAGAGAAACCCGCGACAGCATCTCGGCAACGTCAGGCCTGGCGCTCGACGAGGTTCTCATATGCATGCATGGTGTGATTCGGCAGGAGGCTTGCCATGGTGATGCAATGGCGGTTGGGCGTTCGGTCGTCGTAGTCGAGGCTCTGGTCATGGCGTCAGGTCTGTCCGAGCAACAGCCCGGATGCCAAAGCTGACCCCGATGAATCAACAAGCTGGCTTATATTCCCCGCATCTCCCCACTACTCCGCAATCATTGCTTGTTTTACGGGAGTCCGGCAATGGAGACGCTCGCTCACCGGCCTCATTTCGGAGTCCTGGGATGGAGCTGCTGTTCGGGATCCCTGGGCTAGCTCTGCAATGAGTTAAGCTTACGCAGTGTAGAAAGACAAATGCAACCATCTTCTGTATAGATCCCAGCAGCACTACTGATTTCGTGCAGTGATACTCTAGCCAACGGCCCGACCACCATTGCGAAATCCGCCACATGGGAGAGCATGGCAGACAATCGCATGCAATGTGCCGCGTTTCTGCAATCCCTCAATTGATGCTAGTGGACCGCCACGGAATCTCGGCAGGGACTCCTCGAGCCCTCATGGCTCCGTAGCTAAGCATCCCTGCCAAGATGAACGGTGTGGGCGCGCTCTGGCCATTGTTCTCCAAGACATGGGTCCTATTTCCACCAGTAGTATCGAGGAAGCGATGAGAGTATGGAGCCTCAACCTCTCAGCTCAGGGCAGTCCCAGCACTCCAGTCGCAATGGCGAGGCCGTCGTTTTATCCATCTGGGTGCGCCTGGACCCCGAGTCTCGAGCTCGAGAGGCGCGCAACCAAAGGCTCCCGGTCCTGCAAGGCCATGCCGGATGTAACCATGCGTCTTGCGGAGCTACCCCAATGTTGAAGGTTGTGTAAATCATGTATTTAGCTCGTGCCCCTCAGAGGAAAAAAGGATCGACTTTTGACAGCATTGGCGCCAAGTTTTCTTCATTCTTGGCAAAGTCTGCTGGTTGCCCTTCTCAGCCATGTTATACAACTCCATCATCGCCGCCGGTGCTCTCCTGGCCGCCTGCGTCGCCAGCGACGTGACCTCTCCGCCCAAATACCCTGCGCCATGGATTGACTCGCACTTCGATTGGAGGGATCCCTCCCCTGTCCCAACCCACGGTCGCACTTGGCAGGAAGCCTACAGCAAGGCCGTCCACTTTGTGAGCCATCTCACGCTCCTGGAGAAGGTCAACCTCACCACGGGCGTTGGATGGGAGGGCGGGAAATGCGTGGGCAACACCGGGTCGATCCCCAGGCTCGGGTTCCCCGGCCTTTGCAACCAAGACTCGCCGCTTGGCGTCCGTGACAGTAAGCTCAGCCCGCCTCCTTTGGCTTCTGGAAACAGCCCTGACAGCATCGCCATCTTGTAGCGGACGAGAACTCGGCCTTCCCGGCTGGAATCAACGCTGCGGCAACATGGAGCCGAAACCTCATATATGCTCGCGGTGCGGCAATGGGAGCAGAGCACCGGGGCAAAGGCGTTGACGTCCAGTTGGGACCCGTTGCCGGACCCCTTGGCCGTGCGCCGGAGGGCGGCCGAAACTGGGAGGGCTTCAGCCCCGACCCCGTGCTCACGGGTGTTGGCATGGCTCAGACCATCCAGGGAATCCAGGACGCGGGTGTCATCGCCTGTGCGAAGCATTACATCGGTAACGAGCAGGAGCATTACCGCCAAGGCGGCGCGTCCAAGAACGAGAATGGGAAGAACAACAAGCAGGCGGCCTCGTCCAACATTGACGACGTTACCCTTCACGAGGTGTACCTCTGGTGAGTATTAAAACACGCGCAAAATGGTTGCCAGTCGCTGACTCCTATCAGGCCTTTCGCCGATGCCGTCCGTGCTGGCGCAGGATCCATCATGTGCTCCTACAACCAGGTCAACAACAGCTACGGATGCCAGAACAGCTACCTTCTGAACTACGTTCTCAAGCAGGAACTGAACTTCCAGGGTTTCGGTAAGTGAGCACCCGCAATGTGGATCGATCGACCGGAAAGCTCACAGGCCGTAGTCATGAGTGATTGGTGGGCACAGCAGTCTGGCGTTGCGAGCGCCCTTGCTGGCCTCGACATGACCATGGCTGGAGACCAAGGCCTCGCTTCTGGTGACACTTACTGGGGCAGCAACCTCACCGCGGCGGTCATCAACGGAACCATTCCCCAGTGGAGGCTGGACGACATGGTGACGAGAATCATGACTTCCTACTACAAGGTCGGTCGCGACGTGACCAGCGTCCCCGTCAACTTCGATTCCTGGAACCTGAATACCACGGGACCCTTGTACGCGCAGGACCCGAAGAACAGAATCACCACCATCAACCAGCACGTCAATGTGCAAGCCGACCATAAGAATCTCATCCGCAAAATCGGCAGCGCTTCGACCGTGCTCCTCAAGAACACCAACCACGCCCTGCCGCTGAAGCGCCCAAAGAGCATTGCCGTCATTGGAAACGACGCCCACGACAACCCAGCCGGACCCAATGCGTGCGGTGACCGAGGCTGCAGCGGCGTCAAGAACGGATACCCCATCTGGACGCTCGCCATGGGCTGGGGAAGCGGTACTGCCAACTTCCCATACCTGGTCAGTCCTATCACGGCGCTATCCGCCCAGGCCTCGCAGGACCACACCTCTCTCAGGAATGTCAGCAACAACTTTGACCAGAACGCCATCGTCAAGGCAGCCACTGGTGCCGAGGCCGCCATTGTCTTTGTCAACGCGGACAGCGGAGAAGCCTACATCACCGTCGACAACAACCAGGGCGACCGAAACAACCTCACCGCGTGGGGTGACGGCGATGCCGTGGTCTCCCTGGTGTCCAAGCACAACAAAAACACCATTGTTGTGATGCACACCGTGGGCCCGATCATCGTGGAGGCCTACAAGAACAACCCCAATGTCACTGCTATCCTCTGGGCCGGTCTGCCCGGGCAAGAATCAGGCAACTCCATCACCGACGTCCTGTACGGCAAGGTGAACCCTCAGGCCAAGTCCGTCTTCACCTGGGGCAAGGACCGCGCCGACTGGGGCACCGATGTTATTTACAAGACCTCCCAGGACCCTCTGCAAATCCCGTTCAGCGAGGGATCCTTCATTGACTACCGCCACTTCGACGCCGCCGGCATTGAACCGAGCTACGAGTTTGGTTTTGGTCTCAGCTACACCACGTTTGCGTACTCTCACCTCAGGGTTGAGCAGAGGTGGGCCGGCAGATACACTCCTAACAGGGGCAAGACATCCCGAGCACCCACCTTCGGAACCATCAACACGAGCCCGGCCGTGAACCAGTTCCCCAAGAACTTTTCACCCATTCCGCTCTACGTCTACCCCTACCTCGATGGCCCCGTCCCCAAGGGCCAGAAGGATGACGCGCCGCCGGGATCCCGGGATAGCTCGCCTCAGAAGCTCGTCCCGGCTGGCGGTGCTCCCGGTGGAAACCCCGGGTTGTACGACGTCCTCTACGTTGTCACGGCCCAGATCAAGAACACTGGAAAGGTGACGGGTACCGAGATCCCGCAACTGGTAAGTCATTTCACTAGCTGTCTGCTATCCCACTACAGACAAAAGATTGCTGACGTCTTGCTCCAGTATGTCAACCTGGGAGGGCCGAAAGACCCAGTCCGTGTGCTTCGCGGTTTTGAGGACATTGAGATCCGCCCCGGCCGAACTGCTACCGTTACCTTCAAGCTGACCAGACGTGACTTGAGCAACTGGGACCCAGTCAGCCAGAACTGGGTCGTCTCACGCCACGCCAAGACCGTCTATGTGGGAAGCTCGTCCAGGAATCTACCTTTGCACGAGGTCTTGCCGCAGTCGGGATATTACTGAATCAATAGGCCCAAATAGTATGAGTGGATATATCGGCAACGACGAAGATTGTCCTACCCTTTATCTTGACGAGAACTTCACTTATATCTAAGTAAATCTAAAAACTATTAAATAATGTTTACACTCAGTTATCTCCATGACCATGTGACCATGTAAGATTCAAGTGAGTCTCCTTCCAGGCCGTGAAGCCTAGTCGTGGAAGTAGAGAAGGCGTAGAAAGCAGGTGAGAAAGTGGCGCAAAACTTTTCAAGGTCAGCACATGCTTTGAATTAGAATTAAAATTTGGGTTCGCCCCGCATTGAAAGCAAAGCGCTATGCCTTCCTCGGCATTATCTTGAAGTGCTTCGAAAGACTATAGTGGATAGCCATGGCTGAACAAGCTCCAGAAACAGGACAAGCTGGACCGTGGTCAACTGTTATAGGGCGATAAACCATTTAATCCAAGGCGACGGCTGAGTATTCGGAGTAGCCATAGTCCAAACAGGGTACATGCGCGGCCTTTCTCCGCTCTTCTATATTTTCCACTTGCCTCTGTCTATTCGGGCCCGAGAAGGTAATATAGCGGAAAATACCAGCATGTTTTGGCCCTTGTCATACCATGAGTGGCAAAGAGAGTCGACTTGAAGCGACTTGGGCAGCTGTCCGAAAGGGAATTAATGTGTGTCCTGTCAAGGCTGCTGTGGGCAGAACCCGCCGAGGCTGAACTCGCCACATTGTCACGCAAAAGCATATTCTTGATGGGAGCACAGGCATTAGCAATGTATTCGGACAACTGAATCTAGACATGGCTCTTTTTTCGCCGAATTTGTCCAGCAGTCATTTTTAACCCTTTTACGTGTCCGTCACAGAGTTCGCCAGCGTGGCTAGGCAACTCACTCGTTGATTTGTAATATCATTTGAATGATTCCACATAATGCCAGCGCCGAGAACTGGTTCATCTCACGCTTACAAACACGCCTGGAATGAAATGTACCTAGTAAAGTCCGTTCTGTTGCAACATTGCTGCTTATCAAGCTCTTGGTCATTCACGACAAATGAGACGGCAATGGATATGTCGAGACTGCAGCTGCAATGATGAATGCTGTATCATTGATAACTAATAGAGGGCTTATATTAGATGTGATCTTCATGGCTAGGAATCTGTCTGCTCTGATGTAGCCTGGAAGTGTCAACAACTCCTGTTTAAACGACGACAATTGGCTGTGGCGAGCACAATGAGATATTCCCTTTCACTTTTGCTGGCCTTGTGGCTAGTTCCGGAAGCAACTGCAACGATACACCACCGCGTCAGGCCGTTCAAGATCGACCTCGGCTCTCGTGTGCCGCATATGCTTGACCTGGTCAAGAGAACCCAGCTTCCGTCTTCCAAGCTTGCAGCCGCCAAGGACAGCCTCAACAGTACTCTAACCTCTGGCCTACCACTGGCGACTCTGAAAAGCCTCCGGCAGGAGTGGCTTACACAGTTCAACTGGAATAAGGAGCAGGTTGCGCTCAACAGGTACGGCAATAGTTCCATGGCCTTGACGGCGTGTTGCGCGGCTGATGCTTCGAGCAGGCTTAATCATTTTCTTGTCAACATCGAGGGGCTCGATGTCCACTTCATCCGCCAAGGGTCTGGCGTTCCAAATGCCATCCCAATCATTTTACTCCACGGCTGGCCGGGCTCCTTTCTTGAGATGGAGCCCCTGATAGATCTACTTACAGTCAAGAAGGGGGCAGCCGCAGATGCCAGGCAGACTCCCTTCGAAGTCATAATACCGTCTCTACCAGGTTTTGGCTTCTCCTCACCGGTGCCTGACGGGTGGACAGTATCGGACACCGCACGAGTGCTCGACAAACTCATGCACCAGGTTCTAGGCTACAAGACGTATGCCGTGCATGGAACTGACTGGGGTAGTGCCGTGGCCTACCAGATGTACGGCCAGCACAACACGACCGTGCGCGCGGCGCATCTCAACTTTCTGCCGTTTTATCCGCCCAACTTTCAGCAGTTAGCTGACGCAAATATTACTCTGCCCCCCGACCAGATCCAAGCGGAGCAGCGAGCTGTTGATTGGGAGACGTCTGGGAACGGATACTTTGTTGAACAGACTACTAGAGTGAGTGGCTTGAAATTGGTTGTAATGAGGGTGTGCGTCCTAACTATGCGCAGCCAAACACCATCGGACTCTCACTCTACGACAACCCCGTTGGTCAGCTGGCATGGATTGGAGAAAAGCTCATCTCTTGTGAGTATAATCGTAGCTGAGCGTTTGATTACCGGGGTCTAACGCATCGCGCCGCCGTCTGATAACAGGGTCCGATCCACGGCAAGGAACTGGTCCGTCAGTGCTTAGCCATCATGAGATTCTTCGCCACGTATCTCTCTACTACCTGACACAGACGTTTGCTTCGTCGGTATATATCTATTACCAGAACCCGAACGGCTTTGCGACCGACTACACCAGGGCACCGACTGATGCCCCGCTGCTCTACTCGACTTTTAACTACAATGTCGGTTTTTGGCCAGAAGCCCTTGTGAGCAAAGTCGGGAACCTGGTATCGTACAATTGTAGGTATACATGTGTTTAAAGCGCAGATCCATGGTGTCTTCTCTACTATTCTAACCTGCTGATAGTTCATGACTTTGGCGGCCACTTTCCCGCGCTTGACAATCCGGCAGCACTGGCGGAGGATATCCGGGGTATTGGACAATACTGGCACTGAAATGTCCATCATTCCAATATTTCATGGCTATATCGTCCGGAACGCACAAGAACACGCTCCTCAATAAGGTACAGAGTACATTAGGCATTTTTCATGTGCTCGGCGAGACGGAGGAGTCGTTTACATCACACAAGTAGCTGAGTGGGTTAGTGAAGATTAAAGTATCCTTGCCTGTGCCCGTGTCATAAACATACAATATCGACGTGTTCATCCCTTGCCAACTCCAATACGCGAGAGGCATAGAAGCCGCTGAGGGCCTATGACCGAAGGACGGGGGGGGGCGGGGGGGGGGGGCGGGGGGGGGGGGGGGGCGGCGGGTGGGGGTGGGGGGGCGGGGGGGGGGGGGTCGGGGGGGGTGGGGGGGGCGGGGGGGGGGGGCGGGGGGGGGGCGGGAGGGGGGTGTTGGGGGGGGGGGGTGGTGGGGGGTGTGTGGGGGGGGGGGGGGGGGGGGTAGTAAGTGGGGGGGGGGGGGGGGGGCGGGAATTGACCAAATTCTGTTGCTTTTGTTTTTCTTTTTGTGTTTGTGCTTTTTGTGGGTTGTTTGGTGTTTTTTTTTGTTTTCGTTTTTTTTTTTTGGTTTTGTTTTTTTTTTTTTTTAAAATAAAACAAAAAAAAAAAAAAAAAAAAAAAAACTTTTTTTTTTTTTTTTTTTTTTTTGTTTTTTTGTCTTATTTTTTTGTTTTTTTTTTTTAGTTTTTTATTTTTCTTGTTATATTTTTTTTTTTTTTCTTTTTTTTTTTTTTTTTGTGTTACGGGTATTTTTTTTGGGGGGGGGGGGGGGGGGAAGCGGGAGGGGAGCGGGGGGGGGGGGGGGGGGGGGGGGGGGAGGTGGGGGGCGGGCGGGGGGGGGTGTGGGGTGGGGAGGGTGAGGGGGGGGGGGGCGGGGGGTGGGGGGCCCTGGGGGGGTGGGGGGGGGTGGGGGGGGGGTGGAGGGGGGGGGGTCGGGAGGGGGGGGGGGGGGTCGGTCGGAGCGGGGGGGGGGGGGGGGGTCTGGGGGGGTGGGGGGAGGGGGGCGGGGCATGGGGCTTGCGGGGGGGGGGCGGGGGGGTGGGGGGGGTGGGGGGGGGGGGGGGGGGGTGAGAGGTGGCGGGGACTGTGGGGGGGGGGGGGGGGGGCGGGGGTGGGGGGTGGGCGGGGGGGGGATGGGGGGGGGGGGGGGGGGAGGGGGGGGAGGGGTGGTGGTGGATGGGTGGGGGCGGGTGGGGGTGGGGTGGGGGGGGGGGGGGCCGGGGGGGGGGGGGTATGGGGGGGGGGCGGGGGGGGGGGGGGGGTGGGGGGGGGGGGTGGGGGTGGGGGGGGGGTGGGGGGGGGGGGGGGGGCGGGTTGGGGGTGGGGGGGGGGGTGGGGGGGGGGTGGGGGGGTGGGGGGGGGAGGGGGGGGGGGTGGGGGGGGGGTGGGGGGGGGGGGAGGGGGTGGGGGGGGGTGGGTGGGAGGGGGGGGGGGGGGGGGGGGGGGGTGGGGGGGGGGGTGGGGGGGGGGTGGTGGGGGGGAGGGGGGGTGGGGGGGGGTGGGGGGGGGGGGGGGCTGGTGGGGGGGGGGGGGGGGGGGTGGTGGGGGCGGGGGGGGGGGGGTGGGGGGGGAGGGGGGGGTGGGGGGGGGGGGGGGGGGGGGGGGGGGGGGGGGGGGGGGGGGGGGGGGGGGGGGGGGGGGGGGGTGGGGGGTGGGGGGGGGGGTGTGTGGTGGGGGGGGGGGGGGGTGGGGCGGCGGGGGTGGGTTGGGGGGGGGCGGGCGGGTGGGGGTTGGGGGGGGGGGGGGCGTGGGGGTGGGGGGGTGGGGGGGGGGGGGGGGTCGGGGGGGCTGGCTTGGGGGGGGGGGGGGGGGTGGGGTGGGGGGGTGGGGGGGTGGTGGGGGCGGGGGGGGGGGGGGGTTGGCGGGGGGGGTGGGGGGGGGGGAGGGGGCGGGTGGGTGCGGGGGGGGCGGGGGGGGGGGGGGGGGGGGGGGGGTTGGGGGGGGGAAAAACATAAAAAAACAAAGAAACAAAACAAAACAAAAACAAACAAAAAAAACAACAGCAAACACCAAAAAAAGAAAAACGAAATTAAAAAAGAAAAAAAAAACAAACACACACGAAAAAAAAAATAAAAAATAAAAAAAAAAAACCAAAAAAAAAACCCAGAAAGAAAAGAAAAGACCTCCACCCCACCACCCCCATCAAAATAACAAACACACCCGGTCCAAACCAAACAAAACAGAAAAAAAAAAAAACAACAAAAAAAAAAACGGGGGTATTCGGGGGGGGGGGGGGGGTGGTTCAAGTTGGGGGGGGGGGGGGGGGTGGTGTTGCGGGTCGTCCATTCCCACATCGGGAGGCGGGCGCATGCTCTACACCTCGTAGACAGCCGACTCAAGGCATGTGTAACAACATACATTGTCAGATTCAGGCTGCAATTATATTTCCAATATAAGGGCGCACTTCATGTCTAGACCATCTTGTGCAGGCTTGCTTGCGAGTGGCCGAGTGTGCGATGCTGGCTCGTGCCTCTGTCGGTGCAGACTACAGGGAGCATATGCGCTAAGATGCCTATGCCAGGAGCGACCTAAACCAAAACACTAGCGTTTGGGTGGACGCACATTATTACTTGCGCTGTCAAAGATTCCGAATCCTCCAATGGCCGTGATGCTGTCATGCTCACAACCCACGGCTGCCAATGCACCTTGCCCACCCCACCCCCGAGTGAGCCTGTCGAGGCTAAACGTGCGGCTGTTCCATGCCAGAGGCGCCCTGGCCCTGCTGCTCCTACGAGATCAAAGGTCAAGACTGGCTGTCGGACCTGCAAGTGAGTGTCCCTGGTCTATCCATGCCTCGGGGAATGGCAGCTGACAATGGCAGGATCCGCAAAGTCAAATGTGACGAGGGCCGTCCGGCTTGTCATCGCTGTGCTTCGACGGGACGCACTTGTGATGGATACGGCATCTGGGGAGGCGGAGGGAGGCCATGCGACTCCCAGTCTCAGCTCTTCAAGACCCAGAGGGATAGACAACGTGGCATTCCCCAATCTCCCGTCTCGGGCCTGACGCTTGCTGTCGGCACTGGCCAAGACGGGCTGCTCTTTGACTGGTTCAGACGCCAGACGGCGATCAAGCTGCCCGCCAGCTATTCCTCGAGCTTCTGGGACACGTTGATACCGCAGGCTAGCCTCTCAGAGCCGGCAGTTATGCAGGCCGTGCTGGCGTTGAGCTCGCTTCACAAGAGAGGCGCTCTGCGTGAGGACGCTCGCGGGTTTGACGAGCGGCAGCAGCTGCAGCATTATGTTCGTGCCATGAGCCATCTACAGCCACACATGTCCACCAAAGGCAGGGCGTCCTGTCGCGTCGCGTTGATCGCTTGCTTTTTGTTCGTCTGTCTCGAGTTCCTCCGGGGTCACTTCCAGGCTGGGTTGATTCACCTGAGAAGCGGGCTCTGCATGTTGAGAGAGCTGCAGCCGCGTATCAGGACCAGCCAGCGTTCACTGACGGATTGCAATCGCGAGTCTGTCGATGACTGCATCGCCGAGGCCTTTTCCAGACTCCAGCTTCAGGTGGAACTCTTGCAGGGCAACTTCCAGCTCGATACCACCTCTGAAGCACCTTTCCACGAGTCTCTGCACGGCACGATTGGCTCGCACAATCATGCCTGGAAGCAATTGCAACAACTTATCCGTCGCGCCATTCGTATCAGCAACCAGACCCGGGGACAGAAATTAGCTATTGCTACCCGTACATCGTCTCTGCAACTGTCTACACTTTACGGCCAGCAGCAGCGACTTCAAGCAGAACTAAGTACGTGGATCGCCAAATACGAGGCATTTCGCAAGTCCCTGCCCAAAACTGACCGCGCCAGGCAGAAGCAGTTCCATGTCTTGGTACGCCCATACCACACCATGGCCGCCATCATGGCCGCCACTTGCACGAGGCCTGGAGACGAGTCTGCCTACGACCTATACACAGACGAGTTTCTCCTCTTGATCAAGCAGTCGCTGCTTCTACGAGGGCCAGATAATAAAGCCAGCACATCCCACACGGTGCCGCCTCAGCTCGGCAACATGTCAAGATCATTCATAGACCTGGGATGGATCCCACCGCTGTACTTCACCGCCACGAAGTGCCGCGTTCACAGAATCAGGCTGCAGGCGATCAAGCTGCTCCAATCCACAGAGCACAGGGAAGGGATCTGGGATGCCAAGGCAGCCGCATGTGTCGCTAGGAAGATTATGGAAATCGAGGAAGCGGACTTTTACAGGGGATACGACGCTGGGGATGACTTCCACCACGCGGGCCCGATTCTCCCAGGGGACCTGTCCTTGCCTACCTTGCCTGCGTCGACTAGAATACGAGATGCTGAGATGGAGTTTCTGGGGAGCCCTATGGATCGCATACTGCTTTTTAGCCAGGAAGAATACGCAAGTCAAAGGTGCAGGGTGCTCCTGTCAACGTACAGCATACCGCTACAGCGTTGGGTCGATTCATAGTGCATCCTATCCAGAGCAAGCGCATGTCATGCCTGTTTAGACAGTATGCAATGCGTGCGGAGAAACCTTCTTCACTTCTTAACTAATTTCTGCGCCTCACATTCCTAGCAGAGTCAGAACCAACTGCACCAGCATGTGTATGGTCATATCTTGCACACCCTTGGAGAATAATCTTTTATGTTCCGAGAGGCACCATCGACACTCATCCACATCGTACCGCCTCTTCAAAGCCCGATGCGACTATCTGAGCTATTAATTCAATCTCGCCCAACCCATACGTCTTTGGTCCGTATTAAAGCGGTGATTTGGAGGCCGACGGATCCATCTAACCTAGTGGTATGTCTCACCGCTGGGGGGGACGTCAAGATCTATTTGCCTCGTCTACCCTTCTCCTTAGTCTTCCAGAGCCAGTCTTCAAATTCCCGAGGGCCAAGACCCCGAGGTATCTTTTCCAGCGCCAGTCTCCACGTAGTCTTCTTCTCAAACAGCATATGTGCAGACGGCTTCTCTGCAAACTCCTTGAATTTCACCGCTTCTTCACTCTCGGCTCCCTGAATAGTCGCGCACACGGCGGCTGCTCTCTCCGCAAACACTCTTGCCCTTGCCTGGTCGCCGTTGGCAACCGCAATGTGAAATGAGTCGTGGTAGAGAACCGCTAATCTCCTGTCGACGACGTCCTCTTCCTTCAAGAGGCAGAAAAGCTTGTGCGCATCTCTGAGGTACGCCAACGGATTGGAAAGTACCTTCTTGGAATAGTTCAGCTTCTTCATGAGCCGCGTGATGCTGTTTAGCCGCTCGTCGCTCTTGTGGCGCTGGGCGATGGGCAGCATGCAGAGCTCGCAGGTACACGTAAAGAAAGAGCCAGCCCTCAGGAGCCCCTGTCTCATGGCATACGTCTCCGAGCCTTGGATGTAAGATATTGTGATCTCGTCGTGTGCTTCGATATCCCGGCAGGCGTACAGCGTCATTTTATTGAGCTTGGCGTCCCAGGTATGCTGAGCATTGAATTTGCATGAATGATTCAACCGAGACGCCTCGAGGAAAACACCGCCTTCCTTGCCGCCGTGGCCGATGGGAAGTGCATTCACCTTTGTTATGCCCATTGCCAGGGCTAAGCGTTTTGCCGTACCTGTTTTGCAGTTTGAAGAAGTCGTTATTTTGACTTGGGGTAAGTTTCTTAAGTTGGTCATAGACGAGATTTTGCATAATGTCAATGTTGTTTTCACCCTTCGGGACCCTGACAACAGGCGATTCTGCCAAGATGCAGCTGCCTCTCGCAATCTTCCTTGTGGCGACAAGACCACGCCCCTTTCCGGGTACCTCCTTGATTTCGTAGAGCTTTTCAGAAGGGCATTCGATGTGCGGGACGGGCGGCAGAGAAGCCTTCTTCACCTTCTTGGCTTGGCTTGGTACAGCTGCCGCCTTGGGCACCGAGACAGCCACGTTAGGCCGAGAGACGACTGTCGAAGATGGATTCTCCCGGCCTTCCACAGGCAATGGGAACTTTACAGCCCCGTGGAACTTGCCACTCCTGAGAAAGAACAGTCCTCGTAGGTCAGGATCACGCAGGACTTTACAGTCAGATTTGTGTCCCTTTTCAGTCCAGGCAATCTTCTGGCATGACTATCGAATCTCGTTAGCAAAGCGGTACGCTGTAAAACACATTGGATACTCGCAAGCATACGACTTTGCAATACCCTACACATAGGCATTTGGCACATTGCTTCAATGAGGCGGACTGTTCGCCACAACCATGGCAGCGTGCCACGCCGCCATCATCGGACAAAAGCGCTCTGGCGAGGTCCCTAAACTCCAGTACACGATCTAGCGACATGGGAAAGACCTATAGAATCAGAATGAATTTTTAGCGGAAAATGGATGTCCATGGGGTGTTATTTCCACTGCACCTTCAGCATTTCCGGATCATCATGCAGGATACCGAAGCCGTCGACGGGGAATAAACGTTGCCGTGCACAAAGTATGGCAACTGTGTTCCCTTTCTTTAGCAAACGGGTTTTCATATCCTCGCCGCTCCAAGCCACACAAAAATAGAGGAAAGGCCTAGCCCCGTCAATGTCCCTAACCTCGATCCAAGGGCGACTCGCGGTAGATGACTCCACGAACTCGCCCAGGAAGCACCACGCATTGTCAAACGTGGGACCGTCGTCGCCGCCTCCCTGGGGCAAGTCGAAGGATTCACTGCTAAGCGGAAGGCTGTGGAAGGGCGGAAACACCTCTCGATTCTTGGCGTCCATCAGCTCCTCTTGCTGACTCTTCTTTTCCCTCCGCCAGAGCCAATCTTCAAAGTCTTTTGCCTCCAGTCCTGTCGGCACGTCATTCACTGCAGTTGACCACTGCCTAGATTCTCCAGAGTTTGAAATCAGCGACATATCCTTGATGCGGGACTTCGACGTCTCAACTTCGATGCTATCGTCGCCAAGCGCCGTGCGCCACCCGGACATGGCCCTCTCGGTAAAGATGCATCCCCTCGCCATGTCACCGTTGGCGAATGCGATCTGCGAGGCATCATGGAAGGCTCGAGGCAGGCCGGAGTCCCCCGGGTTCTGCTTGTCATAGACCTGTATCTGGCGGTCGACGTAGCGTAATATCTTTAGCGGTGATGTAAGCTTCCCCACAAAGCCGTCATCGATATTGGTGTCTAGGTCGCGGATCATGGTGAGTCGTCGATCGGATTCCTCGCTCTGCTCCGGTGACAGAGAGCAGAGACCACAAGAGCATGTAAAATTAAATCTTTCCTGAAGAGCCATCTGTCGGACCTCGCGGCGCTGGTGGAGTTTTAGGTAGAACATGGTGATTTCTTCATCCTTCTCAATGTCTCGAAGAGCATAGACCACGAGTCGCTGAGTTTTCTTGTTCCAGCTCTTCTGGGTGTTGTTGTCACAGGCATGATTGATGCGGCAGGCGTCGCGGAAGATGCCTGCCATATAATCACCCCCCGCTGGGATGGAGTTTGTTCGAATGATGGCTATATACTGTTCGACAAGGCTCTCGTATGGGTGAGCATTAGCCAGGGACAAGAAAAATAGCCGGCTGGATTCGTTGAGGACTTCGATATACCTGGTGAGAATGTCGTGCAGAAATGGGAGGTCATAATCACCGCGAGGTACCAGGAACATGGGTTCTTCGCAAAGAATCCGTGTGCCCTTTGGGATTCGTTTGCACGCCACCAGGCCTTTTCCTTTGCCGGGGACATCCTGGACGGCGTACATGGAATTGTGCGACATGGTTTTTGCATTCCTGACATGTCCTGGCGGACAGCCGTGTTTCGGGATTGGACTTACTCAGCAGCTGACGAGAAATTACAGAGGAAAGATAGTTTGTTGTCAATGGACAATTTTTCTTCTTCAGTTTTTATGCCCCTCATATTGGTCATTGGACCTGTGTAACCACAGGGCGGCGAGCTGAGAACTATTTATAGCCCATGCATAGCAAACATCTGGCGCATTCTGAGTGGACAGGTTTCAAATTTGAACTCGATGGCTTTGCGTCGATTGCCGGCAGCTTTTCCGGTCTGCAATCACTGCGAGTGGTGGGCTAGAGTGCCAGATCAATGCGTGTGGTTAGATTTACGTTGTCGCCGCTGCATGCCTAGTGTCGTTCTTTTTTCAGCTCAAGGGTCAGGAAGCTTGTTGACCATCACATAAGCGAGAAGAAAGAGACATGACATGTTTGCATTGGTATTTTGTAAGGTTTTCTCTCGTCTTTCGGCGGACACATTTGCACAACCAGGGACAAACATCAAGATTCCAGGCTCGAGGTGGATTATAGACATCCTAGGAACATACTGTTTAAACGACTGTAAACGAGAAAGGCGGAAGCATGAGGCGAGACCTTTGCATCTCCCCGTCAAGGAAACAAACAAGTCGTAGACAATGGCAATATAAATCTAAATCCATAGGTGGTCTGACTAGCCTCTGCATGTTTCAAATGCGAGTGCAGACGAATATTCTAGTACACAGAACCATTGGGCAAGTAATTCATTTCAACTCCAACACTTCCTACTTGATATAGTCAAGGGCGTGGAAATATCCCCATTGGAAAATATAGCCGCAATATTTTGCTATGGTACTCGACTTGTTTGTCGGATCCAAATCCCATTTTTGCGTGATACCATACCTCACCAAGACATTGACATGCCACAACGCGCAGCAGTGAGCAGTTTAGCAATAATATAGAGTTAGCTAACTAACTACCATGAGTACACCAAGGCAAAGAGAAGAGAAAGCAAATGGGGGACCAGGGAGACGCCCGAGAAGCTTCGCTGTGATCCTACATGCTGCATTACCATATTCCACCAAAGCAGTACTTAACTCTCCTATCAGTTCCAGATGCCATCTAATGCGTGGTCTATCGCTGGTATGGAATATTTCTTTCTAAAGTGGGGTAGAGAAATCATATTCTGCTGCAACACCCTGCTGCTCAAAGATGCGCTGCGCCTCATCGGGAACTGTGAACGGGAAGAGCTTCCAGACAGAGTTTGATTTATAGAACTCAGGAAAGGCGACATCAAGAAGTTGGTGCATCTTGCCGCCGCGAGCGAGTTTGTCCTGCGGTTTATTAGGCTTGATGACATCAAATCCCCAGTCCGTCAATGAGGCGGGCGTCCAGTCCTGTTGAGAGCAAGTTAGTCGAGCTCCTCTTACCCTGCGGAGGTAAAGTGTAGGCACAAGGGGGTGTCAGACGGCTGGCATACCAGTGTGTAAAATCGATCGCCTCTGATCAGGCTAACAGCATCGCTCAAGATAGACCTAACCAATGTGAAACCCCCACAGAGCCCCGAACCGGGATAGGCAGGCTCCTTGGACTGCTCAAACAATATCCCCGGATACATTTCCACGAAATCAGGGTCTTGGTAGAGCGATTTCATTGCATCCTGGATCTCCGGGTCGGAGTTGATGTCTTCGAAGCTACCATGAGGCTTAAGACCTATGAATTTGCGCAATTCGTTGAGAGTAGCCATGTGCCACTCTCGAGCCTCACCCATGCCAAGAATTACAACAAGCTTGAGCACAGTGGGCACTTGATGCGCCCCGAAGGCAGCTGGCATATTCCGGTTAGTTTGGGAATGCTATGGAAGAACTGTATAAAAAACAGGGAAAATGTTTACCGCTCACATCGCGAGTGCCGTCCGCGATGAGCCTCGCTAGAGCCAACGTGTCGAAGTAGCCCGATTTGTCTCGTTTCAGACCTGCAAAGGTACGGGACTCTGGAGTTTGGCTCATGATCCCATCTCTCCAGGTATATAGGCCTACTAGAAAGTCTCTGAGGGGCAGATCGGATACATCCCGTCCTGAAAACAGTTCTTGGAAGAAGTCCTGCGTCCACTTCTCATCTTTCAAACACTGATGGTGGAAATGCCAGCGGTAGATGAGATTAAATTCAGCAGAGGACCTGATTGCCGGTGCCCGCGGGGAAAGCAGTCTTGCTGAACATGGTCGGAGGAGGAATCTCGTGGGTCCAGGACCCAGGTGGAGTTGGGAGCGTAATTCATATTGAGGATTGTTTTCACGTAGTCAAAAAGGATGATGTTAACATAGAGCCCACAAGTGACACTAAGCACGCCATCAGCAAAACTCCCACCATGGCCCGCCGTAGTCTGTCGATACTAACAGTCTTGCAGTGTTAAAGAGGTCATTGTCCATGGCCTTCTTAGCATCGTCCTCACTCAGGCGTGGGTTCGGGCTGAACCTTCCACCCTCGTTGCCGTGTTTCAGTTCTCTAGCCGCATAGTTGTGGAAGCGATTGAACGCTATGAGGAGCGCAGATACACCGGGCGGAAACCCCAGAATGCGGTGCTCGGAGAAAGTGTCAGGCTTGAGCATGCCGTCTTCCATAGTACGAACAGCTTCCTGTTCTGCTATGCTATTTCCGTACAAGGGGGAAAGGTCGAGATAGGAAGAAGTGGATGAGATGTTGCGGTCTTGATTGGCACTGCTCCTATCATCATTGCCCGTACGGAACACATCTACGTATTTCTCAGCTCAATTTCCCCTAGGCGAGATGCCTTAAGAGCGACGGGCGTAAAGTATTCTCACCATGTATGATAATGCTAGCCATGTAGAACAGCGTGCTGGAAATCTTGTTTGGGTGTTCTTTCGGCGGTCCTCGACGCGCCAGGAGTTCTTTGCAAGTGTCAGCTTAGGAGAAGAACTGGTCATTTGTGCTGTTTGAGTACTGACTGTCAAACACCTCACCCGGATCCGGGTAAGTCCTTCCAGTGGTCATTGGAGTGACGCTTTTTGCATATGGCATACCTGTCATGCCAAGCATTGGGTGCATCACGTTCTAGAAGTGGGATTTCATTAGTCGACGCACGTATGCAAGCCTTGCTGCAACTACTACATTTTTCGACCCATCCGCGGTACGATACTTATACTCATCTCCTAGATATGACAATGGCGGGTGCTGTAGGCTGTCCCACAACTCCTTCATGAAGCTTCCAGTGAGTTTTGTCTGTGTCTCTGAGTTATTAGGCAAGGAGGCAGCAAGCTGAATAAGTCGCTCCATCTGTAATCATCGTTCTATTAGCATACCACCGCTACTTTTACTAAAAGTCGAGGACTCACGGCATACTCCCTATCATCTATCCCTTCTTGTATTATCTTTGCCTGCGCAATATCTAGGAGGACTCTGATGTCCTCATCAACTCTGAGAGCCTGGCTTTGCACGTCCAGAATGAGACCCTTATGTTTCTGCAGAAGTTCGGCCGCCTCCGTTAATAGCAAGCGCCAGTTAGCGGACCCATTACTCTGGATGGGCTCAGCGATTTTATTGTTATCATTAGCCCTGAGGACTGAGCCGAAACCGCCAATGACTTTAGACAGAAGTGATGTGGATTCATCGGTTGAGCCGGAGGCGAAGTAGGATGCGACCATGTCGCCAAACTTTACAAGGTTTGCAAGTATAGACATTTTGGCCAAGTAGAAAATGGGAGACATTTTTCTGGAAAAGAAAATATACGAGTTCCTCTACGTCGGGAAGCAGGAGAAAAGGAGAACGATCATAAATGTATGGGGCACGTCGGGGAATACAATTATATCCGTTCGTCGACATCCCAAGAAGGTGTCTGGTCATATAGCTCATAAAAATAGGCCAGTAGCAGTCCGTGTAGCCCGTGTGAAAAAATTACTTGCTTTCTACGCGAGGGGGGGATGGAACTCACAACGTCGTAGCGCTGTGAGCCTTTATGTCTCGGATCCATACGTAGGTAGTACTTCACATCACGCGATTCCCATATAGCGCCGCTCTAGTTTTCATGAGATGGAATGAATCACAGCAAGCCTTCGAGTATAATAATCAAGAGCGGTACTACAAGAAGACGAATGGTCGGATACGGGGGGATATGAAGCACCTTCTTGAGGGCGAGACAACATAAGCTTTCAGTTGCGAGCGTGAGTTGCGGGTATGGATGGGTCGTGTCAGATCAAGGAGGCATAGCTCAAGTCGATCGTGCATATGCTTCGGGACGCGGCCCGATTATAACTAGATATTTGAGTTCATGGCAACCTTATAACCCTCAGTCAACTGTGGTCATGTTCTAGAACACGGGAGCACCTAATTATTTTAACACACTTGTGACATCATAAAACCCCCGATAGTTCTCGGCCAATCCTATACTAGTGGCATTTGTCGATATCTAACAAGGACCATGCTTGTAGGACGATGAATCGGCCAGTCACTGGCGTTTCCGCACCTGCTTCATCCATCTAAGACAACGGCTAGTCAGCTGCACATCCGCTCGTCATCAATGTAGCAGTTTTCCCGATGCCTTGAGTTGAACTCTGTAAACAAGTCTGGTGAGCGTAATATGAAGTGGCTTGATCCCCGGTGCAAATAGTCTTGGGCTCCCGCATCCACCGTGACTCCCTACACACAAGCTCCGCACGATTAACTCAGTATCTCTTACCGATCCTTCATATTGTGGTTCATAGTGCACCATGTTGAATGTCTTCACCACCCTTGCGGGCATTACCAGACGTCTTCTTCGCTTATTGCTCCACGCTGTTCCAGTCCTTTGGTTTGTGCTTTGGCTCGGTATCCGTGATCTATCCTACAGCGTGAGTGGTTTTTGTTTCCACTTCCTTACATTCCTGCACAGTTGAAGTCTGACGAACTATTGCATAGACAGCCAACATTTTCCTCCCCAAACGCCGTGTTGGAGGAGTTGTGCCTCCCGGCCTTCCAGGACATGGCGGAGTCTGGCCAGAGTTTGTCGCTCCGTCTCCTGGGAAGGAGAGCAGATCCCCTTGTCCTGCGTACGCTTCGTGTTTCCACCTTGGGCTGTTGTGAATATGTGCTAATCGGCTTGACTTACACAGACTCAATTGCCTTGCCAATCATGGTCTGTATTATGTGATGACACAGCTTCTTTACGCAGGGGCCTCTTTTACTGATATGCATGAGTCGTAGGCATTCTGCCACGCGACGGCACACACATCACCTATAATAAACTAGCGCATGCGATCAAGCATGCATACAATCTTTCGCCATCCCTTGCCGACCAGCTAACTGCCTCCGCTGTTGTATTAGACCAAGGGCGAGGTTGGGTCGATTTACATGATCTCAATGCCCTGAATGTTAGTAGCAAATTATCACGGCGTCATGAATTCTCGCCCAGTCATTCAGCTACATAGAGCCTGCACGCTAACCAACCATCCGTCTTGCAGGTCGTTCAACATGACGCCTCCTTTACGCGTCCCGACATTGCTTTCTGTCCTGATCAAAGTTTTCCTCACGCCAATCTCGTAGACAAACTCCTTGACCAGGCGTCCAATGGCGAATCGCTCTCACTGGATGACCTTGCTCGGTACTCCGGAATACGGCGCGTCGAGTGTAAACGCAGCAACGGTCAGTACTCAATGACGTACAGTTTCCTGCACAAATTTTTCGGTATGTCCCCTTTACCAGAACGTGTCTACTGTTGCTGGATAATAACGCATAGTTTCCCCAAGGTTCGGGAAACAGCGCACTGATGTACTCGATCTTTGGGGGCAATATCAGAGACTTGCGGGTCTGGCTTGCCGAAGAGCGCTTTCCAGATTGTTGGGAACCGAGGAATAGAGAGATACTAGGTCACTCGATTGCGGTATGTTTCCCTTCTCTATATCTCAGTCGACCATGCTGAACAAGATTTTATCTAGCAAGCGCAAATCGTCTCACTTGCCATTGAATTCAACATTGATGAGAAGCAACTCACCCCACAATCTCAACTCACGTCATGAAGTAGAACGAAATTTCTAATGATGGAAGTCATTTATACACCCCTAGATATGAAATCGTTGATTAATAATGGCTACCGACATTCAGTCAGCGTCATTCGAACCTTCTCCCACATCCGTTACAACCCAGCGCTAAGCATCTTTCAGGAAGAAGGAATTCTATGTTTCATTGAAGCACCTGCGACTGAGACCTAGTTTTAATAGAAAACTACATTATCTGCTTGTCTGTTGGCTTTGGTCCTGTGTCTCTCTTCATGTCATCCCTGTGAATGACTAGGGTCTTCAATATCCAACATCCAGTTCTGTAAGCTATGGGGATTAGGTTTCCCAAAATAGACCAAGGTGTGTGTTAGCACGTTTGAGATATAAAAATATCTTACATAGCAGTTGTATAGGTCGTGGGGTATATATTATAATGCAGTAGTATAGAAGACAATCTTACATGCGGAGATATTTCCGGACGCAGTGCACAACTGGAAAATGCCACGCTATGTCCAAGTTACTTGTACAGTAGAAAATATGCATTATCATCTTCTCTTATAGCCATTCTAAACATGGTAAGTAGTACAAGATGTATTCTGAACAGCAGAGTAATTGAGCATATTACGAAGTAAGCACATTACACCTAGTTACCTTAGGGCTACTTTATTAAACTTGAAAGAGTTAATAACGTATGTTGAACAGATTTTGCAAATGCAAAGTAGAGAACCATACCTTTCAATTCACCAAGCAATGATTGCTTTAGTAAGAAATATATCAAATATTCCGTCATTCATGCAGAGTTCTACAATTGAAGTATTTAGCCATAACAGTTAGGCGCTCTGTTATCCACGGTGCGCAGCATTTAACCTTTCTATAATTTACGAATAAGGAAAATTACCGCGTTGAATAGACACAACCCGTTCATAATTGTAAGCATGAGGGAATAGAGCATTAAATATGCACGGCCCATCGGTCCAAATTACACCGTACACCCCCCCCCCCCCCCCTCTCTCCCCCGTGGGGGCAAATCACTTTTGACCGTTCCCTTACCATTCAATACTTCAGCACCGCCTTAAATCATCTGAACTACTTTCTACTAGTCTGTCTCAAGCCCCCTGCTTGCAAGGTATTCATGATCTATTTCCATCCTTCCTTTGCTCTGCCGGGCATGATCCAATTTTCTCGGCGAGATGCGTTATTAGGGATAGCTTCTATAGCTAGCCTGTCCATAACTGGCGTTCCTACGACTACGGGCTCAACTCGCGGATGTATGTTGCTAGCGTTGACGTGCCTTTTCCTTCTTCTAGACTGTGAAAGCACCTTTGGCTGTGAGAGGGTGTTGAAATCACTTCCAGGATCCGATTTCCGACTCACCTGCCAGTCGGCTACACCGTGCCTCATCGCCTGAGAATGCAACAATGCTGCATTTCTCACCATACATCGCGGTAGGTTTCAGGCGAGTGGTCCATCCTTCGCTGCGCATGAGAGCTGATGATGAGTAGCTGACCCAGCTGAGCAGCCTAGGCCAGGGTTATTCCAACGGGCAGACACGCGGCGGCCACGTTTTGATCTATTAAGAGGTTCGAGCCATGCCGCGGGCTCACGGCTGCGTCAACCTGATCTGAAAGCGCGTAGGTCAGATCGAGCTACTACGCTAAAGGTATGCCAATATGCAGAGTTCGATTCCAGCCGCTCATTTCGGGGCTGAACATTGACCAGTCAAGGGATATAAGTGGTAATATTGGTTGGTACTAAACGCTCGGCAATAGAGCCTCAAGGATAAGCCCACGCTTTGCATAATGACTGTGGAGTACAGCCGCCGGGATTAATGCGCTGTTGCCTGCTAGTTGTGCTCTCAGCCGCTGCCTCTTATAAAAAGCTGTCCCCATGCAACACCATTTTGCGAGGATCATCTCTCCAACTCCCCGATTCGAAAGCGCACTGCTGGTCACCCATACGCATCTATTGCTTGTTTCTTAATCAAAGATGCTCTCCCAACTCCCCGCCGCAGGCGTTGGCGTCCTTATTGCCACCAGCCTTGCAGTCTTGACTGGGGCCGTTCCCGTCACGACAGCATCTTCTCCATCAACCCGCCAACTCATTGGCTCCTCGTTTGGCGTTCCTGGCGGCAACGCGACCTTCGACTATGTTGTGGTTGGAGGTGGGAATGCCGGCCTCACGATTGCGTCTCGTTTGGTAGAACAACCAAATGTCCGCGTGGCCGTCATCGAAGCAGGCAGCTTTTACGAGATTGACAACGGAAACTTCAGCCAGCTTCCGGCCTTTGACGGACTGTTCACCGGGAAGTCAAAGGAGGATTCGCAGCCCCTTATCGACTGGGGATACACCACGACTCCTCAAAAGGTAAGTTTGACAAGGAGGCCCGTGGTCATGACCCTACCTTGGAGAAATCCGGCTGGATACTTCTGTCTTCCTAACACATGCAGTAGGGCGCGTACGATGTCGAGATGCACTACCCTCGCGGCAAGTGCCTAGGTGGCTCTACAGCAAGGAATTACATGGTCTACCAGCGTGGCACCAATGCTTCGTATCAGGAGTGGGCGGATATGGTTGGAGACCAAAGCTACACGTTCAACAAGCTTTTGCCGTACTTTGAGAAGAGCATTAAATTCACGCCACCAAACGAGAACCTCCGCGCCGCCAACTCAACGCCTGATTTCGATGTCACAGCTCTTGGTGGCGAGGGCCCTGTCTCTGTGACATTCCCCAACTACGCCGGGGCCTGGGGAACTTGGGTTGTGAGGGGTCTTGAAGCCATCGGCATCAAGGGCATCAAGGGTTTCAACAGCGGCGCATTGTTGGGACACTCATACTCCACCTTCACCATCAATCCTCAGACCATGCTTCGAGAATCATCAGAGACTTCATTCTTGCGCCAATCACTGGAGAACCCAAATTACATAGTGTACCAATCGACAATGGCCAAAAGGATCCTGTTTGAGGGTAAGAAGGCCAGAGGAGTCCTGGTAGAGACTCAGGGCGTACAGTATACGCTGAACGCGAACAAGGAGGTGATTGTTTCGGCTGGTACTTTTGGTTCACCACAGCTTCTCCAGGTGTCTGGTGTCGGCCCAGCCGCGGACCTCGCCAGGCTCAATATCCCTGTCGTCGCCGACCTTCCGGGCGTGGGCCAAAATATGCAGGATCATGTCTTCTTTGGGCCCTCGTACAGAGTCAATGGCCAAACGACGAGTTCGCTATCGGATCCTGCTTTCGCTGCCAATGCTGCTCGCGACTTCAATGAAAAGGCCGCAGGCATCTTGACCAATCCCTCCGTCGATGTTCTGGCATGGGAGAGAGTACCAAAGTCCCTTCGCAGTTGTCTTTCCAGCAAGACACGGCAAGCCTTGGATAAGTATCCCGCCGACTGGCCAGAGTTGGAATATCTCGGCGTCCACACCTTCCTCGGCTTACAAAACAACATGGGCAGTGGCGCCCCCAATGATGGCTTCAACTATGCCACATTGGCCGCTGCAATCATCAAGCCTCAGTCGCGAGGCAACATCACCATCTCATCAGCAGATACCAATGTTCAGCCGTTGATCAACCCCAACTACTTTAGTGACCCAGCCGACATCGAGGTTGCGGTAGCTGGCTACAAGCGCCTTCGCCAGTTTTTCAACTCCAGTGCTGTGCAACCCTTCCTGATTGGTGACGAGATATTCCCAGGCTCGAAGGTGTCGACGAATGCGCAAATCGAAGACATCATCAAGAAGTCCTTCAACACAGTGTTCCACGCTGCTTGCACCTGCTCCATGGGCAAGTCGACGGACAAAATGGCCGTTGTTGACGTAGAAGCCAAGGTCTTTGGCGTTTCAAACCTAAGAGTTGTCGATGCTTCCATATTCCCATTCTTGCCGCCCGGACATCCAATGGCTACTGTCTGTGAGTAACTCTCCACCCATGATGAAAAGCTCCATTTCTGTGGTAAATTTGCAATATCTAACTATAGTGATTTCTAGACGCAATAGCAGAAAAGATCGCCGACAACATAAAAGCAGCCTCATGATATGAGAAGCGATAGCATGTTGGGCCATGTTTTTTTTTCATCTTGCATTTCCAGTTCATTTGCGTTGTCGTGGAGGAATATGAGAAAACATTGAATGTTAATATTAAGCAAAGACAGCGAGAGTCGGCCAAACTGGCCACTTGTATTAATTTAATCAATCCATCCCCCTGTCAATGCTTCATATGTGGCATTAGAGCACCAAGCACACTGGAGGCCTTTGTCTCCATCTCCAGAAATTCGCCTTCATCAGTACTCTGTATCGTTACGGCGCCGCCAGCTCCAACATACCACATGTCGCTCCGTTGGGTGTACCCGTTTGTATGTCCTTCAGCAGCCGCAGGTTGTTTATTGCCGTTTGTTTTAGCTGTTCCTGAGGCTGAATTATATCCTCTTATTGCCGTTCGAATAACAACTGAGAAGTCGCCAGCGCCTCCAACATCCATGTATCCCAGGACTCCGGAGTAAGCACCTCTCGGCCGCTGTTCGATGTCTTGCAAGATTTCGCACGAACGCTTCTTCGGTGCTCCAGTCATGGAACCTGGGGGCAGAGAGGCTTTCAAAATCTGGAGGCCGCGATGCCTATTTGAGCCAGATGCTGGCAAATCGCCTTCAATGACAGATACAAGCTGATAGACAGTTTCATACTCCTCCACGATCATCAGCTGTGATACCCGTGTGTTCTCCGCACCGATGACACCGCTGAGGTCATGCCGGATGAGGTCCACAATCATGAGGTTCTCAGCACGCTCCTTGGAGCTATTCAGAATCGCGTGCGCCCTTTCACGAGTCATGTCCTTGCTCTTCTTGACTGTGCCTTTGATTGGGCGAAATTGACACTGCCCATCTCGGCTCCACCGCAGAAAGCGCTCAGGGCTGCTGCCAACAATTGCACAGCCTGAGAGACGTATAAACGCTCCAAATGGTGCTGGGTTATTTTGCCGGAGACGCTTGTATAAACTCCACTCATCCAAAGCCATGCCATTAACAGCGGGCACAATAATCTGAGTCTCATCCGTAAAACATATTTCATACGAATCCCCTGACGCTAGTGATTCCTGGCATAAAAGAACTTTGCCCTTGTAGACATTCTTATCCGGTCGAATGACCTGTGCATTTGAAAGCATCGTATCAAGGGTGGCAGCGTCCTGCAAATCCATTGACTGGGAGTCCTCCGCCTCTGAATTGTTGACGCATGGCGCCTGGCAACCTTCCAGGATCTCAGCTTGGCTAGCGAGGCCACCAATAATTCGTCCTACGTTTAAGATCCATTCCCAGTCACTGGGCAGAAGCGATTGCACATATACGTGTGATGTTTGGTGGTCGATAACAATGCTGCGGTGGATAAAGGCGAAGTTGATATCCGGGGCTTCCGATTCTACTTTCGGCTCTATATCGATAGTTTCAAGCCCAGCTTCATATGAAATGTAGCCCATGAACCCGCCCCAGAATGGACTGTTGTCAGGAAAGTGACCCTCGACAAACCCATCCATGGCAGAATATTTTGCCCCTGGAGCGGCGGGTGCGTGAGAGTAATCTCCACTTCGGGGATCATGCACATCTAGTGCCTCCTGAAAGATTGGCCAAATATCATCAATGGAGCTGAGCCGTGTTGAGAACATCTCGCCTGGCCTAAGCTGGTAACGCATAGTCCTATCAGAAACTTTATATGTAACCTTCATAGTCTTGCCGGGCACGACAAGTCCAAGGATACTGAATCTGCCGGAAGTATGGCCTTGGGAGTCAAGTAATATAACTTCTTCTCGACTATGGCCTAGTGCATCGAGGATGGCAGTTGGAGTGATACGTGCCGTAGGGTATATTCCCCAGCGTAGTCGAACGTCTTCTTCATCGGCAATGGACTGAAGCTCTCGTATGAAGTGAGATTTGTAATCGCTACTTGAGGAACTTTTATCGCTGGCAGGATCTGGCGCTGACTTTCTCGTTGAGGCGATTGGCGGTAGAGGACCGTTGTATTGTTTTACTTTTCGGTTTCGTTGACAGAGCCATTCCTTGGCGTGTGTCCACCAGTTTGAGATGACCTCTTTTCCTTCCTTTGAGGTGCATATTGACTCTGGGTGAAACTGGACTCCCCAGAATGGCTTTGTAGTATGCCGGGCGGCCATTAAGATGGGCCCATTCCCTTCATCGTCAACATCCCACGCTAATGGACGCAATGAAGAACACGCCTTGGATGGCTCCCAAAATATCTGGCCATCTTTTTCAACTCCTCCAATATCCACACGAAGGGAGTGATACTGTGTGGCATTGATACAACCAACCCCGGAGAAGATATCTTGGTTGTTATGCGTGACAGGACTAATAATGCCATGCCGCGGGAGGGGAAGCTTCTTCACCTCGGCGCCGTAAGAATGGCATAGGGACTGGAAGCCAAGGCATACTCCAAAAACAGGCAACATGTGGGCTTCGTCAAGCTCCCAGAGCTTTTTTATAAATCCCACGTCACTGTGAATGGCTGGATGCCCTGGACCAGGCCCTACCACAACAGCATCATATGCGCCGAGGACCTTATTCAAGTCTTGGCTTACCTCCTCGTTGTTGATGTGAACAAGACTGACTTCTGCGTCCAGGGTTTGTTCTAAAAGTCCAACTATGTTGTTGGTAAAGGAGTCAAAGGCATCGATGAATAGAATGCGGCGCCGGCCGATGTTGTCGCCTGTTGTGTCTGATGTAGTGCAGTCCCTTGATTCGGCAATATGAAGGGGTGGGTCAGGTTTGGTTTGAGGAGATGCCCTAAGCTGCCGGACTTCTTTTTCTTTTTGGACCTGCCTTCGACCCAGTTCACGATTGCGTAGAGATGCTCGATGTGGACGAATATGTAGACCGTCACTTAACCGAGGAAAGCTCCCATTCCGCTCCACGATCCAGTATCGCTGCATCAAGGAGACGTCATTCCATGTCTGCAAATAGACATGACTGAAGAGTGTATCGATGTCTCGACCGCAGTGAACATCGCAATTGGATGGGCACCTTTCTACCATGGAGGAGCTCGTGAAGTGGCGCTTCATTAATGGCAGGCTGACTGTGCGGAAGTCGCAGCTTCGACAAGCAAACCCATCATAGAGACGCAGTAATTCATGCTCGGGAGCTCCGTCGTGGAGCGGGGGAACCTCATTTGGGTTGCGGATGCTCATGGAAAGGAGATGCTTTAGAAGTTGTGCAACTTCTTTCCTCGACTCTTCTGGCACCTTGTGCTTGTCACGAAGGTGTGTCGTGACTCGCGAATCAGCAACAAAGAGGGCACATTGACACCCTTCCCTGAAGCATATCAAGGCGTGCGCATCGTTATCGACATAGAGCCCAAGATTGGCCAGAAGTTCGTCATAAGACATGTCGTAAGCAAGCAATGAGCAAGGCTTAACGCGGAGCAAGGCCTAACGCGGAAAATCTAGTCCAATGTGACGATTGATTTATCTTTTGATGATGTGCTTGTTTTTTTTCTGGCGAAATTGTACCATACAAGAGAGCCAACACCTTGATTTATACAACTCTCCTTTCTATCACCATCCGTCACCAATGATCTACTGTCCCGGTTCTGTGGCTGGCCGGGGTACCCGAGGACACGGAAAGAGACATAGATAAGATTCCCCAAACCAACGTGATCCCGGTTGAAACCAAAAGGGTGGGTGATGTACACAGGTGATCTCACAGCCAAAGTATGGGGGAAAGAAAGGATGAATTGCCGAAGTTTGATATTTGGACCCTAGGGGCAAATCGAAGCAGGGCGAAGTTGTCTACACATTCGATCCACTTAGTGTGGACTGCGCACTCTAGTCTTCGCCTAGGCCTGTATAGGAGTGTACGTAGGGCCGTGCTATGGGGGCCGCGCGGTAAATACGACTTCCGCGCTTCAATAGCAGGGATAGTTGCACGGACTTATATGTGGCCTTGAAGGATGATAAGAGAGTTGGGGTGGCATTACAACTACCTACCACTTCTAGTTAACGTAATAGGTGATGCCTAATATAAAAATAGCTTAAAATTGAATTGACTTGACGCCTCTATTGTGTGAATGGGTGCTGTAGCTCAATAATGCGAGTTGTGGCAGAGTGAAGCCTGCAGTGATCTTATCGTTGTATGTTAAATATTGCTACTATATACCCCATTAGCATTACAACTATGATAAAAGGCTACTCTTCAAAATAAGTAAATCTCTCTATAAATCCCAAATTAATATTTACGCTATTTATATTATATATTATATATTACTATATATTATATACTACTATATTATTATATTCGTTACTATCATTCTATCTCTCTTATCATTTATATATTGTATATATTATTATATATTATACTTATTTATATTATATTATATTATATATAGCCTTATATATATATATATATTATATTAATATTATATCTTATATATTATATATTATTATATATTATATATGTAAACCTTAGGCACCAGCATAGTGGTTTGACTGCTGCTTTGATTAGAAGCTTTCCAGCGGGCACTGACCCCTGTAAGCTCCATGTGGCAAAAACCCTATAGTGGTCATAGACCTATATAACCCACTGTGGCAAATATTATCAGCACAAGATATCCACTATAACCCGAAAGTTCCAGCGGGTGTAACCCGCTGTAATAAGGGTCAGATAGGTATAAATAGAGCCCTATTTCCCTTAGGATAGTTTTATTATAACAAACTTCAATACACTCACTTTTCTATCTATATCCTTTATTAGAAATAAGATTAGTCCCCTGTGGTTCCCTGATATTCTTATATCTTTATTTTATCTCTCTTTATAAGGATTTTTTACCTTTATAAGGTTATTATTTCTTTATAAGAGGGGATTCCCTTACTTAACCTATGAGCTAGTTACAGCGCATATTCCCTGCCTTGCGGAATGGTGTCTACCCTAGACTCCCTAGTCTATGCCTCAGACCTATACCTTCTAATAGGTTATGAGCCCGGAAGCTATCTAGCTTATAGGGGGTTACCTTCTATAATTATAGAAGGTTAGGCCACAGTTGCCTACTACTAGTTATAGTGCTACACGAGAGCACTAAGCTAGCTACAGTTACCTTGCTAGGCCACTAAGCTGCCTAGCACAACTACTGTAACCCCTAGGCCACAGTTGCCTACTACCTAGTTTATAGTGCTACACGAGAGCAATAAGCTAGCTACAGTTACCTTGCTAGGCCACTAAGCTGCCTAGCACAACCACTGTAACCCCTAGGCCACAGTTGCCTACTACTAGTTATAGTGCTACAACGAGAGCAATAAGCTAGCTACAGTTACCTTGCTAGGCCACTAAGCTGCCTAGCACAACCACTGTAACCCCTAGGCCACAGTTGCCTATCGTTGGTTATAGTGCTACACGAGAGCACTAGCCAAACTACAGTTACCTTGCTAGGCCACTAAGCCGCCTAGCACAATCACTGTAACTACTAGGTTATAGGTGCCCTAGCGACGAATTCAGGGCCCAACTACAGAGGCCCTACCCTATAGCTGTTAATACGACCCTATTACCACAGTTCCCTATCACAAACTGTCACGAATTCAATCACCTACCCTAAACCTAATCTTTAATTAAGATTAGAGGGCTCAATTTAAGCCCACCTTAGAGATAACTATACCTCTAGGAAGCGCCAACTTCGCGCTATTAAATATATACCCTATAGGCTTATATAAGCCTTATAAAATGAAGTTAAAAATGGAATATATCAACATATCCCATTTGAGCCCCAACAGGGGCCCCCAACTATCAAACAGCTCCACGAGGAAGCTAGGGCTCAACATCAGAAAAATTAGGCGATCTCCAATACTAAGCTTAAAGTGCTATGTTGTTTTACCTTTGAAGGCACTATAAATACAACTTTATCTTCTATAAAGAAGAAAAAGTTAAATAAGCTATTAGTGAGCTTAGAGATACTCCCAGTACCCCAACAAGCCCCTATAGAGGCTCCAATAGCTGCCTTTACAGTATAAACCAAGCCAGGTTCTCTACAGAACTTCAACAACCTGAAGGCAAAGAAGAAAAAAGAAAACCCCATAATTACATAAATAACGCTATTATTAAGGATCTAATAAGAGAGCCTATTCTTGCCTATTTACAGCAAGATTACAAAGGGCCTAAATAAAACTTCAATTATGTGGAAGCAGGCACTAGAAATCTAGCCTACAGGAATAGGAATAGCCACTATCCTGTATAACCCTTTTCTATAGCTAGCAGCCTTTATAGATCAATCGGCTCTATTGCCTAATGCTACTTAAAGGATTAGCTATCAGAAAGGCCCACAAACAAGGCTTACTATAACCTGGCAAAAAAACCCTGAAGATGCCTATAATTTACTTATAAGGCAGTACTCACAGAGCTCTGAGCTCTAAAGAGCTCACCTTTATAGCTAATTTCATAAGCTATCTTTTAAGGGGTTTACAGGGGATTTACAGAGCTTTAATGCCTACTATAATAACCTTCTAGCTAAGCTATCTATAGCTAAGGTTAAAATAGAGCCTATTAATCAGGCTAATCAGTACCTAGAGGCTCTAAAAGGGGTCTTCCCTTACTAGGCTGAACGCTAACGGAATAATATAAGGCTTAATAAAGCCCTAGAAGGCTCTATAAGCCCTCTAAACCTTCAATTCCTTATGGCGGACCTAGTGGAAGAACAATAAGATAAATCATCTACTGTAGCCAAAGCTACAGCACATCGATTATCTAATTAAGGCCTCTAAACAGAAGTCTAAAAACTCTCTAATAAGGACCCTAATAAGGACCCTAATAAGGACTCTAATAAGGACTCTAATAAGAGCTCTAAAAAGAGTGGAAAAAGTGCTAAAAAAGGCGCTAAAAAGGATGAAAAAACCCTTATAAACCCATCTGAGGTTGAAAAGGAAGCTTCTTTCTTTATAGGCTCATATAGCCTAAATACAGGGGATTTATCCCCTATAGACCTCTATGAGTCAGATGATTCAGAAGGCCTAGAGCCCACTAATAGCTCTAGCTATAGTAAATCCACCAAGGCCAGATTATGCCTTTAGTGGCTCAACTATTCAAGATGCCTTATTATATAATATAGGATCAACCTATTATATAATAATAATAGGGCTAAATTTACCTCTTATAAGCCTTATAAAGGCTAACAAGGGGGCCCTATAATAACAGGTGGTGGGCCTATTTACCCTAGAGGATTAGGAACTACTGAATTTACTATATTAATTCAACAGAACCCACTAACCTATAGAACCTTAGTTCTAAAAGATGCCCTATATATACCTACCCTAGATATAAATCTAATTAGTGGTATTAGGCACTATAAGGCAGGCGGTGCCTTAATTTATCAGCGGCTGACCTTAGTAGATCGAAGCTACTATGGCCTCTTTAACTTCGCTAAATACGGCTTCTTCTTACAACAACAGGGGCTGCCTACACCACTATTACAAGGCACACACAGCCACTATAGCTTCCCCTTAGAGGACCAGTTACAGGGCTATTATAGCGGTCTTCAGCAGCTACAGCAGTCTTATAGCCACTATAGCTTCCTAATAGAGGTCCAATTACCCTCTAAAGCCCCTAGCTGGGCCGCTGAGGCAGAAGAGATCGAGCTACCCGATGACCCAATTAGCTCTAGGCAATCAACGCCTATAGAGGTCATTGAACCTTCAATAATTACAGAAGGAATAACTGCCCCAATAGAGGAATTAGCAGCTTCTTCAGAGGAACTAGTAGTCCCTATAGGGGCCGCTACAGCGGACCAAGCTGACCTCACGGATCTAGCTACCCTAGACCCTATCCCTATAGGCCCAGCCGAGACCTTATAGAAGACTCCAATTACTAAAAAACCCGATAGCTATCAAAAGCTACTAGAATTAGCAGGGATTTGGCATATCCGGCTAGGCCATATAGGGCTAAAACTACTAAAAAAGACCGCTAAAATAGCGGTTGGGCTACCTGATTTTTTATCTATAAAAATTCAGGATTTTCAATGCCTAGCTTGCACTAGAGCTAACCTTCTAAGGAGGCCTAATAAGGCCCCTATATCTGATC
The DNA here is from genome assembly GCA_009828645.1 of Calcarisporium arbuscula. NCBI lineage: Eukaryota > Fungi > Ascomycota > Sordariomycetes > Hypocreales > Calcarisporiaceae > Calcarisporium > Calcarisporium arbuscula. The sequence continues at coordinate 585,161 of WBSA01000021.1, read as the reverse complement.
CCCCTAGGGCATTAGATATTATAGAGAGGGATACACTAAAAATCAAGCCTATACCCTATAATAAGCGCTCTATTTGCCTTGTCTTAGTGGATAAAAAGACTAGATTTAGATAGGTCTTTCTCCTTCCTAATAAAGAAGGTCCTACTTTAAAACAAGCTATTAAAGGCTTCTTTAAAAGCCTAAAAAACACCTATAATAGGTATCCAGGTCGCTTACATTTTGATAGAGGCACTAAAATTACAGTGGAAACACAGCAATAGCTAGCCTCTAAAGGTATAGCTTATAGCACCTCAAGCCCCTATAATCATGAACAAAATGGCCTATCTAAAAGGTCTATAAGGGTTTTACTAGATAGGCTCCAAGCTACCCTACAGTAGTCTAGGCTGCCTTTAAACCTATAGTGTTTTATGCTACCAGCTGTTTTAGGTCTTATTAATACTACAGCAGTTAGTAATAGGGAAAAAACCCCTAAATAACTACTATTAGAAGACCTAGACCCACAAAATAGGGGATTTATACCTAATTTTACCCCCTATAAGGCTATTGGAGCCCACTGTGAGGTGCTAATACCACCCCGAACAACGACCTAGGGCAACTAAATTAGCTGCCCGGACCTTACCTGGCCAGATCCTAGCTACCCTAGGGTCAAGGATCTATCAGGTTTATATACCTTCTAGAAGGCTCGTTACAAAAACAAGCTTCCTACAAATTATAGAAGGTATAGGCCCAATTTCTAGTAGTCTACAGAGGATCTCTATAAGGCCTATAGGGCCTACAGCACCTATATTTCCCTTATCTTCAGAGGGGGGAATTCAAGGCCTAGAGCCTGAAGTAAATCAGGAAGATAACCTACAACAAGGAGCTATAGAGCCTACCCTACAGGGCTTACAGCAGCCAACAGAGCCTAAACCACAGGGCTTACAGTGGCCTATAGAGCCCGGACTACAGGGCTTACAGCGGCCAATAGAGCCTGAAATACAGGGCTTACAGTAGCCAATAGAGCCCACACAACAGTGGCCACAGCAGCCAATAGAGCCTAAATTACAGGGCTTGCAACAGCGGTTACAGCAGCCTAAAGAGACCACACAAGACCCAATAGAACTTGACCTATTCATTAGGGAGATGTGCTATAGAGCTAAGCTTAAGGCATCAGAGGAGCCTAATAGCTGGTATCAAGCACTAAAAGACCCCTATAAAGATCGCTAGTTAGAAGCTATTTATAGCGAATTTCAGCAGCTATCCCTAGCTAATACCTTTAAATTCCTTCTACTAAAGGAATTACCTAAAGGAAGGAAAGTTCTAAAAAACCAACTAGTTCTAAAGCTTAAAAAAGACCTTAATAATAGGCCTTTAAAATATAAGGCTAGGCTAGTTATTAAAGGCTTTATGTAAATAGAAGGCCTAGATTACCTAGAAACCTTCACTACAACCGCTATTCCACCTACCTAGAGGCTTCTTTTAGCACTAGTAGCCCACTATAACTAGGAGCTAGAACAAGTGGATTTTATAAGAGCCTTCCTTAATAGTCCACTAAAAGAAGACCTATATATGGCTATTCCAGAAGGCTTTAGCCAGTTCTATAGCGCTCGGCCTGACCTAGCTAAGAAACTACAAGAACTAGGCTATAACCCTAGTCTACAGCAGGTTATACAGCTAAAAAAGGCCCTCTATGGCCTAAAACAAGGCCCTAGGAACTGGCAGGAAGTACTAAAAAGTCTTCTAAATTCACTAGGCTTTATAGCACTAGTTTCAGACCCAGCAGTCTTCTATAATAGGCCTAAAAAGACCTATATTATAACCTATGTGGATGATTGCCTAATCTTAGGCCCTAATTTAAGCTATATAAATCAGCTAAAAAAGGATCTCTATAAGGGCTACCCTATAGAAGATAGAGGCCCAGCTAGCTTCTTCCTTGGTGTTCAAATACAGCGAGATAGGCCTAAAAGAGCCCTATATTTACATCAAGCCCAATACATCGAACAAGCCCTAATAACCTTCTAAATACAGGAAGCTAGGCCCCTTACAGTACCCTTACAGCCTAATATTATAAGGGATTCAGTAGAGGCTATAGCAACCTAACAACCACTAGAGCCCACTAAACACAAGGAATATCAGCGCCTTATAGGCACTATAATATACCTTATGTACCAGACTAGGCCCGATATAGCCTTTTCAGTGCAGTGGTTATCCCAGCACCTACAAAGGCCCTACCCTATACACCTAGAGGCAGGCCGAAAGCTCCTACACTACCTAAAAGGCACTAATAAGCTCGCTATAATCTATAGAGCCCTAGGCCCTAAGGAGCCCACTAAAGGCCCTATAATACAGCCTATAGGCTACTATAATAGTAATTTTGCAGGGGATAGGGAGTCTTCTAAATCAACCTATAGATACCTATTTACCCTAGCTAGTGGGGCTATTAGCTAGAAATCGAAGAAAGCTTCAACTATAGCTTTATCTACCCTAGAGGCTGAAACTGATAGCCTTACAGAGGCTATTAGGGAATTACAGTAGATCCAAGGCCTCTATAGAGAGCTAAATTTTCCCTTACAGCTACCTACACAGCTATATTGTAATAATCAAGGCACTATAATTAGTGCCTATAACCCAGCATTACATAGTCGCACCAAGCATACCCTACTAAAATTCAACTATGCTAGGCAGAAGGTTCTAGAAGGCCTAGCTAAGCTATCTTACCTAGATACTAAAGCTATGCCTGCTGATGGGCTTACTAAGCCACTTACAGCGCCCCTACATACTAAATTTATAGCACTTATAGGGCTTATAACCTTATAAAACCTACTATTAGGTTAAGAGGGGGTGTTAAACCTTAGGCACCCAGCATAGTGGTTTGACTACTGTAATTAGAAGCTTCCAGCGGGCACTGACCCCTGTAAGCTCCACTATGGCAAAAACCCTATAGTGGTCATATGACCTATATAACCCACTGTGGCAAATATATCAGCACAAGATATCCACTATAACCCGAAGCTTCCAGCGGGTGTAACCCGCTGTAATAAGGGTCAGATAGGTATAAATAGAGCCCTATTTCCCTTAGGATAGTTTTATATAACAACTTCAATATACTCACTTTTCTATCCTATATCCTTTATTAGAATAAGATTAGTCCCCTGTGGTTCCCTGATATTCTTATATCTTGTATTTTATCTCTCTTTATAAGGATTTTTACCTTTATAAGGTTATTTATTTCTTTATAAGAGGGATTTCCCTTACTCAACCTATGAGCTAGTTACAGCGCATATTCCCTGCCTTGCGGAAGGTGTCTACCCTAGACTCCCTAGTCTATGCCTCAGACCTATACCTTCTAATAATATATTATTATATATTATATATTATTATATATTATATATTATTATATATTATATATTATTATATATTATATATTATTATATATTATATATTATTATATATTATATATTATTATATATTATATATTATTATATATTATATATTATTATATATTATATATTATTATTATTTATTATTATTCACCAAATCTTATGAGTGTTTTCTTTATGATAGTTGGAGTTTTGTACCAAAGTATAGCATATAATTATTATATATTTAAGTAGCTAGCTAACCAAGACACTATTGCATTTGAAAAGGGAATAATAAGAGCTTAATTTAGTTTAAAGAAAATAATAAAATTATACTATTCTATATTCTATAATTAATTTAGAATATAAATATAAATTAATTACTTAGGTTCAAGGTATAAATTATTCTTAATTACTATATTTCATACTTGGAGCTTAGTTATAGCTCTTTTCTTTTCTGTTCTTTTTTTATAAACCATAATATTACCATCATAAGTGATATTCCCACATTCATGTTAGCTCAATTATATCCCCATCTCGGCATCCAACGTGCTTCCTCGTCGGGTCTAGTAGACATCCCCATGTCAAGTCGAATTTGTCAGGTGCAATCAATCAGATCAATACTATCGTGCTAGTGTCTGCATGTCTTAGACTTGGTCCTTCGCGTGTATGTGTACTGAGCGGTACTCCACTCGCACCCAAACAAATGATAGCCTTCTGATATGCCGCCGCTGTTGAGCATTCAACTGATACCAAGCTAGACGTGGTAGAGTACCACCTCTAGAAACTGAGCCTCGGCATTGCCCAGACTATTTACAGACGCCTAGACCTCGCGGTGTGGCACACCAAGAGGGACATGTCGCAACGACCGGCCGGACTCCTCACAGGTTGTCTGGTGATTGGCATTCGACATGCAGAAAGAATCCTTCGATCTACTGAGGGGTATATGATCTTGGCGCATGTACGGTTCCACGGCGAGTTCGGTATCTAGAATGTTCCGACTTGGCCGCCGCCCCCGTTATACATCAGTAGTGACATGAAGCGGATACTCGGTTGGCTGGTGTTGGGGCCTTTTGTCTCGCAACCCCCCAGTTGTGGATGGCATGTCACCTTTGCCGATCAGGGGGAATGTTGGCTCGGTACCCATAGAGCTTCCTACGCCAAAATTCAACGATGCTATCTTGTTTTACTTCAAAAATAGCATGTAGTACTAAATGGTATATAGCTCCGGCCATCCGAGATCTGTGCGCAATATCGTCGATCCCATCAAGTGCGCGGAAGCTGTCTTCCAACCTTGGTCACGCTCCTCGCCTTCAAAGATACATCCCTAATTGCCGAGAAAAGGGTAACCATTAATCAAGTGAAGATATTGACGTGGTAGTAACAGAACTGAGAGTAGATATACAATGTAACATGGTCTGTAAAGGCCCCAATTTACTACGTAGGATAGGAGCCCCTGTAGGGTGCTGCAGACTCCGTTTGATATTATTGATCAGATAGGTCGCAGCAGGATTCGCCGTCCACCAAACCACTGTTTAGATAATCAGGCGATCACGTTTACATTGCCCTGGCAGGGCTATCAACGGGCGATGTGCTAGGAACGCAGAACGCATCACCAAAAAGGCAAATCTTAGACTGCGTTTGTACATCGAAACAGGGCCTTCCTACACTAGGCAAACTAACCAAATAGTTAAAATCCAACAATCAATATCGCCCAACATGCGTCAAAAAATTACTGACGGAGGGCGAGATCCCCCGCAGCCGGAGTACGGGCGGCGCTTGATCATTGACGTTGTGGATAACTATGCTGCTAATGAACCCTCACGGCCATTCGCATACACGCCCGTGTCAGGGAACCCCAAGGATGGTTGGAAACCCATCTCATACAAAGAGCTCTCCAATGCGGTCAACCATGTTGCGCATGAGATTGTGAGGCGTGCGACGGACTACGGCTTGCAGGACAATGATTTTCCAACAGTGGCATACATTGGCCCCAACGATGTCCGCTATGCCATCTTCATGCTCGCCTGCATCAAGGCCCAACACAAGGCCTTCTTTATGTCACCTCGCAATAGCCTCGAAGGACAGCTATCACTCCTCAAGGCTACTAATTGCAGCATCTTATACTATGCGGAGTCACATCTCCAGATAGTCTTACCGTGGCTTGAAATGCGTCCAATGCGTCTCATCAAGGCGCCAAACCCCGATGTTTGGCTCCAGTCGACCCCTCCAGCCTTCCCTTATATCAGGTTATTTGATGAGGGCAAATGGGATCCCTTAGTGGTACTACACACTAGTGGTTCTTCTGGGTTGCCAAAGCCAATCATCGTACGTCAGGGAAGCTTTGCCATCGCTGACGGGCTCCGGAATGGCCCTGATTTGCATGGAGCTCCGTCCCTATGGGAGCATTGGGGCAGCACCGCGACAAAGTTCTTTCTACCGATGCCGTTGTTCAACGCAGCTGGTATTGCGCATATATCATCGACAGGCATTTATTACGGCTCTGCAATAGTGTTTGGAATCACAGATCGCCCCATGAATGCGGATTTAGTTGCAGAGAGCTTGCTATACTCGGGGGCAGATGGAACTATACTACCACCTTCGATAATCGAGGACCTGGCTCAGTCAGAAGAGGGCATCAGCGTTTTGGCCTCTCTCAAATTTACTGGTTTCGCTGGAGGTAGGGAACATTCAAAAGAGCAGCCGTTTGAGACACCAACTGACCAAGCAAATTATAGGCAGCATGGCCCCGAAAGTAGGTGATTTGATGGCACGACGAGGAGTAATGCTCAGCAACCTTATCGCATCCACTGAGTAAGTCCTCACAGTGACTCGTATGATATTCGTCATCAATACTCGGTGGGACTAACCTGGTTAAGATGCATGCCCTACACGCTTCATTGTCAATATAACCCTAGACTTTGGCAATATTTCATTATAAATTCTAAAGAGATGGGTGCTGAATTCCGACCAGTTTCTTGGGACGCCCGGTACCTATGAGATGATCCTCTGCCACGACAACCCACATGACCCAGGTCGAAAGGCATTTGTTTATACCTTCCCAGACAAGACCGAATGGTCAACAGGAGACCTCTTCAGGCCCCATCCGACTCTGCCCGACCACTGGGCCTACCACGGCCGAGCCGATGATACCATAACCTTCTCCAGCGGGGAGAAGTTACCACCCCATAGCCATTGAAGAAGCCGTCTCAAGTCATCCAGCCATCAAAGGCGCACTAGTTGTGGGAAGCCAGAAGTTTCAGCCGGCACTTATTCTAGAGCCTGTCGAAAGCCCCCCCACAGACCAAGTCGCAGCAGAAGCCCTTCTCGATGATATATGGCCTCTTGTAGAGCAGGCGAATGAAATCACGGTAGCGCATGGACGCATATTTAGGGAATTAGTCGTTCTCTCAGACTCTACCAAGCCATTCTTGAGGGCAGCCAAGGGTTCTATTCAGCGAAGCTCAACAGTAAGAGCATATAGCGAGTTCATTGACCAGGTTTACCAGCAGGCTGAAGAGAGAATGCCTGCGCAACAGCATGTGTTGCTCGACCTTGCTAGCAAAGAGTCATTGACACAAGTCAATTGTGAATATTTTGGTATCTGAAATCGGCAATATAAAAGTTGACTCAGATACCGATCTCTTCAGCGTTGGCGTCGACTCGCTACAAATCATGCGCCTTTCGAGACTACTTCGTTCCGGTCTGGGCGCAGCCGGGGTCAGCATGAATAAAAACATACTGGCACCCCGGGTCATGTACGCGAGTCGAACCCCAGCAGGCTTAGCTGGATACATCCTAGCCGCGATTAACTGGAAGCCGTGCCAGGGGGATGAAAACATCTTCAGGATTGTGGAGGCACTAGCAGAAAATGGTATCAAAGTACACAGCCGATCTTCCGAGTCCAAATAATAATCAGTCTGACCCCCTGGACGACGGCCAGACCATTCTAGTTAGCGGCACTACTGGGTCACTTGGCGCATATATACTGGACTCTCTTATTTCTAGCCACCGAGTGAAGAAGATAATCGGTCTTAATCGTGGCGAGGATGGTGGTCGTTTACGCCAGTCTACTCATAACTCAGCTAGAGGTTTAACCACAGACTTCTCTAAAGTAGAGTTTCTATGCACCGACCTGTCGCTTCCGACTTGGGGTCTTAGCCAACTCAAATATAGCGAATTGCTAGCTACTGCAGACCGCATTATTCACAACGCGTGGCCCGTCAACTTCATCATTAACATCGCCTCCTTCGAGACGCACATCCGCGGCGTCCGACGTCTGGTTGACTTTTCGAATAAAGCCGCCAAGCGTGTGCCAATTTTATTCATATCCAGTATCAGCACTGTCGATGGCTGGCAGGCGAGCGAGATGGTGCCGGAGAGGCAGCTTGACAACTTGAAACTCCCGCTAATGGGCTACGGACAATCTAAGCTAGCCGGAAGCCTGATCCTAGATGCCGCCGTGGAGCGCTCTGGAGTACCAGCGGCCACAGTGCGGGTTGGCCAGATCGGAGGGCCGCTGGCTAAGACGGGTGTCTGGAACCAGCAAGAGTTTATCCCGAGCTTAATCGCTAGCTCGTTACATCTAGGAGTGCTTCCAGATTCTCTTGGCCGAATGGATGTAGTAGACTGGATGGCAGTAGAGGATGTTGTCGGCCTCATTCTTGATGTGATGGGGCTTACGATACCAACACACGTGTCGAATATCCAGGGATACTTCCATGGCGTTAATCCATCCACGACAAGCTGGCCTGAGGTGGCAGCTACGCTCATGAATTACTACGATGGGCGTATCAAACAGATTGTTCCCCTAGAGGAATGGGTGGCCACACTGGAGGCAAGCGCTGAAAGCGCTGATGCTGAGAAGAATCCAGCAATAAAACTCACCGACACGTATCAAGGCATACTGAGTGACCATCGAGCGGGAGTCAAGCATGTGTACTTTGAGATGGAGAGGACTATGATACACAGCCCCACGATGAGGAATCTGGGCCCGGTAAGCATGGAGTTGGTGAAGAATTGGTGTGAGCAGTGGAACTATTAGTGCTTGACAAGCACGGAATTTTGTTTATGGATGTATCTACTAGGCGAAGCTAGTTTGCTGAGCTTTGAGCATAACTATTATCAGTATTTCTTTTTGGCAGATTTTCTCAGCAAGTATCGTATATTGCCTGTATGAGCAATCTTCAGGCACAAACGGACGACAGCATTCATTTGCTGGTAAAGCGAGGGTGAAAGTAAATAGTTATAAGAGGTGTCACAAATTTACATAATCTCGCACAGCCATCATAACATGAGTTTTCAAGATCCGACTGTTCGCCTCTTCGTTATCTTAACAGGCCACCCTTCCTGCACGACAGTGAATTGGCTCCAATATCTCCATTCACGGTCCTTGTTCACCAGCTCAAAATCGAAGTCACGGAGCAGAGTGGCTGCCACTTTGTTAAGCTTGGCATAGGCAAACTGCTTGCCAGGGCATCCATTGTATCCGGTGCCAAACTGAATCATGTACTTTTCATACTGTGGGGCCTCTGGGCGGAACCAGCGATGGGGGTTGAATGAGGAGGCGTCATGGCCAAAGTACTCTGGGCTGCGTTGTATCACGTATGGATTGACAGAAAGGATTGTCTACATGTCCTCGTTAGATTGTGATGACATCGAATGTGAGGGACAGAGCAGCATACCCCACACTTGAAGAAATGGTCACCAATTTTGATGCCCTCACTGGGTGCAACTCGTGGCAGGCCAAACATGACAGGCGGGAAGTATCGCAGGCTCTCTTTGACCTGTTTTCAAATTAGTTTATGCACCATAGCACCGTCTCGAAAGAGGGGAGAGTCTTACACAGGCCTGTAGAAAAGGCAGCTCCTTGGCTTCCTTGTGCTGCACTACCTCAGACAACTTCCCGGCAGCTTGCGCTTCGTCCAATTCCTTCCGTAGCTCTGCATAAACCTCTGGATACCGGACCATGAAATAGAATACGCTCGCCAGCGCACCAGTCATCGTCTCGGAACCCGCAATGGTGGTCATGCCGGCTACGGCTAGAACTTCACGCTCTGCCATGCGATTTGGATATTTCTTTTGGTTTGTGATCCACAGCGCAACCATGTCGTTCCTCTTATCGGGATTTGCCTTTCGCGTGTCCAAGGCCTTGACTACAGTATCAAATATGTGCGCATGAGGCTTTAAGCCCAGCAGGCCAGCAAATGGACTGTGGAGGAGAATGGGATGCAGCCAGTACATGTAGCCCATGAGCGCCTGGTAAAACATGAGGAACCGCATGTTTTTGATAGAGTTGTCGATGTCTTCCCCCTTGGCGACAAACCCGAAGCGCTTGGAGAATGTGAGTTCCCCAACCACATCGAAGGCGAGATAGTTGAGCCAGCGGTCAAAGTCAATGCCCTTGCCAGTATCAGCAAGACCTACGAGCCGCGACGAAAGCTCAGCGATGCAGCTGTCTAGGAGCTCCTCTGACTTCATCAGATGGGAGAAAGAGTAGGCGCTAGCAGTAATGGAAGACCGTTCACGGTGGCGCTTGGGGTCCAGCTCAGACATTGGCGTCTGGTGGTGCTTGTCCGGCACCGCCAACGCCTGATACCAGTCGGCCTGCAACACTATCAGAGATCCATCACGCACGACGGCAACATGAAGAGGTGGAACTTACCTTGCGATGAGAGGGCAGTAGAATGTTGGTGATGGAGTCTGGGTGGCTACAACTAACTTCATTGTGACTAATACGGACAAAGTATCCTATGAGCATCTTTAGCTACCTGGCTCTCGCGCTACGCATATGTCCAAAATCGTGAGAGGTGGAGTTGAACGTTACCATGTTTCTGGTGCTCCTTCATAACGACCAGCTCGGTATCACCTCTGATGATATGCCAGATTTGCCATAGAGTCGTAAAGGACGCCAGCACTGGTCCGCGGACATCGCTGATGGGGGAGAAGAAGCGCCGATAGGCGATGTTGAACAGGCAAAACGTGATTGTAGCAGCAGCAGCCACCACCGGCCCGCGCCCAGCAGCCACGTAGGTTGTCTCTCAAGAGATTCCATGCCCATTGCGGATATTCCAATGTTGTTGTTGCACAGTAGATGGACATGCAGCTATCAATTAGCCCTTGGAGTGGTTTAAAGACTGTTTAACTGGATTATCATTTTGACTCTGGTAGAGCTTCATTTATGTAATTAGCCCGCCGCTTGTGTCTCTCCAGTCCCGTCCCTGTTTACCGTCGATTGGTCGCAGGCACGATGTAGTCGATAAACTAATTACAGGCTAACACCCATCAGATCGCGCCACCGCCTTACGATCCATTCGGTCCCATAACGTTCTGGGGATATAATATGTACGGGGCGTGAAGAATGATTGAGGGGTGCCGTTATAAACTAGCCACATCAATCTGCAGGCGGTTGGCGCGAGGGCAAACTTATGATCCCGATCAAGCCTCCACTCTACATGCACGCTCGGACAGGACGACTCTCCATTCCATGCTACACAAACAGTTACGGAATTAGTCCTTCTGCAAGCACACTCCTCCTGTATTGACATGGTTGATACGTGACCCCTCAATCTAACCAGATCTGTGTTCCGTTCCGAAAGGCTCCTTCGAATGAACCGGTACAGCGACTTCACGTGCGGTAAGAGATGCCGCTGTCACGGTCGTCGAAGTTGCAAACTAGGGACATTCGATCTGTGTCGCCTTGCCACTGATGGATTTGGCCAGAAACAAAAAGAGAAGAAAAAAAATGGAGGGTTCTTCGCTCGTTCTTCATGGGTACTCCCTTGCCTTCCAAATTCCCGCAATGGATTAAAATTATCCTCTGTAAAAGAACAGTGCCAGGCTATGGGGCTGGAAGTGTATTTCATGAAGGTTTACCGGTTAATTATATACTACATTGGTGCGATAATGGATGTTATAGCTTTTGGCTGTATGCATGTATATTGAGTAATTAAAATAACAAACGTATCTGCCGATTATACCACGCCTTTAATGATATCGGCACCCTTTTCAGCAACTGCGTAGACGCTGGTTTGGATGTTGCCTCGCGGGATGAGCGGGAAGACACTGGCATCACAGACTCTCACGTTGCTCGTGCCATGGACTTTGAGTCGGTCGTCAACCACGCCTCCCATCTCCCGCGGCATCATAGCGCACGTACTGGAAGGGTGGTAGGTTGAGACCACTGTGTCAACGATGAGCTTCTTGGCCTCCTCTAGTGTATGGACGCGTGCATCTGGCGGCACTCGACGCCCATCTTTCTTCAGTTGGGATGCCAATGGCTCCGTCTTAGCCACAGTCTCGATAAACAGCAAGTGCCGAGCAAGAATCTCGAGGTCCAGTTCGTTGGAGAGATATTTGGGGTCGATGGCCGGTTTCTCAGTGGGATCGGCCGATTTTATATGAATCGAGCCGCGCGAGAAGGGATGAGAGAGCGACGCCGCAATTGTCGTATAGTGGCCGTCCTCCTTCATTCCAAACCAGTCACTGGGCCGTGGCCCGGTATGAGGGTTTAGCTGTACAGCCGGAGAGAAGTACTGACAGGTGGAATCCTTGCGGTCTTCGACAATGGTGCGCAGGAGCTCCCTCTGTTTCTGCAAGCCAGGCGTATCGCCATCCCGTGGACCAAGGTTGTCTTCCAGTAGTTGATCCAGTTCCGGCCTTGCTCCATCGGCCTGCCAGTCCTGAACTGGTAGATAGGCCGATGAAATGCAGCTGGAAGTCAGTGGCCCGGAATGGCTAGTTTGATACATCTCGAGCAAGGCATCTAGCACACCTGGCTGCTTGACGTTCTCAATTGTAGGGATGCCATCAACTACCTCAAAGCTGATGCTGACGACGGCGTGGTCCTGCATGTTCTCTCCAACGTGCGGGTTGTCGACCACGGACTCGATACCAAGCGATACTAGGTGCTTTGCAGACCCGATGCCGGAAAGTTCGAGTAGTTGGGGGGATTGGATCGCACCCGCACACACAACTACTTCCTTGTTTATCTGCACCGTCTTGATGCTGCCGTCCTTTGTCCTAAATTGCACCCCGGTTGCCTGCTTGTCATCTCCGTCTTTCCCGTCAGTAGCCTTGAACACAATCTTCTCTGCCAGCGCTTCCGTCACCAAGTGGAGGTTGGGCCGCTTGGCAACCTCGGCGTTGTAGTAGGCTGTTCCGGCATGGCTTCTACTCTTCGTCTTCTGATCAACTGAACACGGGTTGATGAAACCACCAGTGGCTTCGCCCGTAATCGGGTCAGCCGTGACGGCCAGGCCCAATTTTTTGAAGGTACCAGGCCAAGCCCTTTGCAGCGGACTGTAGAAGTCTGCCTCGGCGAACGAGGTTTGAACGGGGCCTGTGGTACCCTGGATGGCCGCTTCCAGGTACTGAAGAGATAGGTCGTTGGTTGTCTCATCTGACGGTGGGCTCAGCGTCTGGAATTTTCTGTAGTATGGCTGCATGGCTTCCCAGCCCCAGCCCTTGTTGCCCAGCGCCTCCCAGGCGTCAATGCCAGCCTTGGATGGGTAGACAATCATGCCATACTGGATTGCGGAGGAGCCGCCGACGATCTTGCCACGTGGCTGACCAACAATGCGGCCGTTGAGATGCTCCTATACGAGTATTAGAACTGCCTTCTCGAAATTAGACCTGGTTAATTTCCATACCTGAGGCTCAGTGAAGAAGCTCCAGTCGTACTCGGGCTGGTCATATAGAGTAGACATCAGCCCGGGAGTATTGACCTTGGGGTCATCTGGGCGATGTAGCCCAGCCTCAATGACAAGGACAGTATTGTTGGGGTCTTCCGACAGTCTGTTCGCCAGGACACATCCCGCTGTGCCTCCGCCCAGGATGATGTAATCATAGTTTGACTGTAGTTCGGCCATGACTGTGCAGTTCGCTTGCGGATATAATTTTATAGAGCTATAATCTAAAAGAATAACGTCGCGAGGGCTCTTTCCTGGAGAATCACCGCACTACTTGAAGTCTTATATGTGTACCTGCAGTAGCAGACATAAACCAATACAACTTGCGCTTCCAAGAGCTCTCACTTTCTCACATGGCATGCAACACGGATTCGAAAAGGCAAACTTGCTTACCAATGACGCGCTTTGTTTGCTCTAGGCAGACCAATGAGGCGTAGCCTGCGGCACGGTGGCCCAGAGGAGTGACGACCCAACTGACGGCGTAATTAATAAGAAGAGTAAGTAGTATTACAGGACGGAAAGTTGCATCATTGGTTCCCAAGGCAGTCGGCATATATCTGCTGCAGGCATCACGACACTGGGCTTCGCTCGGCCCCTTTGCGTTGGAGACGGGATTGATTATTCGGCAACGTCTTTTTGATTATCGAAAGTGCTTAGTAGACGGACATTGTCCTTCATACAGCTTAGTAGTGACGTTTGCCCCGTATAGCTTCGTAGCTTGTCCACTAGAAATTACGTCCTAGGCCTCCACACCCTTAACCCTATCATATCCTACAATGAACTGTCGTGTTAATAATATACTATTATTTTGAAATTGCATTACTAATTACGTATAAATATTCCAAAATATTTCTTCTACTGTATTATATAATTTGAGATAGAAAGCATATAATTGGAAAAAGGATATATCTATTCCAACTATTTATTCACTATATTAGAATACACCTTGTATAAGGGCACCTACACAACCTCCCCACTTAGCGGAGTAATTCCCTCTATTTTACCTAGTTGAAGATCTTTTTCAAGCACTACTTAATATAATTAACTTAGCCTATACTTCGATCTTAGGTCAGCTCTACTATAACCTTTATATGTAAAGATAATTTTATTCACTTGATATAGGAATGAAGTGAATAAAACTACCAAACCTATCACTAGGAGCAATACACTATGAGAATAAATACAATTGTTAAATCAGCCCAGTGGCACTAAGCCCAGGGCATCACCCTAGCACTAGCAAAAGATAGCAGATTTTTCAACAATATGATTTCCTTGTAATCCCCCTATCTCTCGCCCCTTAGCGCGAGAATAGCAAAGTTAACTAGGTAATTGTAAGAGAGAATAAAATTATATAGCCCTTATAAGTTATAGAACATTGGTTTATCAATTTTTAGGCCCAAGGAACCTAATCACTTAAATACAAGTGATAGCATACAGAACCTACCCTGTAGTTACTATATGTCTATATTTTACATTCAACTAAACTATAGCTTTATTTATACATAGTATGCTGAAAGTATATTGCAAATAAGAAGCTTATAACACATGGACTAAGAGTAGCCACAAGTACCAGAAATATTCTGCTGACAATTTTATACGTCAGTGCAAGGTGCGATCTATCATCTTGGAGGCCCAGGGGCAGCCCGTCGTGCACAATACCACTACATACCACATTGGGCACACATTTATTTCGCGAACCTCTCCCCCGCGGGGGCTCAAGACGAAGGGGTGTGATGCGGAGTTGGCCGTGAAAGGTTACTGGGCGATCGACTGCAAGGTGTGTCGGTGGTAAATGCTCGTGGCGGGCGTGAGGATCTGCATCCCTGCGTGATATGTGCCAGTTGCTACACACTGAGGCCAATGTAACAGTTCTACGCTCAAGACCCTACAATTAATAAAGGAACATGTTGAGAGACCTATCTGCCGCAGATCAAGCTAACGCTGATCAGAAACACACGATGCACCAACGCAGAGTAGGATAGGGATAGGTATATGAGGGCGTATTATGATCCTGTGACACTCCCAGCCTTTGTTCTTCCACTTGGAACGAGCGCTCATATCGTTCAATCCGCGCCACGAACAAGCGCTGGTGGCCCCCAGCCGCCCAAACGCGGGCCAACATTGGACTCGCACTGACCCCTTCACCTCCACGTCCAACACAACGATACAAGGCTTCCCCATACGGTAGGAGTATTGATCTATGTTGTATGGGTGCCAGGAAGGAGGACGAGCCGGGGGGGGGAGGGGGGCCAGAAATATTGAATCTACGTCGTATTACCCATGTTACACAGCACCAGCACACCTCAAACAGCATGTGCCATTGAGCTGTAACAAGACACGGGCGAAGGAGGCTAGCATCGTCCTGGACCAGTACAACCCTCTTTCGGCAATTGAAGTTCCCTGGCTTGGCCAGGCCAATGTCTTAAACATAAGACAAGGCATCGTCTACACGGGGACGGCGCGAACAGCAGAGTAACTGCATCCATTACATTCACCATGACATTTGCCATTGTCAATGAGCGCCAGAAGGCGTCCGTCGCGGTTGCGATTGCCTTTCTCATCCTGCCGACTTCGGCCGTCGGCCTGCGAATCTTGGCCCGACGAGTCCAGCGCACGTCGTTTACATCGAGCGACTACTGCATATTTGCAGCATTGGTAGGTCTTGCCCGCGGGCTGCCAGTTGAGAATAGGTTACTGACTGCGCGCCGTAGGTTTGCAACTGGGCAATAAGCAGCCTCGCGATCGTCAATGTAGTTCACGGAGGAGTCGGAGAGCACCAAGACAAAGTGTCTATCGATGCGATCAAGACCTTTCTGTCATCCCTCTTTGCCATTGAGTTACTCTGGGCCGCCGCCGAAGGCCTCATCAAGACGTCCATGTGCCTCTTGTATATGCAGATCTTCCGTATACGGTGGTTCCGCATCGCATCCTACATCACCATAGGCGTGTGCAATGCCTTTGCTATAATGGTGATCCTTTCCACCACTTTCATCTGCACTCCGATCCAGCTGAGTTTCGACCCGACTCTCAAGGGAACCTGTGGAAATCGCAACGCGCTCTGGCTCACCATCGGCGTTCTCAACATTTTCACCGACTTGCTAGTCGTCATGCTGCCTCTGCCCTCGCTGCTGCGTCTACAGATACCCCGCCACAAGAAAATTGCCCTGCTCTTCATTTTCAGTTTTGGGTTGTTGTGAGTATTCCCTTGTCGGATTTGTGTAACCTCTGGCTAACAAATTCCTAGCGTCTGCATTGTCAGCTGTATTCGTCTGCAATACCTGCTTGCCGTCGACTTCAATGGCGACATGACCTTCACGGTTGCTAATGCTGTCATATGGAGCTTGTTAGAGCCAACGCTCGCCGTCACTGTGGGATGCTTGCCTACCATCGTTCCCTTGTTTCGTAGATGGTTCCCATCGACGGGGAGTACTGACCGGCCGGTAAAAAGTGGTTCCATACCGCTTGGGACCATGGACACCATGTCTCAGAAGGAACTCTTTCCAACCGCTGGTTCAGAGCGCACTTATGAGCCTACAGTCTCTCACACCATCTCCGCAGCTGGGAAACCGATCGCCAACGCACAGGATGCCTCTGACAAGCGCTGGCATGCAGACGGAGCTGGCTACGACATGAGTACGAAGGAGCCAGATACTGGAATCAACGTGGTGACAGAATGGGTCGTTTCGAGGGACGAAAGTGATGTCGTGAATCCGCGGGCAGCCGTTTAAGTGACATGACAGGACTGTCACTATTGTAATGGGTGATGAGCGTAAACTACCCTTTGTAAAGTTATGAATATAATATAAGAACGGATATGTGGTGTGAATTGCTGGGACCAAACGGTATTATCGTTAGGATTGATTTATTCCGGTCTCCAATGTGAAGACTGCACTGAAGTTTAGGTGACCAACACTGCCACCGCCTTGAAGAATTAATCATGGTGCCGGCCTTACTTCAATCTATTATATAGGTTAGTATAATTTGTATAAACGGTCTGGTTCAGGAATACACGCTACAGAGGCAAGTACCATGTTGTATCAGTTGGAACTCTGTCATTAACAGAATAAAACTTCAAAATCGTTAGCTTATCAATTCTCAGCATTCTCTCAACGACATACTAACTCGGCAATAGCAAGCTGGCTTACGTCAGAGTTGTCTCTTATAGTGGACTAGAATTATAAAGCTGATACATGGAGCTTAGGTCTAATCGTAAATCTTCACTCTATCAAAAAGCCAATGCTTGATATCATAGCGTTTGCTCTGATTAATTATGGGAGGTTATATAAGTCGAACTTTCTTCGCCAGCATGTGGAGTGCAACCACGCACTTAGTCGAGGCTCTTCTAGCTCAAATAACAGCTGTGCTTGGCAATCCATCACAATCCATCACAATCTTTAACATACACATATAGGGGTCGCAACCATTATTTTAATGCTAACGGCAAGAACACTTTCATTCAACTCAATAGATCAGAATGCTACGGTGATGATTGTATGCAGGAAACTTCAAACATTCAACCTTTCCACAGTGCAGCTTGGAGCAGCTAGGAACAGTGCAGAATTAGATTCAAGGAGGACCTTTCTGGATTTCTTCCGGTTCATACCAACAGTCCAAAAGAGCGCTTGTGTGTGAAAAGCTATTTTGGGTAGGCCTGTCTAGCAAGGTATATAGATCTCTGTAAAGGGTTGCTGGAAGTTAGTGATTCTATTCAGAGCCCATATATCTCTTCACTGCCTGAGTCCCTCGGTTCCTTTTCAAACTATTTTGTACCAAATGCACTTATTCTAACATCTACAGCAACAATTAATATTCCCTATCACGGGAAGGAGAGAGAGGCTCTAGCGTGTCGTTTTTCTGGAGTCATGGATCTACAACAAAAGAGACACGCAGTATTAAGAGCAATGTCTTTTCTTGAAGTCAAGTATACCGCCTCACATTTCCCGGTCTATTTTAACCCCCCGCCGACAACAATATCTTGGCCAGTGATATATCCCGTCTTTGCAAACCTACTCAAGTTAGTTTACGCTAGAAGCAACCTGGCTAGGGACATACATGACGACCACATTGGCGACCTCTTCTGGTGCTCCGAGTCGATGTACGGGAATGCTGCTGACAATGACGAGCCCTGGGTCGGTTTCTAGCAGAGCTTCCATGTCTGTGTTTGATGTCCATGTTCTGCTTAGGCGTCAGTAAGCGCTATACCACTGTCAAGTCGAGATGCTCACCTTCCTTTCGGGCTAGGTATCATGCCTGTGGATCCAATCATGGCGGGAGACACCTGAAATGATCGATTAGACACTGATTCATTAGCATGGCAAGTTACAGCTTAGCTATTACTCACGACGTTGACCGTCACGCCGTCCGGCGCAAGGATTCTAGATAGATTCAAGCCCATGGAGCTAGAAAAAGCAGAAAAATGTCAGCAAAGTGGCGATGACCACCTAAACAATACGTGGGAAGGATTTCTCACCATAAAGCACCCTTTGACGCTGCATAGTGACACCCGTTCATCCCGCCTCCATGGCCAGATATACTCCCAACCAGAATCACCCTCCCCCAGCGCTGAGCTCTCATACCCCCAACACAGGCCTTGGTAACCACAAACTGGCTCCTAGAGTTGACTTCTAGCATTTCATCCCAGTCATCTTCCTGGATATCCTTGATGTCTCGAACACGCCTCCCTACACCAGCGTTGGCGACGAGGATCGATATGGCTTTGTGTTTTGAGGACACTTCCGGTAAGTTCAGGACATCTGATACAAAAGCCCTCGTGGCAGTTCGGTCTTTCAGATCCGATGCTGCTGTTATGAAGAGTTGCGCACTATACTTGGTTCGCAATTCAGACGCCAATGCGCTTGCTTTGTCCTAACTCTAGGTTGGCTTACAATTCCGTAGCCCACGAGGATGTAGATGGATATTGTTACGATACCTTGCTAGAAGAGTAATGTAGAATCACGTCGCACCCTTCAGCCGCCAACGCTCTCGCGCAAGCTGAACCAAGTCCTCCACTGCCAGCGTTAACATATGCGTCTCTCTCGCTTCCTGGACACATACCTCGATCCGGTGACCAAGGCGAGGCGTCCGCGTACTTCATTGTCTAGCGCCTGAATGTGCAAAGTCGCCATTATATCTCTGGGTTTATGTTTGATGGGAGAAGAAACGGTTGCAGTTGCTCAGAGCCAACATGTTAGTGAACAGCCGAATGGTCAAAGTGGAGATTGGCTGCCCTCGCCTCGATTTCATGCGGGGAAGAT
This sequence comes from Calcarisporium arbuscula, assembly GCA_009828645.1. Classification (NCBI taxonomy): domain Eukaryota; kingdom Fungi; phylum Ascomycota; class Sordariomycetes; order Hypocreales; family Calcarisporiaceae; genus Calcarisporium; species Calcarisporium arbuscula. Next base: position 565,880 of record WBSA01000021.1, on the reverse strand, counting down.
GGCCGCCATCGGAATTGATATTGAGAACGCTAGCAGAGATCGCACCGCCGCGACACTGCCTTTTACAGTCCAAACTCCTTGCGGCTGTATTTGTATTGACATTTACGAGCGTGGAATGTTTGGCGACCAGGCGTACATCTCACAACAGAAACACTACTTACAAGTACAGCCCACTTGGGTTCGAATCACGTTCCAGGCAGGTAGCACAGATTGAAACAGCCATCATAACAATATATTTCTTTATGACCATACTTGGGCTCCAATGCCTCCACAGTGGGCAGTTCCAGCTTCGTCCACCGTTTAATTAGTGCATACACCGGTTGCGGCCTGCGTTTACAGTTCTGTTAGCATAGCTAGGCATCAATAGAGCTGCTTGAACTCACCGGCGGACTCGTAATGCAAACGAGGTTCTGTCCCTCACAACAGAAGAACAGGCGGCCGTCACACGGGCCGTTTTTTTCGCTACAGGGTGGCCGCCTCTCGGCCAAGGTAGCGGCCGTTGCCAGGCCGGAGAGGAGACTCAGCAAGACGACTGTGACATTCATAATGAGATCTTGAGTGCTGATATCAATATTTTTAAGGGATATTTTTCAGGAATTTCTTCTCTTCAGATTAAGTGATGTGATGGAGTAAACTCGAACCCGCTAGGTGTTGCCTAATTTATAGACACCCAGCATCATTTGATCCAACCTTATAACAGACCAGCCACCACCATGTCATCTATGCAGGGAGGGAAGCCATGACGTATTAAAGAATCAGCTGCCAGGTGCGAGGATTCAGATTTCTGACGTATAAATCATCCGCGAGCATCAATCCATCATACCTCCGTCCAATCAATTCCCCACGCCCAGCTGTACAGTGCTGAGAGGGAACTTTTGATATGCACAATCGGAAAGCCGTCACACGACTCGCTTACTACTCCCTAAGACTCGCTAGTATTTTGGGGTCGTGGGGAATGTTCCGGGTTTGTGCCCCATCGAGATGTAGACATCACAGCCGCCTCGGCCCGTTGTTCAGCTCCTCCAGCCGCATCGTAGTGGCGTAGATGTTGCGATTTAACTGGTCGTATTCCCCTCCTATGCTGAGAATTTTGAGATCAGGAGTTGGCAAGATGCATTAGAAGGTGTCCGGGTGGTCGCTAAGAATGCATTGGATTTTCTAAAATGTCATTGAGCGGGAATTAGGTGATGGCTTGCACCATGTCGCTTCCAGTCTGAGTCCAAGCCAATTACCTGCTACGCTCGTCCGAGGAAACAGAAAATGACACCAAACATTAAATTGTGCATTTCTATGTTAGTGGTTATCTAAACATCTGATTAATGTCTACTGCCCAGTGTCGAAGCAACTTACAGCCGTGGCCGGACTCCCTCCAACGCCCTGTACACAGCTTGGATATAATCCACAGTCCTGTCATTCCCCAATACACCCTGACCCAGCTTATTCATCATATATGAGATCGTCAGTCGCCTTTCCAAATCGCAAATAATAATGGAACCCCCCCATCCACCCCAGAAGCATACTCTGCCATGCGGGAACCAGTGCTTTGTAAACCCGGATCCAGACAAAGCAAACCCATTGCCGAAGCGGAAATGCTCAGCCAGCACCAAATCGACGCCATTTGATTGCTCTTCGAAGATGAGGTCAATCGTCTTCTGCGACAGCAGGCGTTTTCCATCGACCTCCCCACCAAGCGAAACAGCCGAGAGTATGCGAGCTACAGACTGAGCATTGCCATGACCGTTGGCGGCCCCAACCTCGGCTCCCCTCCATGAGGGCTTTCTAGCCGTGCTAGCCTTAAGAATAGGATTGCCAAACGTCGCGGCGGTCAAGGGACCTATTTTAGGGGGAGGTTCCGTTCCAGGTTTGATAGATACTAGATCGGATACGCGCGGCCAGTCCTTTTCGAGAGCGCCAATCTGGAAGTCTGCATTCAACGGCGCTGCGATTTCTTCGGCGACAAACTGCTTCAACGTCTTGCCCGTGGTGCGCTTCACAAGCTCTCCCAGCGGGAATCCCATGGTAAGGGAGTGGTATCCGGACGCCGTTCCTGGCTTCCACCAGGGAGCTTGCTGTTCCAGTAGTGTAGTGAGCTTGGTGGTGTCGCTGAAGTCGTCCTCGTCCACACGTGCTTCCCAGCCTGAGAGGCCAGATGTGTGAGCCAGTAAGTGTCCTACCAGGACATCCTCCTTGCCGTTCGCGGCAAACTCAGGCCAGTACTTTGAGACTCTCTCATTGACGTCGAGTAGCCCCCGATCAACGATCATGAGGACTGCGAGAGCGCATACGGTCTTTGTCGTGGAAAAGACATTGACAATAGTGTCCTGCTTCCAGCCGTTGGTTTTTGCCTTGTTGGTGTGGCCGCCCCATATGTCCACCACATCCCGACCGTCGAGGTTGACAGTAATAGAAGCTCCCAGTTCCCTGCCAGCGTCGATGTGCTGCTGGAGAATATTCTTGACTTCGACAAATTTCTCGTCGCAGTGTCCTTTGACATGGGCCATGATTGCTGATTGCAGAGGTTTCAGCAGTTACGGGACCAGAGTTATGGTACTAGCAAGGGCAGAATGAGCCGGTATACAATATTAGTGGGCGGTGGGTTTCTTTATGAAAGGTAATTGAGATAGTAAGAGCCCAGAGTATGTAAGTAGGGGAGGCTCAGTTGTGGGCCTTGGGACGGACGCAACGACAATAAGCTCCGTTGCGGAGGCGTGAGGATACCTCGGCTTGTTGATGATGAAGGCATCAGCAAAGCCTTAGAGGAATTTTAAGAAGAGAGGTTCCCATGTCGGATGGCGCAGACACATATCCGGTATGGTGTAGTGGCTAACATCGCTCGCTCTCAAATACATTGGTCCGAGCAGCCCTGGGTTCGATTCCCAGTACCGGAGCTTATCTTTTTGCCTTTTTCGCTTCCATATTTTTGGTTTTTTTTTTTCATGTTAAATGAGTGTGTACGTCTGTCTATACAGTTATGCAGCAGTTCTGTTAGGGATTCAGTAACTGTATTCTTGTTTTAATGGGCTGCAATGGGGTTCTGTTCATAGCCCGCGGACTTTTTAGCTGAGGATGGCTAAGATCAGTTTCCTCAACCACCCAAATTGTAAAAGCGCAGAACTGTACTCTGAAATGAATAGAACAAGGTGTATACCGCCGTTTGAATTAATGCTATTTTGGCAAACAAATTACTCCTTTTAATTTTTGGCGTCGTTGGTGTTGGAAGAGATAGCCTTTTTAATGGATTTCCTTTCCATTCTTCATTACATGTCTTAAACTAGATGGCATCTATTTGCAGTCGCCTCAGAGCATACAAATACCAACGTCGTAACCGTTTGACCTGATTCATTCTTTCGACACTTGCCCCAATTCATCAGTATGTAAATGATTCTGCAATGAACTTGACACGTCTCTCCCCGGAAAGCTTGCTAGCGACCTCCCGTGCTGCATCAATCATACCTATAGGCCCCGACACCACAATAGCAAAGTCCCCACGGTGACCCTCGAGAATAGCCTCTATGTCTAGTCGTTGCCCGACAACTATTTCATTGTCCGAAGTGTCAATAAGAGGTTCAATCGAATCGACTAGAGCCTGGCTACGCGAGCTCCAGTACAGAAATGTGTTACCAGGATGTGCACGTAGGTAAGGCAGCACCGCCGTGACACCCACACCTCCCGCGATGCACACCAGAGTCGGATAGTCAGAAAGCTGTTGGCGGTGTCCATACGAGGCTTCTACTGCCACTTTCAGCTTCGACTTTCCGCGCAAGGTCTTGGTTATGCCGTCATGTAAGCGCAGATAGAAGACCAAGCCCGTCTCCACAGGCGAATCGCCATTGCGGACCTTTGGCTTCGATGGGATTGATGTGCTAGCTTTCATCTCCGAAATTGGCAAGTCATTGGCTGTGTGAGTTGGCAAAGCGGTAGACGAGGATGAGGACTGAGACTCGACATCTGACCGCTGGATGACCGAGCTTGCGACACTGAATGGGTGGTTTTCCCAGAATCGCCAGGACAAGAAGTATATATAAACGTGGCCTGTAGCAGTCACTCCTTTCAAGTCGATCCTGGTGTATTCTTCGTCAATAGAAGTAACCGTTACAGTCCGGATGCCGTGACGTAGAACGCGCAGACAGCGGATGAGGCGGTCGAATCCCCAGATAGCAAAGACGATGTACAGCCACGTCTCGTAACCCCACTGATGTTCATAGCGATAGATTATGTGGTACCATGAGCCGACGAAGACTAAAATGGCGAAAATAATATGAATGGCGAGAAAGGCTTCATATCGATGCTGACGCATAATTGGAAGTGAGAGTGGCAACAGCAATGAGACTGCGATGGTGGCGATGCACCCCCAGTACCAGTATGGGGTTGTTTGGTCAGTTGCGAGCCGGCTCTCGACCATGTAATCGCGCAAGAATATCAGGGAGTGCAAAATGGCTTCAACGGCTGCAATTCGAGCCACCCAGCGGTGCAAAAGAATAAAGGTGGAGTGGTGCCAATTCGTCAACCAAAGCAGCAAGTTGTTGCGTGATGAGTACAAGACAACGAGAACAAAGTTGGCAAATGACAGCACGCCCAGTCTGTTGGCCAGATCACCCATAATCTCGTCGGGTCCGTTATTGTACCAGTAACCCCACCCGAGAGGGTTATAGTGATAGCTAAAAGATGAGAGAAGGACGTTTAGAAGGACAAGGTAGGCGATGAACAAGGCTTGACCACGAGTAGGGGGCTCCTCGATGACTGCCGACAGAGCAGAGCTGCGCCAAAGACGGCTTCAGTAGCAATGGATTAATAAATCGGCCCTCTAGTGCGCTGACCCAGCGTGTAGGGAATGGCAAGGAAACGGAAAAGTGAGAATACGACGGGGATGACGCCCCCGGAAATTACAGCAACTAGAGCGAAGCGTTCATGTTGGATTTCAACGTTTTGGTTGACATCAAGGGAGTTATAGAGTGCCGTGTAGAGTGTCTGATCCGCAAGCCTCGTCGTATTCAGGACTAGGCCTTTCATGACGGCAGTGTCGGGTGGTGGTGAGATCAAGGCTATGGCGGCCGCCGTAAGAAATTGATGGGGGAGGGTCACTGGGCATATTGCCGACGACGTAGTACTTGCCACCCATTTCCTCGACCCTCCCAGTCGAGGTGTGTTGTTCTCGCATTTTGTCTGGATGCACCAGGCCACCGATGTGAGGTATGGTGTGGACTGTGCGAGGCAGGCAGATGATGCCGTCGTAGTAACGTTGGAGCTTGCGCCTTCTAGCGCGCTGCGAATCTTCATACTCATGCCAGGCATTTCGAAGGAAGCCGCGTCGCTGCATTCAATCGACTGGCCGTTGAAGCATGACGCGCATGCATAAGTGCAGGCTGGCTTGTACATGTCGATGCTGAATCCGACGAGGCCATGTCCAGGTCGTCCCTGTCCCCATACTGTGACCGACGTGAGCCTGGGGCCACCAGGAGGGGGGAAAACTGCCAGCAAACGATGCATTCTGGTCAGACTACTCGTCTTTCAGTCTCGTTGTGTTAACGGGAACAGGTGGACTTGTGCGTCGAAGAACGGCAGACTAGCTCAGGAACAGGGTGTCTCCTGGATTTAGATGCAGTTCCCTGTTATAAGGAACTGGGACTTTGTGTTGTCAGCGTCGATGTGCAAGGACACATAGGTGGCGTGCTTCATTCAGCGATACTGAACTGGGTCCAGTTGGGTTAATTAATGAGATGACATGCTTAACCCCGATATATCGCTCAGTTCACAAGTACCATTCTTCAAAAAAAAAAAATTGCTCAACCTATCCATTTGCTACTATTGTCGAGCGGATTGCCATCCCAGATACAATGCACTCCGTTTCGACCTTGTGGTGAATATGAGAAGGTTTGCGCCAGATTTCAGCCTATCATGTCCCTCGGTAGTAAGCGGACCGTTCCATCGAGGCAATAATCCCACCTATTGGGCCACCGTCGCGGTGGGGTGTGCTGCCCTAGATTTTGCTCTTCTGGCAATCAGTGCCTATTACAAAGCTAATTGCTCGAAATGAATGGATCCGGGTCTCGCTTCCAAGGCGGTTTAGCAGGGTCGAGCCCGGAGCAGGGGCCCACTCTTGTCCGTAAATGTGGGTCACTGCCCGGGTCATGGCACCGGCATTGTTAAATACAATGTACGGACCATGATACTAGAAGCTCAAACTATTGAGCGGCAGCAAGCACAGTAAAAAAACACAATGGGACTCCCATTTATATCAAGCAGCGACTGTGTCAGCATCATGGAGCCTAGCTACAGCTTCAATGCTCTGCTACTCTGAAGATTATGGATATTGCGATCATTTCGGTAGGTTTGGAAAGGACTGTACAGGCTCAAAGACCATTCTCCCTGGGTGCGTGGGAACGTGGGAGTGTGATGAAATGCATGTATTTTTACATGGTATATGCGTAGACCTCACATCATTACCCCCTTAATACTTGTCAATTGTCATGAACGGCATCTATCGCCCAAACGTACTTCCTGCGGCGCCCAGCGCAATAATGTCAGGCAAAACTACAAGTTGGCCTATCAGAAACACGCCGAATGTACAACAAGGTGAGTTTGTGACGTGTTTTCTCCATCTTCAGTCAGAGTCCGGGATCGGCTGACCATAATCATCACCTTCAATGTCACTCTCGCGGGCACAACCTGTCACCTATAGTGGGATACAAGACTACGGCGGGAAACCCCTATCTATGACGTGGCCTGTCTGGACCACTTGCCTTTTTGAACATGGTAAAGGAGATGAGCGTCAGAAGACGTTGACGTAGCAGTAGACCGGGACAGTGCCGTAGCCGAGCAGAGCACCACGCCACCATCTCTATACATATTTTAGTTTCTTGTATATTCCTGTTGGGACACACCCAAGTATATAAGCCTCACTATCCATTTGATAACATAAATCCAACCCGTTCTATATTAAGTAATGCATCTATAGACTCTACAGTAGCATCTTATGCCACAAAAACCCTGGCATGAATGCTCACATACCTTGCTCCAGCGGGACTAAGTCGAGCCGTTCCACACCACCAAGGGGTATCATCATTGATACAATGTTGATTTGTGTGCGGAGCACAAGGTACTGTTCACTTTTAACCCAGTCCCGAGAGAGCTTTGGCCACGTCAGGCTCGGCGATGGTTGGGCTGGGCCGGCAAAGCGACCAATTACTCCACACGCGTCAGTGTTCCAGTCTGCACCAGCAGCAGTGCCCATGCCGCTTAGCTGCTGGTTACCCCCAGCCCACATGTCCGTAAAGCAGCGCCGAGGCATTTGTCCACCATGACTTCATTACTAAATCTACGCCACCGCCCGCCCTCGCTCAACCGGCTTACTGCCTGGCATTTCGGTGGAAGGGACTGCGGAGGCTGAAGCCAAGGCTGGGGTGCCTGCTAGCCACCCTCCCAATAGACAGAGAGTTTGTCGTGCAGGCGGGTTAATTACTGGGCCATCATCGTAGGGGATATTGTGCGCTATGGTATCGGTAGCCTGCTCCGCAACAAATCGTGAGGTCGGAAGCCTGCTGGCAGCAGCGTCGGATCCCCCTCCGCCAACAGATCAATCAACGGTGGGAATAATCACAGTAAACCAGTAGGCCTCCCTTGCCTCCCTTGCCGCTCTTCTCACATTCAAGGAAGCTAGGCAGCTAAAATGTAACTACCCTTTTGTGAACATTGACTCAGAGATCCGTCGCCTATTTGTAGAGATCGTCTGTGACCTGCAAGTTGAATCAAGACACTTGAATAACGCCGAGACCTGCTCCTTGTAATGCGACGATGTGTTTACTAATCCTGCATGTCTTGTTTTTCTTTTCTTTCTTTTCTTTTCTTTTTGCACACAGGAATGAACCTTTGAATATTCCCAGGCGGCATGCTAGGTCTAGATCCTACTGAGGCATCAACAACCCTGGCAGTAGTTCTGCCTGGTCATTCAGTTCGTGGCAGCCGGCACACACAAGCTCATTGAGCCACAATCTCTTTCTTGTTTACCCAACTTCAAGCCTCTTACACTATTGATAGACCAGAGATGGTGCTAATAGAGTGACGTGCCCCATAAAAAAAGACACAGTCCAAGAGGATCCACAAAGATCACGAGATTAATGCGCCCTCGTTCATATTCCTAGTTGTAAATATATGTAGCTCGGCCTGTGTATTCCATTGCATCACTGATCATGGCTGGACCAATTGTTACAACCGGAATGGCGGTGAAAAGTAGCTAACTTCCGTTTATTGGTTAAATTGATCTCACGATCATACCTGTCTCAGTCGATAGGGTTGGTGTCATAAGACCCTACTGCCTTTGCTCTGCTATAGGTGGCTGGGCTTGGTCGAAGGGAGAATGACAAGCTTTAAATCCCTTGAGAATCCTCTTTTTCGCCGGTGTCACTGTCCCGCACTTCTGCTCATACAAATCCTCCATTAACAGTTACAATGCAGTTGAATAAGTTAATTCCTGGGGCCCTGATTACCCTCGCACGTATTGGTTGCGCTATGAGTACCGGAGTATCAATTCTCACTTGCGAGAACCATATCGTTACTCATGATCCTATGGAACTGTCGAATAACTTTGTACATGACGAAATTGAGCACAAGATGGGGAAGCGCGCCCCTGAGCAGATTCGTGTATATGTACACGTTATTTATGCTTCCGAAACCCTATCCGACGGGTATGTGCCTGTAAGTCTATGCTTGTGCTATACACCTAGGGACATTGCTAATACTAGTATTATGATAGGACCAGCAGATCTACAATCAGATCAAGGTTCTAAACGAAAACTTCTCTCCAGTCAATGCCAACTTTGTAGTTGAAAAAATTAACAAGGTGATGAATGCGGAGTGGTTTGAAGCGGCTCTAGACAATTCTACTCCTAGTGGGATTGCTCTCATGCAATCGATGAAAAATGCTCTTCAAGTAGGCACCGCTCGAGATCTGAACCTTTATATTTTGGGCGGCAAAACTACAGATCTTGGTGGTATTGGAACCTTTCCCTGGAAATATAAGGGAGCGCCACGTCTTGACGGTGTTGCGGTCCGGTATGATACACTGCCTGGGGGTTCACTATCCAATTACAACCTCGGAAAGATAGCCGTTCACACGGTTGGCCACTGGCTTGGTCTTTTCCATACATTCCAGGGCGGTTGCTCCTTTACTGAGGGCGACTTCGTTGCCGATACGCCTGCTGAGGCATCTGCCGCGACTGGATGCCCTGTGGGTCGTGACTCTTGCCACACTCTCGCAGGTGTTGACCCAATTCGCAACCATATGGACTACACATTTGAGTAAGCCCTTCATTTAATGGATTGAGTGGTGATACAAGATGGCTGATATCTAACAACAGTACTTGTAAAAGCGGAGGGTTTACACCTGGGCAGCGGCAACGCATAGCGATTGCAGCACATCTTTATCGTAATCTCACCCTAAGTAGCCTAAAAGAATAAAATCAAGACCAGGAGAAACTTCAGCAATAGTTCTAGGTATGAGTAACACCGAGAGTCGGGGGAAATGAGCACTACGAAGTAGAATTTAACCACCAAGGAGAGCTGGCCTATATGCCAAAATGGGGAACTGGCCAAAGATGAGGAGACAGCGAGAGACATGGGTAGCCATTTCACGGATCAATATAAAACGTCATTATGCTCGACTTCTGGTGAATATGAGAAGGTTTGCGGCAGATTTCAACCTATAATATCCCTTGGTGGCACGCGAGCCGTTGCATCGAGATGATACTCCTACCTATTAAGCTAACGTTGCAGTGGGGTATATTGCCCTAGATTTTACTCTTCTAGTAAAGCAATCGGTGCCTATTATAAAGCTAATTGCTAGAAATGGACGGATCCAGGCCTCGGTTCCAAGGCGGTTCATCGGAGTCGAACCCGGGACGGGCCCACTCCTCTCCGTGAGTGTGGGTCGCTACTCGGATCATGGCGGCGGCAGCTGTGTTGGGCCCGCTCACAGCAAACTCCTTTCCCAAAATGCACCAGCAACAGGCATGCGGGTGCATCAGACGTGGATGCTGGAAGTTTTTGTGGGTCAAATGGGTCAAATGAGTCGCTCGTATAGTTGAGCGAAAACAAGCAGTCACAAACACGGTAGGATATCCATTTATGTTGAATAGTGATTGTATTATGCCATAGAGCCTGGGAACAATTCAACACTCTGCTATGTACCAGCCACCCTAAAGTCTACTGCCATAGTTTCAGTGGGTTCAAACGGAACAGTGAGGGTTTAGCGATTATTTCCATGGGGCGACAGGCATGAACCGCACAGACCTTGACACGGTATATGCGCAGACCTCCAAGGCATCGCAATTCAATTCCCAATAGATGCCATGGCCGGCATCTTCCGCCCAAACGTGCTAGCTGCGTTGAGCAGCGGAGTGACGCTGGGCATCAGATCAGTAAGCCGTGCTGCGAGTAGACAGCGGGTAAACAACAAGGTGAGTCTGCGACGTGATCTCTCTTACTTTAGCCAGCGTCTGACATCGGTTGACATCCATCATCAGCGCGTGTCCAGCTCGCATTGTGTAGGAGGAGAACAGCTGTTACTCAACAGCCCCTGCGCACTGACGTTGCCAGTGTGTCGCGACTGTGCCACCACAGCTCGCCATTCTGGCGATCTGCCGTCTAACAAGCAATTGAAATGTGGGACTTCCATCCTCAAACCCCAGAGCTAAAGTCAAACACCGGCAATTGCCTGCATGATTCACTTCCGCCTGCGGATACGGCAGGCATGGTCAATCCCATAGCCACTTCCGACAACCCTCCCTTCGCATTCTGAGTGGCGCCGGATGTGAAACCGGCAGGGCTGGCTCACAGCATTGATGTGCTTATTATGGGGCATTTCTACCATTCTAACCAAAACTGGGAATACTGACGGTGCTGTAATTGGCTGCATCGCCAATCCGAGGGGCCCATACGCTGAGGTTTCGGGGCTGAGTGTGTCGACGACTCGACGAAGCATGTTGAAGATGCTAAAATTGGGACCTGGCCCAAGGATTGACAAGACAGCAAGATATATAAGTCGCCGTCCAGACGGGTCAAGAAGGCAACACCACTATCCCCATCTTCTCAACCAATGCCGTACTCGCTTGCATCCTACAAAATGCTTCCTCTTTACCTCCTCTCCGCCGTCTCCCTCGCCGCATCTGTCTCCGGGCTAGCCATGCGCACCGCACCGCTTACACCAACGCCGTCACCGACCCTGGCAGTCCGAGATGAGGCATCCACCAGCGCCCCGTCTTCCACGACGGCGTTCCCAACCGGCATGTTCACGACAACGCATAACATTGTAATTGGCGGCGTCACAAACAGCTACGTCACCATCCCTGGCAAGACGGTCCAAATCGCCCTCCAAACATGCCATCAGACAATCACCCCCGACAGCAATGGCTACGTCCCGCCGGGGACCTGCGGTGCTCTGTGGGATTACTACCCGAGCTTCAAAGCTGCAGTTGCTCTGGCGTGTTTGTTCGGTGTGCTTGTTGCTATTCATATCTGGCAGGCTGCTATGTATAAGAAGGTTCGTAAGTGCATTTTTGCGCCCTCACTTCCTGCCGCGCGCTTTCATAGCCATTCGTGATGCGCATCTAGCCTGCCATACCTGCTAACATCGGCTATCTCTAGACGTATGTCTGGGTGCTAATAATGGCCTGTATATGGGAGACAGTAGCCATGACCTTCCGCGCTTTAAGCGCCAAGAACCAACAGAGTATCGGGATCATCTTGATCTTCCAAATCTTCATCCTCCTGGCACCACTCTGTAAGTACAAGGCACATTCATAAGTAGTCTCCGCTTCTGACGCAGCTATGCAGGGGTCAATGCATTCGTGTACATGACATTCGGCCGTATGGTCTATAAATTCCACCCACGTCGCGCCATCTTCGGACTTCCCGCTCCGACCATCGCCGCCATCTTCGTTCTCCTCGACGTCATCTCATTTATCATACAACTCGTCGGAGGAAGTACGGCCGGCCCTGGGTCACCAGTCGCACAACAGCAACATGCAATACACGTCTATATGGGTGGCATAGGCTTGCAAGAATTCTGGATTGTCGTCTTTGTAGCGTTGTGCATTTCATTCCAGATGCAGATGAACAAGGTCGATAGTGGGGTGCGTGTCTGGCAGACCTCATGGGGACCACTGCTCCTCACGCTGTATCTGTCGCTCGCCATGATCACCGTGCGCATCATCTATCGCTTGGTTGAGTTCTCTGGCGGCCTGGGTCAGGATAATCCCTTGACGACCAAGGAGGGGTACTTCTACGTGCTAGAAGCTCTACCTATGCTCGTGGCTCTGTCTGCCTACAACATAGTTCATCCTGGCAGGGTTATTACCGGCCCCGGGTCAGATATGCCGGGCTTCTTTGCCACATTGAAAGCGAGATTCAGTAAAGGATCTCCCAAAAAACTTCTGGATGCCGACAGCGAGTATGAGCAGGAGCTTTACGGTCGACTGAACAGGCAATATCGGATGTGACTTACACGTTAAAGGCGTGTTTTGACGGCGCTCACAAGTTTTCGCGGCACCATTGATGATTGGGATTTCTAAGAATCTGATGTACTATTAATGTAAAATTGCAATTTGGATTGTTTAAAGTAGATATGCACAATAGATCATTGAGAGTATTCGAGAAAGTTGGCCGTCTGGCTGCTTGTGCCCGAGGGGTGATTCGAAGATGGCATTGTATGGCCAGCTACGAAACTTGATCTTTTAGACGATGAAATAATACAAAATCACTTATTCGGTCAGTCAATAGATATTGACTGACAGGCTAATATGAATAAATACAGTAAATGTGAATGCCTTCCCACCTTATACGCACCAAGAACTGGTAGTAGTCCAGTTCGCCATATACTACAAAAGTAAGTCTACCCAAGTCTTTAGTGTATCCCTGGCTTCACATTCTATCATCTTGTCTACTGCTTAACTATTGCGTCCTCTAGGAACTTGAATCCTGCTTACCCAATTTCTTCACAATCTCATTGCTGCGATGGTCGACTTTCTGCAATCAAAAGTCGTCTCGTCGACCGACTGTAAAATGTACTTTTTCTTTAGGCAACGCCTGTGGATGATTGCCAAGGTGGCTTTCAAACAATACTGACCTACACAGGCAAAGACTCGCTCGTTCTTGATTCCGTCCAAGGTGAGTGCTGCCACATGAAGCAAAGCCGGTGTCATTCACATCAACGAACCGCCGTCGCGGCAGAATTACTGGTGTGACGGGGACACTTTGACGACAGATGCAATGAGGGCAGCATTACTTTTGAAGCTCATAATTTCCTGGTGATGTTGCCGTCCCCCGATTCGCGTCAGGGAATACGACATTGAGCATTGGAGTTGCTCGTGCAATTATGGTGCTACAACTTAGCGAAAGTATACTCCAAGCTTTTGAGAACTCCGGCCATAATATTTTCAGGGCAGCTCTCTCCGAGGTTCTAAATTATAGGAGATAAAGTAAATTTGTAAACATTACCCGACAAAACCTTTCGGATGCGGAGTCTGACGTCAATGCTGGGATTTTAAATAGATCAATATACATAATAAGAGCGATTATTTTACGTGGCTCAGTACACACGTCCAGGACTCTGCAAGCCTCCTTCAAAGCTGGTTAGAGCAAGGCGGAAAATATTTCCCAGTGAAGCAGGTGGACAATGCCCTTGTCACTATCAGGAAATCGTATGTGGCTGTGGAGGCTAGTTTAGAAGAACAGGGCTCAAGAAGCCAGCAGTTTTTGTTGTCCTGCCACTCAGTATGGCTTTTAGGACTCTCCTATTGACTGACAAACTTCAGGTTAGCCTTACAGTAAGTTGCTAGACTGCAACTCAGCTGTAGATCCTACGCATTAATCTGCATTCGCTAGTATTCGAAGCGCAGGCAGAGGATCTTTCAAGGGACATGTTAATACAAGTTGATCCACCAACACATCACTTTCCTATGTAGAATAGCAGCCTCAAAAAGCCTGGCTTTCCTGAGCTATCGCCACCTGAATCACTTCATATTGCGCATGAAATCTTCAATATTGGCCGTATCAACAGTTCTGCCACCCGAGCCAGGCACGTACATGGCGTAATTACCTGCCACTGCAGGTTGTGAACGGCGCTTCCCTTACTGAGGATCTCGGGGCCGACGAGCTTGATATCGTCGAAATCGTTTTAGCACTAGAAGAAGTATATCATTCGTCTCATGTGGATGAATGTTCAATTAACAATCAATTAGGATTTTAACATCGATATCCCTGACGAAGAGTCTGAAAAGCTTCATACTGGTATGTGATATTATACTGGGCAGGATGTTATGGTATTCTGACGCGATTAATAGTTGAAGAAATCTGTGACTACGTAAACGAGCACCAGGTTAATTAGACCTCCCTGCTAAGACACGGAGACGAGAACTCTCCCGTGTCGAAAGAGCCCCTCGAGAGTACCACGGCGAAGTCGTATTACTCTGTGCCGCCGGCGCTGGCGCGTCCACGAATTATGGGACATTCTCTAAGGTAAAAGAGGGATTGCAGCGTTTGGAAAGGATATTAATATATCCAACATGTCCAAGGCGCCATCCTTCTATAATGTGACCCAGGCCGTACATGTAGGGCAATTCTCTATTCCAATAGGCTCAGCTTGCACCAAATCTATGTCAAGATCTATGGACATGATTGACAGTCAAACGACTTTCGCCAACATTGCTTCAAAGTTTTGAATTCGTCAGTAGCTTCATCAGATTTTGTATGTAGGATTGGGGACAACACGCTACACTCATGTAACAGCTAACTGCCTAGTACGTCGACGCATTGATCGGTATGGCAGATGGAGGCAGGATAGCCCTCAGTGAACTTGGGAGAAGCCATGGGGCAGTGTATTGGAATGCTTCAAATCCGTGAGTCATGGTGATGACTCCTCAAATTAGACAGCTCGATCGCCTTGGCGTGGCTAGATCAACACGGCACAGTGAGACAGCCGATTTCGGCCTCATGATGTATCTTGGTGTGTCTTCTTGGGACAACAGCTGTCGTTTAAAGCAACCTTACCTAGCTTCCTAGACGTTGGTTGTTAATATCGGCATTCGATCTGATACCAACTGCCGTCTGAACCGGCGTGTTAAGATGCACCCAAGTTCTGTCCAAGATCTAGCCCGCATAAGAGTTGGGCATCCTTCCCAGCATGTCTTTCATGAAAGACATACGTACTGCAATGTGTAACTAGTCCCTCAATTGCCGACCGCACTTGACATAGTTTCTTGAGATATTGCGATAGCGGTTTTTATGGTGAGCACAATCGATGAACTCTCACATTGCCCTTGATCTGGGAATAGCCTTTGTGGTTCATAACTATTTGCGTATTCTCCCCTTGCGCTTCTGCCGCTCGCATCCGTACATGAGTATTTGGAGCCCCAAAGTCAACCTCCCATTTAGATAGTCATTTCAAGTTGATCTCAGTTTCGTTTATAAGTAATACAATCAGTCGGCCACGGCATCATTCTCGATATCCCGTGGTGGCCACGGCTCGTTATCCCAGCGTTCATCCCAGTATGGACACTCACTCTCTCTCCCTTTCCATAACTCTTCAAACTGTTTGCGACCATATTGTTGGTATACGTTCAGATTAGTATATGAGGCATTACGTTGGTAATGACCGCGCATTTCCTTAATGTCGTAGCCGCAACTATGCAGAACGGAATCCCACAAATCTCCTAGATAGCTTCCTATATGGAGATTATCGTGTATCGTGAAAAGAAAACGATGGTGCCCACATAAGCAACGATGTAAAAAATGAACGCCTTGGCTGCCCTCATCTTCCTCATCTTCCTCATCTTCCTCGTCTTCCTCATCCTCCTCATCCTCCTCATACAACTCACCTAACTCATCCAAATAGTAGCGGCTATTATAACTATAAAACAAGTCATGACTATAAGCAATGTCGGATGCTGTCTTGCCTAGTTTATCAACTGCATTGATATCTACTCCATTCTTCAACAGATACACGAGCGCATCATGGTGCTGAGATGGATCGATAAACTTAGTGTTTGCAAGACAACTGTGAAGACATGTCCCTCCATTGGGATTGCGATCGTGAAAATCAACGCCATATTCGAGAAGCCATGTAAATGTCCCTTTGTTGTAGCCATTGCCTACATCGCCGCAAAACTCTTTCGTCAGCTCCGGGACATCACTTTTACTGACAAACAACCTGAATGTTTCTGATTGCTTTATTACGGCAAATGTTTCCTAGACCTAGCATCAGTATAGTAACTTCAGTGACAATAGATGAACAAACCTATATGCCAGATTGAACGGCTTCCAGTAGGAAACCAGTTTCATTTGTTGGATCGGGATTTAAAGTCGGATCAGCATCAGCGTCAAGAAGCAACTTTCGGCACTGGTTGATCTTTTTTAAAGTGTCTCTGTCCGTCTCAAAATCATTGACCTCTACTCCCAATATGGATCTATAAATTATTAGTTCCGACTTCGTTGTAATTATGTACCGAGACTGTTGGCATACGTCAAGCGGGTTTCACTTCCATAAGAAATCCTTCCGATATGGTCGACGTCTAGTCCGGATTCAAGTAAAAACTTGCACATTTCTGGTTGCTGGGTTGCATACTAAAAACATCAACATGTGTTTGAAACTAGGCGAGAGAAAAGAGGCACCTACAAATAACAGCGATGCTCCATACTTGTCATGGTCTCGCAAGGATGCTCCGGCATCCGGATCGCACAACATCTCTCGTAGATCTTGCACTCGACCCTCTTTAACCACCCGAAATATCTCTGAATCATTTGATACAACTCTATTCACAGTGAGTCGCGAAAAGGATGATATGCTTCGGCGGGCGAGCTGCTGTTGTACTGTGGATGCAATAACCATAAGGTTTTTTTGAGGTTCCCTTGGAAGAAATGAAAGTGTCATAGCGTAGTCAGTATAACTCTCCGATGAGGAAGAATTATTAGAAGTCCGCACTCGCTTATTCGTGGTAAAAGTTAATGTTCCGATGCCGATATCAAACTCGCAGCGAGCCCGCTTTTGTCGTACAGGCATGTTCGATAGTTCATATTCCAGTGCTAGGATGGGTTAGCAAGCTATGAAATCAGCCACACGAAATGCAGACAGCGACTTACATGGTTTGTTTATATGCAGCTCAACCTGGCCGAAGCTTCGTTCGAATCGGTCGAGTCCAGATTCTTGAATGTGTTTCTTGCGACAATCTAATGAGCAGAACATGCCTTGCAGCTGTTTTTCTATCATGCCTTCCTTTGACACAGCCCCCAGAATGGTGCGTAGATTATGCATGATTTCCTTTGCCTGTTCATCAGAATCAGAAAGAGTGTCGATAGATCGTTGTTCTTCGTGATATAGATCACAAAATTTCCCAATAATAGCTGCAATTCCAGTCATGTCTGGAGGCCGATTCTGTGTCGACTGCGTTTGAGCGCTCGTACCAACACCGGACTGTGCCATATTTGTTGGCGCTGGATTTGTAGTTGAAGCAAGTTGACCCTGCATTTCCTTTATTGCATCGAGGATGGATCTGATACCCAACGTCGCAGTTGAACTGCTCGTCGCGATAGAATCCTGTAACGACGAGAATTGCTGGGTCAACAGGCTATTATGCTGAGACTGCAACCCTGGCATGACAGAACTCTGCAGGTCATCTACAGCGGCAACTTGAGTCTGTTCGTGGTTGCGGAGGAGCCCGTCGTGGATAGAGTCGACCTTCTGTTCAATTCGCAGCTCACTGTCATGCGACCGGTACGCCAGTTCACTGGTTCGGTCAGTTTAACAAAGGAGTCATATCTAGGGCGATTCATAACCAACCTCGTGACGGCACTGAGTCTGAGGTTGAGTGCATTATAGTGGGCGTTAATATGATGGGCCATTTTGTCCAGCGAGCCTTCCTTGACGAAAATCTTCACCCGTCTCCAAATCCTACCTGATTTGAGCTGCTCCGGACGGAGTTGTAGCTTCTCGATGCTTTCAGCCATTGGCTTCAGTTCGTCTACACAGCGTTGGATGTGACCCGCCATGGTCGCATCAGAGGTAGCTGCACGGGACTGTTGCAGTCGCTCCAAGAGCTGTTGTAGATTCGTAACGCTCTGAGCGAGTCTTTTAATGGACTCCGGTCCATCTTTGACAGCATCAAGCGTGTTGGCGATCGTCTTTGCACACTGGAGGCCGGCAACAATAAAAGCGAGGACGCTCGCGCCTGCGCCCACGGCTTCCATGTCGCCCACTTTGTCCGCGATTGTCGGTCTCTGAAACGTATCTCGATATTTCCTTGCATGGACACCTTGAACAGCTCATCAGTTACCAGGTCGTCTAAAATAGTCCTTAGAACGTGATGGCACGGCTCGCATCCAAGCCTACCGTGAGAAAGCACGGCAATTTGAATAAATCTTAGCCTCACCAGAAAGCAGAAAGGAAGGGGGAAAAGAGACGGGGGAAAAAATCAACACCGCCCTGGTTCCTTTCCTGTTGGTCAGACTATTGTGCTGCGACAGGGTTATGCGCCAATGTCTCTACTTTCCAACAATGATTGGCTTCTGAGCCAAGGCAGACTGGAAGGCTCTGAAGATTCAAGGCTGCGTCCACCATTAATCCACGTTGTAGCTGCACCTTGCATTACAGTTTTGCCTTGACTCTTCATCATTGAATGGTCCAGGAAATCCAGGTTTAGTGCCCTCATGTTTTTACGACATGTTTACTTTATTGTCCACCAGAGAAACTATTCAACTCCAGCCACGATAATCTGTTGGGTCAAGACACCGACTAAATGCTCAAGTCAAGGCGAATGTTTCATCAATACTGGAAAGTCTTCACAGGTGGACAGGAGGGCATTTAACTCTGAACTGCGGTCAATTTTATTCGGGAACTCAATACACCGCCACCCTTCGCCCGCTTGACCACATCCGCCTCGCTTACACCTCTCATCCCATCAATGATTCCACTCCGAGTCTGTCGCATGTCCCGTCGGCCCCAGAGCAGCATAATCTGTCGTCACAAACGCTCTATCCACCTCTGCGAGCCCCTCCGCACAGTACTGCAATGTCTCCGCCACATCATGCGACCGGTGCAGCCTCGTCTTCTCCTCCAGCAATAGGTCAAACTCGGCCCATACCCCGTCTCCAGCGTGATATGCCGTTATGTTTTTTATGCCCTCTACCACGGGTGAGAAGCGGTAGGCTAGATACATCAGCTTCCGCTGTGTGGAGGTCTCCAGCCGCTTCGCCCGAGAGCCGTACTGCGTGCTCCAACGATGTCCGGCCCCAGTCAAGGATGATGAAGATGGATAGAAGACCGGCGCCAACAGGATCCAACCACCAGATTCCAGCTTGATACCCAATCAGCGGAAACAGCAGCGAGAGTGTGTTGAAAATCACATCCGTCTTGCAATCCTGCACCAATGCCTGCACCTGCGTCGTCTTAATAGGCCGGCACCCAAGCCCAATCGCACCCTTGATTGCAATGGTGGCGAGCAGCGAGGCAATGGCCGCAGCACCCAAGACCTCAATTTCCCCATGTGGCGGCATCAGTCGCTGCACCGATTCCTGCAGAATCTGAAGAAACGAGATGATCATGATGACCGAGAACACCAGGATTCCCAGAGGCTCGAGGCGTCGACGACCAACAGGGAACTTCTTCCGCAGCGCCATGAGCCGCCATATGACGATCCTATTCGTGGACCATATTATAAGCGTGCATAGTAGATCAAGCGCCGAATCCACGAGCGACGCAACAAGCGACAGTGAACCCGTTGTAAACACAGCGAACGTCTTGGCAGCGAGCAGCACAACATTCGCAATGACGTTGATGTTAATCGCCCATCTAGCTCGCTTCGCCCGCCCGACCTCTTCTCGCCCTCTCCTCCTCGGGCAATAACTCCCCAATATTTCCAGCCACACGCTGAATCCCTCCACAGCGCTCCTGGTCGCCATCGTGATCAGGGTCGGGATTCATCGATTCGAGTACATCGTCCGCAATCGCCATGACCACGGCGTCGACCTCGAGCCAGTCATTCAGGCACTGATTCTGTGATTCGTAAAAGGCGCGCACACGTTTATCAGGTATGTCCTTTAGCTCGTCGTCCGACTTGCGGTATTGCTCCAGTTCATTAAGCTTTATGCCGTGCAGCAGGGCGCGTTTAAGCTCTGCCCTTCGAGCATCTTCTAGGGCCGTGCGTGCCGCGTCTTGAAACTGTATGATCCGGGGAGGCGCTCGTCGTGCATGTCGATGGCGGGTGGTGGGCCTGCCTATTCTATGGCCGCTTTCGAGATCGTGAAGAGGGGAGTGGGCACGGTTTAGCGGTGCTGATGCATCTGCATAGTTTTGTACCGTTCTGTTTGTTGAAGAATGGTTGTTTCCTGGATCAATTGCATATCCTCTGACCATGGTGACGAGGATATCTCAATGACACGGTGTTGGTGGAACGGTGGGAGGCACGGATGGTAGGAAGAGGTCCAAGATCATACAGAAAGCACAAAGGAAAGATGCACCAGGACAAAAAGCCATTAATTTAACACAAACCTAGAGCGAACAAACTGTGCCACTTTCTTCCCTGGCACAGGGTAGCGATCGCGATGCAAGTGACGTAACGGACATGGATATTAGCAGTGGCGAGTTTCCCGCGGTTCACGCGACCGGGTGGCTCCCCGTGCCGGTACCCGCTCCGATCAGGTACCAAGTCTGGGCATGAATGCCGGTATTATCTATTCTCTATGGAAGCGCAGTTGGGAGTCGTGTATTCCATTTTTATCTATATAAGGAGCTAGTTAAGGCGAGGCGGTGCAATCCCTCTAGGAATGATTCATTGAAAGTGGCAGTCTGGATAAACAATGGCTAGTCAGGCAAAACCCGAACGATTCAGATAATGGTTCAATAAAGAGTGAAGTCTAATAAATAGCTAGTCGCAACTTGTTGCGCAATGATTCGTGAAATGCTTCTGTAAACTCAGAAAATGCTCCTCCCGGCAAACATGTCTGTTGTACACCTTCCAGGCTTATGCGCCCATCTTCATCGCGGAAGCAAGTCTCTGCCGCGCACTCTCCCTCCCCCTTCCACTGGTCTCCCCCCTCGGCGCAGCATCATAAAACTGCTCTGCCTCATCAAACCCTACTTTCTGAGGGCGCGGAGGCGGCGGCGGGGCATGGTACGGTGCTTTCTGCTCATGTGAGCCAACCGTATAATTCGGCTCTTGCCATTGTGCGTTCACTACAGCCGGGTGAGATTCCTGCTGGGGCGTTATGGGCGTGCGCTGTCGTGTGTCTGTGACGACTGTGGGACGAGGCCGCTCCTGATGAGATCTTCTGTTGGCGTCAGGGCTGACTGCCGACTGTGGTGGTGGCGGGGCGGGTACAGAACGACGAGAGAGACTCCTGGATTTTATCTGCTCTTCGTCGTCTGTGGCTTCATCTTCAGGTTCATCAGCATAGGCCCGGAGTTCGCTCCTCATGGCGAGACCAGCACAGATGCTACGAGCTTCCTCAATGGCAGTTTTACGTGCCTTGAGCGCGATCCTGCGCTGGCGAGCTTCCTTGTTCTCTGCGGCGATGGACTCGATGGTCTCATTGGGCATGCGTAGGATCTCGATAGGGTTGAACAGACGCAGCATCCCGAGGAGAAGGTGACGCTCCACAACTTGGGTGATGACATTGCGGACGAAAATACGAGCGGTAAGATCGTAGTAGATGAGCATCTTTTCGAGAACCTCTTCAGCCTCGGTGTATGTGCCACCATTTTGTGTTGACTCGGCGCGCCATCTCCGCAGGCGCTCCTCATACTCGGGGTCGTAAGGCTGCACCTCGAGCTCCATGTCATCAGTAAGCCGTGCAAGCTCCCCGTCAGCGCTTCCCATCAACTCCTTCAGCTTGTGCTCCAAGAAGTTGAAGCGCAGAGGTTCGCGCATCCGCAGAGGCCACGAGTGATCGATGACATCGGCCAGAAACTCGTTGCAGATGACGCCCAAGTTGTCCTTGTACTCTTGTGCCAACACTGGCCAGTTGCGGGAATAGTCTTGGAAGAGAATATACGGCGCTCGAGGATTGGAGTCCAGGGGCAGTTCGTTACCACGAATCTGGCGGAGGAGTGGCTCTACTTCATTGAATGCAAAGTCTTTCTTGGACTGGTCGCCGACGACGCCAGCAGCTGGAAGTTCGCTGGCGCCAGCAGGCATATCAGGGGAAAATGTGACTTTGCGACCCTGTTGGCGGAAGAGCCGTGCAAACCGTTCGCTCTCTTCTCGGACCCGAGCACGGAGCTTCTGAGACGGTGTGCCCTTCGGACTAGACTGTCGAGCAAAGAACCGCTCGCCGAATGGGTTCTTGTAGTTGCCGTTGACGGCTGGTGTGACAAGATTGTTCGACGCGGTAAACAGCTCTCCCATCTCGAACCGCATCTCTTCGACTGTGTCTTTGGCAGACCCCATCTCCTTGAGCTGGCCCTCACATTGCTCCAGCGCCTGCTGTATCTGTCGGCGAAGGCTCTTGACATGTTTGCCAATGTGCCTCTGCAGTTGCGAGCTCAGTTTCTGTCGGAGAGCAGCAATCCCCCACATGTGCGGTGGTAGCGCAGACCATGCGCCACGGGTAAAGAACTCGGCTTCTCGACGCTCGCGGTCCTCAGGTGCCAGCCACTGCTCGCCTGGTCCTGGATTTAACAGCACGTACCAGCCAAGCCTGAAGTGATTTTCTTTGTCCTTGTTCGTGACTAGGCCGATGAACTTGTCTTCAAGGCCGATGCGCTCAGTCATGTCCGGCTTGGTCAGGACACCAATGGTGCGAGAGCCTTTCGGATCAAACTGCCGGGCCTTCTTCAGGATGGGAGCTTGAACGTAGTCGTTGTTGCCACCGACGACAGCCAAGATGACGGTTCGTGAACTCTTCATGTATTTCTCCGAGAGCGCTTCAATGACCTGTATATCGGCCTCGGATTGATCGCGGTTGGAGACACGCACCAACCCTGGAAGATCGACAAGCGTCAAGAGGGGCATGTCGGGACCGCTCTTCTCCACGACGAGGATATCTCGAGCGGCGAATCGACCGGGCATGTTTCGAGGAGCAATAAACTCGGTCGCATCCCGCATCATGGTCTCAAAGGGAAAGTCACCCGTCACGTTTCCTCCATATTGCGAGAGTTGAGTCTGCTCCTGGATCGGGCGGTGCTTGTCGGGAATAATCGACACTCTCAGAGTCGTTTCCTTCGATCGCCGCAGTCTAATCTCGGTGGCAAACCTAGTGCAGGCGCCAGCATCTCGAGGAAACGGTGTGCCTGTGAGGGCTTCGAGAACGGAGCTCTTTCCGGCGGACTGGTCTCCAACGACTACAATCTGGGGGAGTTTGACATTGTCGAGTTGGGCGAACTGGAGCTTGTCGATGAGATCCAGGAGTCCTTGTTGTTCGTTGGCGAGTCCTTGAGTGTTGAGCGAGGCATCAATAGAGGAGGCCATCTGCGGCTGTCTCATGGCGCTTCTTTGTTGATGTTCGATGGGGGGCGGAGATTGTGTATAGAGAGAACCCATTATCGGCAGAGCGGATGGAGGGGAAATGAATCAAGGAGAAAGGGAAAGGGGAAGAGAAGAAGATGCAAATCACAGGATGGTCGTCTTCATTATATTATATGGAGAGCGACAATACTCTGCCCTTGCGTGGTACGGTTAAAGCGCCTGGCAGGTTGCCTCAGCCAAGGTCCAGTCGGTGCCACTGGCCATCGCCGACTTGCGCGTCACGGTGGGCTGAACACTCGTCCGTCACATGTCGACACGCCCAGGTCCTAATACCAACCAGTAAGATGAAATCTAGTGCTGAGAAATGGAGAGTCAGCGACAACGGGTAGCCCTTCCATCCACTTGCCAGCCGTCGTCATCATGTGTGTCGTGTAAGTGGTGCACATCAAGCTGAAAGTTCTTGGTGGGTGTGGCGCAGCACGTTCGTGGCGGTGCATCTCCCTCTTTGGCTCGGCAGCAGAGTCATCACGCTCCCAATTCCCAACAAAATGTGCGAGAGCAACCATATTTTGCCACAATTGTTCCCGGCTGGTAAACTTCTGGTTTCCACTGAAAACATTCAACTTTCCTTTGTCCTGCTCAGGATGGCATGTTGCACGGCTGAATCACAGGCGGCGCCTCGTTTCTCCATCGCTAACCTGTGTTCCAGGCATCAGCATAGGGTCCTTGGCCAGCCCCTAGCCATCGGTAAGGCAATCAAATTGTTGCCTGGCGTCTTGCCGTACACCATCGAATCGAAACATCTTCGAAAGGGTACGTGGCTGTTGTCGTCCTCGACGCGTCATGGTAAGTCCACGTCGGATACCTGTTCCAGAGCGAAGTGGCGAACACGCGAATCTGTCACATCACGTGACGTCGTTGTAGCTCGATGAATCCAAGTTTCTTGGAGCCCCATCAACTGCCGGAATTCATTCAGGGTTTACGGAGTACATCGAGTGATGTCTTGCAATGATGGGACCAAGCCAGTTCAAGCGATACTAGTCTGCGGTTGAATCAACGGGGCTTCGCATTCTCAGGTCAGATTATGTGACTACCCAAATCCCCTACTCCCTCCCCTCCTCCATTCCTATCGTCCGCCATCTCTGCATCAAACTCGAATCGCCATATAAACTTGAGTAATCCTCTAGACTCAGGTCCAAAGTCGGCGGCCGGGTTCCCGCAGGACTGGGACTCGGTTGCGGCGAGTGCGCAAGCGGCCTCTGGTCCAGTGCTCCATCCAGTTTAAAATACTTGGTTGGGCGGCCCAGAAGTCCGAATCGTGGCTTTATTTGTGGAGTAGAATCCGCTGCGACACCAGCTGCGTCCAACCTCGCCTCAGATCCAAACGCGGCATGGATGATGTCGAGCACGGGTGGCACCCAGAACAGCACGGCGACGATTTGCCCAAACGACCATCCGTCGTTGTCTATGACGTCCATGTTCTGGTATTCTCGGATGACGAGGTATTGGTATCCCAGCGCAAAGCCAAACAAAAGGACCACGAGGAAAAGTGATAGGAATGACACCACTGGGCGTCGTAGGAAGGACACCGCTGCCGTCAAGCCGGGTACTTTGCCGCGATTGTTAGCTTTCTCCAATACTGACGTGTGACTTTCTGCCCGATCCTTGGAAACCGACGACATAATCTGTCGAACAAACACGACAGCAAATACAAAGGTGGTCCACCCCCAAATCGCCGGCATTGTGTTGATGTTGGGTATGGGTCCCCTGTTGAAGAACTTGTCGAGGTATGCCAGCGGCTCAATTCCTGTCAGTTGCCGACAGAGCGCCATAGCTGAAGACCCCCCACATGATGTGGCATGAAAAATGCTTTGCAGTCCCTGCGTCAACAGCCCAGGCCTGGTTTGCGCCGCAGAAAGGTTCCTGCACAGCATGAAAAAGGTCACACTGTTCAGCGAGTAGGTGATGAAGACGAGCGTAGTCGAGAACCAGGATCTGATGCCGTGACTATGACTGAGCACGAGGGTGAGTACAGGTGGCAGGAATCCCATGATGGACACGGCGACGAGGGCATAGCCATTCAACGGGCTCACGGACGAAGGGCTCATCGCGAATGTTGCGATGGCGGCCGTCACTATCGCCGACGTTAATTTGTCACCTCATATCAGACGCATCGCCGCAAGAACTCACCTCCGAAGTACGTCTGAACAGTCAGGAAAGTCGAGAATGGCTTCTTCAGCTTCTCCACCATCTGCGGTTTACTCCCCGGTGTCTTCCAGAGTTGCCATCCAGCCGACGCAAGGATAGCTGCCGAGCAAAGGATCAATGTTACAGCTTGAACATAATACGAAGTAAGAACCTGTCACAGAGACGCCATCGTTAGCTCCACGTGTCGCACAGCATGCATACTGCAGCGAGACTCACACCAATGCCCAAAACATCCTGATCCGCGTACGGCAGTCCGCAGGTGTTATCACAGAGCCGGCTACACAAGCCAACGACCCCGCGTTATTATTCGCAAAGTTGAAGTTGAGTCTATTCGGCGTAGCGAGGAAGTTGTCGATGGCGCACGCCTCCTTGCACTTCGACGGCTCGCGGGTAATGTCGCATGTACTTGCAAAGCACGACGCAATCTGAGAATTGACCATGGTGATATTCGCATCTGGCTTCGAGTGGGTCGTGAAGAAGGATCCTAGCTCACGGCTGTGATTGCTGTTGGGGACTGCCGCAGCAGCTTCAGCGAGGTTGGTGCACACGCCGAACAGCGTCATGCTGTCTTTGTTTGCGCCATCCTTGGATGGTCTGCCGTACTCGATGGGGTCGGCGTCAACGCCGTCGGGTAGTGCTTGGAACAATCTCGTCATGTTTCGACAGTCTTTAATGCAATCGCCCGACGGGCAAAACTTGTTAAACGGCGCGCTGAAGAAGTCTTCCTCGGGAATGGCAGTGAGGTTTGCGACATCGAAGAACTGGACAAAGGTTTCCACCTCGGCGTAGGGTTCTTTGTCGACGGAGGCAGGCACCGTGGGGTAGGGTTTCATGTTTACTTCAGGATGTCGTACAGCCTACCAGGCAATGAGAGGAACGATGAGTTGAGGATTTGTCGCGGTTCAATGGGTCCTTTGACTTTTTTAAACCACGTCCCTCCAGAGCCTCAACTGCATCCCACCGTTCGTCCAACTAACATGGCCAAGACATCTTAGCCTCCTCGCTGCAGCCAAAAGGAGGCTCTTACCCAAGACCAAGCCATCATATCATGCATATGTGCAACAAAATCAGCCTTACGGCCTTTTTCTGCCCCCATATCCAGCGGACGGGCGGCAATGAGAGGCGTCCAGGCAGTGCGCTAGATTACCAGGAGGGCATAGTGCTGCATGCTGACCAGCCTGACCACCCATATTAGGAACTGATGAGCGGCTCGGTTCCTCTGTTCAGGGCTGCCAAGTTGTATGTATGGAGAGCTGGAGAGGCTCAAGCAGGAGATGTGTCCCTGAATAGGCCTTGTGGCTGACCCTGGCGCCATTTGCAGCGATCACTGCGCTAGTCACCAACCAGCATGGCACGCGCGCTGACGTCGGCGGCCGTAACAACCAATTCAGCCGCCTAAAGGATTCATTCATAACTACAACTTCATGCTAGTGGCCGACGGGTGCACAAGATCTACGAGAATCTTCACTCAAGCGATGCAGACGAAACGTGGAAGAAGTTGTTCGCAAATTGCCTAGAGCTGGCCGTAACTAATATTGGGCTACTCACTGCCAGACCTCGGACTGCGCTTAACCTATGGCTGGCGGACTACAGGTCATTTCTCCCCAGCGGGCGCATAGCCTCACTTGGATCGTCAGTCGGTGGCTTGACGAAGCGCGCTGCGTCCGAGACCGATCTTCACCAGTCACAGGCCTGTTCGCGTGATCCCATGGCGAGCATCTTGACGGCCAAGAGCGCGCTCTGCCCATGTAAAGCCCACCAGTCTGGTACTTGTAGTGCATTTCTGGAATATTGCAGGCCCCTGGCCTCTCTCGCTGACCCATGTCAGAGGACCCCCCTTCAAAGTGCCTCTTCAGAGGCAGCACTACTAATTGCTGGCATTCCACGTCTATTTCTCAGCCGCTCACCATCAGGGCGGGAAACAACATTGGAGAGCATCATGGTACGTATGAAAGGCGCAAATAAGACTGACCGCCAAATACGCCTAGCAATCCATCTTTCAGCAAGACGGCGCAGGTCCATCCAGCACGCTACGAGCCGCCACGGCCTCTCAGAATGATAGACTCTGGGTATTGTTCATGCTCGCTAAACCACAAAAGAGTCGACATTACTGAAACATGCTCCTCGCAATTGCTCTCCGCCTCTTCCGTCTACAGTGCTCCCTGTCACACATCAGCTTAGGCCGTCGGAACGGGCACTTAACGGGGGACTTACTCGTACGTGCGATACTCTTCGCCTTTCACCACTTCACCACTGTTAGCTTGCTGGTCGCATCGCCACATCTCGTCTACAGCAGAAACGCACCCTTGTCCTTGAACTTCTCTCTGGGCGGGTTCGTCCCCGCCATTTCCCACCACTTCCGCAGCACCCAGGCCGTGACCAGCCCGTCCCTCTGCTGCGAGGTCATGTCGGCCGTGATGGCCATGCTCAGTACGCCATACCGCAGGATCTCTCTGGCCAGCAGGCGTCCCTGGCCGTCGCTCCACTCATAGATGACTCCGTGGTCGTCCGTCTTCACCGGCCGCACCGCTTCGAACAGCACCGCCTCCGTCGCATGCAGCTTGTCGTCTCTCTTGCTCCGCTCACACCTGGGAAAGTGAAAGCGCTTCCTGCCGGTCACGCCGCTGCCAGACATGGTGATGCCCATGTGCGGCGGCGCGCGGCGCGTCTGCGCCTCGGCCAGGAAGACGAAGTTGGCCAGCTCCCACTTCTTCGGGTGCAAGAGATTGACCATGGACCGTTTTTTGGGTTGGGCGCCCCCCGACTGGCTTGATGCATAGTCCAGCTTCTCCAGGACAACCTTGTGGTCCGTGTCCGTCAGGTAGTCGACGTGATGCGACAGCTCGTAGATGGCCTGGCCAGAGGTGTGTCCGCGGTGGATGAACCGATGGACCATGTACAGCGTCTCGGGCTTGAAGGTATACTCGGGCACGGGCACGGGCACGGGCATGGCCGATTTCGTCTCTGCTGCCTCGGAATACGCGGGCGGCCGGTCGCCAAGGCCTGCGTCGCCAAGGTCTGCATCGGCATCCGCCACGTTCTTCCCTAGCTGGAGCATTTTCAAACGGAAAAAAAAATGCCTGCGTTGTGGTTCGGCCGCTTGTTTGCTCTCCGATGGGCATGCCAGGGTTGTCTGCTCGCTGCTGTGAGTCCGGGGGGTTCGGGGCGACAGACTGTGTAGTGTGTGCCCTATAGTGAGTCCTGACTCCGCGTGTCAAAATACGGCAGCATTCGGCGATGGTCTTCGATCTGAGTGTAAGCAAGGTTCTTTGAACGGATTCGCCCCAGTGGTCTTTAATCTAGAGGCAGGCAACCGCTTTGAAGGGACACACCGCAATATTTAAGATGCATTTCGCATCGTTGTTGACCAGTGCGCCGGGCGGGGGATCGTCACTTGACGTGACTAGAGCGTATAGCGTATCACCAGGCTGAATCAATGCTTGGCAGCTGAACGTCTGGTGAAGTCGACGCCGAGGTCAACCAGCTCAGGCACCGTGCCAGAGAAGGAGAAATAGGCACACGTTTCTTTTATTTCCTTTGATTTTTGTTCTCGCCATCTTATCGGAGACTTGTGGTAAACGCTACCCATTCAATAATATCTCCTGGTGTTTGCACATCTCACCCACACCCACGCTCAGCTACCCTGTACTAGCACCACGGCGCGCACCACCCGCCAGAACGGATCGCGCCTACCCAAAGCGCCCAAATGCGCATGGCCTCATATTCCCGCTTCCAAACCACGGAGCATCATAATTCTTCAGCACGGGATTCCCCCATCCGAAAGAGAGGCCGGTGCTGCGGTAGAGCGGCAGCAGTGCTCCAGCAGCCAGCGGGACTCTGACGGGGCGTGGCGAAGCGTGCTGGTTGGGCTTCGCTGGTGCTGCGCCACGTCCGGATTAGACCCAAACCACGTGCTGCGCCCCCGTCGAATGCGCCCCAGCGACACCCAGTCCCCATCGACCGCCAATACGCTCCAGCGCTTCAGCGTCCATGTGTTTCTGCTGTTGCTGCCCTGGATCCTGCACCAACACGCCGTAAGAACCTTGGAAATAGACGCGACAAGCATATCAAGAAGGGAAACCGCCCCTGGACGCTAACCCATATCAAGTCATATCTTGTACTGGGACCAACTCCAGGCAGCGTTGTTGGAGGAACAACATCCCAGAGCGTGAATGCTGATAATAGTGCATGCTCCTCCACAAACACCTTGTTTGCCAGCGCTCGCTTGCTCGGAAAGCTGTCAGTCAGCTACTAGCACACGCTACTGGCTGACACACAAGCTTCTTGATTCCATCAGACAGCCAGTCTAGTCTCCTCTCGTCTAGACTGGCACGACTGGCAAAGTGCTTGCAAACAGCCATATGCCAAGCACCTAGGCTCGCCAGTCCACTCCACTGAACAACCACCGCAAATCCCGCTGTATTCCCATACCCGAGCCTTGGCACCTCCAGATTCCAGCTTCAACCTCCACGCCTACCAGCGTGTCCCACCGCCATGCGAACATTGCTCCGTACATGGCGAAAGGTTGCCCCGGACTCCATTGATGCCGACAGAGGAACCCACCCAAGCTTACGGCTCGTGCGCCGAACCCAGGTCGTACCGTGAGATGTCAAGGGCGACGAGGGGTCAGGATGAGGAAACATGTCTGACGGGGCCCGCATATCGGCTCGCTACCGAATGGCTGCTCGATAAACTTGGACACTCTCACCAAACGCCACTGTCTGTTTCTCAGTAACCTGTGGGCCCCGTTCTCCATGAAGATCGCCATTACTCGCATGTGCGCAATTCAGAGGCACAAATCGGGAGCGTCAAGCGGTCATAGACACGACAATCTCGTGGCTGTGAATGGCTCTTCTACCACCGGGAGCCTCAATTCCGGATTGTACGGCATCGCAATGACATGCTAGAGTTCCATTGAGCGCTCTCCAAATGACTAGCACCGCGCACGTTCACGCCGGCAATGAAGATCATTAGGAATCCCCAGCGATGACTCGTCAATCCGCAAGCCAGGCTAGGAGCTGAGGGCCAGGGAGCTGGGTAGAGCTCGAGCTCACGGCTCCCATCCATCAGTGTAACCCAATCCGGCCATCTCGCAATTACACATCCATGACGACCAAATCACTCAACTGCCCATCCAGAAACACAAATCATCCAGTGCCTCAGCACGCGCTAGATAGCAACCACCACCAATGAGGCGCAACCCTCACCCGGACCGGTTAGGCCCTTCGGCACCTCACTCTCCGGCCAGCAAGCCACACGGTTGGCTGTCAGACGAGGCGGAGCCACCTCACGACCAACACCGTTCGATAAAAATAACCCGGCAAATGAGCGCGTTTTGTAAGCCGTGCTATTATCTCCACATGCCCTGTTGGGCCGCTTCCTTCACCGCGACACGGCACCGTCGGCCAGTCGTCAATTCTATATCCGGACAACGGCAAAGACTGGCTTACCACTACACACTGCGGCCAATAACGATGCCCCAGCCTCGCAGGTGTCTGTGTTGGGCCTCTCGGCAGGAGATTGGGGACGGGTGTAGCTCGAAGACGCAGATAAATAAACATGCTTCTGCCCTGCTGATCCGGTCCATTCATTCCATATCCACTCACATTCATCAATCCTCGACTTCGACTTCATCACAGCATCCTCAGCTACTCACCTGCAGCAATCTAGCATTCCGTCTCACCACTTCCACACATAACCATCCATAATGGGTCTCCGCAATCTCGTCTTCACCTCCCTCTTGGGACTCAGCGCCGCTGCCGTCATCCCCACCAACAACGGCTTCCCTTCACCAAACGCCCAGCAGGAGCTTCAGATCGCGGCAAAGGCCGGTGGCCTCCTCCCCGGCGGCGGTCTACCCAAGAAGCTCGGTGCCAACTCCATCACGGCCTTCCAGCTCATCACCGCCAATGAGCTCTTCGAGACGGCATACTTCAGCTCGCTGCTCAAGAACATCACCGACGTCGCTCCCGGGTACAAGGCCAAGAACAAGGCCGAGCTGGAGAAGGTCTTCACCACCGTCCTGGCTGTTAGTACTCACCTACGCACTCTCCGTGCATGACCATGGCTAACAGACCCGCAGCAAGAAGAGCAGCACGCAATCGCCGCGCAAGCAACTCTCGGCAGCGTCAAGGCATTCACGCCGTCCGCTTGCAAGTACCAGTTCCCCGTGAACACGCTCAAGGACTCCATCAACCTCGCCGAGACCTTCACCGCCCTCGTCCTCGGCGCGCTTCAGGGCGCCAACGTCCTGTTCGCCAAGGACGGAGACTTTGCGCCGATCCAGACCATCTCTTCCGTCATCGGCCAGGAGGGCGAGCAGAACGGCTTCTACCGCATCTCTGCCAACAAGGTGCCGTCTGAGTCGCCGTTCCTGACCTACGTCCCCGCCCCATTTGCCTGGTCAGCCCTGCAGAGCTTCGTCGTCCCCGGCTCTTGCCCCTACGAGCTGAGCAAGGTCAACCTCCCCATCTTCCCGGGCCTGTTGACCAACGGCGGCGCCGTCGCCTCCATCGAGCCCAAGGACCAGAAGCTTTCCTTCTCCGCCGACCTGTCCTCGTCCACCGCTGCCGACAAGTACGTCAACACCGACGGCAAGGGGCTCTACCTCACATATATCACCGGGCAGCAGCTCCCCATCTCCGTGCCCATCAAGAAGGTCACCTGGTGCAACAAGGAAATCACCTTTGAGGCCGACTTCCCCTTCACCAAGAACGTTATGCAGGGATTCAGCCACGCTGCTCTCACCACCTCCAACAAGTTCGCGACGGCTGACGATGTGGTGGGCGCCACTCTTGCTGCCCCCGCCATCATCCAGGTCAACGATGCTGCGACTGCGTCGTACTAAATGAGGGAGCCTGTCGACGACGGAGCAGAGCACATATGCATGGTAATTAGATGAGGTTGAGATAACGATCGTGTCGATTGTATTATACATTATTGTACATATAGTTTAATTAAAAATCCTAACGTCTTGAACATGATTCGGTCCAAAAATCTTTCGTCTGCAGTAGTGAACATTGGAACGAAGCTGGTCTGGTGCGTCATGGTGAAGTAATGTGGGCGATAACTATCAACGGAATTGCGTTGCATCTGCGTAAGATGGAAAGTCGTCGAGCATGTTGCCAATGTGTTTTGGGGGATTGAAGTCTGCATCGGCTCTTTCCTCGTTGGGCCGCTCATTTTCTGGAAGCATCTCTGTATGGCCTGAGGCGACGACAATCACGACATGTAAGGTGTGACACGGCGCACCTGCACCAGCGGTCACCACAACACCAGAATGCTATTCTCCTCCAACAACCCTACCAACTTACGCATCGAAGCAATCTGAAAAAATAGTCCTCGCCGAAACCCCTCTCTCCGTACTCCCTCGCATCTCCGCAACAGCCATGCCCCCGTCCAAAACCTACCCTCCAACCCTCAAAGCCGAGCTCTCCAAGTCCGCCAAACTGTCCAACCTCCAAGCAGGACTGCCCCCAATCATGCGGGCAGCCCCCGTTATCGCCGTCTTCGCCGGGACTGTCATTGCGGGGAGGACGAACAGCCGCAACATGGTTGAGGAGGCCCTCATTGGACCCGATGATGCATTTTGTCTGGCGGCCCCAGCTGATGCGGACATCCCGGTCGCAGTCACGGCTCCCGCGTATCGAGCTGAATGGATGCAGCAGAGGAACAGTGCCATTTGTGGGACATGCTGGCTGGGAAAGGAATCTCTGTTCCATGTTGCGCGGCCTGAGAATGCCTGGGCGCAGTCATGGCACCAATCGCCTGGGGATATTGACACGCCATTTATGTCCTCGTTATTATCACCACACATCCCTTCAAGACACGGGGCACAGAGGTCAAGAAAGTTGGCTTCCTTTGTATAACAGACGCGTGAAGGTGTAAAGTATGTTTAATATTTAGCGTAGCGACCCTCCCTCCTCTTAAAAAGAGAACTTATTTTCTCTACATCCTATATCCTACATGTCTTGAGGGGTAACCTCATATCTCGTGGTGGCTGTCTTGAATAAACTACTACAGAGCCACAAAACCTTGTCAATGCGTCGCGCATGAACATACCCATCTAGAACTTGCATATTGTAGCCTCTACTTACTCTGGCGCCGACAGGGCCTTTCGCCTCCAAGACCCAGGCGCATCCTCAAAGCCATCTTGCCATCTCATCTGTGGAGGCCGCAAATAAAGGTCCTCCCAATCGCCAGGCTGGCTCAAATCATCCAGCAAAGTCACGTAATCGTCGACCTCCATGTACATCCAGCCCACATTCTCAAGATCATTTTCCGTCACTCCCCCTTCCCATGCAGAGTCCTCCTGTATTGGTCCCATCTCCTCAATCTCCTCCGCAGAGTAGCTCTTCCCAGACCCCGTTGCCCTTTGCACAATTTTGACCACAGGGCCACACTTCTGATCCATAGATTCCAGACACACCTCATCCACGACCAAAAAGAAGTTATAGCGCGCACCGTAGGAATACCCATACATCTTCCCCCTCTCATCAGCTACAATCTCCTCTATAGAGGGACGCTCGCTGTCTTTGCAATTGCGCCTGTACTCGTCTATAACCCACTTGGAGAACATATCATGAAGTTGGTCCAGCGTCGCCCCCTCCAACTGGCTTCTGTCCTCTACTACCTCAAACCGATGCCTTGGAAATAAATGTTGATTGATGGGTTGGTCATGTATAGACTTGACTTCCCGGCGCAAAAGATCAAGCATTCGCTCCCACGCCACATCATCGCCGTACGCAACTCGATATATAAGTAGGCCCCAGGGTGCATCGGAATTAAATGTATGGTGGCTTAGTGTCTCCTCAAGTGCCCTCAGCGGATCAACAAATCTTTGCGATATTTCCTCTATGTATGCCTCGCGAATCTTGTCCTCGATGGGATGTTCTTCCGCGACAGCCTGGAGCGCCTTGCTCACAAGCTCAGCGTTGTACTCCTTGACCTCTCCCAGGGCTTGAATCCAGGCAGCATTGTGCGCTTCTAGGCGTCTGTAGTCATCGGCGGTAAGTTTTCTTGTTGCCATTTTGGTATGGGTGAAACGAGCAGCCTTGCTTGGTGTGCGGCTGGCACTGCTTTTGGGAGGCTGCCGTGGAAAAGTACCGGACGCATATCTCGGAGTGACGGGAAACTGGTGCTCCAGCCAATTGCATCTTGAAAGATTCCTCCAGAGGGGGGGTCGTAACAACAGAAGCATGGTGTGCTGAGTGGAGGTGGAACAAATTGGTGGTGAAGTGAGGCAACTTTGAGAATACTCATGCGTAGCTGGTTAGAGTGGTGAAGGAATTGAAATGTGGGTCAAGATTGAAGAGGCCGCTCGAATGAGATGTGAGGTCGTACAAAGGGTAATAACACTCGCAACTTAAGAGCCGCTCTAAATAATGAAGAGAACTTGAACGATTATTTGTAAGGACTACAAAGAAGTAAAAAAAAAGATGGTAAGCTCAACGCACCACATCAAGCTGTATTGTGTGTCCATCTACGCTACAGCAGACACATGGAAGTAGTAATAAATAATATGCAGTATTTCATACAGCATCCTCTTCCCTCTTGAATAGCAAATCAATGACGAGCTATTTTATCCTGGGTGACCATGTCTGCCAATGCATTTGGGTTGACCACTGGCTGCTTCACTGCAAGTCGACTTAGCCTCTGCAAGTCCACACAACCCACAGCAAACCGATTTTCTGATTGCAACACCTTCATCACACACTCAAGAACAGCGGATACCATAGATAACCTCCTCAGCTCCGCAACCATCCATCCATACCCCGAAACCGCGATCAAAAGGTCCGGCCATCCCAGAAAAACACTGCTGCATCGGACACCACGATCAAAAGGCCCCAGCGCCCCCGCAACGGCGCACATCCGGGCGGACCGGGGCGATCCTTCAACTCGGCACTCCACGAAGCTGAAGGCTCCCAGGCCAGCTCTTCGCTGTTAGTGGATTGACGATGAGGGGCCTTCGCGTAGTCGGTACAAAAGACCCCTGTTCGAGATGCTCAAAAGTCCCTTGATCCCAAACCATAAGGACGAATGTCTTCTCGTGCGCCACCGAGCGATCACTCCCAGTCACACGGAACTACTCCAGAATGCAAAGTGAGATATCATCTTCCGCGCAGAGAAACCCATCCACACATAGGGGCCTTTTGCGCTTTGCGGGCCTTTTGTATCGGCACTCTCATCATGGTGTTTTGTCGACTCGCCTCCAATAGAAATGATGCCATTGCCGACACGGCAGGTGCGGCCAATTAGACGATGGAACTTTGGGAAATGTCCCATTAATATGCGCAGCCTGACCGCCGGATGCTATGTAGTATCAAAAGGCAAACGGGTTCCATCTTCAACAAGTCACCTTGTGCGCCATGCTCTGGGATGCCAGGGTGCCATGTTGGATTCAGCCTCGCTTCAAACAGCCAAACACGTTAGGGCGTATTCGGGATGGAAGGGATCCATCAGCGAGTCTACAAAAATTCCAGTCTATATTAGTGCTGCCATACGGTAGCACATCTTGGGCAGAGAGCGCGCGGATATTTCTATAAGCAGCGTCTCGTCGCAGTGATGCACTCGAGACCTTTCCATGCCCACCTGTGAGAGCATCTTTGCTTGCAAACGAACATCGTCATGGCATCGCCGGCTGAGAAGAGCAGCACACTTGTAGGTGCTGGTGGTCCTGATGGCGAAAACACTGTAGGTAACAAGCATCGTCTAGGCACCGTGTTGGCGGCACTCGTAATCTTTCGTGATCTATACTCACCCGCATCCTAGACCAACCCAACAAGCCAAACACAAGGCGACCTCCTAGAACAAGACGTCAAGCAGTTTGAGCGAGATCTAGTTGTCACAGAAGATGACCTCCTCGAGGCAAAAGAGACTGCAGCAAGCTACACTCTCGAATATGTCCGCCAAGTACGTTGAACTCTCTCCTCAACACGCAGCCTCAAGTACCACACCACAGCTCACAAAATCTAGACATTGACTAAAGTCTACGACTTCCACCGCAATGACTCCAATTTTCCAGCATCGGCAATCAACAAGATTGAAGAGTTCATCAGTACGTGTCACATCAAGCTCAGTACGCCGGCCGCCTGCTAATCCCTCGCAGACAACGATGCCATATTCAGCGACCCCGAGAAACACGAACACATCATCGCAGAGATGAAGATCCAGGCCGCCCTCATCACCAACAATTCCCCTTACGCTGCCGTCCGGTCCATCGTTGACAACAAAGACGACCCAAACATGCCGTGTTCCACCATCCGCGCCTGGGTCATTGGAGTGTTCTTCTGTGCTGCCTGCAACTTCGTCAACACCTTCTTCAGCATGCGATTGCCGGGCATCTCGGTCGGAGGCACCGTGCCTCAGCTGCTATCCTACCCCCTGGGCCGGTTCTGCGCGAGTGTTCTTCCAGACGCTGGCTTCACTGCGTTTGGTGTCCGTCACAGTCTCAACCCAGGACCCTTCAACCGCAAGGAGCACATGCTCATCACCATCATCGCTAGTACAGCAATGGACCAGCCGTACACCGATATCATGATCTGGGTCCAGTACCTGCCACAGTTTCTCAACCAGCATTGGGTCCTGAGTTTCGGCTATCAGATTTGCGTTGGCCTAGCCATCAACTTCTTGGGCTACGGCATTGCGGGTTTCCTTCGAAGTTTCTTGATACACCCGTCATACTGTCTTTGGCCATCTGCTCTCGTCACCGTTGCGCTCAACACTGCATTCCACTCCGGCGGCGACGACACAGCGCCGGTCTCAGGGCCATTCAAAACCCAGTGGCGACTTTCTCGCATGAAACTCTTCCTCGCCGCATTTGTCGCCATGTTTGTATACTTTTGGATACCCAACTACCTCTTCACTGCCCTCAGCATGTTTGCCTGGATGACGTGGATAGCACCTAGCAATGCCAATCTGGCGACCATCACAGGTAGCGCAAGCGGACTGGGGCTGAACCCAATCCCGACGTTTGACTGGAATATGGTGACCGGCTTTATCGCGCCTCTCGAGGTTCCCTTCTTCGCGACCTTCAACTTATTTGCCGGGGCTCTGCTGAGCTTGGTCTTTATACTTGGCTTTTACTACAACAATACCTTCTCAAGCAGCTACATCCCCATAATCTCAACGCGTCCGTGGGATCGCTTCGGGCAAATGTACAATGTCAGCGCTGTTTTGGATGACCGGGGGCTGTTTGACGCTGAAAAGTACAAGGCCTATTCGCCTCCATACCTATCTGCCGGCATTCTCACCAATTACACCTTTACTTTTGCCGCCTATGGCGCAAGCGTTGCCTTTGCCGCGCTGTATTACCATAAAGGAATAGCTGTGGGACTGCGCGGCCTCATCAACAGCTTCAGACGAACATCACAAAATCAACATGATGGGGACTTCGACGTTCATTATCGCCTAATGAAGGCGTACCGCGAAGTGCCACAGTGGTGGTACCTTGTCTGTCTCGCCCTTGCCTTCATAGTCGGATGCGTTGGCGTCGGCGTCTGGCCGACAAACACGACCCCTGCAGTCATCGTATATGGCATCGCCATGAGTCTAGTCTTCGTGATTCCCTTGGGCATCATTCTAGCAACAAGCGGGGTAAACATCGAAGTCAACGTCCTCGCCGAGTTCATTGGTGGTGCAATTGTCCAAGGCAACCCAGTCGGGCTGTACTTCTTCAAATCATTTGGCTTCATACCCATTTACCAGGCTTTGGCTTTCGCCCACGGTTTGAAGCTTGCCCATTACCTTAAGATCTCTCCCCGTATCACCTTTTGGGGACAGATGGTACCAACGTTTCTCTCCACCTTTGTCAGTGTTGGCGTGCTCAACTACCAGCTTCGTATCAAAGATATTTGCACCCCGTTGGCTCCGTCCAAGTTTGTATGTCCTGGAGTCAGCGTATCGTTTACGGGCGCTGTGTTATGGGGCGTAGTTGGTCCAGGCAGGTTGTGGGGTGCTGGTGGCCAATACACAGCGACACTTGTCGGCTTCCCGGTCGGGGTTGTCATGGTCTTGATCTTCTGGAGCCTCAGCAAAAGGTTCCCCAAGAATGGACTTCTTCGAAATGCCCATCTACCAGTTCTGTTCCAGGGGGGATATCTCTGGGCTCCATTGAACATGAGCTATTTGTGGCCGGCTGTGGTTGCTGGCGCATATTCGTGGGTTCATCTTCGGCGTCGCTTTCTCGCTTTCTGGAGCAGGGTACGTCTCATGCCGCCTCCCAAAAGCTTCTCATTTGTTCAATATTGACCTGTGAATAGTACAATTACGTCTTATCTGCAGCACTCTCAACAGGCATTGCGCTTTCCGCTATCATACAGTTCTTTTCTGTTCAATACAAGGACAAGTCACTGGTTTGGTGGGGGAATACCGTTGGTGGTGAAGGCTGTGATCTCATGGGTGGATGTCCTCGCAAGATGCTTGGAGAAGGCGAGTACTTTGGTCCTGGTCCGGGGGCATTCTAGAGGACACCAACCAGTGTGCAGTTATTGGTTCAAAGTAGCATGGGATGAAAGACTGACGTACAACACACAATTGGGACGACCTCCAGCCACTTTATTTGTTTCAAGTACTGAAGCGCAGTATGACACCTCCGAGGATCAAAAAGAGCAAGTCAACTTGAACTAGCAATTACACACCCGGTTACTTCTTACATGTTTTCAACCTCGGCCATGCGTAGGATGAATTCCTCTTGAAGCCGCCGCAGATAAGCTGGAAGAGTTTTCTCGCTGCCGTGCTCCTTGGCTTGCTGAAGGGCGTCGTACAAGTTAAGAATGAGCTTGCGTCGAGCTACGAGTTTTCGGGACTCAGACGTCTGCATCTTTGCTTCTCTCTTTCGACGCAAATCGTTCGAAACTTCTTCGGCTTTCTTAGTGAAGCTTTCGGGAAACCCCATTGCGCGGGCTAAATTAATACCGTAGTGCATGGTGTCGTCTACCATGCCTGCAGCGGCTTTGTACGTCATTGTCATATCAGGATGCCCATTGTCATTGGTGGAGCATTCTGTAGCTAGATGGAGATTGAGCACGCCTGGTTGATCACCAAGAACTCGGGCAATATCAACAAAATGGGTTGCAAACCAGACAGACGCCTTGCTCTCCACCAGAGCCTCAGCCATGGCAAGAGCCATGGAAAGGCCATCTACGGTCCCAGTTCCGCGGCCAAGTTCGTCGATTACTGCAAGACTTTTCTCGTCAATGTTTCTCAGCATAAATGCCATCTCTCTCATTTCGACGCCAAAGGTCGACAGGCACGCCTCAAGGTTGTCATTGGTGGAGACCCTTGCGAAAATTGTGTGTATGATGGTGAACGAGGCGTATTCGGCCGGAACAAAACAGCCAATTTGTGCCATGATCTGGAGCATTGGCACGGCTCGTATATAAGTGGTTTTGCCACTCATATTGCAGCCAGTCACAGTGTGAAAGCAATACTGTTCAGTTGCGTAGTAGTCGTTTGGAACGAAATCGCCCCCCATTGTCTGCAAATCGTTCAGCAAAAATAGATTACGGCATTAGGCTCGTTTGCCCGCCTGTTTGTACTTCCTACCTTATCCAGGATTGGGTGACGGGCAGCTTTCAGAGCAAAGGTGTCTGTAATTTCGGGACGGACATAATCTCGAGTTGTTACCAATTGGCCAAAGGATGCAATCATATCAAGTAGAGCTAATGATTCGCAAACTCGAAACAGAGGTGCAGTTTCTTGACGTAGGCTGTGCGTGAGTCTCTGGACAACATCATCGCTGCGAATAACGACCTCATTTGATGTGTCAGAAAGACGCATGTTCAGTTTGACGAGATCCATGGTCTGGCATTCAATGTTTGCCTTTTTGCGAATGACATTGATGAAAATCACTGGTAGTGGATTCTCATCGAAATCTGTGGTTTTGAGTCGCAGCCAGTACTTTCGTCCATTGTCAAACTTCAGAGTTGCATTGACTTCATATATATCTATCTCAAATTAGCCAGAAACCCCGGTATATAGTTGTGTAGGCATGCACGAAATACTTTGAACATTGTCCACATGACGATGAATTTCCTCGGTGAGCTCCTTGTAGGTTTGTCTAGCAACATCTAGCATGCTGCTAATTCCCGACTTAACGGCGAATGTTCGCTGATTGCGAAGATCTAATGGCGATTTCATGTATACCACATCTGGCTCGATCCATTCTTGAATCTTTTTCAGAATCGGCACCGTGATATTTGGGTGGCACATGTCTCGAATCTTCACGAGCAGTGCACTCTGTGCTGGGCCTAAAGCTTTGAACACTCGCGGGACCGACTGCAGGAAGCTTTTCAGCATCAAAATTTGA
This sequence comes from Calcarisporium arbuscula, assembly GCA_009828645.1. Taxonomy (NCBI): domain Eukaryota; kingdom Fungi; phylum Ascomycota; class Sordariomycetes; order Hypocreales; family Calcarisporiaceae; genus Calcarisporium; species Calcarisporium arbuscula. Next base: position 524,921 of record WBSA01000021.1, on the reverse strand, counting down.
CCAAGCTGTTCGTCCACCTGATGAATATTTTCCGGCGGTCGAAACAATAATAAGCTGTATAAAATTAGCGTGTAGAAATGAGCGATTAGAAGAAACATTACCTTTGTGAGCACTTTCTCAACATCAAGAAACGGCTTGAGGGCTGGGGTTGTAGTACTGTTAGAGTCTGACCATCGTAAACGGCAGAATAGGAATCACACCTTTTCGTATTTCACGAAACATCTCTTCGTTGGTCGTAAGCTCTTCAAGAGCATCGTAACGCGGATATATAAACGTATCTGGTCGCGTGGAAGGCTGGAGAATGTTGTTACGGAGTATGCGAGATCCCATTGGCGTTAAAGTGTGATTCAATAGACCGAAATATAGCTGTCTTTGGACTTCGAACTGATGAATTGCGCATAATCTCAAGAGGAACGAATGGCAAGATATGTCTATCATCATTGTGTCTTCTTGATGGCTGGTAAGCTAATTCCTGATTGAGTGGCGGTGGCGAAACTAATTGAGAAGTGGTTTTCAAAATGACTTCAGTGCCTAAAACATAATCCAGCACAGCAGTGCTACCATAATTGAGAAATTTAGTATATGCATACAGCGACAAGCGACGTAACGGCGGAGAATACTTGCCCAGGATGGCAACTTTGATCGGTGCGACGTGTCAGCATCGAAGGCCAATTGTTTAAATGTAATCCAGGCCAGCTTTTCGGACCATGTCCGCCGCTCTCAGCACGTCACGCTGAGCATCTGGAACAAGTTCCTCATCAAATCGTACATCGTACTGACATTACTAGGGGGGCCAGATAGTAGACATGCAGACAATTCTCGAAGGGGAAGCCATCTGGATTTGTGGATCGTTTTCACGTAAGATTGGTTGTCACATATCCTGTGGCTAAGGAAGAGTGACTTTCACCCAAAAGACCCTTGACAAAGTCCAAGCCAACAGAAGGCGTTACACCACGGCTTCGCTGATAGCACACACATGCTACTGGAGGCTTCATTAAGCCAAGATTGATGAACGCAGTCTGTCGCCCGAGACTTTCTGCCCCGACGCACTGCTGTGAGTATCCCTGGCCCGTTCGAAGGTTGATTCATAGAAGTACCAGCCGCGTACTTGCTATGGTTGTGAAGACTGGGAGTTCTATGAGTTTCTTCTGCGCCCTTAGTGTCGGGAACGTGGTCGACCAGTGGTCGAGCGACTGGCACAACTCTGTGGAAAAGACCACTCTGAAGTATGGCGGACGAAAGGCGACAGTGGTCGGAAGACATGGTTCCCCTCCGATAATAGTGGCAGACCTGTCTCTGTTGGCGTTCAATCTGTAATTTATTCAAGGCATGAACTACAAGTGATTTTGAGCGTCTTCAAAAAAGGTGTATTGGGAGTGGCATGGTTTAGGACGTGGATGTATGTTGAGGGCTACCAAGATTTGTACTTATGAAGTAGCATGTGATGTAAATGCACCAATGTATTTAGCAAGGTTAAATACCTCCATCCTGGCTCCCTTAATCTAGCATCGTCTTGGTATCCGGTGTGCCTCAGTGATGTTCTGTGATTTTACGCTGAAGTACCGCATTGATAGAGGAAAGAGGACAAACAAGAAGGAGCGAGCGATTAGGCGACGTGGTGTTGCCTGTTTCGGCATGCCGCAGTTTAGCCACTCGCTTGAAATTCGTCACCGCACCAGAGGACAACTTGAGGACAGTTTTGCCCCTCAGAATGCTCAACCCATGTCAAAATCCACACATTGCTTGACACCAAACCCGTACTTGGGGCACCCGGGCAGTCATTGTTCGGCATCCTAGAGTCCGGTCCCAGTGCGTCAAACTGGCGTTTTCAGAAACATACGATGAAATTGATGCGGGATCTCAGCGATCCGCATGGGCAAGGAAGGGTATAAGATTGTGAAGGCTCGATCTCACCGCGGGCGGATGGGCGGCGGGGGATGCGACACAAAACGAAATCGTCCGGTGTGATCTTGTCTGCGATCGCGGAGGTCGACCGTACAAGTGTATGGCTACAAAGCACAAAACTACGACGAAAAAGACAAACTGTCCGTGGAAAGCCAAGGCCGTCAACCGGAAAACCGTTGGTGGCTGGGTATTGACAATCACCTGCGACCAACACAATCATGAACCGGGGACGCCAGAGCCTATGACACCGGAAGAAGGAAGCGAGGCCGAGGACAATGACGCTGATGAAACAGAAGGTAAGCTAGCTATACAAGTACCTCATGGAGGCCCAGTGCACTGACTGTCGTAGATGGTGCACTCAGACCGGATGTCGAGACCGCTGCAGCCATGCAAGTTGCAGGTGTATCAGAGGCAGCTCTTCGCCTTACTGGCGACACCTTCCATCAACTCAAGAGCGAGTATCGCAAGATGTCCCAGGCTCACCGGCTGAATGCTCTCGCACAAATGCAGCTGCGGGTCGCCGCCATCTACGCTGTTCAAAACGAAGATGTCCAGCGTCAGCGGAGGCAAGAAGCTCAAGAGAAACGCCATCAGGAGTTGGATAGCAGCAGAAAGCATAATGCACCACAAAGGGGTCGTGCACGTCGCCAGCGACGACAAACAGTTACGTCGGAGCAGATATCGGGAACCTCTTTGATGACTTCCGACCAGCGCCATGACGAGCATGTTCAACAGGGTCAGCAGCAGCAGCAGGAGGATCACGACTTACAGCTCTCTGTAGCAGCTAATGAAACACATCAGTCCATGATGCAGCAAGCTCAATTCCAGTTGGACCAAACTCCGATGCAGCAGACTCCTGTTCCTATTCCGGGCATGACGATGGCACGATTTCAGCAATATTCCACTGGCCCGAAACAAGCTTAGGGACAAGGCTTTGGACAGACAATATGGCAGGGATGACGACTTTTAAACAACTACATGCTCACTTGTGCAAGTGAGAATGAGTGTTTCTCGCTATTAAATCCCGATGCACAATGCCTTGAGAGGCAACCCGGACATTACTAAGTAGACTTCACACGCGGTATTACCAGTGATGGGTTAAAGAGCGATCTCAGGAAGAATGGGCTAAGTGCCTATCTAAATTGAAACAGCGAAATGAGAGGCCGGAAGTAAGTGCAAATGAGAAGCAGAAATAGAAAACAAGGAATGAAAGGGGAGGAAAATAAGCTGTTGAAAAAGTCTTTCTGTAAGAACTAGCATCGCAACATGGCAAAGCAAAAAAGTTTAAGGAATGTGATGAGGGCGTTTTGACGTGCTGGCACTAACTAACTGGATGCAAGGCACAAATCCCAATTTAGCGGCAGTACGTCTCTCACCGCCAAAATTTACAGATTTTGCCGGGTTCTCCCCCACCTCTATCTAACATTTGCACTAGAGACCTCAAACAACAACGAAGTTTACGATTGCCCATATTTTCCACAGCCAACACTCTCCAATTGCGATAAAACACATTCACAATGGCCACAGCTCTACCTCCGCCGTCTAAGCGGCAGAAGAGGGAGGATTTGGCTCGCATGCAGCACCAGCAGGATGTCACAATCGCAAGTGGTCCGGCTGGGTCCTTCAAGGCCAGGTTTCTGGATAGTGATGGCAAAAGCATGGCCGACGTTATCGAGGTCCCTCTCGCTGACGCCTCCGAGAAGAATTTGTCGCTTCTATTGAACACGCTCATGGCTCGGGTATGTTTATCATTTTTTGACACTCCAATGGGGATGCGAAACTGACCATCGGCTCAATATAGGATAGAGAAGATTTCCTCCCTTATCGTTTCCGCATACACCATTCCCGACTCCGATATCATAGTAGATCAGTATCCCACCGACCTTCTGCAGTTGCTAAGAAATCATGGAATTGACAACCCCTTCGAAACAACGATCACACTAAGTGCGGAACCGCAGGCTGTTTTCAAAGTGCAAGCGGTCACTCGCATGTCCCACAAGATAGCTGGACACGGTGAACCCATACTCTGCTGCCAATTTAATCCCGCCAGCAGCAGTCGTTTGGCCACAGGTTCAGGGGATAAAACTGCCAGGATATGGGATACAGAAACGGGCACCCCTAAATTCAACCTCTCCGGCCACACACATTGGGTGCTGTGTGTCGCTTGGTCGCCGGATGGGAAGCGTCTCGCTACCGGAAGCATGGACAAGTCGGTTCGCTTATGGGACCCAGAGACTGGTAAAGCTAGCGGTGGCTTGCTGACAGGACACTCCAAATGGGTGACCAACATTGCGTGGGAACCCTATCACCTGTGGAGAGATGGCACACCCCGGCTGGCAAGTGCAAGCAAAGACGGCACTGTTCGGCTGTGGATAGCCAATACAGGGAAAATCGAGCATGTTCTGTCGGGTCACAGAAGCAGCGTGAGCTGTGTGAAATGGGGCGGGACTGGTCTTGTCTACACGGCGAGCCACGACAAGACTGTTCGCGTCTGGAACGCTGAGAGCGGGACCTTGGCGCATACACTGTCAGCCCACGCTCACTGGGTAAATCATCTTGCCCTATCAACTGACTTTGCGCTGCGAACTGCATTTTTCGATCATCTACCGACACCCGCTACCGAGGAAGAGAGGCGCTCAAAGGCCAAGGAGCGGTTTGAGAAGGCTGCCAAAATACAAGGTGTGGTTACTGAGCGGTTAGTTTCGGCCAGTGATGACTTCACAATGTACCTCTGGGATCCCTCACACGGAACGAAGCCGGTGGCAAGATTGTTGGGACACCAGAAGCAGGTCAACCACGTCACGTTCTCTCCGGATGGGAGCCTCATTGCTAGTGCGGGATGGGACAATCACACCAAAATTTGGAGCGGAAGGTATGTCTACGCATAATGTATCATATACAGCACTGTGCACTAACTGGCGTGATAGAGACGGAAAGTTCATCAACACGCTCCGTGGCCACGTCGCGCCTGTATACCAGTGTGCTTTCTCAGCCGACTCACGACTACTCGTCACAGGGTCCAAGGATACCACTCTAAAGGTTTGGTCGATGCCTTCATGTAAACTGGCCGTCGATCTAACAGGCAGCCACGTTGATGAGGTGTATGCGGTTGATTGGAGCCCAGACGGGCAACGTGTAGCAAGTGGCGGGAAGGACAAAGCTGTGCGACTTTGGTGCAATTAATATCATTTCTTTATGGATTCTCACGCCATCTACTTGCACCCCCAATGTATGAAAAGCAGCATGTGATCAAGAGGCGGTTGTACTGAGGAGCAGTCGCGGTGTGCGTCTAGAATGGACGGCAAGGGGATTGCATACGCATAGCTGCCCCGCTTTGCCATCCCTCGGAATTCCAATGAAGCGGACGAGCAGCAGGATCAATCATACATCGATGCGCCCGTTGATGCTCTATTGGCCAGACAGAAAGCCAGGTGGGAGGCAAGGAGGACAGGTGGATGCTGAAGCGAGAAGCTTGGCTCTATGTGGCGTTCAATCTTGCAAGGGTAACAAATCGGGTAGCATATCGGGCTGTCTGACTTTAACTCTTCAACAGAGGTATGAGGTTCACTCGTCACACGAGAATTGGGGCGGGGGAGCCAACGGACAGGCCACCTATCCCGTTGAGGACGACGAGGCTACAAGGCATGGCGTTGCTTTGCTGATGCCTTGTAGGCACCAATCGCCAATCCTTGAAGCTGAAGCTGACGGTGGTGGTGTGTTGACACGGTCGATGATGGCGTTGCGGGGCTACAACAGCATCGAATTGGACATTGGCAGGCAGAAGCCTGGCGGCTGCAAGACATTTGGTGGTGCCACGTCTCTAGAACCATCAAATCAACGTTGAGGCTATTGTTGCTTAAGAGGAGATGGGAGTGGCTGACGTCTAGTAAAAGAATCTTATCTAGGGTAGAGGAGGGCGCTGAGGGGCAAGAGGGGTTTCATTCCATCACAGTGAGGGCATTCAGGGCTTAGACAGTGTGGTAGCCATGACGGTCTGGACACCTGGCAGTGTCCATAATCAGGATTCATGAGAGATTAACGGCCTTGTGTAACAATTGCGCGCGTTGAAGAACACGTACGAAAAGCCAATCAACTACGAGTGCTGTATCAATGGGTCAAGCATGGGAGTCATTGGATGAGAACCATATTTGTTGCTGAGCTCGGGGATTACGCGACTCGGCCAGTAAGTAGCACATGCCACCCGCTTCGTCTAGCAGGGCGATTAGACACCCTTTCTGCATCCGGCTGGCGAACCTTTTCGCATCTGCAAGAAATCCGGGAAGCTTTGCGCTAGTAAGCTGGAAGCTCTACGACCCGTGTCCCCCGCAATGAGATGGCGCATCGCTTCGCAAGCTCTGTCATAACTCTGCAACTACGGCGCAGGCAGGAATGCTGCAACTGGGCCGAGCCAACCGATCGCCTTTCCAGCGTCGGGACCGATTTCAAGGACAGCCACGGCCCGCAACGTTGCGACTGCATACTTGCAATGTCATGAGAGTTGAAGGTCGCGGGGGGGTGTCGGCGAATGCCTCGATGGAATGTCACTACCACGGAGCAGGATGAGTCTCACCAGCACGTAGCAATGTCAAGCACCTCACCATGCGAGCTGCGAGCCTTGCCATCCGCCGTCACATCTCCTGAAATTCGCCACTGGTCATATTTCCTTTTGCCCTCTGTTGCCAACACAGCGAGGTTGGTCACCTGCTGGGTCCCATGCATGAGTGAAAAGGACCAGTCTAGAATCGAGGACTGGGCGTCGGGCCGCAATGGCAAAGACGTGAAACACGGCGACAAGAAAAAAAAAAAAAAACGGGGTGAATCACCTTGGGTTAGTGTGCAGAGTTACTCTGTCGCTATTCTTGGTGTCGTACCTACGTATAACGAATGGTCTTTGCTCCTGTTTGGGAGGAATGTGGTACTCTGTCTCGTAAAAGCCTCATCAGCAGATCAAGCACGAAGCGCATGGTACATGCCCGTTTAGCTCTCAGCGTTGCATTGCGTCCCGGGCTGCAGGGCTCCCCATTTGGATGGGGTCGTGAAGTGGTATCGAGAGACGAGGAGCAACGATTCATGCCACGTTTTTGAGGGGATGGGGTTTGCTGTAGAATAGTTGGTGGGGGGGGGATGATTATGTGTGGTGCGAAGGTGAAGGAGTGTTATGGCAGCTCAGCGCTATTTTCGTAGCCAGGAAGAGGCGCTTAGGTAGACGGCGATGTTACATACATACCCTTGGGTACCCTGGATTATGCATGCAAGTCCGTAAGCGGTGCCTAAGGAAGTGTGATTGATGATGGCTCTTGGATAGAGGCATCCCCGAGAGAGTGTGATATGGCGGCTTCCAAGCACGTACGGCTGGGAGCCTGGGTGGTTTAGCGGCACGCCACTATCTATACCCGTCTATCTGGTAGCGGGAGGCATGCAATGAGCTTCTGGGGGCGGTTCCGACATTTGGCGACGAGAATCGATGGTCCCGCCTATTCGACACGTCCTTGCCAGCATCGTGAACGGGAGCCAATGCGCCGCGAAGCCGGGGGGCATCATGAACACAGATTGACGTGACCGGGCAAGTTCCGCGTCGCACAAAGAACATGTTCATCCTCACGAGCCGCCAATCGTTGGAGGGAGCGAGACACGAACTGCCGTCCGCGACTGACCGACGTGGCCGCTTACTTGGCAGAGCGTCATGCTCTGTGCGACTTACATCCGGACGCCGCCTGCCTGACGCGTCGATGCCCTCCCACGACACGCACGATGCCGATGGGTGTCGTCTGCGACAATGGGACGAGCTATTGGCTGTGTCGGGCTGAAATACCACCGGGTCTGCGACAAAAACGCTCACCCATCCAACCAAACCCTCGTCGGCCAGCGCGGGAGGTTGGGAGGCAGCCCAGCCCAGGCGGGAACATAATTAAGCGCATCCATGATCCGATGCCCTTATTTTATATGAGTGGTTGCACCAGCGTCAGCAACGCCCTGATAAGCCGGGCAGCCGGAGCGGTTTCTTTCTGGGCCCGGCTGTGAATCAGCCAGTTCCTTGGTCTGGGGCCATTGGCGCGCGATGTGGCCGCAGCTGCGACGACTTTGCGCTGCCCGGTCGATGGTTGATATCCGGTTCGTAATTCGTAGTACTGCGTTGGCCTGGGTAGCATTTCGAATCCTGCTATAATGCGAGTGACCTGTCATCCGGTGCCGAGCAATCTTTACGCGATACCTGCTCTCTCTCTCCTCTCCGCACAGGCACATCTTCCTATAATACCAGTGAGGCCACCTGGCTCTTATCTCAGACGTCCCGCGCCGCGCGCTAACCACAAACTCTCTCGCATCGCGATTGAGTCCGGTCAAACCTCGCCGTTGGAAAAACCCCCTCGCCCAACCTTTTTTTCTGGGTTTCGCACTCAGTACCTCTAAACGGCTGTCAACGAATCGATAGCCGCGATCGCCCACCTGTGTTCCGTTTCAGGCCCCCGCTTGACGTCTTGTCCCTCCACCCCCTTGCTTTGCCGCCGCCTCGGAACAAATCTCCTGACCCGTCTGCTCGGCGGGAGAAGGGTCAAAAACAGGATTGGCAGGGGCCCGATCGATGCTCTCGGTCGGAACTACTATCTCTTCAGAAGACAGGGTCTAGCACGCCCACCGGTTGCTGATGCACGTACCTGGGCTGGAACGGAAGAATAGAAATCCAGGTGCGTTCTCTGCCCACTGTGGATCTCATATCGTAAAGATCTCGAAATAGTTTCGTCATCCGCGTTACCGGGGGCGAGCCAGCACCACGACATGGCACGATTTCTCTCACAGAAAGCTGGGCGATGGAGCCAAATACAAGGCCATCAGCTAACCTGTCTTTGTTCTAGTTCGAAACCGCCGACGAGCGACTGAGCAGTGAGAGCACTTTGACCAGCCTTTGCTAGTCCACACCGAGCCGCCTTGGTAGGGAAGGCCTAGGCGTGTTGCAATCGAGAAGCGCAGCCAGCCAATAGGCACAGCCAGCCAATCCGCGGGCGCCCGGCATCCGTTCAGCAGCCAGCCAAGATCTCAGCGCATTTCCAGGCCGTCTGTTCGCTGCTGGGGCGTGACGCACAGTGGCTTCGCCGTTCTGGCTCTCTGTCACTGCTGAAACCCCCGCCCTCCCGGGCTTGGTACTAGCTAAGCCACCCCACCACGCACCACAGACAGCCTGTAGCAAGGGGCCTGCCACCACTAACGCCCGCTACAGCACGGCCTACCCCAGTACGTACCGTGCCACCACCGCATACCTACTACCACCATCCCGTCATTGCCCACTGTGCCCAGCCCAGACACAGCGGTCCCCCGCAGCTGCCCCCCCCACCGTCCCGCCTCAGGTTCCAGCCAAGTTCTAGCAGTCTGACATAGACCCGACGACAACCACTCAACCTCCACTTCTTCTCCTCCGACGCCCTTCATCGTCCGTCATCAAGCTCGCATCACGGCCTTCACGACTCCTCTTGCCACCTGCCCTTCCGATACACGTGCATCAGCTGCGCCAGAACAGACGAGCAAGCTTACCTGGATTCCTTCTGCCCCCGACCCAGCGCGTCAATTGCACCACATGCGCTGGCCATTAGGGAGCTTACGATTCGACACGGCATCGGGCTTCAACTTGTTGCCATCTTCGTTTTCCAGCCTCTAATACCGGCAATCGCAGAGGCTCTGCGTTTTCATTCAAGATGACTGTTTTTATCTGCTCACTGTAAGAAATCCCCAACAACGCATCAGTCGCGTCCTCCGATGCTGCCCGTCGGTGGCTCCCTAGCTCCCCTCGGTGCCAGGGTATAAAAAAAAAAAGAGGGAAATACTGATTCCGCTCTAAACAGATTCCTCCCCAAGACCATCAGTTTCAACCTCCCAGACTCACCCTCGGGAAGCAGCCGACTGCCCGCACGCCATCATCGCAGCAGTTCTTCTGCTCTTCCCAAACCTGTCGCCCCGCCCGTCCCCGACGAGCAGCCCAGCCTCTTCAGGCCGCGTTCTGACATCACCACCCCGCCACACACGCCTACGGACGCGCCCGAGTCTCCAGACCCATTCGCCAACGAGGATGGGTTTCGAATTCAGTTTCCCAACGAGATCGCATCTCCAAACGACTTGAGCGTTCCCGTCATGGGGCTCCCCGCGCCAACCAGCCGCAGTCTCGGGCCAACTCGCCCCATCCTGCGAAGCTCTCCGAACACAATCGGACGCTGGAGAAGGCGCGTGAGCTCGGCCGCCAGGGCAATCGTCAAGCCGAAGCCCATGATGCGGAGCGATAGCCCACGACCGCGTGTTTGCCTCGGCGCAATGGGAGGTTGTGAGTGCAGACCAGGGCAATGGCGGCCTTCGCAATGCTGCCGTCGCCTGTGCCCGGGATAAGAAGCTTGGAGATTACACGTGGGTTGGGACGCTTGGCATGCCTACGGATGCCATCGAGGGAACGCAGCAGAAGCAGGATATCGAGGATACGCTCGCCAATGAGCATGACATGATGACTGTTTTCTGCTCGGACAAGGACTTTGACGGCCACTACAGCCATTTCTGCAAGCAGATCCTCTGGCCCGTTTTCCACTATCAGATTCCCGACAATCCCAAGAGCAAGGCGTACGAGGACCACTCCTGGAAGTACTACGTCCGCGTCAACCAGGCCTTTGCCGACAAGATTGTCAAGAACTGGAAGCGTGACGATGTCGTCTGGGTCCATGACTATCACCTCCTGCTTGTCCCAGAGATGGTTCGGAGCAAACTCCCCGATGCCAAGATCGGCTTCTTCTTGCATGTCCCATTCCCCTCGTCGGAGGTATTCCGCTGTCTCGCTGTCCGAAGGGAGCTGCTCGAGGGCATTTTGGGCGCGAACTTGGTCGGTTTTCAGATCAATGAGTACACGCGACACTTCTTGCAGACCTGCAGCCGTCTTCTCAGCGTGGATGCCTCGACGGAAGGCGTACAGCTGGAGGATCGGTTCGTCAACGTCGTCAACCTGGCCATTGGCATTGACCCCGTCAGTCTTAACAAGCACCGCGGGGATCAAGACGTCATGCGATGGTTGAGCATTTTGCAGGAGCGATACAAGGGTAAGAGACTCATCGTGGCGCGGGATAAGCTCGATCACGTTCGTGGAGTGCGACAGAAGCTGCTTTCGTACGAGCTGTTCCTGAACAAGAACCCGCAGTGGCGCGAAAACACGGTCCTCATCCAAGTTGCCTTGTCGTCAAGCGAGAAGACGGATCTGGATGCCGCCGTCTCCGACATTGTCACCCGCGTGAATTCGACGTGGGCCAATCTGGCCTACCAGCCCGTCGTCTACCTCAAGCAGGACATCGACTACGCACAGTACCTGGCCCTGCTGACTATTGCCGACGCGCTCATGATTACTAGCCAGCGCGAGGGCATGAATCTCACCTCCCACGAGTATCTCTTTTGCCAGGACGGGCGAATCTATCCCAACCAGAAACACGGCTCTCTCATCCTCTCCGAGTTCACCGGCACCTCCTCCCTGTTTGCCAAGAACGAGCTGTCGGTAAACCCATGGGACTACCGCCAGTGTGCCGATGCTATCAAGCAGGCCCTGGAGATGGGCGAGGACGAGAAGAAGCGACGGTGGGACAATCTCCACAAGGCCGTCTCCCACCAGACCGGTGCGCATTGGTTCAGCGAGTTCCTCAGCCGTCTTGACATTGTGTACAATGAGCAACACAAGCGCGACCAGACTTCTGTGCCTCGCCTGTCCATACCCACAGTGTTTGCTAAATGCCGAGATACTTCGCGTCGGCTCTTCATCCTCGACTATGAGGGCACCCTGGTCAGCTGGGGCCCCGTGAACCAGATCATCCCCGTCAGCCCACAGCGCACCCTAGACGTGCTGAACGATCTTCTCCTTGACGACAGGAATACGGTATACATCATGTCTGGAAGGCAGCCCGAAGAACTCGACCGGGTCTTCCGACAGGTGCCCAACCTTGGTCTCATCGCCGAAAACGGATGCTACATCAAGGACTGCGGCAGCGAGAAGTGGGTGGAGACTGCCGACATGGAACAGATCAAGAGCTGGAAGGAGTCTGTCAAGCCCATCATGAAGTACTATCTGGAGCGAACTCCCGGTTCAGAAGTCGAGGAGCGACGCTGCAGCCTCCTCTTCCATTACGACAACGCAGAGGATTACGAGGCAGCATATCGTCAAGCGTCCGACTGCGCCAGCCACATCAATGATGCTTGCGAGGCGCAGCGAGTCCACGCCATTGTTGTCGACGGGTCCGTCACCGTTGAACCGATGGACTGGACCAAGAAGACGGCGTCCCAGAAGATATACGATGGCCTCAAGGAGCGTGCAAGCTCAGGCGTCAAGGACGGCGGCGCCGTCGACTTTCTCATGGTGGTCGGTGATGGACGCGAAGACGAGAAGGTATTCAAGTGGGCTAACCGCCTGAGCGCGGAGCACGAGGTCAAAGAGGTTGTCACGGTGACTCTCACGAGTAGAAGCACTGAGGCAATGTACACCTCGACCCAGGGTGTCAGCGGTAAGCAGTCTGCTCTGGAAGATGTGATTCCGTCCTAATTGTGATTTAGGCCTCCTTACATGCCTTCAACGACTGGCGGCCCCATGAAATTGATGATTTTTAGCACAAAAAAAGAAAAAAGAAAGAAACCCTGCTCTTGCATTTACTGTTTCAAAGTTGTTGAGTTCACTGAAATGACGTTTATGATGCGAAGGGAAGGCCGGCGCCAGGACATTCGAAGGAGTTTGAAGATGCTGCTTTGGGGTGCTTTAGGGATACATATTTGGGCATTCGGACGAGACGATACGAGAGAAGGTGAGGGCAACTATATTGATGAAAAACGAGACAAACAGAAGAAAACGGTACAAGGGGAGACACGAGTTACTTAGCTGGCGGGAACTGGGCGAGTAACTAGATGGTATGGATGGGGACCAGGCGAATGGAGGCAGTAAGGCGGAAGTTTAGGTCTCATTAGTGCATTTGTTATCATGTACACTCTCACGAGAATCTGCTAGCATCACTTGCAATGAAGCTGGATCTAGATTGGTGTGAGGTCTGTGGACCCAAGACTATGACGAGACGATGAACGAAATAGAAGATGAAGGCATTCGATCCCACAGGCGATCAATGTACAAGTCGTTGGCTGCATGCCGTCAACCAGCCAGTTCGACAATAGAGAACGACGGGACACACTTGGGGTTTTGCGAGAGAGACGCCCATCAATCTTGAAGGATGTCTGATGACTCCCATTGACTGAGTGCACCTCTGTTCCACGGCCCTTCATCGTCTGACTCTTACCCATCTTGTTCTGTCGTCCGTGCTATGCCGTCCTTCATCGACTACCCACATCAATCTCGACCCCTTCCGGCATGCCTCATTCACGGAGTCCGCAATCACGGGGGTTATCAGCACTGCAAGGCAGATGACGCTGCCTTTGTCGACACCTCGCAATTGGCCATACTGGCAGGTTGGGTACATCTTGTCATACAGGTTAGGGTTATATTTTGACATCGGGGCTGGGAACACATCGTGTGCAGCATCATGAAGTGATTGCCGCTAAACAATAAAGATACTCCGTACAGCAGGGTCCCAGGGTACACGAGACTGCATTGTTTGCCCGTCTCGCTGTCGCCCATCACGAGGATCAGCATCGCAGGCTGTCTTTGTGGGTTGCGCAGGACTAGGTTTCATTGAGCTGTCTGTCGACGGGTACCAACCACATCTACACTTTGTGAACCAGTAACAGGCGACCCTGAGCTCGCCGAGACAGCGTCCACCATTTCCTCTTCTGACAATGGCGCCAGGCCCATTTGGAGTACCTTTGTGCTTGGCTGTCCAACCGGTGGTTTGTCTTCGTCTGCCGCTCGATATCCTGGGGGCTCCTGACCTGGTCATACGGAGTACGGAGTATAGATGCCAGAGATGAATCCCGTCAGCGCGGTTGGCGCCGCGGAGATTCATCGGTCTGTGGCTACTCCCAGCCAGTCATAGCCTCTCGTGAAAGAGCTGAGGCATAAAGGGCAAGGCTTCCAGACGTGTGGTGAGCCGGAGAGTCGGAGTAGTCGGAGAAAGTGACGAGGGCGCTGACATCTGACTACGGGATGAGGCGCGTGCTCTAGCCCATTCATAGATGCTCAATTCCTCAACCTATGTTATCTTCTAAGACCTACAAGCCAGTCGGTCACTCTCAGCTGTGATGCCAAGTACAGTGCCTGACGATGTCCAGATGCCTGTACAGAGTAATTGGCGCCCTGTGCTGGACTACCCCGGCTTACGGCGCACCGGAGCTCAGCACGCACCGAACCAAGCGCTACTGCTTCGTATCTTACATGTGAAACGCCACACGCCTGGGATGAAGATTACAGTTACGAGAGGGTCCAGCTTTGGGAATACGAGCCTTGCATTGACGCTGGTCCGCCTCGTCGTTGTCCTGTACTTACGGCGCTTTCAGCGTGGTCTTGCTGCCCAATCGTGACGCGCCAATTACTGCTGCAGCCCTACTCGCGCCCACTGTCTCCAGGCGTCTCCAGGCGTCGCCAAGCCGCCTGCCCCCTTCAGCCAGCTGCCCTGGGCAGTCGGTAGTTGACCGCTAACCCTGACAGCCCTAGCGCCAGGCCCTGTACCGAAAGCGGCCCACCAAGCTGCCCCCCGCTGCCCCGCAGACCGACATCGGCACCACCAATGCCGTGAGACTCGCCAGAGCGTCAGCAATGGACGTTTTGAGTCGTGCGCAAATAAGCACGTCTGGCTCTTCCGCTGCCTCCAGGCCCTCTCTTTCGCGAATACAAGCTGACCGTGTCTCCCGACCGTCCCGGCTGCTGAACACATCTGCGCGCGACTCTCTACCTCGTCTCTTCTCCTGCTCTCCTCGACTCTCGACCCTTGCGCTCTCTGTCTTCATCACACCACCATCACCGTCACCATCACCATCACCATCACCACAATGGCTGCCTTTCCTCCTCCCCCCACCGACGCCATTGACTGGTCCAACGTCGGCTTCGGCGTCCGTCCAGGTGAGCACTCGTTGATTGACACGTCCCGTCTCCCCTCCACCTCGCGCGGCTCGTGCCAGGCAAAATGCTCATCGCTGACTGCTCGTCCCAGTCAACGGCCACGTCCAGTCCACCTACACAAAGTCCACCGGCCAATGGACGCCCCTCCAGTTCGTGACCGATCCCTTCATCCGCATTCACGGCATGTCCCCCGCCCTCAACTACGGCCAGCAGGCCTACGAGGGCCTCAAGGCCTTCCGCACGCCCGGCGACTCCTCCATCGCAATCTTCCGCCCCGACCGCAACGCCAAGCGCATGCAGCACTCTGCCGACTTCGCCTGCATGCCCCACGTCCCCGTTGACCTCTTCGTCAAGGCATGCCGCGCCGCCGTCGCCCTCAATGCCGCCTTCGTCCCTCCTCACGAGACCGGCGCGGCCCTCTACATCCGCCCGCAGCTGTACGGGTCCAGCGCCCAGCTGGGACTGACGGCGCCGGAGGAATACACCTTCTGCGTATTCGTCATTCCCACGGGCGTCTACCACGGCACCCACCCCGTCAAGGCCCTCATCCTCGACGATTTCGACCGCGCCGCGCCCAAGGGAACGGGCAGCGCCAAGATTGGCGGCAACTACGCGCCCGTGCTGCGGTGGAGCGACAAGGCCAGACAGGAGGGCTACGGCATCACGCTACATCTCGACAGCGAGAAGCACGAGGTCATCGACGAGTTCAGCACGAGCGCCTTCCTCGGTGTCCTGTCCAACGGCGCAGACGACATCACAATCGTGGTGCCGGACTCGAGCAGCGTCATTGACAGCGTCACCAGTGACAGCGTGCAGCAGATTGCCAAGAGCTACGGGTGGAAGGTCGAGAAGCGGCCCATCAAGTACACGGAGCTGCCCAGCTTCTCTGAAGTCTTCGCCGCCGGGACAGCCGCCTCGCTCGTCCCCATCCGATCCATCACCCGTCGCCAGTCGAGCGCTCTAACAGCCGGCTCTCGCGTGAGCAGCGACGCCGACGCCGAGATAATAACGTATATCCCAGATTCGCAGGACGATGCCGGCCCGGTCTGCATCAAGCTGCTGACGCAGCTCAAGGCGATTCAGCTGGGCAAGGCCGCGGACGAGTTCGGCTGGCGCTTCGAGGTGAAGGGCGAGGACGGCAATGTGGCAGAGGCAAAACCGAACGGCAGCTAAGCGTCGATGTCAGACGGAAATCCGGGGTAAAAAAAAAAGGAACAAAAAAAAGGAATAGATCAGCCAATACAAATTGATACAGCCTCAATAGCGTTGTGAGTTGACCGTGTTTGCACTCGTATGACGGCATGGCGGCGTATGTGGATTCAACAAATTTCACGAATGCGCCGTTCTGCGCACTCCTCAACTTTGCGAATGAGTTGGCCAAAGGCATTTGCTGCAATATACGTCGTCGACTCATTATATACATGAAATATACCCAGACCAGTCGCCGCATCTCCATCCACCACGCATGCATCCGTCGTCTCATTCAATCAACCCCCGTCTCCCGCTCATCCAAGCCTCCCCTGCACGCCTACTGAAAGAGACGGTACTTGTCGATGGCGGTCGCAAACGCCTCGTCAATGGGCTTGACCAAGTCCGCCGCAATGGCCTTGAGCGCGTCAGGCACCTTGTCGATGACGGCGGCGCTGAAGTCGTCGCTCGCCGTCTGCTGCAGCTCCAGGTTGAGCAGGATGACGGGCGAGAGCAGCAAGTGGTCGAACTTGGGCTTGGCGGCCACGATGTTGTCGAGCGACGAGGCGACCGTCTTGGCCAGCGCCGAAGTGGGGCCCGCGATGCCGAGCGCGCCGTTGACGTCGAGGGCCTCGGACTTCTTGGCGACCTTTGTGCCGTCCTTGATGTCGCGGAGGAGCTCGGCCGACTTGATGGTGATGGGGAGGGCGCCGAACAGCTTGCCGTCCCACGAGGTGACGGCGGTGTCGAGGGCGACGGTGGAGGCCTGGATCTTGGCGATGGCGGCGTTGATGGAGGCCCCGTCGGCGAGGACGGTGACGGCGAGGGTGCCGAGGGCGAGGAGGTTGGTGTAGAGCATCTTGGCTATGGGTGTGGGTGCAGGTGAGGGTGTGCGAGGGAGGCTTGTGTAAGCGATGCTGCTCTTGACGGCACACGGAGGACGGGAGACGGATGAGGTGAATAGAGTCTTGGTGTAGAACGGACTGCAGAGCATCGCCAACGAAGCCGTATCGTCGGGGCGCCCAGTCTTATATCTCGGTCCAATGCTCACCCCAGGGCCACTCCGAATAACCAGACGGCAGCCCACCATCAATGGAACCTCGCCAGGAACCAGAGCACCCCAGGAACGACGCCG
Organism: Calcarisporium arbuscula; assembly: GCA_009828645.1. Taxonomy (NCBI): domain Eukaryota; kingdom Fungi; phylum Ascomycota; class Sordariomycetes; order Hypocreales; family Calcarisporiaceae; genus Calcarisporium; species Calcarisporium arbuscula. The sequence goes on along the minus strand of WBSA01000021.1, from coordinate 507,696 downwards.
TCCAGACTAGTCGACAAACACCCATCGTGCCGGCGCCACCTGGTCGGGGATGGCGCCCTGCTGGCTCACGCCCCGGAATTAGGCTCAATGCGGCAGCAAGCTCCGCATAGTGCCGTGATACATGGTGGTCAGCGTCTACATTGGGAAATCGCGTAGTGATCGCAATAACGGAGCTGGAAGGGCCATGCGTCGGGCCAATCGCTGGGGTCGGGGTTGGCCCCCGGCAATGCGACACTCTCCATCAATCAACCGAGTGCGGGGAGAAGCGAGGCGCGAGTGATGGTGTTGCGCTGGGCCAAGATGAAGATCCGGGGATGGATGGGATGGGATGGGATGGGATGGGATGGGGCGACTAGCGAAGATGGGGTCCGGGGAATGGAGATGGAGACGAGCTTGGCGATGGGCTGGGCATGGATGCCGAGGGAGAGGCCGACTCGACTGCCATGTGGGAAGCCTCTTTCTTGAGCGGTGCGGAGGCGAGCGCCATCACCAATCGATGCAGCAGATTGAGGCAGGGCTAGACTGGGGATTGGGCCGAGCTTGGTCCTGGCTCATGTGGCATGTGAATGTCTGGCGTCGCGGCCGCCCGCGAAGAAGCAATGGCGCCATTGACGCAACCCAGCAACGTGCAGGTCTAGACGAGCTGTCGAACTGATGGCGCGTGCCGATGCCTTGCGTTTGGGACATGGTCCGTCGGTGTCTTGCTTGATTACTCTGTAGTCTGTGACAGATATCCTTGGGCAAGCATGTGTGTAAGTGAGCGGCATGTCTCAGCTCGTATAGCAAGCGAGAGACGAACGGCAGGGTACACCGCAGATGATGGTGCCTCTTCCGTTGAACCTTCGTCTTGGCTTGTTCCGTAATCAATATTTGCTTATTTCCGTGTCTCATGGACCTGCGAAACATGGCTCCTCTCCTCGCCACAACAGCAAACCACCATACATGCGGGCACCTGGACACAGGCGGCTACTTGATGATCTTCAACGTCCCGGCCCCCTCGAACCGCCCAATCTTCCCGTTGGACAGGTTGAAGCACACGCCGCCGACCTTGTACTTGTCCCACTTGCAGACCCTCACGCGCTCGCCCGCCCTCCAGCTCATCAGGCCGCTCTCGCTCTCGTAGTCTTCGGTCGCGGCATAGACGTCCAGGTACTCCGTCGCCGGCCGGCGAGAGGTCTTGTCGTCCAGCGCATCCGTCGACATGCTCCCGGCGGTCTCGTTGGCCTCGTTATACGCCAGGGCAGTCGCGCCGTTGTGTCCAAGCGCGTACACGACCACGCCGTCGCCTGGTCGGGCGACGACGAATCCCTCTTTGTGCCCCGTATGCGTCGCGGATACCCGGACGGCTCGGGGCTCGGGGAGCATCTTGAGGCCGGCGACGACGGGGCCCAGGCCGACGCGGGACGCCGTCGAGGCGAGCATCGTCTCGATCTCGCTGTTTATTTCGCCCGTCTCTTGGAGGTAGCGCAGTTCCTGTGCGCGTCAGCTTCTGCCGTGCATTTCGGCCTGCGTGAGAGCGGGTGATGCCCATACCGCATCCAGTGTGTGCAGATGCATCTTCACGCTTGCTTCCACCAAGCTACGCTCCGTAGGTAGGTTTTCGGCACTCATATCGGCGTCCATTTGAGCTGGCTATCCGCTCACCGGGAGTGTCTGATCGTGGCGATGGAGGAATATGTGGTGCTCCAATCCTTCTCCGACCGCTGCGCCTCAAGTCACCGTGAGGGGCATGCATCTAAGCGTGCAATTTCGCTGTTGATCGACGTGGTAGTCAAGTGACGATACGTCATGTGTCACCGTTGGCAGGCTGTACTGTCTCGGCCGGCTTTTACATGTATGGAGCTTGGGTGTGAAGTATTACCATGGGCATCCGCGCCGTTGGCTCGAACACCGCGGATATACCGCTGTGAAAGAGAGTCAACCGTCTGCATCTGCGACTTTATAAACAGGCAAGTGGAATCACAGGTTGGCAGTAAGGCACTGGCACCCACAGCACTGTGAAGCATCGCGTTCTCGTCAGATGTGCTCCCTTACGTGGTACACGCTGTGAGCTGTCGGTTTGGACCTGCCGCGCGTTCAGGACCTATTTTTGATGATATATATATCTGTCTGGCGGTAGCCTGCTGCATTGGAGATTTAACCTCGCTCGCTCTTTGAGGCTCCACGTCACCTCTTCTCCCCTTGAGCACTCAAGCTGGCACGGTTAGGTACGTGAAGTGAGGGTGTAACAGGCTTAACTTCTCCGAGGATAGCTGAAACTACGCAGATGTGTCATTATATAAGTAAATGTGTGTTGAACACACGTGGTTGACGGCGCTCCGTGCCCTATGATTCATCATCTCTTGTTCATCACGCATCACAAGCTCTCCCCTTCCCCTTATCGTTCCCACCACTCGCACTACCCTCCGCATCGGCTGCTTCTTCCGCCTCCAGGACACAAGGGGGGCAGGGTCTCGCACTCATGACATGGACGGAAATCTCCCTGTAGAAAGGGCAGTCTAGCGACGCAGCAGCGTCTGGGCCCTGCTCCTGCAGCCAATACCCGCACGGAACGCCTTTCATTTTGAACTCGCGCAGACCAAAGTGGTTCATGACGTGGTGGAACCTGTTGTCGTCCATCAACTTGGATTCATTTTTTAATCCGCCTTGTGTGCAGTCGTCGTCCCTGTTGCAGGGGCATACGGGCTTGGTCCATGTGACTTCGCACATTCTGATGGCGGTTGAGTGATTTGGGGTCGTCTTGGGTGGCTCTGGATGGCTATGTCGTTACCGCTAGATTTGAGAGGATGCCACGGCAAAGGCAGAGTGGACAGGAGGAGTATTTATACTGCGGAGTGGGCGTGAATAAGGACACACATGGCAGCGAATGCCGTTCTAGAGTTCCCGTCTTGGAATACGAACGGGTAGAAGAACAACCCTCAGTGGAACTGTGGTTCAATCCGCACAGTCCACACTTTGTAGGCTTCCATGTTCACATTCGATGCAGGCTGGGATTAGACACACTCATTCCTCCACATATCATGTTGAACTTCGATGCCAGTTCGATGCCACTCAATGAGTACTCCTCTAGCAAGGGTAGCGATTCACGGCAAGTCGTGAACATAAATACACCACCTCCACGCTCAAGCCATATAATTCATCACACGCCTCAACATCCAGCGTATCAAGCTGCAGGCACCCGTAATCACGCCCGCAAGCAAACCGTCCTCACGATGAACCGGAAACCTTCCCCGCCGTGTAATATTTCGCCTTGTGCCACTTCGACCGCCACCCTTGGACTATCCTGCATGACGGGAGACGGTGGCAAGACCGGGTTAGGCAACACGGGGCCAATTCCACGGGGCTGCATGCCCCGGTTGTTCGTGTATCACCGGCGTTCCTTGTAGGGAGCGAACGGCAATTGGGGTTGTAACGCCTCTGCTAAATGTCCTGTGTGCGTTACCATGACCAGGAAACATCAGGAGCGTATGGTCGACTACAGCCAGTCACCATGACTTTGTGCGCTGACGCTGCGGGCGGTGGGTTATCGTTCCCAGGGGAACTCGCAGCCGAATCTTAACGGTCTGCGCTCAGTAGACTTCATAACTGCTAGAGATGGAAGATATTCATTCAATTCTCTCCATCTATTGCTCGCTGCTCATGGACCTTGAATTGCCGCAATATGCCAATCGCCCCTCATCATCGGACACCAGCGTCTGAGTCACTCGAACGGCCGGACAATCGGGGTGGCTCGTCACTCCATCTTTCCGACCTCAACACTCATTTTAGGTTCTTAATTTTGTTGAAACCGCATCCATTGGAGCAATTAGTAACAGGAATCAACTATGGTATATATGAAGAGCTTCATAACTTGCAATGTAGCCATGTTTCCGAGGCGGGAACCGCCGTTCTGAAGTTGCCAAAGCACCTTCTCGTTCAAATCATTGGGGAGAACGTATCATGTTCTATTTCTGTCACGGTGGCCCGTCTCGGAAGCTTGAAGATTCAACTTATTTGCAAAATCTTAGATTAGCTGTTGCGATTTGCCAGATCATGTAATGGAGCCTGATTCGACGCCTCGGGTGCGCGTTTCCGCAGTTACGTGACATGTGGCCAGACAGAGTTGTGTCGCCCGAAGCTTCTGAATAATACTATGATATCTGCAGTCGTGGCGATGGTCACCAACTGGCTTGATCCGTCCAAGCACACCAATATCTGGAGTAAATGATGCCAGACTTGACGGGAATTGGGACCCGAAAGTCATGGTCCCCCGGTTTGTCTCACTCATCCAAAACATGTTGATCAACTGCCACTAGTCCGTACGCTTCCTCTGCTATTGCCCGTCGCTCATCCTGCTCTGAGACCTCGCTTCACGCATTATGCGCGAAAGCGGCTTAAACGTCTCACCTTTGCATGGAAGCCACTCACGCTCCAGACATACGTGCTGTAGCTCGACTAGGAGATTGGGTTTATGAATCAAGGACTCATTAGCCAGAAGGTGCATCGAAGAAATTAAGCTATCAAATGATTCAGCTAACCCACTTGAGGCACCGCTAAGGGTAAGTGGCGTTTACACCGTTCACTCATCCTTGACGGCTCAAAAATGGCGAATGACGAAACAAGGATATCAAGTTCAAAGTGACTTCATTAATGTCTTATCTAAACGCTGCACTACTTGACAGCATATACAAGGTTTGGAAGGTGATTTATAGAATCAGACCAGTTTTCATGTACATGACTATTTTGCGCTTTCGTCCCAATATCCTAACCCCCTCCCAATTATAGACCTCAAGTCGTAACCGTGGCTGGTCGCCGCAGATTGTATATATTAGCGACTCAATTAAGGGGTGCCGTGATAAAGTTTTGCAAATTTAAGCACCGATAGCGCCCTGGCAGAGGAGGCTCTGGCCAAGCTAGAAGACGAGTGTTAGCACGATGCGAAAAGCCAAAGCAGAAAACTCTGGAATTGACTCACAATGGGGAGAACACAGCACTGGGCCTTGGCACCCCTCTTGGCGCAGATCTCACGGAAGTTGTTTCCATCACGGGGGTACTCCTGGGCTATAGAAGGTCAGTAAGTCATCATGTCGATTACGTGCATAAGCAAGCATTGCACATATGGAGTGTTCCACTTACGAACAGCGCAGTCGAGGGTAACGAGGCCGAGGATATCAGTGGCACAGCAGAGAGGGTTGGCGAAGAGACCGTCGGGGCAGATCTTGGTGCCAGTTCGGGTCTCGAGGGGAGAGGCGAGAACCCCAGCGACGAAGAGAGCGGCAACGGTGAAGAACTGCATTTTGAAGGTGGTTGGTGTTTTGAGTCGGGAGACTTGAAAAGAGTTGAGTGTTGGATGAGAGTGGATGAGGTGGTATGAGTTGTAGATTGATGTGAGCTGATGAGGAAAAAAGAGTCGATTGATCAATGGGATTGTCGTGATATTTATACTTGATAGACAGAGAGGCGGCTCTCATAGGCAGTCCCCCTTTCGCAGTCCAAGCCGAAAAAGAAACGAGGCGTCAATCAAGACGGATACCCACACCAAGGGCAACCGAGCAGAGCAGGAGGCAGCAAACCAAGCAAGAGCAGCCGCTAGCCAGCATCCCCGAAGCGGAGCTCTCAATACTTGCCCTCAGACATTTCCGCTGCAGCCAAGATTCTCAAGAAAAAAGTCCATCACGCACATTGGCACCTTGGGGAGGGAATCGAATCAGGGTGGCGTCCACTGCGGCTGTGCCTCCGAAGCCGACGGGGATCCATCGACCCGTAGTCGTGTCTTGAAAGACGGCTATTTTTTGCAAGAGCGCCCGTCACTTGGCCCTTGGCCTACGATCATCCCCCCTTGTACGATTACTCCCCTTCCGCGTATGCTCAGCCGCCCGGACTGTGTGACGATGCTACTCCCTACATCCCAACTTCGACATGCAGACACGTAAGAGTGTTCAACTGGTGCGATAATTCGTCTGTGACCATGGCGAAGGCTGCATCATCATGCGGCCAACTTGCCGCCCGCACCTTCGCACCTGCAGGTTGGCCTTTTTGGATCTACCGGAGTCCACGGATACGATATGATAGACCGGGAATGGCGTTACACAGATGAGGCACTGTGGGGATGGGCTGAACTCAACCATGTCCGACCCATCAGACCTCTAATCTCAACATTGAGGCCACAGCCTGCTAGTGGCCGCGAAAATGCTTCTTGCCCAGCATGTAAATAGGACGAGGTGGTGTTGGGGTGAAATTACCCAGCCTCGAGTGAGATGAAGCTGCATTGTGGCATCCATCCCGCATTCCAGGAACATGATCCTCCTCACACCGTTCTTACTCCCCGCCTCGTGGCAGCGTTAGTTAAGCCACAAGCCCAGGATAGCCGGAATATCGCTGGCCATTAGAACGAGGCAATGCCTCTCCTCTGGACTAACAGGGTAAAGAGGTTGGCCGGCGTTACTCTTCCCGGACCCTCGCCGAGCTGTTAGCTCACACACCTTCCGTAGTTAATCGGTGGCTGCAGGTCCATGAGCAAGCCTTGACCAAAAAGAAAGAAAGAAACCTTGCTTGTGCCACCATTCTGTGACCGCGACTATCGGTGCCTGAGTGGAACTTGCCTGCAGTGGGCGCTATTCTCTCATTTTCCTCCCTTTGTCACTTGGCACTTGTACTGCAATTAGTTAGACCTGAAAGACATATGTCCGTCGCATCTCCAGGTTTTCACATCTCTGGCGTATGTCGTACTACTGGCCATAAGGAACCATTGGGGCCTTCGGTGAGCCGGCGGGTTATAGCCGGCGGGTTAATATGGCTCATCGACCGATTTGTTACGCCTCCATTGCACTGTAAATTGCCTTACCCTCCTTGCTTGCCCTGCTAGCCCGCAATGCTTACCTTAATATCCTGTCCTCCCATCTCCCGTCCCCACCATACCCGTTTACCCACCCGTGAAGCCGCCTTTGTGAGGCGGCTATGTGCTTGGTGGGGGCGATTCCTAGCCGTGCACGAGGTTGTTTTTCGTTCTGGTTGGTCGGCGAGCCCATGCCCCGGCCAAAATCGAAACAAACCTGGACGGTTGTTGGGGCAAGAGGGTCGGGAAGTCTGTAGGGAGACGGCATCTGGGCCTTGGCTTTTCTGGCTTTGCGGACTTCAACACACAATGCGCGAAGTACGAGATGCATGCTTGGCACATCAGACACGCAAAGGCTCCAAAGCCGACCGTCAGTAACCGTGCATCAGAGTTGTTGGATTTTAGGCATATTCCAGGGTCATGCTTTACTGTATTAGGCTTACGGGCAGCAAGCATCCGAACAGAAGCAAAAATGTCGGCCAAGGTTTGGTAGGTGAGTCGAGCCTCGGCCCTCTGCACACCTGCGACATGCATGGGAGCCAGTGTTACTCGCAGTGAGGTTCGTGCTACCAGGACAGCGACTCTGTCCCCAAATGAAACTGTCTCTACATGCACGAACTTCAGTGTCCCAAAATATAGACACCTCGTACGGCTATGTGTAGTCCGTCCCCGTGGTGGCGGCGACGCGGACATGACATGGCTCATTGTCCTCCAGTTTGTATATCCCATTACCTTATCGTGCCTCGTCTACATCTGCGAGATTTATGACTTGTCACTACCACAACCAATCGATGCTTGGAGCGGTCCCATCGGACCATTGGTCCCGGCTCCGCACAGCAATCCCTGTTGATGAGTTGCAGTAGCAGCTTGTTCCCTTGACTTGGCAGACTGGGGGCTAGGGAGCAACCACACAACTGAGCATCCAGCTGGCTCCTTTAGTCACCTATGGCACTATGGAGGATGTTATCACGATCCACTCAGGGCAGCCTAGAATCACTTTATGGTGAGGCTGGATGCCAGGGTAGTGAGAGACACCAACAGCAGTTAAATACTCGGTAGTACTCCGTATTCCGTCTGTGCATTGAGAGATACCGTAGTCTCTAAACGGTTGCCTGTTGTGATCACATTTGCCAAAGTGGATATGGTACAAAATTGAATCACAATCTCATGGGTGTCTGCAGCCGACGACGCTGCAAAACAAACCAAGACCTCATGCTTCAATCTTGTTTGAATAGGTAAAAGTACGAAGCCGGTGAGGCTGTCGGAAGGCGACGAAAGCCACCGACGCATTGATGGGCTACAGCTGGTGTAAAAATCTCCGACATTGGCCTAGTGCCTTCGCCTGCTTCCAAAGCCCGCCGATCAATGCAGTTTTTCTGAGTGTTGTTGTACAGCTTGGATGCCGGAGGTGATAATACTGAGGAACATGCTTGCAGTTGGACTTTTGCGTGCATGGGACCAAATCTCGGACGCGGTGAAGCGTGATCAGTATTTCTTCTCTGGTACACTTCATAGAACTAGGCCCTTCTTGTGGCCCATGTCATCTTGGCATGGTTGCACAACTTCATTCCTGCCAAATGAAGTACCGTTCACTGATGAGTCCTCATTGGTGAGGCAGTGCAGTCCGAGAGCTGCAACGTTGATATAAAATGTGACAAATAGAAAGCGAGGCGGCTGCGTGGTCGAACGAATACCTATTGGAATAGTGGTATTCGGTGGAGATGACCGTCTGAATCGCTGCCTGACTTGCGTGCAGCTCCTGGTAAGACGGTGGACGTGATACCTGTCTTGAACATTTGCATACTTCCGAGCTGCATAGCTGTGAGACATGCCTAAAATTGAGCATTTATAAACGAACCTAGACTAGAAAGTGCCTATTTAGTCAATACTTCGAAGCCATACATAGATTTGGCTTCACTCATGCCTAGTTGGGAAATGAAATGTACAACCTGTGAAGAGCGGGCGCAGGAGAAACCTAGCCAACGGGCAAAAGAGAGAGCTTGGAGCGCCAGGGAAAGCAACTGTTTCTTAGAACGATGCCAGACGCGAGGTCGATAACGGAAGTCGCCCCTTCAGGCTATGTCTCAACTTGCTCCATGGCGTAAAGCCAGCGAAACTCACCGTTCCACTAGCTGAGTAGTATTATGAAGCAGTGTGCAAAAGGCAGGGCAGAATCCTAGGCAATACGGATACTAGAAGCAGCTCTAGTGCTTGGCGCCGGCAGAGAATGCCCAAGGCTCTGGACGAACTATTGGTCACTATTATCATCGCTGTGGCCGTGAAAGCAACAGATATTCGGAATCCTCATCATGCCAGGGAGGTAGCTTCGCCTGAACGGTAGCTTTGAGGAGGCCCCGCAAAATGCTGCTGGTCTCAAACACCCGCCTAGAACGTTCGGTTGATTGTGCACGGAGCATTTCTTAATTTAGATCGACTAGCCTTCGATAAGGCAGTGTGAAAAAATCCGTAGGTGATATTTGACCGTTTTGGGTGTTGAGTCAAAGCACGTAAGTCCAGCCCAGTCCAGTGGTATCGTTCGTGTGTTTGCTTTTGCGGCCCGTGTTTCCTTTTTATCCCCTTTCTAAAATCGATGTTCTGTCACTGCTCGAGGAGCGGAAATTAGTATTTCTCGCCCCGCCATGGTGTGTGTTTCTTCTGTCATGTTCGAACCGTTTGCCAGGAAAAGGTGCAGTATCGAGACAAACACGTGGGCTCTGCGGTGAAGCAGCTCTTGCGGATGGATGTACACGTTGAGACGCTTCTGTTGGTAAAGTTGCAGGTGATAGATTGTCTCATTCTGGGCCCCTTATGCACAGCCGGACTTGTAAAAAGTAAAGAGAGGGATCATTCGGCACTCATGACTTTGATGCACGTTCAGAAGAGAGGCGAGAGAAGCGAACTTGGAGCCTGAAGATGAGATTCCATCACAGGTGGAATTTGAGGAAGGTGCAGTTCTTGACAGTTGCACGCTCATTCTGCATTCTGGAGTTGTGTTTGGCAGAGTAGTGCGTAAGTTGTGAGAATTAGGCATCTTTAACAGGCGTGAAGCGCTACAAGTGCTAGCCAATGGCACCTGCCACACCGTCTTCTCTTGATTTCTCTAGATGGGCATCTAAAGACATGTTATTGAGATAGACAGCTGGTTGCAATAATCCGTAGGTGGTGAATTGATTGATCATTTCAACCTCTACAACAGAAGAACAAATAATGCGTCGTATGTGTGCAACTGTATGAGAGCGTACGAAACACTGTTGCTCTGAGGTGGGCTGAGCCACCGCAGATGTTGCGCTGAATCTTCATATCGTCCCTGGAGACACGTGAACATTACCTCAACCAGTAGTTACGGGGCTTCTAATCTGAAATCTATATTAAAGTGCCTTTCTACTTTGGTAAAGTCGTGATTTCAGTTGAAATAATGCGCGACTGTGACAAGTAACCAACGAATTCTGGAAAGTAAAAGCAACTATAGGGTAGCAGTCTGATGTGTAATTCTCACTCTTCCACCTGCGACGGCTACTCACGACCTCGCACTCAACTTCTTGTTGCTCCAATCTACCTGTCAAGTGAGCGAGACCTCCCAGACACAAAAATGGGCAAACGCCACGCAGGACAGAGAGCACGCTATCTTATGGTAGTGAAACCCCCTCGTGGCTTACCTGTGATTGTGATCGATGCGACGCGCATGGCCTCTCTTCACGCCCAACAGAAAACGACAGTCCAATCTGATGGCACAAACCTGTCTCCTGAAGAGGCGTGCGTACTCAAGAAGAAAACGGGTTATGCAGAGGTGTTGGGCACATACCATCTACGACCCGAGCTGGTATCGGAACCAATGTTGACCAGACACCACCTCATTTCCAGTTCTGGCTCCACGCCTTCAGATGGATGAGTAGCCCGATGAGAACTTGAAACCGGCGCCTTTGTGGCGTGGTAGACATGGTGCAGAATTTGCTACGGCGTGCGCGACTTGCTGAATGCTCAAAACTGAAGGAAACGAAAGTCCTGCGTGGTTTTAATGGCTCGTCCTCGATATCTTTCCTCTGCCCCTCGAGCGTCTTGCCAACTGCTGGCTACGTGGGACTGCGTCGCTACTCTTTATCCCATACACTACCACATCCCGTCATCTGCGACACTGAAACCCGCAAGTCTACCTTGGATCGCCTCGTCCAAAAAGCCCAGTCCAGGAAACCAGCGCAGGAAGCAATGGAAAAATGACAAAGTGACAATCCAAGCAATTGCTCCACCGTGTACTCAGCGACGACGAAGCCCCAAACGACGAAGCCTTCGATCAAACCACGGATTTCAAGTGATTCAACAACTTGCCGTTTGAACTGCTGATCAAAGTTTGGAAGCTATATGTCCCGAACTCGCAGTCACACACACCCAATTCCGCCATACTCGACTTCACACTCGACGATATCCAAAATCAGCTCCGAAGACATGCAGCGGTCGGCACCAAAGCACTTCAGAGGTCCACAAAGGCAATCAGGAATATCCTGGCCGTGTATTCAACATGGCGGACCTAGCCACGAAGGCCTACCTGATGTCATCAGCTTTAGAATGACCCAGTTCAGCAGTCTGTCATTAAGCACCGTCCGATTGAACAAGCAGGGAAATATTGTCTCCTTCAGAAATATAAATACGTCTAGTGATACAAGAGGTTGTAGATCCCTGGTGGAATTCGATATCGCAGGGATTGGAAATGCCAAAAAGGTCACCCTGACGGTTGAGAGTCTACGCGAACGGGATACATGTTGCCCGGCGTTCCTTACATCCCTGCCAAATTTGTGCGAGATCTTCTACCACCACCCAGCACCATACTTTTATAATAAAATGAAAACGGAATGAAAGGCATTTCATCCAATTCGTGCTATGAATGGCGTGGATCCTTCAGTGGAATCACGACTAGCATCATTTGCCGGCCGCAAGCAAACGCCAAGGCGGATGCTGAGTCGGAGCAGCGAATCCACCACGGTATCCCTCCACTCCATAAAACTGCTTCCGTGTTGTTTCACATATTGATGCTTAGTTGCTGTTGCTGTGGATGTGCAGCTGGTGTTCCCCCTATACCGATGTATCGAGAAGTATTCAGCAGAGGGTTCGAGCCTCCACAGACCCCCAACCCCTAAGTTGGAAACGTCGGCAGCGTTCTGCGGTAGGAGTGAAGCTGACAGAATGTATGACAGTCAGTTTAGCAACTTGATACTAATGTTTCAAAAACACCGAACGAATTGTTTGATACTGCGAATCACCTAATCTACGTGAGTTGCATGTAGTGTGAATGTATTTATGGCGGTTTGCTTATGAGCAGCGACCAGATCAGATCTATTGAGTTGGTGTGACTGGGAGAAAGCGCGATGTAGAATACTATATGCAAACTGAATGACTGATCTTGTTTTGCAGTAAGTATTCAATTAAACGTTAGAAATTGATACAAAGTCAAACTAAACCACGCCGTGTCAACACTCAGTCCCATCATCTCTTACTCGCCCATCAACACTTACTAGTACACACTCTCTGTCATCTCCCGCCCTGGCCTGAGACATACATACCTGATGCCATTTTAAACCATTCATATCCGCCCTATCTCGCCCCATGTGGCATTGCAGCGTGGGAATGCATCAACACCTACGCATGGCCCAGGATGGCTGGATTACCCTTTTTGGGTGTCAATAGAGCCTCAATAGACCGCACCGATCTCCCTCAGCCCACAACCTAATTGACTACCGACAACAAACTCCACTGTACGGAGCCTACAACGATATTGCATCACTGACTCGATGCTCGCTTGTTGTATGATCTCTTTGTGCAGGCTCCTTCGCTTCCTGCTAGTGTCGTTTGTTTAATACTGGGCTGACGCACGCCAGATGTCTGGTCATTGAGGGGTGAATAGGCAGCTAGGAATGTCGCCGATCCAGCTGATGAGTCGTTGCGACACATAAAGAATCTCGATGGCTCATTCTTTCACCATAAACGCCTTGTTTACCTCCTTTGAGCACCACCCGCTACTATTTCGGTTTCCATAGCGGCGTTGACATGATAGGCGAGGCAAACAAGACACGCCCACGAAATCTAGGCTTATTCAGATTCCTTTCATCTATAATATCCACACAGTATTGTAAGATAAAACGAAAAAATGCAAACGCTCCTAGCTGGTGGCACGTCCTCTGGCAGAGGGAGGGAAATCGTGGACAGCCCGCGGTGTGGTTGCGTACAGCTGGCAACCTGCGGCGTAACAAGAGCCGTGTTATTGACAGATACCTCAATAGAATCAATTGCCAATAAGTCGTGCACGAACACCAAGTTGAACTGCACTTTCATTGAACAAGCAGAGTAGTTTGAGCAATTGTGCCTACCACGATGTGAATAAATCTACACCCTCTGCCGCACATCGGTTGAGATGAACATATCTAATCGTGCTCACACAAACCAACGAAAGATCTCCTCAAGCTTCTTCTTTCAGACAACTCGAGTACCAACCCTCAAAGAACACATTTGATACCCTCACATCCAAATCATCTATTCCCACTTCAGCTACCTTGTGTACCCATCCGCTTGCACCATGAAGCTCCACATCGCCGCCGTGGTCTTTGTCGCTGCCGGCGTTCTCGCCGCCCCCAAGCCCAACGATAAGCGTGATGCCCTCCCCGAGGCAGAGCCTTGGTGCTTTCGCGTCTTCCAGAACTGCTGGAAGGTGAAGCGTACAGCTGACGCCTTTACGGCTTCCATCCGATCCTCTGGCAGCATCCAAGCCCGCTCCCCTGAAGCCCAGTTCAGCAACCTCCCTGGCGGAGCCGCCTTCGCCTTCAAGCGATCCCTCACTGAGCTCGCCAACCTCATCGCCCTGGCCCAGAACGACCCCGTCTCCTTCTACACCCAGCTGGAGCTGGAGAACCACCTTGAGCATGATAGCAAGGCGGAGATTGACGCAATGACCGGCGGCAAAGAGGAGAAGCGTGATGCCAAGCCCGAACCGTGGTGCTTCCGCGTCTTCCAGACCTGCTGGAAGAGAGACGCTGCGCCAGAGTCTACAGCCTCCAAGGATAAGCGCTGGTGTCTCGGCGAAGGGCAGACCTGCTGGAAGGCAAAACGTGCTGCCGAGGCTGTTCTCGAGGCAATTGGTGACGTCGACGATGATGGGGCCGACGCTCATGCGTTTGACCCTACCAGGGCTTTGCACGCTGCTGCTCGAAGCATAATTGAGGCTGCGGAATAGGTACGCTTGCTGAACATGACTAGATTTTTGCTGCATAATCGCTTACAAGTTTGCTCCACCAGTTTTCTCTTCTTGTTGATGCTCCTAGTGTTAACGTCTCGTCGCTCTGTATGAAACCGACGATACGATTCCACATAACCCCACCGATTCCGACTTGCATGGACATTAATGTGTTTTCTCTTCTTCTTACGCCGTTTCCTTATTTCAGCAGGACTAAATCGGCATTTATCATCTTATGGCTGGGCTTGGGATCTTCAATCGCCCGGTTCTTTGTACACTACTTTTATATATACGTCCGCTGGTGGCCGTGGCTGGCCAGTCACAAGGACTCGAAAAGGATTCGGTCGTGGACTTTGCTGGAATTAATTGAATAATTTCAAGCTTTGATAACGCAGTATTCCGTGATGCGATGATGTTTCGGCAAGTGTTCCATTGCTGTGACCTCATCGTCTGTGTTCGACATATGCTGGTGACTCCTAGACCCTGCAACATCTGTAAGAGAAATTGCAAACCCTACTCTTGACAAGAGAAGTGTACCGTGCCATGCACAAGTCGGCATGAACAGTCACACGTAGACTACATGCAAACTCTGCACTTGCTAGACAGTGCTGAGCGTAACTACAGAGAGGGACAGCAGACGCCTACTTGCCAGAGATACGAAACGCAAGGTCAAAGATCTTACGAGAGCCACGAGTGCCAACCTCACAAACACGGCGTGGAACAGAACCGAGCGACCCGTCTAGCGGGAAGCAACGAGACGAGAAGAGGACTACCGTAGTTATTCCAGCACTCCTACCGTTCAACCCGCGAAGCAATGCTGTAAATACGCGCCCGCAAGTCCATCGCGACGCCGTCGAATCGTGGTCAACACGCAAGATACAAGGCGATTTCGTCGTGGGCATGTACGTTCAATCATTGCGGTCCTCCCCATGTGACACGAGGCCAGGGAAGCACCGCACCCAAGATTGTTCGCGGTATATTTCTCTCCGTTTCGTTCCTCATAAACCGACAGGTCTTGGATACTGCTCCCGCAAGAGAGCGCACCTCGTGCCAGAGTGGGAGAAACACGAACGTTGTTTTTTGCGTTGTTCATAAATTGGAGAGAAAAGAAGAGAAAGGGCGAAAGAGTCGAGAGACGGAAATTTTTCTTAAGGCGTGGAGGGGAGCTTGAGTGGGGCCAAGTTAGTTGGTGCCGCATATCCAAGGCGTCGATAAAAGTGGTCGTCCAAATGTACGAAGGACTTGTCCTTGGCCTCGTGCAAGATTGGAAGTACCTGCACCAGGGCTCATCTTGTTGCATGCCCTTGCTGTCAGAATATTCCGATTTATGGAAAATAAAATATAGCAAATTTGCATGGCGAACGTGTTTCATGGAATTGGCTTGCCTCATGTCTCTCTAATTTTATCTCCTAAACTTGCGCTTTCAAAGCGTGTCTCCCAAATCACATCTCGTACCTGGCATGTCTATGCTCTCACGTGTCTACGCCAGCTGCCTACCCTGTAATCGTCATGACGCCGCTTCATCACCACCAAACTCTATTCCTGGTTCTCTCCCCTCGCATCTTCCTCTCCTCATCTCATCAGTCCATCACTGACCCTTATTTCTGTACAATCCACTTATCTCCAGTATTTGAAACCCCAACGTCTCCGTCATCTATCTGTCTTCCTTGAACACTCCTCCGTCGTCATCACTTCAGCTGCCACACGCTAGTTACACCACGTCAAACTACGCAACTTCGACTTGGGCTGATATCCTCCCCCACTATAGCTCTGTGGCTGTGCTCATCTGCACATTGGCCTCCATCGGACAACTCCCGTCTGTGCTTGGCAGCTGGCGTTCCAAGTAAATATACAGCCATATCCTAGGACTCCCGCCTCGCTTTCATTCCTCTCCTCTTTCTGCTCAGTCGACTGGGGAGCTGCTCTCTGCATACAGTTCTGCTTCTGTGACCATGGCCGACATTTCTTCCAAGTTCGCCAGCCTTAACCCATTCAAGTCCACCAAGGATGACGAAGACGACTATGGCGGGGAGATTGGCATTGACAGCGTTGGTGGAGGGGGCCGCGGTACCCATAAGCTACAGGTTGCAAAAGGCGACCTTCGCGTCAGCCATGCGCTTCGATCATTTCTCACCCACCAGAGAGTCCTGTCTGAACATGACGCTGGTCTAAAGTCAGAAGAGCCAACACGGGCTCTGCGAGACTTGTTGAACAAGTCTCATAGCAGTGTACCCGAGTCCCTCCTAGACAGGTCTCACCCACTGCCAGAGTACTTCATCAGCTCCAGCCACAACACCTATCTCATAGCCCATCAACTCTACGGCACCTCCTCTGCAACCGCATATGAAACAGCGCTAAAGACCGGCTCTCGGTGCGTCGAGATAGACGCCTGGGACAACAGCGACGACAAGGATGAGCCCAGGGTGACGCATGGCTACACTCTCGTATCCAACATCTCGTTCCGCTCCGTATGCGAGACGATTCGGGACGTCTACGATGAGGAAAAGGTCATCGAGAGGACGGACCCGACTTATGTTCCGGCTCCCATCATGATCTCCTTGGAAAACCACTGTGACGAGCACGGGCAGGTCAGACTCGCCCAGATCATGACGGAAGTGTTTGGCGACCGTTTGTTGAGCGAAGAAGTTCGCCAAGTGGGCCACCGGGAGCAAGAGGGTTCCGGAGAACATGTCACACTGCAGGAGCTAGGTGCCCGCATCGTCGTCATCGTCGAATACCACCTCAGTGGCGAAACCCCGGACAGCGACACCGAATCAGATGATGAAGCAGACAACGAGGAAGAAAAAGCGGCTCGAAAGGAATACAAGGAAAAGAAGAAGACACAAGTCTCTAGCGTCATCGTCCCCGAGCTCGCCAACCTTGGCGTGTACGCTCAATCTGTCAAGCCGGTGGACAACTCTTGGTACGCCCCTGGTCCTCTCGTCAACGGGCCGCATCACCACCTCATCAACGTCTCAGAATCGGGGCTGTCATCCCACATGCCTGCTCATAACAGCCCGATTGCGTGCCATAACGCCCAGCATCTCATGCGGGTGTTCCCCAAAGGCACCCGTATATCATCGTCAAACCTGAGGCCACTGGCATTCTGGGGCATCGGTGCCCAGATCTGTGCGCTAAACTGGCAGACATTCGGCACCGCCAATCAACTGAACGATGCGCTATTTAGCGGGTCAAACGGATATGTGTTGAAGCCTGCGGCACTCCGCCTCGGCGGAGATGGCGTCATTGCTACCGGCAGGAGGAAGAAGCTGCGCCTGCACGTTGCGGGAGCCACCGACACCCCAGTACACGAAGAGCGAAGCGACGACTCCATCAAGCCGTACTTGACCTGCAACCTGTACAGCGCCAGCAATCCGAACGAGGTGTTGAAGCGCAAGACATCTGCGTACAAACACCACAAGCTGGGCTTCCTACACTCCGGCGAAAACCCCCCGGCGACTGACCCTATCTGGGACGAGGAGCTCGAATGGGAGTACGACGACAACGAGCTCGTCTTCCTGCGTTTGCTCATCAAGAGCGACGATTCCTGGGCGAGGAACCCGATTCTAGCCGTCACGGCTGTGCGGCTGCTCTACACTGAGCCTGGCTGGAACTTCATCAGAATGATGGATCTGAAGGGCAGAGAGACGAAGTGTACGGTGTTGGTCAAATTTGAGATCACCGATGCGTGAGGAGTGGTTTGACGTCGCACAGCAGGTCTGTTGTCGGCTACAGTTGCTATCGAGGTAGGTATTAGCGCAAGGTTTTAACGATGCCACTTGATGTAGTACAGTGACTTTATGATGGAGATGATTCTGGAGAAATAGCGAATCTTGAAAATACAAACGCGAGTACTTGAGCCTGCCGCTGTACGTCAATGAACCTCACCAAAGCCTCTCCCAGCACTGTCTCCAAAGCGGCATCTCGCCCAACCTCTGCCTCCAATTATTCTCAATCCCCCCCTCCTCCCAAACACGACATTCCTGGTCCACCTCCTCCTTCCCCGTCACCAGATCCGCAGTCTTGGGGCCCACCAGCTTCGTCTTCTTAAACACCTTCCACCCAAAGTACAGCGTCGCCGTATACGGCAGACAGAAGTAGCTCGTCACGAAGCCCTGCACGCCGAACGGCGCGAACGAGTCAAACCCGATGAACAGCAGGGCGAGCAAGCCGAGCGACAGCGCAAAATACGCCCAATACGGCATCAGTGGCGCAACGTACGGCAGAGAGGACGGCTCGAGGCCCTGGGCCGTGCGGGCGCGGTACCAACCGACGAAAACGAGGAGCATGATTGTGTACGTGGCGATCAGGCCCGTGGTGGTGAGGTCGACGAACCAGTAGAAGACCTGGACGGCGGAGTTGGAGGAGACGAGGAAGGTGACGCAGGTTATCACGCTGACGACGGCGACGCAGTAGATTGGGACGCCGGATCTGGTGCACTTCATGAGGAACTTGGGGGCTTGGCCATCTGTGCATGTTAGCCTGGCCCTCCTGATAGCGAGCCCGTCCTTGAGCATGGTGTTGATGGCGAGATACATACCTCTGGCAAGCCCATACAGAGTCCGCGAGGACGAATACAAATACGCATTGCCGCAGGACCACCCGGAAAGCAGGATCAAGAAGTTGATGAGGTCAGGCAGCCGCCTTATCCCCACGTTCTGAATCCCAATCACCCAAGGCGACGCCGCCGACCCGGCCGCCCCGTCCTCCAACGCCCCGAGCAGCCTCTCGTCCCTCGAGCTGCAAATGATGCCCACGGCGAAGACCCCCACGACGTAGAACCCCACGAGGCGGTAGAAGATGAGCTTCGCCACGCGGGGGATCGTCCGGCGCGGGTTCTGGATCTCGCCCGACGCCAGGGCAATCATGTCTGGGCCGGCGATGGTGAAGCCCGCGTAGATGACGACCTTCCACCAGCCGAGGAAGCGGCCGAGCGCGCCGACGGTGTAGTATGCGTGCATGGCGTTGCCGTTCTTCCAGTAGCGGAAGCCGTAGGCGTCGTGGTTGGGGTTGCCGCCGCACATGGTGACGAGGGTGATGAGGACGAGACCGATGAGGAGGAGGACTTTGGTTGAGGCCATGACGAATTCGGCCTCTCCGTACCACCTGCGTATCGTGTCAGTAGCTGGTGCCTTGGCAGTCGGTGAGAGGACAGGGATAGCAGAAGCGACTCACTTGACGGCCACAACATTCAGCAGGATACAAATCGCCATGGCCATGGCGATCCACACGGCTGGATTTACACTCGCGTTCCAAAACTCCATGACGGTCGCCACAGCGCTGTACTCGACACAAACCAGCATGACACCCGCATAGAAGTACGTCCATCCCATGGCGAACCCAAGCGCCGGATCGACAAACCGTCCCGCCAGCTCGAAGATGGAGCCCCGTACGGGGAGGTAGGCACACATCTCTGCGACGCAGAGGTTGCACGGCCAGACGAAAAGGACGCCCCAGAAGAGGTATCCCAGGAAGAGGGAGAGGGGACCAGACTGGGAGAGCACGCCGCCTATGCCCACGAAGAGGCCGGTGCCAATGGACCCGCCTATGGCCATGAGCTGGACATGGCGCGGGGAGAGGCCGCGCTTCGTTTCACCGTACCTGACGCGAAGGTGTTCGGTGTCGCTTCCGATGCCCTTTGCCATGTCTGGCGGTGATGAGGTGGATCTGTCGAGAGCCGTGGACTCGATATCTGGGGCCGGGGATGCCATCGTGGAGCCCGCCGCTTTGCACCCTACGTTGGCGCTTTGCTGGTATTGAGATTTCACGAGACTGAAGTTCTACACACCCTCGATGGCGCAAGCGAATGTGAAGTCGGCTTGACATCGCGGCGGACCAAAGCCTCTTGTAAGTGAATGCAACCCATCCACGCAATCGCACTCAACGCGGGGCCACCCGGAGCGACCACGGCCTGCTATCACCCGAGATGGTTCGATAAGCTTGATTCACAAGCGGCGGTTATCTAGCAATCTTTACCCTTTACGTCTCGCGAGCCAGGCTCATGACTCGATGGCCTGTGGACCATGGAGCAGAGTAGCATCGAACCCCCGCCTGGAGGTGACCCTGCCCCCCACATACTGGCGGAAGTCGGCGACGGGAGACAAACATGCACGCCCATCCTCTGCTTGGAAGTTGAGTGGAGAAGGCAATGGGCACAATGGCTTTGTTGTCGGCGTGTTGATTCCTGGATGCGAAACTGCGCGGACGTCGAATTGGTCCTCGCCAACGGGTACTGATGGCGTCAGCCTTATTCAAGGTAGAGCGGGAGACAGCCACAACGTGGATATGGATGCTGATTGCCGATATCGCGCGAGTCGAGATAACGTCGATGCATAGACTCATCTAGAAGCTTGGCGAGCATATCAGGACGTGGATGCCCCAGTCCTTCTGCTATTTTTGGGACATACGCGTGATTAATTACCCCGCTTGACTGATATCAGCGGCCAGCGGTGAAAGGGCAGTTGTGCTCTTCATCTTGAGCCGTGGTCCATTCTCCATTGGCCGCATGCGCTGCTCAGTATGCGAACCACTTGTGTCCTTCAGGTTGCCTTCCCGACAGCGTCCATCCCCACCGTCGCTTGTTGAAGCGAACCGCGCATGGTGCCATGGTAATGCCTCTGGCTCGTGGAATCTCCAATTTTCTCTGCAGTTTATTATAAGCTTAATGTGCACCTCGTGACAGTCAAACGGCAGGACCTCCAGCCAAGGCGGCATGGTATGAATGCGATTACAGCCACGAACCACACTTTCAAGCGCCCAGAGCATCTACATCAATTCAACAGATTATCCTCTTTGCATTGGAAAAGAATTGAAAAATAAATAAAATCATTATTCTTCAGTCCTGCTCTCGTACTCTGTCTCAACTGTGACGTGCATGCTAAGTGACCCCCAACGCAGCTCCGCACTGATTCTTCCACCACTCAGGAATGACGTAGGTAGCTTCCCCCTCAGCTCAGCTCCAAGCTCTATTTCTATTCTTCGATAGAACAAACACTGCATAATCGACCCTTTGGAAGATTTCACGCCGCGATATCCCGAATCTTGATAGGCTAGGCATCACAGGCAACTTGTAGTCATGGCTCTTGACAGCCTCTCAAAAGACCTGCTCACCTCTCTCGAAGAGGCAAAGCTAGTCCCCGGCTCCGCCGCCACTCTCATCCCAGAGGACTTTAAACCATCCGTCAAGCTCAATGTGACATACGACGAGAGACAGGTCCAGTTGGGCAACTTGTTTCGAGTGAGCGAAGTCAAGGTTTCGCCCAAGATTACGTTTGACGCAGAGGTAACGCACCATGTACTGCAGTAGAAGCGGCGTCTTCCTGCTTCCATGTAAGCACGACGAGCTCTGATCTTGTTAACACTCCCATAGGATGGAGCTGCGCCAAGTGCTCGTTACATGCTCCTCCTCGTCGACCCGGATGCCCCGACGCCGCAAGACCCCAAGTTTGCCTTTTGGCGACACTGGATCCAGTCTGGCCTACAGCCGTTGAATAGTCCAGACCATCTGGTGGCGCAGACAAAGCCAGCCCTTACAGAATACCTCGGCCCAGGACCAAAAGATGAGTATGTCACTGTGCCATGCTCCGTGTAATTACCTCACCATCTTGTCTGACACTATGCAGCTCCGAGCCTCATCGCTACCTGTTCCTCCTGTACCGAGAGCCCGACGGCTTCGACATACCAAAGGAAGACGTCGGAGGAGAGGAGTTCGTTGAGAGGCGCTCCTTTGATGCGGCTGGGTTTGCCAAGAACTGTGGTCTGCGCCTGGTTGGCGTCAATTGGATGTTGGGGGCAGGAGATGGCTGGAAGGCCAAGGCATGAGACATGGGCAAAACAATGGCGCATTTACGTGGCTGCCTCGTTAATAATGGGTGTGGTGACCCTGGTATCTTATTTTATTGACGTTCAGGACGTGAGCCATGTTCGAACAGCACCTCAAGCAATATAATATGAGAGGCGCCGCCCACCCAACCGGCACGGCAATCACATAACCTTACCAACTCACACTTGGAGACTATTCTTGACTCACATCTCCAATGGAACGACGTGTGGTAGTATGTTTCTATGCCTCCGCCCTCCGGCCCCTCAAAGGGCCTCCCGTCCACGTAACCTCAACCGCCGCTCCCACGAGACTCACCAATCCCAACACCAACCCCATAGTCGCCCAGCCAAACCTATCACGGACCAAGCCTCCCAGGACAGGCCCGATTATGGCGCCCATGGAAAAAGACATGCTGTGCAGCCCGTACGCCAGCGCATAAGGAACCGGGGCAGAAGGGTCGTTGTCCTCTTCAATGGCCCAGCTAACTTCAGCCATGAGGGGATTCGACACAAATGTCATGGATAGCCCGAGGCAGGCGAGAAGCACGCAGAGCAACACCTGGTCCCAGATCGTGTCCTCACTGACAAAACGCAGGCATATAAGGAGGGGCGCCGTGACTAGGGAGCCGATGGTGGCCGGCCATTTTGGGCCGTATCGATCACTGATGGCTCCCACGAGGGGCCCAGACAGCGTGGGGATGGCGAGGGGAAGGAAGATCAATCCAGCGCCGGTTGAATTCCAGCCAAACGTGGTCGCAACGAAGAGGGGCAGAGTGCTGTCAAAGGAGGTGCTGATGCCGGTTTCGATGATGGTGCCTAGGAAGGCCGCGAGAAGACGGGGCTTGCGCAGGAGGTGTGACGGCGTCATGTGCGAGCGGTCCGCAGACTGCTGAACCGAGCTGGAGTCTGCCAGAGCGCTCGCATGCGGCTGGTCGATTTGTGCTCCATTGGTGGCGGCGTTGCCCGTCTCGCCGATGAGAGGCTCCCGCTCCCTGTCTTGATCGACTTCAAGCCAAACCTTTGCGTCTTTTGCCTCGATGAGACAGAGCCGCAGAATCACATCCAGACCAATGAGGCTGAAGCACACGGCAAACACGGCGTAGTATCCCGCCCTGGCGTAGATGACACCCCCCAGAGACGGCGCAATCAGCATCCCGAGACTGGCCGCAGAGCCTACCCACCCCATGGCCTCACCCACGCGCTTGGTGTCGATGGTGTCGAGCACGAGCGCCATGCCAACGGTCCACACCATGGCAGCGGACATGCCCTGCAGGAGCCTGCCCGCCAGCAGCATGGGGATGTTGACGCTGAAGCAGAGCAAGAGGGAGGTTCCGAGCAGAAGCACCAGGCCGAAGAGCATGGGAGTGCGCCGGTTCACGGTCCGGTCGGCAAGGTAGCCCCATGTAGCTGCGGCACGTTAGCGACTGATGATTGCCATGTGAGAGAGAGCGGCGACAAACGCGAGCAGACAAAGTTGGCGGCGGCAAAGGCGGCGAGCGATACCGAGACCCAGTACTGGAGCTGGTCTTGGGGCACGCCGATCTTCTTCGAGAGGACAAAGGGCAGCGTGGGGACGATGACGGCGTAGATGAAGACATCCTGCGAAGTTAGAGCGGTCCATGAGCGGCGCGAGGGCGGGGCGACAAACCGTGAAGATGGCGACCGAGACCGTCGCGACGACAAAGCTCGGCGCGGAGCGCTGCCGGAGGAAGAGCGGCTTGGTGTGCTCGTTCCACGACGGCGACCACATGTTGAACGGACGAGGGGTCCGGGCTCTCTTGGTAGCGGTGAGGATAGACGGGCAATGCGGATCGGATCGCCTCTGCTGGGGCTATCGGCCAGTTGGTCGTGCGAATTGCGAATTCTCTTGTTGGTGAGGCAAGGGAAGATGCACATTTCTCACCGAGAACTTTGGTGGGAGTTAACAGGGATTACTAAGGGCTAGTCACGGCCGGTGTCTGTCCAAGGGCGTCGCCGGCGTGAGTCACTTGCCGGACATGTGGGGCCGGGAATGGACGGTGCCCGGAGATTGGGATGTGTTTGTTTATACGTGGCCAGCAGTATTCATGCCATTCCCGATTGCGAGAGCCATGAGCTGCTGCGAATTCGGTATTACAGACTGCATGGGATCCCGTGGCCACGCTTGGCAACGAGCAATCCCAAGCACATAATTCCTCCGATTCAATTACACGACCCAAGTTGAGCATTTTCTCTAGACACATCTGACGCGAGTGGATTATAATGGCGCCTTCGAACCCAATGTCGAGAGCATCCCAATCCCTCTACATCGCCATTCAATCTGCCGACTCTACAGATGCTGGTGGCAGACCCTTGTGAGGCTCAACCGCGAGTGCCTCCAGCTGTGGGTATATTGCCTTCTCGATGGCTCCGTTTCTGTGGTTTCAACTGGATATGTTCTGACAGCCTCATAGAAGCGTTGTTGGCAGCTACGAAGCCACATTCCACTGACACCTGCGTCTTCCTGCGAAAATACTAGCACCACGGATATACTTTTTGTGGACGCAGATGCCTTCATGTCGGTAATTCATGAGCCAAGTCCAATGCGAAAGCCCATCCATCGGTCAGGCGCATTCCAATGTGAGCGTGGACAACTCTGCTTGGTCGTAAACACCTTCCTGAAAGGCTGCCAAGTACACGGCGGGCCCTTTAACATGACACTCCTCGGGTTCCGTTTCGTGGCGTAGAAGCCAGATGTCCGAGTGACCAGGCGGGCAAGGTATGGGCCAGCGCTTCGATGTCGCCGCTCCGCGCGACGGTGATTGCCTCGATGATTAGCCCATACCGGCTAACGAGATTATAGCCATTCTAGGCTCCCAGGATGTACCCCCAGGGCACTGACAAAAACTAAGGGTTAGAGAGACATGTAGTGAGAGTATGGGTGTTTGTTGAATCCCGAAATACGCCGACGCCGAGAATGCGCAACTCCGAATTTGAGACGCCCTTGTGAATGGGGCACAGCGGTATCTCTATCTGGACCTCGTTTGATTGCGGAGTGGAAGCGACAGCGCCATTTCAGGCGAGAGGATCAATCATCAGATTGTATGCCGAGGGACTTGGAGAGGAATTCGGCGGCTTATGCTGGATGGTGGTGTGAAGTCCTGACATGGATGCTGCGATATCAGCCGTGATATATGCTACATCTCCTCTGAACTATTGTTCCGTTCGACTTCGAGTCCCCTCCTGCCACCATCCCTGACCGGTGGCGACAAGGGTAGTCCCCATCACCGCTCTAACGATGCCTCCCCTGTACATCACAGTAAGATCCTCCCGTGGCTCGAGGCTCCTGTTGTCCAATTCCCGTGGGATATCCACCAGCACATGGGCAAGCTCTGCTTCCCCTGACATTGAGGGGATATAGGCTCATCTCAGGAACACAGGGACACTGTCGAGCTGACTCTGCAACTTGAAATTTCACGGTTCCACGTAACAGATGTCGACCACATGACAGTTGACATCCAGTGCCACGCTGTCCGTCCCTTTCTGACAAGCTGCATTGCAGGCTGTGGATGCCAATTGCCATGATGCGAACCACTCACGCTCACGGAGTTGGCTCAGTCGCGATAATCGTCCCAATACCGCCACTTGCTTGTGAAAGTCAACCTCCCTGGCGTGCAGAGGGCGCGACCGGCGAGCCGTCTTGCTCATCGCCGGATGAACTGGGCGGTTGGCGAGAAGCTCGAGCACGTGCTTGGAGACATGGCCGACTTCATTCTGCGTCGTGAACTTCCGAAGCCCTACCGTTGGTCGACATGGTTCATGCAGGCGCCACATGCGCCGCGGTCTCAAAGCGGTGACTAGCTGAACGAGGCGCAAGCAGACCCGTAGACGAGACGTTTTATTTTCTACCCTAGACGCTCAAGTATTGCTACCCCCAGACACCCCGAGATCCATATTGTCTCATAAAGCTGCGGGTTCAAAGGCACCTGGAAGCCACCCACAAGCAGGATAGATGACACTGCGCTGGCGGGAGGGCTCGATGGATCTTATCTAGTTGTACGGCCTGCCCATCTCGGAGACTTGCAGAGTCGTGCATCTCGAAGCTGCTGGGGCATCCAATACCCCCTCCCCGAGAACCAACGAGGCTGGAACATATGTCACGTCGGTCGGCCCCGAAGATGGTAGGACTGCAATGGCGATGCGGGAGCCCAATACGACGCGGTCAAGACCCTCCGGCCCTTCACGACGCCAGCCAAATGCGTCGCAATGGCGGGTGCGGCCTGTCGACCGGTTGCCAGCAGCGGGGAGGGAGTCCTGAAAAGCATTCGTGGCGTTTGGCCGCAAGGCCATGAGGACCTGTCCGGAGAGCTGCCATTGGCAATGGCCAAGCCGACAATGGTGTGGATCTACGGCCTCGTGATCCATCTCCTCGGGCATGCATGCAGCCGCCTGGAGACGTGTTGATCGCAGCGCTGCCCGGGCCAGCAGCGTTTCGCAATGGACCTTCGTCGCTCACGGAGTCGCAATCCTCCCCCTCCCCCTCCCGCAGCCAACCACTCGCCGGCTCGAGCCTCGAGGCGTGTGCGGCGAAGGTGCCCAAGCCCCAGACTAGCCGTGACGCCGCCGCCACCCATCTCTCGTGCCGGACGCAGCGAATAGCAGCCCCCGGAGAGTCGACCGCTTCGACATTACTGGCCTCGCAGAATCTCAAGGCGAGGCAGCCAAGGCGACGTCGGTCAAGGCACGAGGGCGAGCGCTTCCCCACAGCTTGGTTTGGCAAATGGGATGCATGCACAGCATCGGGTTAGCTGATGTCGCTGTGCCTTTCAGGCGACCTGCGTGCGGGAGCCAGTCAACGACTGACGTGTCCCAGCCGCATGGTGGTGATGCGGCGCAAGAGGATTGGAATGCGAGCCACTGCATGGGAAAGTCACTTGGGTGATGGGCAATTTGGCAGCAGGCGCCTCATTCGCATGTCTGAATGGCCGAGAGACGTGTCGATCAGTCACATCGAAAGGCATCCCTCGCCGATCACAGCGCCCAAAAACGACCCTGCGAAGAGGCGGTACGCATCCATGCCGAATCGTGAAACAATAGACCGACAAGTCAGACATGAAATGCAACGGCAGCCAAACATCAAATGCCAGCCAAGAGGGGCCTTTGGATGGCGACCCAGCCGTGTGTGACCCAGATATCCAAAGCTTCGAGGGCCATGAGGGCATGAGGGCACGAGGCCGTCATGACGTCGCCGCCGCCACCTCGAACGTTTGCTGTCAGAAGTAATTAATATGCGGGCATCGTGTCTGCCTCACGACGGTGGAATGTTTGGAGCGCCAAGCCACTCGCGGTGCCGGCCCGATCTTTCGTTTCAGCGATGCGCTGTCCACCATGTGCCTCGCACAAGCGACGACGCACCGGCACAATCGTGACCAGGACGCAGCGGTCTTAAACCGGCACCGCAGTGAGCCAGGAACCCACGGTGTGCTCGTGGTGAAAAGGTGGTGGTGGTGGTGCGTACAAAGTCCATTGGCGCTCATCCCATTACGCTTGGTTGCCAGCGCAAGAACCTCCAGCTCGGAGCGTCGAGATGGACGAGAGCGGAAGTCATGGCGGCTTTGTACGTGAGAGCTGGATGGATGGTGTCATATGCTTGCTTCGATTCGGCGCTGCGCATTCTCAGGTAGTTTACGGTCAAGTTGATACATTTAGACTTGAGGAAATCATAACAGCCATATATCTACATTTGCTTAATTACGCTCCGCAAACAGTGCTTCTGTGCGTCTTCACCATATGGGAGTCTCTGCCCCAATCCACAGCCTTGTACGCGCTTTCTGGTAAGCCTCAAAGCAACAACGTATTCCACCAAATATACGCCCGCCTGGCGCAAGCGTAGAATCGCCGGGGGGCCAGAAACGAGAGCAACTGACATGGCAGGTCGTTGTCAGGCGACCAGTTCGCATCCAGTCAAACGATGACTTGCACGCCCCAGCAGAGGCACAGTGCCAGGTTATCGCTCATCATTGTCCGGCCAGAAAACCATGGAGTGACGCCGAAGTAGACGACACACGCGATGCCCGCCACCGCGGGGCTTCTCTCCGTGATTGTAGGAAATCCAAAGTCCCCGGCCATGAGGATGGAAGCCATTCGGAGACGTGAGAGGGAGGTCCGTAACCCATGTCAAGCCAGTCCCAGGGAGCTCAGTTGGCGCAACGTGGTCGGGGCGTAGACTGGTCGGGACGTCCTCTGCGAGTAGCCGCGCATGCGCAGATGTAGGACACCCACAGCTGGCCACCAACCAACCATCCGCCGCGGTCGAGAAGCTTAGCGGGGTGCGCCCAAGCGATCTGGACGGCCGCTGCAGCGTTCGAGCGCAGTCGAGGGAACAGGCCCCAGACGGACGGTGATGGGTTCGTTATATCCGCGGGCTTACCCCGGGCTCTCCAGCGTTGTCGTGTGCAAGCCTAGTGCTGTGTTTGTAAGGCGCCAACTGTGAAGTGATTGCACGCGCTTGTTCCTCGGCCTCATTTCGTGACTCGGTTTTGCCCTCTTCAGCCCTGGCACTTCCATATAGCCGTCGCGGACAACATGAGCAGTCGGCGGACGTCTATTGGAGGTGTTGGGTGTCCCCGTGTCTGCAAAACGGACGTGAAATGCACCCCGTGGACGAAGAAATAATGTGTAACTCTATTCATGGTGGCCACCAGCGCGCATGTCTTTGTGCCTTGGGCGGCGTTCAACGGACCCAGCCCCATGAAACGAAGTTGGGGGGCCGAGCAAGCGGGACGGGTTGTCTGTTACCGCGAAGTTCGCTCAGCGGCGGCCTTTGATCGGGGCATATCAGCGCAGACACTGGACCAACATAGGAGTCCTAGTACCCATTTAAGGATGTCGAGCGTTTTTTCGTCAGTATGGCTGGCCTCTCCGGCCCACCCAAGTCGAGCTGGGCATTGCGTGTAAGTCGGCAGGCAGCTCTGTGGGTTTTATGCCGAGTTGGTCTCATAGCGGCACGGCTTCGCATGCGTGTATGCTAGAGTATCTGGAGGCAGAGGATCCCCGTGAGGCGTTCAGTACTTTCTCGAGGCATGTGGGCTGCGTAGAAGCCCCTCGATCCAGTATGGCCGAGGCATGTCAAGCCTGCGTCTCCCAAGTCCCCCGACCCAAGCCCGTCGGTTGCCTCGTCAGATGTGCAACGGGCATGGCACAGAGCTCGAATTGGCCGGGGGATGGATGACTTTCATCTTGGGAGATTGGTAAGACTGCACCTGGAGCTTAATCGAGAGGCAGGCATCCTTTAGTAACTTTATTGATAGCATCATCACGCTTTGACGCCTCCAACAATGTACTACAAATGACACGGCAATATAAACGAACTCGGTCTCGTTCATTCATCCAACACTCGTTATTTGCTCATGCTCAATTATAGTTGAAGTATAGGTAGAACAATAACGGCCTGTAGCGCGGCCCAGCATAGAAAATACCGTAGCGAGTTCGATACTCTTCTAGATGGTACCCTCCTGGTGGTTGGCTGGTTTGCCCTTGTCTCCTGTCGAGGGCTCTCCTTGGTCGTTGCGGGAGCAGTAATGCCCACAGACGATGATGCATCAACGCAACGGCGGCTGGGAGGCGACTCTGGTGCATATGCCAGCGAGCTTATTATCATTGTCGTGGCCCGCCGGAGGTCTTCTTCCGAGATGGCCATGACGGGCCATTACGGGCCACGGCGGGTCAACCAGGCTGCGGTCCGCATATCGCAATTAGGCGGAGCGGACACCGTGCATGTTGAAGGGGGCACTGTACGCCAGCATGGCAACTGATGCGAGGTACAGACGTTTCGTTTGTTCGTGTGATGGATTGCAACCTGGCGCTGCTGCTCAACAAATCTGGCTGTGTGGAGGGTAGCAATGCTAGTAGAGCAGTCGTGATATCCGGTAGACAGATGACAGATGCGGTTTCGCATTAATGTGCAACATGATATAATTTCTACGTCAAAGGGCGAAGCCACCGGCCTGCGCAATACTCGGTCAAGACAAGGTATATATATATATATATATCTTGCATGACGCTCGATAGTGCTCCGCCAGATGAGGACGCCAATGGCAGCGCGGATACCACTGAGCATGGCCCTGCTGATGGATGGACGGACGACTCTCTGAGCAGCACGGCCAACTCGAAATATGGAGTGATTGATGATCGCGCAAGCGCTTGCGGGATGCGGTGAGCCGGCTGGCCATACGATGGCATACGAGCCAACACAACAACACTCTCGCCACCGCAGGAAACACGGCCACCCGTGGCGAAAAACATGCGACACGGCAATAGTAACGCCGATGCGTCTCCAATATATCGGATGTGCGACAGGCATATTAAAGGGCCTAGGCAGGCGGCAATGCATATGCCGTGCCGCCTCTCTCGACTCAAGATAGCCGCATTGAGTAATTAAGCGGCAGGTTGGAATCATCCAAACGCACTTGTACTCGCACTTGCACTTAGTCCCTGCAGTACTACAGACTACTCGTGCGGGTGGTTGGCCAGTTTGCTCTTCTCTCAGGCTAGCGGTTAGTCGCTGCACCAAGTGGGCGTGAAGTGCGCGCTGTAGACGCACAGAGACGGGGACGAGGAAAATGATAGCGTGGGTCGTCTTCTCGGTGCCGGCCTGTTGCCGTGGACGCGGCCATTGGTGCCGTAACGCATGAGACCGCTCGTCTCGCCAGTCTCGCCTCGTTGGCACGGCGTCTGTAGTCGACAGGCAGCAGACGGGGACGATTCACGGCCAGCGCTTGGGCGCCGTGCTCAGTCCACTGCAGATCCACCCCCATCTTGCCCGTGTGCGCTGCTGCTCTGGCTAGACATGGCTCTGGTTAGACTTGGCTCTGGCTGGACGTGGCTCTGGCTGGAGGGGCTCTGGCTGGACGCTGGCTCTGGCTGGACTTGGCTCTGGACATGGGGCACCGTTTCGCCCCCCTCCGCTCCACGTGGTCACCAAAGTGCACCGTCCTGCCCACCGTCGCAGACGGCGCCTGCCATTTTAGAGGCAACAAGGCCCCCGTCGATCCATGACATCAGGTGGGGCACAGGGACACCAGGGTGGGGCCCACGTACCAACCGTCCCCCTAGGAGGGCGGGGTCGACATACCACCGACCCAACGAGGCAGCTTGGGGGAGGCCATCGTCGGTGCATTGCTGGATGGCATTGATGCTGATCAACGCCGTGTTTGCTTCTTTTGTCGCTGTCTCTCCCTGCGCGACTCACAGCAGCACGTTGCTGTGCTCGGCACTCACGCCTAGCCCTGATGTGGCATCTGTCGACTGTCGACAGTCACTGGGCCTCCGACCTCCGGGGCCCCAAGCGTCGACGCTGTCCAGCAACGTCGTGAAAGGGCCAATCGTCACCGCCGCGACTCGTCGCCATCGCCCAGCAATTCCAAGTATGCGTAAGCGTGGCAATGGACCCTATTTCTGCCTCTGTCCTCGTGCCCTCCGCGTCTCCCGCGACTCGAGACGTGCGTCCACCCAGAAACAAGATTCCCCCGGTCCGGCAGCGCGCAGCGCGCGGCGCAATCTTCAACCTTCATTCCTCCCCGATGGCGGAAGAAACCTGCCAGATGGGATGATACACATGGGCGTCCGCCAAATTGCACCACGGCGGTGGATGGAATGAGCCTGGCTCAGGCCAGTCTGGCAAGCATGCGCACGCTACTGAAAATTGGCAGGCTGCTCGGCGGGGCACCACCCTTTCGCCTAGGTACTGGTGGCACTGCAGGCACTTACACGCACCACACCTCCGATCCTGAGCGAGTGGTCGAGCAGCGACCAGCAACGCCCAAGAGGTGCAGCGCAACTGGCGACCGTTTCGGCGCTCTCTGTCGCTCTCTGTCGCTGTCTCTCTGCCTGAATCTGTAGCCTATTCGGGGGGATTTGGACCCTATTTCGAGGTGGACGTGGCATGTCCAGTACCCGCAGGATCCCGTTTTTTGGGTGCTCTTCTGAGTGTCTGATAACTGGCAGGAGCGATAGACTCCATGTGGTGGCAAATGGCAAGTCCCCTCTCTCCAGCGAGCTAGCTTCCCTCTCAGTTAGCCTCTCCCTCTCTCTCTCACCACCATCCCCCAGCAGGGCCAGCACCGTGCAAGAAATGACGCTAAGATGACACTCCAGTGTGGAAATGGCAACGTCCCCAGCACTAGCAACTTGGGATGTTTTGGTCCCCTAAAATGCATGGCCCCCCCGTCACCGACGTGGGCTTGCCTTTCCTGGGATGCTCGCCATTGGCCGACGCGCCCTGCACGGCGCACGGCCATTGCAGAGTCTGCAGGGGTTCGGCGACAGACAGCCCCCTATGGCGTCACATCTGTTGATCCCTCATTTTTGCCCGTCCCCGCCTCATCTTGGCGGATTGCCCGTCTCCATGGCGAGCCTGGCCAGTTTCCAGCAGCCAAAAGGGCGCCATCCATATGCGATGGAGGCGTCCATCCATCCAAACCATCGCTGACCGGTCCAGCAGTGGGCTCTCATCGCTAGGGTCGTCCCGCTTGAGGACAAAACGTTTGACGACGAAACGTGTCTGCGGCAGCTGATGCCGTTTCCTTCCCTTCTCCATCAGCCCTTGAAGAAGGGTTTTTCTTTTTTTTTGTTCTTTTTTTTCCTTTTGGAAGAGCCCACCAGACGAGACGGAGTGACGAAAATAGGAAAATGACAAGTGACGTATGATATCATGATCGCCGCTACCGCCGCCCAGCCGACCACGGCTTTAATCTGTCACTGACTGTCAGTGCTGATGTCAGTGCTGATGACGGTCT
Organism: Calcarisporium arbuscula; assembly: GCA_009828645.1. NCBI lineage: Eukaryota > Fungi > Ascomycota > Sordariomycetes > Hypocreales > Calcarisporiaceae > Calcarisporium > Calcarisporium arbuscula. The sequence goes on along the minus strand of WBSA01000021.1, from coordinate 475,091 downwards.
CAGCGTCTCAGCGAACTCCAGCGAAGCGTGTTGCTCACCAAGTACCCCGTACCTCCACTGTACATGCCGCCCTCGAGTCCCCAGAGGTTCCTCTAGAGGTAAGGAGGGTCGTCAAAAGGTGCCAACGCCCCCTGTAGCTGGCAACTTGCCAAGCACTCCACACAAACCCGACCTCTTGGGCGTCTCGTGGCCTGGAGCCTGTAGCCCTGTAGCCTGTACCATGCGGTGCAGCTAGCGCCCTCGCCTGCCTGCTCCGTTTCTTCTCTGCCATCTTCCATCGAGTCATTCCCACTGCGCGCATCTTCCCCATGATTTTGTCGTCCCTGATTCCCAGGGTCAACCTTGCCTGCATGCCCACGAAAGCAGTCTTGTCCACTAGTTGCAGCTGCCGTGGAATCAGGAGAGCCTCGAGGCATGAGGCGAGCATCATCACTTGCACGGAGTCACTTGTGCGGCTGGATGGGGCGTGATGTGCCGCTCTGTGCTGTGCTCCGTCGTCTCGTCTCTGTGAGTACTCTCTCCCCTTACACGGCTTCACAATCACATCCCGCAAAGGTGACTCGAGGGGACAAAAAAAAGCACGCGACACCAACTGTATGCAAAATGAGCTGGGATGTCCCGTGTTTTTCTTTCCCGCTCCCAGGCTGGCCAGATTCGACAAGACACAATACTCCGTCGTTGACCAATTTTGAAAGGCGCATCCTGGACGGACCCTCAAATCCAGTTCCCACTCTAAATGGTGATAATCAGCCATCGACCCACGCCGCCCGTTGAGAGAGGCGGGTGTAAGCATCACGCAGAACCGGTCCCGCTAGCACGACGAGTTGCCTGACTTGCCAGATTGCCTGAGGAGCGAGTTGCCCACGATGATAACGCTAGGTATATTGGGAGAGTGGGTTTCGCTGCCTCACCTCGTTGGCTTGTAGAGCTTACATACTCTCCTCCTGTCTCCTGCCCGTAGGTGGTCAAACACCCCTGGTTTGGACTGGACGATCAACAGTCGCACAGGCGGATGGCCACGGGGGAAAACTGGAAACGGTCGGAGAGAGAAAAAAAAAATCTTTTCAAAACGAGAGTACGAGCTCTGGCAATGCCCTCTGACGCCATTGCGGTTTGCCTCGCCTGTATAATTTCCGCGTAGGGAGAGATCTTCGCCCACACGGCAGGGCGACGGGCTAGCAGGTTTCCACGACTGCCTACGGGCGGCGGGTGCCAGCGCTGCCCGCTCCAGGTCACAGGTACCCACGGGGCGACAAAGACACCCGCCAGAGTCCCCTACGTTAGTGCGGAGCTGGTCCCTCCCGGCGCGAGTCACAGCACCCAACCACAGCCGCTACGCTCGACTCAGCCAAGTCGCGGCCCATCGGGCTAGCACCGTTCCTTGTACTCGGCGGTGCTGGGTACCCCGTGCGCCGGGCGGTCAGCGTCAGCGCGAGAGCGACAGCGAGTGACGTCTGCGGTGGCCGTGGCACCCAGGCCAATCCAGGCCAGGACCCCCAAAGTACGGAGTACCTGGCCACCGTCCCACTGTACCAAGTCGGTCCAGCGCCCCACAAAGCAGCCCTGTGCCCTGCAACGATCCGACGCTTGCCAATCCCCATCCTCGCCTCCCCCCCAAAAGAGAAAGAAGTCCATCCATGGCCCATCCATGATCCATCCACCCTAGCCTCCACTGCCTCTCGCCGCCGGCCCCCTGCCACATTCTTGCTCGCGCGATATCTCAGGTGTCCCCTTCACACTGTTCAATCGCCCATGGTTAATCAAAGCCGGCCTCCACTTCCACCAGAACTAGACGACGATCTCCCCATCCAGCAGACAGTGTCCAGCCGCCCGCCTTTTCCCAAAGTCTTCTTTCCCATCATCACACCTCCTGCCTGCTCTCCCTCCTCTCTTCTTCAATACCCTCCCTTTGTTTCTCTTCAACCAGACCTGCTTAATTCAATCTGCTCTTCGCCAGGCACCACACACGCTCTCACACACGCGGTATATTTCGAACCCATCTTTTTCGCACGACGTGCTTGACGCAACGACACTGGAAATCGTGGGACCACCGCCTGACCTGCTGCGCCTGTTCGTGTCCGTATTACTAGCCTTGGCCTCGTCGATTTTTCTCGACGACACGAATCGTACCCTCTTCCCGACGATAAACGAGCCGCTTCACCCATAGCACCTGCTTGACTCACGGCTATCTCACCGTTTTTCGGAGAACTGACTCTGGTGTCGCCTTGGACTCTATCCATATCATCAACAACACGAGCAACAAATACCCACGCTGCCGTCGATTTACAGTCCTCGATACGCTCCCATTGCACCACAACTACACACCATAACCTCAACCACTCACTGATTCATCCGGGCTACTACTGCCGACGTCGACCCCCACAGCATGTCGGACTACAACGACTCCCACTCGGTCGCCTCTGAAGAGGAACGTGGCCGCTCCATGGTGCGCTCAGATTCGGCCTCTTCCAACTCCGACCAACAAGAACACGTCATCCACGCGCCCATCCCCACACGGCCTCGATTGCCGAGCCGTAAGAGCAGTGGGCCCCTCGTCGTCCCTCGCGATAGCTCTGCCGTTGGGCCTGTAGAACCACACTTTGGTCCCGATGATGTCCGGGCAATGAGTCCCCGGCGGACGAGCGAGGACCTCGACAGGATGGGCAGGGAAGCGCGCGAAGAAATGAGAAGGTATGGTGTATAGCAGTTCCTCGGTCACACTTCATGACAAACTAATAGCGTGTAGGCATGCCAAGGCTCTCCAGGATTCTCTCATCACAATCTTCAACCGCATAGAAGCAGTCCGCGAAGAGCACGACAAGCTGGACAACAACAACAAGTTCTTGCAAAAGTACATTGGCGACCTCATGAACACGAGCAAGATCACCGCCCCAGGAAATCGCGGCAAAAAATGAGCGCCTCGACCTGTGATAGTTCATGCGAATTCTCCACCCATCATCCATGGCTCCCAACGAGGCTTAATTTCCCATCGTTGACGCTCGAAAACACCACACGGGCTGTCCGCCCTCCATCCTCACACCAGTGACCCCGACCTCGCGACGCTCGTCACATTGAAGCATCATAGAAACCTCTACTTTCGCCTAGCCCACGACTACGTACGGGACGATACCCGGGCTACCTCTTTCACCGACCCTCATTTTCTTGAATCCAAAACCACGAGCCTTTGGGTCAATTCTGTGGCAGCAGCCACCTGTATTACCACGTTTTACGATTTATTCTCTGGACGCTACCGACACGGCGTACCAAGACAGACACCCTCCCTCAGTAGGCCAAGACGGCCTTTTCCACAAACAGACATTTGCCACTTTGAGGCGATGCGAATGACAGCTCATTCGGGAGGATACCAGCATAATTCACGGCCTTTGCATTTCACGTTCTCGGGTTTCCTCTTTCGGCAGCGCATATCATTTTTACTTCAGGTCCATTTCTTGACGGACGAGTGAGACTCGGTTACCGCTGGGCATTCACTTTCGGTCCGAGGACATTTATCAGGGTCGAGACTCGACAAGGCAGGCAAGGAAAAGTTGAAGAAAACGGGGCAGATGACGGGGCTGATGCGAAAAGGCGCACGGGGTGGCGTACGTTGTACATACAAAACAAATATACCATAACTTGTTCTCCATGAGATGCTATCCCAGAGGCTACACCAGTTGTGGACGAATGTGATCTGAACACAGCTCTGACACGGGCCTGCGCCACGGACGGCGATATTCGGTGGCACTCAAGAGAGGTATCGCTTGTCCTGCCCAGGGTGACGAAGAAAGGGCCCGGCGGTGAGTACGTGCGCATGACCTGGGCCTGAATCCTGGGGAAGCTTATGCTCCATCATCCAGGCTCCCGGACACGGACGGTGCGTGGCTGGTGCATGACCGGCATGGTTGCATGCGCCGGAGTGCATGCTGGCAGCCGGACGAGGCGACTATTCGGTATGGGGGCCATGGCTACAGAGCAGGCCCAACGCCATGGCGAATGTCTGCTCCGTCTCATGGTGTGGGGTGTGTGTGAGATGCTGCCATGGTGCGCGGCAGGGGAGACGCTGGAGGATCAGTAAGAGCAGGAAGCGTAAGCACTCGACGGTGATTGCGTTGGAGAACGGCAGGCTTGAGGGACGGTGGTGTACCAAGCGTGGGCTTTGGGCGGCGGTCATATGAAGCATGCTGGAGTCCGACGAGCTACTCGGTGGGTTGTGGCGACGAGCACGGCTGTGGTTCTCGCCGTGCCTGGATCCAATATGGTTCCCGGGCGGGTTGTCCACGGTCTGCAGTGTCCTTGCGCCTCTGCGCCATGACTCGCCCCCATCGACTGCATGTAACGGGCATACAGGATGGGAATCGACAGCCTGTGTCTCGTGGAGGCTCGGCCCCGGGAGTCCCCAGCGTCGAGCAATCACCGTGGCCGCACGCCGACTTGCCTGAAGCGGCGTGGTGGCAGGGCCACGCCCGGCGCGACGCACTGCCAACGGCTGCATTCGTCCCATCAGCGCCGAGCGTTGTTCGGTGCTACTGCAGAAAGGGGAGCCAGGGAAAGCCGCCGGTGGGACTGACTGACTGGCTGGCTGGCTGGCTTGGTTGAGGCTTGTCCGCCCAGGTGGGAGGTGGTGTCGGCGAGGCTAGTTGGGCCGGGCTGTTCGCTGGTTGGCCAGACTGCAAGACGGGGCGTGTTTCTGCTCCTCCTGCTTCTGCTTCTGCTTCTGACGGAGGACGGAGGGTTTGGAATGCGCATGTCGTGTTTGCAAAGGGGGAGTGGGAGTGGAAGGGTATTCGTTGCAGGGGACGCTATTCGGAGTCTGGGGGTGGCATTCCACATCGGCGCTGACCCTGTTGTGCGCTGCAGGCAGAGGGCAACTCACCTGCTAAACTTGACAGCTGGCGAATCCCGTAATCCCACTACGCTAGTCATGTCCAACATGTTCACAGCCTGAGTTTCATCACAGAAACCCTCATGTAGCAGTGCTCTGCTCAACCCCAACAGCACCAAACTCAAAGACACGCTGCCCACATCAGCACCTCGCTCCTCCACGTAAGGCAGCCAGCGGTGACACCGTGGGCGTAGAGGCGTGCAGAAGACGTTTCGTTGATCCCCATGGTTGTAGTTTATGTGCGCGCCTATTTTTCCACCACTGTGATGGGGCCTGGGCGCCGCGCCACAAATCTTTTGGTGAATCCATGATTTGCTCGAGGCTGTGGAGTGGCATCGATGACTGGTTCTATCGAGGGAAGAGGGACAATTACATTCCATTTCGGGCAATTATGAATCGACAAGTCATGAAATAGAAGTAATGAAAAAAAAAAGTATGAAAAAAAAAAGTATGCAAAAAATAAAATGAAGAAGGTACATCATCACCGTCTCCTTTCGAAGTCGACTCCGTACCAGTTACTAGTTAACTAGTGGGGGAATATCGCGCTTGGCCGTTGAGGCACGAGCGGAGTATAAAACTTCACGTCCTACAGCATATATGAGGGTCTGTCCGTTTGGTTCCACTTGCGCATCCGCACCAAGATGTACTTGTCGACCTGACTCCCCAGTTTACTTCCATGCAATGCACCTCACCAGACTTGTGAACCTCAATCCCAAATCTCATCGCAACGTCTATTCATCACAGCATCTACGCAACTATCCTCCCGCCATGCCGCTCCAGCGCCTCGCTCCCCAGCACCAGAGGCCCTCCTCCCGGTCCACTAGCATCCAGGCTGAGCGTCACTCCCCGCTGCTCACTCACCACCCTCACCGTCTCTCCCAGGTTGCGCCAGTCAATCTCGCACGTTGGCGTCCCCGCCTCTGCCGTCCCGTCGTCTGCCCTTATAGCCTTGATCTCGACAGTCGGATACGGCAGCCACCCCTCGCGAAGCGGGATCAAGATGAGCGGGATCTCAGCCTCCGTCTCTGGCGTCGAGTGCACCGATCCTTGCCCCCCCGGGATGATTGAAGTGGCCGCTTCGCCGCCCGCCAAGTAGCCCACGTATCCGCCGGCGCCGTCACTTCGTAGCTGAACTCTTGGTCCGCCCCCTGCGCCGTGTCCGTGTCCCACACGCGCGTCCACTTGAGGTGAAGGGTCGCGGGAAGCATCTGGTTCGTCGACACCGTTGGGGTCCCTCCGCTCTTATCCTGGACGGGCCCGGGCAAGGGCCTGTCGAAGCGTATGTCTGCAGTATGCACAATAGAAATCGAGGGTATCTCCACCGGTATGACCAGCGCCCGTGGTTCCCCGGCCGGCGCTTCTGGAAATTGCAGCACTGGGTGCGCCCGTTGCCAGTCGCTTAAGACTGTCGAGATTCTGACTCGCCACGTCGTCCCGTCGTTCCAGGCAGGTCCCGAATCCTTGGAAGTCTGTGCCCAGGAGACCTCTTGCAGAAACGATTGTTGCCAATTGCGCCCACCAGTCCTGCACGGTCCAAGTCATAAGGGTTCAGGTTTATCTTGACCTCCTCGTCCACGCAGGCTAATATGACCTTGTGGAGTATGCTCGAGTGGCGTGCCGTTTAGAGCATCGGATACGGACTCCTGACCATCTCTTCAATCTCGGTCTGAAGCAGGCGGTAGTATAGTTAGGTCAAGAGTTCCTTTCCCCGGGCCGTTCAGTTTGGTTTTATGTTCTGCTTTTTCGCTTCACCTTGTAGTAGCAGACCTGCTAGGCTGCTTGTGGGAACACGGAGAACGGTGTTCCTTGGCGGCACCCCAAACGACGATTCAAACTTATTTCGACTCTCCCGCAGTTCGCCTCCTGTAACAGTCGCAGCGGGCTGGAATGTTGCCGTCGACACATTGAATCGCGAGAAGAGGGCCTGGTGCTTTAACACGTCCGAGGTACACTTTACACCCATGGCAAGGCACGATACTGGAACGCTCACCGGACTTGGCGAGGTGAAATGGACCCGCCAGACGTTGTGACATATGTCACATCTACCTTTGCTAGTACGTCGCCAACGTCGCTTTCCGTAGAAAACGGGAAGCGCAAAACGACGGACGTATCGGCACCCAAGGGACCAAAGAAAAAAGCGCCCGCTTCCGGGCGTTTCGCGAACTCTATTGAGGAGTCAACCATCTGAGCCTCGACTGTCACCAGACGTAAGCCACCAGTCGCTGGCTTCACGCGGATCTCGCAGCTCTTCACATCGTTTCCAGCCCGGTCGGTGAGCTCGAGATCGAGAGAATTGTCCTTGTCGAGAGCCGTAAGCTTTGACGCCTGGATCTGGACATCCAAACAGCCGCTGCGCTGAAATAGGTGCACGTCCGGCTTTTTGAAGATGTCGGCCGTAGCTGCCGCAGCATTCGCGTCTCGTTCAAAGTGAAGACGTATGTTGTGAGTCAACAGATGAAGACTACTGACCTTGAAGGCACCAGATACCACAGACTACAGATGTTAGCTTCCTGCGGTGTGTCTAGGGCACCTAGATACTTACACTGCACGCCACTTGTAGCGTGTTCTTGCCAGGAGATAGCGCAAAGGACCCCTTGCCTCTCAAACACAGCTCTCTGCAGGGCCGTCGTCAGCACAAGTCAGGCGCAGCTCGATCCCATCCAGAGACAAGTCTTCGGGTAGCAGACTGCGGAGGCTGATGGACAGCGAGCATTTATCCTGCCTGTCGTAATATTCTGGCGACCCAGCGACCTCGATGTTTGAGAAAAAGTTGACCCAAGGGAACCTTGATTTCATTCGAAAGCGCTGCAGTCTGACTGAGGAGCCTTTCGATGACGCCCATTATAGGCGATGCTTCCAGAATCGCAGGTGGTGGCGCTATCAGAAGGGACATGGGTCTCGCCAGCAGGCGGTTTCTCTCGGCTGCGCACGCTTTCTTGAGCAACGTGAGAGCAACTGACACGTATTCTTCCTTCGATTGTAGTTCATCCAGGCAATGTGCGTACATGACCAGCATCGACAGCTCCAAGGAGCTCCAGCCTTCTTCCCCAAACAAGGGGGTTGTGCGAAGGAAGCAGGCTGCCGCCTTTCTATATTCCTTGAGATGATATTTCAAAACCGCCAGGTCGGCTGTAGTGGCTCTAACCGCATGCTCGTGATTCGCAACACTGTAGTGGCATAAAGCCCTGTCCGTCAGGATCTCGTATAATCGGTAAAAGTCATCGGCATTGTCAGTCGCCGTCTGCAAAATATGATTATCGATGCCTGCCATCAGTGGCACAACGTGTGGTATAGATGCCTCCTTGTCGTTAGGTCTAGACGAAGTGTCACCGTCGAGGCTGACCTCCTCAAAATCGTCACTGGCTTGCTCCACCAATGGAGCTTTATCCCATCCAGTGCTCCAGTTCCGCTTCTTGCCCAGCCCATCGAGTATGCTCCTTGACAGCATGTACAGCTCAGCGCGCTTAGCAGCTAGTTGTTCAATGCCGGGCTTGAGGAACTGGTTGTTCTGCACCTCGTTGCTGGCGGCCACACTAGCCCGCCTGAGAGGGCCAGGGAAGAGTTCCGGGCTTTGAGGGCCCGGAGAACGTTGCTCATGCAGAGACGAGCTTCTCGCGGGATGCATCATCGTTTTTGGCTCTGGGATCGATGCCTTCGGCTCTGGGCCATCACCGAGGGTCAGGAGAGATGGTGGTATGGGGAGGGCTCGAGTCGAGGTCTGAGCCAAAATTTGTTGCGCGACAGAAAATGCAAATGTTGCCACGAGGTTGTCGGCAGTTTCCTCGAGCAATAGATCCGGCCTGGTATTCCCTGACGACTTGTCGTCTGTCAAAGTCTCCTTCAAGATGGACGAGATGATGTCTTGTCGCATAACTTGCGATATGGAAGGGATGAACTGGAGCGTCCTTCGGCAGATCTCAGCCAGCACCGAAAGATCCTCCGTTTCGTCTCCCTGCTTTAGGGGAGTAAGCGGCGCAACCCCACGAAGGGTAGACTCTTCTTCGAGCTTGAGCTTGGAAAGCAGCTCTTCCCTAGTGTATGCCGCATTGCCCTGTCTCAACAAGAGGGAAATCTGTCGGGAAAATATGTAGCATCGAAAGTCAAAGACGGAAACCTTGTTCTCCAAAATCACTGTCGCGGTAGGGCCTTTTTCGCTGCGCTGATGGGTATGTTGTCGAATTTGTCGGTTGGGGCCTCCTTTGCCTGGAGATCCTCAGCCTCTTCATCCGCCTCATCCTGGTCTTCACCAGAAGCTTTTGCCAGCGCCCGCTTAGCAGTTTCTTTCAAGCCTTCCGTATAGTTCAACATGGCACCGCCATGTCTCTCTGGGGAGGCCGTCTCTGCCTGCTCGTGTATGACAGAGTCGAGCCCCACACTAAGTTCATCATAGCCGACCAGCGCATCCTCAACCAGGCCAACATTTTCGAAACCTCTAGCAAGACCCTCCTTGAGAATAAAAAACGTGCAAAAGTTCCAGCCCGGCAGTAACCGCTGGGCATCCTTCTCCTTGATATCCTCCTCGTATTGCGTCACTCGCCTATCGAATGATGTGAGAATCTGACTTGTAAACTTGCCAATGAGCTCACTCCAAGCAGCCTCTGCATCTTGGACTGTTTCTGAATACCCCGCCGGCACTGCGGGCACGACCCTCGGCAGAACATCATATGGAACGTCGTTAATGCCAATACGTATCTGCGCGATTCGATCGGGGGATCCCTTGCTCGCAGAGTTGAAGTCGGATCGAAGCTTCTCCAGCAAAGGAGTCGACCCCGTCCGCCATCTCGATGTGGTAGCTTTGTCGGGGGTGCTGCCGTCAGTCTTGCCCGTGCTGCGAGGCTGCGTCGCCGCCGCAGTATTCGGAATGACAACGTGGACAATCAGCCACTCAAAGGCATTCATGCATCTCCTCCTTGCTGCCCTTTTGGAAGCTGTCGACGGGGGCGTATGCGTCTTGATCCATTCGCCGAATTCGGAGCGTATGGTGTGTTCTTGTATGAATCGTTATCGTCGCAGCGCACCAGCAAGACCTTGAGATAGGGGGTGCGACGCAGTCCGGGTATCTGATGGCGCCTCTGGGAAGCCGTCGACTTGGTCGGGGCAGATTGAGGGTCGACAGCCTCAGCGGCTGCCGCTTGTCCGCCTACTTGCTGTGTCTGGAAGCCATCGTCTCGTGAGGTGCTGTTGGAAGGTCGTAGGCTCGGCGTAGGCGTCGCGGTGGCGGTAGGAGTGTCATCGTCACCGCCTTGGACAAGCTCCACGTGTAGCGTATCGATAGATCGTAGTGGCCCGGCATGGGACTGCCAATGCCAGATGCGTAGAGGCAGGGCGGGGGATCAAACCCGGGGTAAGGAGCTTGTAGACATCGTGGGGATCGAAATACTCGACTAGAGGCAACACCGGGTCAGTTCAGCCGATGCGCTTGCAGTGCTTCCCCCTGCGGGTGCATTGTTGGCGCTTGGGATTCTCACCAGTCACTTTAGACGTCGACGACTGCTTTTCCATGGCAGGCAGTTGGTATCTGCCTTGGACATCGTTGACATGCGCTTGTTGGTGGTGTCTCAAGACACGAGCTGGTTTTTGAAGTCTGGCCACTCTGCTCCGTTGAATGTGGAGTGGTGGCAGGGGCAGCCAGCAGGGATGCTGCTAACAGGGGAGCTTCAGCAGTCTCGCCCCCAACCCCCGCCTGCCTTATTTGTGGTACTGTCTAGGACTCTCCTCCGTACGTCGTAGATACAGCGTATTTTCAATTGGCCTCCAAAATGCGATTGTATGAAAGTGGAGCGCGCCCAGCGTCCGCTCCTTAAAAAGACAGTACCAGCTGAAGAATAGATTTGAAGAGCCGGGCAGGGTATCCTTGAGGCCATATTTGTAGGCAAATGAGTGAAATCCCACCCTTTCCTAGTCGACGATAGCGGCCAGCTCGTACCGTGAGCTTCTAGCCTCCGGTAGCTGGTACGAAGGAGATTGCGTTCTTCGAGATCGCAATGACTAAAGATGACCTGGCGCTGTAGTTCATCAAGCTCTACTCTAGGCGACTGAATTCAACCCGGCCCATGTCGGCATAATGTGACTCGAGTGCTATGCCACCCTCAATTTCCAATGGCCTGCATGTTTCTTTGCTTGCCTTGCTCGATTGAATCACGCTATGAAGAAACTTCTAGACTCAGGAATCACCCAAGGCTCGGCCCCCCAACTGAAGGCTTTCCTAGCTGCGGATCTCCAGAGAGAATGTTCTCATCCAGAACAAGCTTCCGCCTATTCGGAGCCATGTCGTAGTGTCCAGAAAATAGTTGTCTAAGCCGCAGTTGCATATCAGTGAGTCAAGGGACTACGGGTGGAGAGGTCACTTTCTCACTAACAACCTTCAATAGATAGAAAGATGTTGAGGTGTGTTGTGCTGGGTAGTGTCGGACTGGAAGCGACACAGGGCAATATGGACAAGTAACCTGCAAGTAATAATGTCAATCCACTGTCCCACGGGCCACTACATCTGATTGATATCTCGGCTAGACATCTCCGTGTTTGCTTTTCGGTCTCTAGTTGTCCCTTACACTTCGAATTATCGCCGTACGAAGTCATGCTTCAGAGGCGGCCAGTTTTCAGCGTGGCATGTTGTTTGCAAGATACATGAGCTCGGTTTTCTCTTTTTTTCTTCTTTTTTTTCCTTTTTTTTTTGGTGGAATTATCTGAATCTGTCATAAGCCGTACGCGACCCTGTGAAATAAGACGATTTATTCAGTTTTGTGGCAATCTGTACATTTACCCTCCAGGTGACCACCGGCAATCCAAGTTTCCGCATATATTTTCCTACTCTTGTCGCAAATTGTGCACCTGCCAGGAAGCTCAATTTTCGCCAACCTGAGAAATGAGGAGCCATCCACAAACAGACTTTGCAAAATTGCCACGGCAAGATCTGGGACCTCACTTAAAGCTTTAGAGAAGCCATTATCCCGCAGGGCAAGATACTTAGTATCTGCAACGAATTGCACGAAAGCATTGCGCAGGGGATCCAAGGCCGGGGCGTATGTATCACTGTTGAAGGCAATCTTTGCACCATTAAGGTAGCTCTCCAAGAATTGGGTAGGCACAGCAACCCGCTTTCCGGACCATGGCTCATAGGATCCTTGCATTTCTTCGGTAGTGAGCCGAAAGCTCTCCCTCATATACGTGCTGATGTCGAAAATGAGCGCGTCAATGCCGAAGTAATCGGCAAGGAGAGAAAGTTCTGAGCACGCTGCGTAGACGTTTTCGGATCCGCCTAGAAGCGCATTCCAATCACATTCTATACCTTGCCAGACGACTATCTTGTCATTCAGTCAAATTGCCTACCTCCACTGTATAAGTAATCGACTATATGCCCGAACTTCTCTGGGTCGATTTCTTTCAACTCTATCACGCCGGTTGTTCCCTCCTGCCGCTGCCGTCAATTTCTAGTAATAAGACACCACACGATGCAAATACCTGAAGACTGCTATTACACGCCTTCTTGAAAAACGGACATCTTGGGCAGATAATTGACTTATGGAGTTTCCATGTCTCGACCCCCGCATGTCACGGTAATGTCGGAAAATTCGCCAGACGTGAGTAAGCTGTTTGGTACAGTCAATATAATAGTGGCAACATCACTAGACAAATACAACAGACATACGTCGCATTGCTGGACAAGACCCCCTTAACGCGGAATGCTCGAGATTTACTCTCCATTTTGCAGCTGTAGCTCGAAGTTGAGCCTGCAACCCGAAGGCGTAGCCTCGTTGCCGCATGACGCCTATCTCTTTAGATATAACGATATATCTGTTTTAAAGATTTCCTTCGTAAGAGTACAATACTTCGTTAACTTACATTTTCTTTACATACATTAAATCCAGTCTATGCAACTCATTGTACTCTACCGAATCTACGATGTTAAATATTAGCGTCCCTAACATGATAGTGAGATGCTTTCACGATGAACGTGCTGATGAACGGATCGTCACACCTGGCTTTGGATTCGCTCCTTGTATCTCCATGTCCGTGAGCGCGGTTTGAACCACATAACATACGTGCTTAATTGAAAAACAAGATATTTTTTTGGCTTTCTTGAATCAACTCTACAGGGTGCGCCGTGTGCCAACGTGTACGGACAGTTTGTGTAACAGTACTTCATGTTATATAATGTGAATGATTTATCACATATGCCTCACTACGATGTAGGATTACATATTTCCACCAACATTTAGGCAACAATCCTCTCGTCTTTTCAGTGCCTGTACATTTCATTCGCTTTGAGATCTTCCAAATCTATCTACGCTGTTAGTAATTACACCATCTTGGATGATTTATAACTGGAGAAACCTACGAATACTCGAGTATATGATTACGACATGGATGCCCCAGGTGCTTCGACAGCTACAAATGAAGCACTACTAGATACACGAAATAATCAACAGCTGCTCATAGACTTTATTGCGGCTCACAGTCCAGAGTTCTGCCAACTCCGTAGTCTTCGTCGGGAGGTAAGCCGTATCCTACTCTCGTTCAGTGTCCTCTGTTGTTCACTACGGCGTAGGGATGGGAAAACCCGGTCGGAGACGACTTTTTCAAGCAGTGACGCCAAACAGCAGATAATCCGAGCCATGCCATTGCACGCAAATTTTACAAGATGACAATCGACATCGGAAACAAGCTGGCTTATCGCACCAAGGCATTCGACGTACTGCATACGAGTGAAGAGCCTCTCGCGTTGGATATTGGCATGGCACCGGGAGGTTTCTCGATTACAATACTAAAAGTGTGCCCGAAAGCGAAGGTCAAGGCAATAACTCTTCCCTATGCAGACGGCGGACACGCCATCCAATTTCGTCATGAGAAACTGAAGCTAGAGCTGCGAGACATCAACACTTTGGCCGGAGACATGGGCTTCGATGCTATCCCAGATAAGCACGGTGAAGCAAACACACTCACCACTGAGAAGTTGTTGGGGACAGAGGCGTACCACGTGGCAATCTGCGGCGGTCAGAAAACGCGACACCACCATAGAGAAGAATGGCGTGAACGGCGAGAGGCCCGGCGCCTTCAGCTCGCACAGCTCGTGATTGCCATGGAACACCTGGAGAATAACGGCACGCTGATTGCCGTCCTGCACAAGCCGGAGTCACTCGACACAGCTGAAACTCTGCACATATTCTCCGGCTTCTCGGATATCGTGCTGTTTAAGCCAGACCAGGCGCGTGCTAGGAGATCATCGTTCTACATAGTAGCAAAGAATGTTAGGCCACACAGCCCGGCGGCTATCAAGGCGGTTGAAGCATGGAAGGAGCAGTGGCGGGCTGCAACACTGGGATCCGAAGATGAGTATAAAATCTTGACGCGTAGGGATATTTCGGAAACACAGAGGATGCTGGAGCAGTATGGCGAACAACTGGTTGCACTTGGGCGGCCAATTTGGGCAATACAAGCTGCGGCGTTGAAGGAGGCACCGTTTATCAAACAAAGCACTGTTAGTTTGGGCGTCAGGTCAGGGCGGGAACAGGTATTTTCGTGAGCGCGTGTGATTATTAAGACGATATATATATATATATATATATGAAGGGAAGCTATTGGGCCTATCTACTCTTGAAGTTGTTCTTCGCAGGATCTCAAGTGCCTCTACTCTGTCCAGAGCGGTGAGCCCCGGTAATTACCACTGTGCACAGCGTCCCGCCCCCACATGGTGAGAGCAGTGACACCATTTTCCGCCCGAATGGTGGGGTGACGCTGTGGCAGAATTGTGGCGAGGGGCATTCGCAGCTTATTCTCTCGACAACTTTTCAACTTTCTACCCTCACTCCTGATTCTCCCAACAAACGGCTACCCTTCTCTCTCCTCATTTCCCGGGGTCATTTCACAGGCTGAAAGTACCATGTCTACTCTACAAGCCGTCAGATACACCAGAGGCAAGCTGGAAGTCCTCGACCAGCTTCGCCTCCCCACGAATTCCACTACGACAGCGTCTCGAACCGAACCGAAGCCTTCGAAAGCATAGCGTCCATGCGCGTACGGGGTGCCCCCGCCATCGCCATTGTCGCAAGCCTCGGTCTCGCCGTCGAAATTACAAACAACTCTGTGCCCGAGGACTCTGCGGAGGCGACAATCGCCCCATATCGACCAAGCGTTGGACTACCTCAAGACCAGTCGCCCCCACGGCGGTGGACCTCACCAATGCCATCAACTTGCTCAAGACGACGATTCGGGGTGGCGGCAGCACCGCGAGTAAAGAGCATGTCATAGCGGCGTTTGTCGCGGAGGCGGAGAAGATTTTCGAGCGGGATCTTCAAACCAATCTGGCCATTGGCGAGCATGGCGCGGAGTGGCTTCGAAGTCAGGTTTCGGCATCAACAGGTGCTAAAATATCCGTGTTGACGCATTGCAATACGGGATCTCTGGCCACATCTGGACACGGGACAGCATTGGGTATAATTCGCACGCTCCAGGCGAAGAGCCTACTGAAGCACGCCTTCTGCACCGAAACGCGGCCGTACAACCAGGGTAGCCGCCTGACTGCCTTTGAGCTCGTCTACGAGAACATCCCGAGCACGCTCATCAACGATTCCATGGCGGCGTCGCTGTTCCGGACCAAGGGAACAGAGTTCAACATTGCTGCAGTGATTGTGGGAGCCGACCGCGTCGTGCGCAACGGCGACACGGCGAATAAAATCGGCACATATCAGCTAGCCGTACTGGCAAGGCACCACGGCATCAAGTTCATTGTCGCCGCGCCGACGACGAGCATAGACTTGGAAACGGAGACGGGAGAGGGCATCAAGATTGAGGAGCGGACACCAGAGGAGTTGACACAGATCACAGGGGCAGTCATCAAATCAGATGGCACGGTAGATGAGGCCAGCAAAGTAAGAATCGCGACGGCAGACCAGAGGGTCGGGGTGTGGAATCCGGCATTCGATGTGACACCTGCGGAGCTTATTGATGCTGTCGTTACAGAAAAGGAGGTCGTGACAAAGGGCGCAGATGGTGTCTTCGACTTCAGCAAACTCCTGCCAGAGCGGTGGGGCAAGGTAGTGGGGCGCTAGAATATATTGTCTTCTAATAATTAATCGGGCTTACAAAGAATTCTACTTCTTCAATGCGTGGAGAATCAGCTTCTGATAGCCGTCCACAGACGTCTCGAGATCGGCAACAGTCAAGTTCTCACGAGCTCCATGAGCGACCAGAATCGTGCCCGGCCCATACAGGTATCTGTCGTGGTCGCCCTCGAGGTGGGGGACATCGGTGCCGTAGTTTACTACGATAGTTTCAAAATCTAGTCATGTCAGTCAGACTAATTGTCTTCGTAGAGATGCACGTAAAAAGGCGAGGCGAAGATGTAAAAAGCAAACAGGTAGCAGGGAGGAAATTTGCTAACTGCTACATCGCAGCGCATCTTACAACACCCATGCCCCATATCCGGGAAGCGTACAAGTAAGGTAAAGGCCTCATCGCCAACCTAATCTAAAATCGCTTGAATCTTTTCTCGTCAGATATTGGTGCCGCTTCTTCTGGGGGGCGATGGCCAAACGCACCGCAATTGAAGAAGTAGTAGGATCCGCGGGAATCACATTGGAGGCGATTTCCACCGTTGAATTGGCCGATATTGACGGTTGTGTTGCCAACCTCATTACTACTGCCGAGATCAGTGTCATCATCTTGGCAAGCGCCGCGAAAAAGAGCTCGTTGGCTTGGACGTGCCCAGCCAGGGATAGGCCGCGTGTTCCATCCAAGTCCCTTCGGCATGATTTCGCAAAAAAAGAGACGCCCTGGGGGCGCCACCAGCTATTTTCCGTGGGCTCTCCGAGATGGCGGCGTCAAAGCGAAGGGGTGGGTACATTGCTTTGATGATCCTTGTGAAGGTGAGGATTCCCTCGCCACCAAAACCTCTTCACCTAACCCAAGGAGCATCACCTCCTTGGGCGATTCGTCCTGGCGACGATGAGCCATCAAAGCTAGGACATGGCGGCAAACGCAGCCTTGGCATCAACACTCCTCTGACCCGGGATCATGTGTTCTGTGTGAGGGCCATCGTCAATTGCATAGGGGATATGTGGCGGCCCAATCAATGTGATCGTACCAAGACTTGGGCGTAGTAGATTGCTCGAAGCCGAGACAGGCTAGGATGTGAACCGTTCACCGTCATCGGGCCGTCGGGGTGGTAGGGGCTCGACGGGATCTGCTTCTTGGTGGTGGTATCCTTCTCGTGAGATAGTCGATGATCATTCGCGAACTCGGCACTGCCAGAGATGGAGGGAATTGAAAGTAGTACCCTAGTGAAGCTCAAGAGCTCTTCGCGGTATGGCGGGGCATCATCATGAGATGAGGCGGGGGCGTTGTGGTCCACGCTGGACAGAGGAAGCTGCTCGGAGCTAAGGACGACAGGTGCTAGAGCTAGCAGCGCTGCGATTGATGTTAGGGAGCGCATGGTGGATGTGATGTGAGGAGGAGCAGGCGACGAGGTGAATTGAGCTTCTCCAAAAAACGTTGGAGAGTTAGCTTTAATAGGGAGTAGCATGTCATTGTCGAGATGGTAGCTACTCCACGTGACGTACGCAGTACTGTAACTTTACTGTACCTTGAGCATCTACTACTCAGGTTTCAAGATAAACACTTTATCTTTGTGATTTACTATCAATGATAGGGTTTCATGGGTATCTACGGTGGTAATTTGGATGCTCGGTGATTTTTCCACAGCATAATTATGGTGCCATGTTGGCGTCGGCTTTCAATGGAGATTTAATTGACTAGAGGAGCTACCGAAGTATCGACTAAACCGCCATCCTCGCTAGCAGCTAAGCTTCTGACGCGACACGGCGCCGCAAACACTTCCTAGTTCAATAAACAAAGCTCTCGCTCAATGAACCCACGGTTTCTCATTGCTTCCGAGGCAGTGAATCAATCAGCGTCTTCTGTCCCGTCAGAGTGAATTTTGTACGAGATCTTGGAGTCGACGTCCAGAGCAAGGGAGTAATCTCCAGGGTAGATGTACAAATCGCCGTTCTGATCTGCCCTTGCCAGCGAACCAAGCGTCACCTGCAGGCTCAGCTGCTTCGTCGACCCGACGCCAATGTCGTGCAGTCGGCCGTACGACACGAGCTGCTTCGATGGGCGGGGCGCGTCTCCCGCGTTGCTGGAAGACAGGAAGAGCATGCCCACGTAGTCGGATGTGGCTTTGGCGGCGCCGCCTGTGTTCTTGACGTTTGCCACAAGCGTACCGAAGGAAGCAAGATCTTTGACGCCATTGGCGTTTCGCACGAGAGTCGGGATATCGCGCGTGTTGGGGCTGGGCGTGGACGCCCAAGAGGCTGAGAAGTTGGTGTAGTGCAGGCCGAACCCAAACGGGAGAACCGGCTTGTTCGTGTACCACTTGTAGGTCCGCCCAGGAATGCCCGACGCGGGACGCAGACTCATGTCGCGGATGTTGTTGCCCTGCACATAGCTTGATGGGTATTGCGTGACGGGGAGACGTCCAGCTGGTGCGAACACGCCAGTCAAGATGTCCACCACTGCGTTTCCGCCGTCCTGGCCGGGGTATCCTCCCCAGACGAGAGAGTTCACCTTGCCATTGTTGAGCAGGTCGGTGTCATCAATCTGGCCACCTCCAAATTGCACGACAATGAGCTTTTTGCCGAGGTTGGACAGCTGCGAGATCAAGTCGAGCTGATTGCCCGGCCACACAATTGACGTGCGGTCGCGACCCTCGTCTTCAATAGTCTTGTCGATGCCACCGAGGTAGATGATGTAATCCGAGTTCTTCGCCGCGTCAATGGCGGCGGCGAAACCAGAATTATCAGAGGTGTTGATGTCCGTCCCCTTGGCATACCTGACGTTGGAGGCGCGCGCTTGGAAAGCACTCAGCGGGCTCACCAGGAACGGTGCGGTGCCAGCATAGTTGCCCTGCAGCTGATCCGTCGCATTTGCCCAGGGTCCGATCAGGGCAACCCTGGAGAGAGACTTTGGCAATGGGAGGGTGCCGTCGTTCTTCAGCAGCGCGAAGCCTTCGACGGCGGCTCGACGGGCGAGCTGTTGGCTCTTGGTGGTGTTGACATCACCCCAGGCGAGGCGGCTGTACTGGTT
Source organism: Calcarisporium arbuscula (assembly GCA_009828645.1). Classification (NCBI taxonomy): domain Eukaryota; kingdom Fungi; phylum Ascomycota; class Sordariomycetes; order Hypocreales; family Calcarisporiaceae; genus Calcarisporium; species Calcarisporium arbuscula. The sequence goes on along the minus strand of WBSA01000021.1, from coordinate 456,130 downwards.
CTGCGGATTGAAGTAGCCAACTTTGATGAGCGCCGAGTAGAGGCGGACAAGCGACTTGTCTAGCGTTGCCTCGGTGGTCAGATTTGCGCGGACGGCATCCCCCAAGGCATCGTACGTGCTGCCGCAGTCAAGGTCAGTGCCGGCATTCAGCGAAACCGCCGCAGCGTGGGGCTTGTCCTCGGCATAGTGGTGCGGATCGAAGACATTCTCGACCGCGTCACAGTCAGACACGACATAGTTGTACGGCTCCGTCCATTGCCAGTGATCTCGCAGGATATCCTGCAGAAGATAGTCACTTGCACAGGCGGGAATGCCGTACACGGAGTTGTACGCGCACATTACCGACGTGCCCTTTGCGTCTCTCAAGCACCGTTGGAAAGGAGGCAGATAATACTCTGCCATGTCTTGCGCTGTTGGACTCAGGTCGTTTGCAGTGCGGCCGTCCTCGATGTCGTACGCTGCGTAATGCTTGCAGGTGGAGATGGTGCGCTTCACCTCCGGATCCAGTCCGCCCTCGAGCCCGTTGATCAGGCTGTATACGTAGTTCTGGATGTGATAGGAGTCCTCCCCGGGAGTCTCCATGCCCCTGCCCCATCGCGGATCTCTGAAAGGGTTGATGTTGGGAGTCCAAAAGTCGAGCCCAGCAAAGCCGGCATTGGCAAAGGCACGGGCTTCGGTGCTGATGACGGATGCGACCTCTTGAATCAACGCGTCGTCGAAAGCTGCGCCCATGAGGATAGGCATGGGAAAGCTGGTGGCCGCACTGAAGTTGACTCCCAGTGGAGTCTTGAATTGCACGCCTGTGCTGCCTGCGAGACCATGCAGAGCCTCATTTTGCCATGCATACGCGGGCAGGCCGAGCTTGCCACTGCCAGATGCGGCACTCCCGACATTTGCGACCTTTTCTTCGAGGGTCATCTTACTGATGAGGCCTTTGGCCCTCTCTTCGAGGCTGAGTGACGTGTCGCAGATCTTGTTCGAGCAGAGCGGATCTCGAGTGCAGTCCGGGAACGAGGGCGACAGAGGGGGGTTCGGGGATGGGTTTGAGATGGAGTATATGTTGATCCTGCGAGATGTCAGTCGGCCCTGCTCAGCGTCGACGGTCAATAGAGACTTGCATGTTTCCACCACCGCATGTTTTGCTCGAGTCGGCAGGACATGGCGTGGTGCATTGGCTGTCGTCTGCCTTTTCAGAGCCATCCTCGATCTTGTAACCGCAAAAGCATTGACTGCGTTCTGGATTAGGCGGCGTTGTCCACGCGGGAGACCCTGGTCTTGCTGCACTTACATGGCGAACTCGACTCCCGCGTAGTTGTATCCAGCAGCGCCACAAATGTCGGCGCAATATTGCGGAGAATTCAATTTCCCAACCGTCAAAAAGGGTCCGGAGAGGTCTCGCGGCGAGTTGGGATCATGGTAGCAGCCAATGTATTTCGTCGTTGCTGAGTACGTTGGGAGACATTGCGCGGACTGGGCCACGCCGGTCCAGAGCGACAGGCCGACGAGGGCTTCGAGTGCGTGCTTCATGCTGCTAGACCTTGAAAGTCTACGGGATTTGCTGCCAAACTGTCGACTACATGCTTTCAAGGCAGCATCCGCAGAAGAAATCGGCCATCTTTTATACCAATTCCTCACAGCCGCGACTCCAATTGAGCTTGAATTACCCTGCCTTGCGGACGCGGCGTCGTATCGCCCCACGAGATTCCCAGCCCAGCCATAGGTGGGATTACTACGCGGCGTTGCACCATGTAGTTGCAATAAAACTAAACAGGCTCACCTAAACGAATCGAAACTAGACTCCCGAAATCGCGTGCAAAGACAGCACAAGCAGCGCATCAGTGGTGACCGGGAGATCCAGTCTAGTCGAGCTTACGGATTTCGGCTCACGACAGACAGGCCCCCCCAGACGATGCTCCCCGCAAATGCCCTCCACGCTTCCCCTCTGTACCGTTCCATCCAATATGTCATCCTCACATTTAGGCAGAGTTGCGTTGCATTCGGGTCAATTGGCCTGTGTAGCGCATTCTGCCGAGGTTTTGACCGATGTTGGGGAAGTTGACGGGCGATGCGCCGCATTGCGACTCGTGGTTATGGCGGTTTGGAGTCACGGATGGATGACTCGACACGTTTCCGGACACAAAATGGCAGTTGATGGTATGGAAAGGACAAAAGAGGAAAAGCACGCCAGCGTTTGAGTATAGCCTAAATGCTTGCATGCTCGTGCAGCATGCAGGCCACCTTCTATGCTACCTTGCTAAACACGACGTCAACCTCCTCCTTGCCGACTGCAACATGTATAGACAGCTCGCCACCAGCATCAAGCGACTCCTGTTTAACCAGCTCGCCATTTACGTATACGGCCCACGACCCGGCTCCAAGATTCTTAGCCACAGGAGTCACTTTCGCCTCGCTGTCGTTCCAGCTCTTCATGGTAAGTATCAATGCCTTGTTTTCCTCATCCCACGTGCCTCGGAGGAAGTCGATGCCCTGCGACAGTTCAACGCCCCCGATCCACGGACGAGACGCGACATGCTCTCTGTCCCATGGCTTCTCCCACATAATCCTCTGTCCGTCTGGTACGTTGAGTCGCGCATAGCCAATGGCCGCATTACCCGTAAACGGGTCCATGTGCGTCCAGTTGCCTTGCTCGTCGGCTCTGACATCGTTCCTCCGGTAGAACAGCCCGCCCCTTTCCCACGTCGGATTCAGACTCTCATCCGCGTACTCTAGGATTCCGTCCAGCTCAGTCTTGCTTCCCATCTCGGAGAGCCATTGGACGACGTAGCCAAAGGTCGGTCGAGTGAGAGGAAACGGTGATTCCGGCAAGGCAGACGCTGCTGCCCTCGCTCTCGCAAGCAGAGCCGCGCCGTCGGATTCTACGCCCTCTTCTGCCGCGAGCCTGCGGTACTCGCCCGCAATGCGAGGCGGTTGAAGCCGGACTTTGCCGTCGATATTGGTGATGAAGCCGAATGCCTGCCTCTCATACAGAGACTTGACCAGCTCGGAGTTCCAGGTGTTCATGAACGCATTCGCCCTGGTAATTTCAGCCCCCATACGTAGAAATACTGACAACCGCAGAATCATGAATGCGAGGGACGACACTCACCATGCCGTGAACCCCACGTCGGCAGCAATTTGTAGTTTATCCTGCCTCACAAGCATCCAATCCACGTAGAGCCCATTCTCGGCCACCATGCCTCCTCGCTTCTGCCACGCCTCTTTGTACCTTTCCAAGACTTCTCCTGCGACATTCGTGCCGTCCCTGATGTCGTTGTATCTCATCGCAATGATCTAAGACGGTCAGTTACCATGACCAAAACGCCCGCCAAGAGCGACGACCGGAACGTACGGGAAACTGATTGCACACCACAAACACCATGTTCGGCTCGCAGCACACTCCGAACCACTTCTCCCTCTCCAACTCGGCAATGATGGCCTTTTGCAGGCTCCGATTATCGTAGTGGAACGTCTCGGGCCCGAACCCAAAGAACAGCGGGTCCCACCGGAACGTCAAAGACTCGGGCCTCTCAAACTCATCGTCGTCAAACAACATGGCATACAGGCTCGTCATCAAGAGCAGATGCCCGCTGTACATGATATTCTCCCGGACTACGGGGTTGGCCCACGGCTTCCGCAGCTCCGTGCGGTCCGGATCCGTCCTATTCCCGGACAGGCTGGTGGTGAACCAGTACGCCCATACTTCCCGGCGGAGCATCTTGTGGATGAGACTGCGGATGAGAGACTTGCACGCGCTGCGCAGAGCGGGGAGACGGTGGTAGTGCGCGACGCCGGCGCCGTAGGCCATCGTGGCGAGTTGGTAGCGGTGGGCGTCGAGGAACTCCTGCAGGGGCTCCTGGCTGCCCATGTGGTGCCACTGGCCGTCCATCTGGGTCGCGAGGTTATGGAAGTGCCGCAGGTGGCCTGCCTGAGAGGCATCGAGCTTTGCATACTTGGAGATGTCTAGCGACAGAGGCTGAGCGGGATGGACGGTGGCCATGTTGAAAGACGGCTTGACCAGGCTAGGCGGGTGGTAGTATCTATCTGTCGACACGGTTGATCAGAAAATTTTGAAGCGTACAGATATTGAGACTAAACAAAAAAGGATTAAAAGGTGCAGCTAGATATTTAAAGGTGATGGATTTTCCGTACCAAGGCAGGATGACCACTAGCTCTGACTGACTCCATCGTCAACGGGTCTACATTGCCACCCGAGCCCGGCTCACATCTCGATATCCAGGCCCCTAGACCCAAATCCCCTCCGAAACGTCGATTAAAGGTGAAAATCCGTCAGTTCCGCAAATACATTTGCCTATTCTCCAATCCTGATGCCCATTTGAGGAGTCCGGATCGACGTCGTCAGCAGGCATCGCACTCCGGCATGCCTGGGGGGCCAATAAGCGTACTAGCCTATCAAATGGAGATACCACGGTATTGGGGAAAGATGATCAGCCTCGTAGGGCTTGGCCTGGCTGGTTATATTGACGCGCGCGCCGGTGGCTTGGTTGGTGGGCGGCCGATGCATGCCGTGAGACGCGACGACTCGTCATGGCTTGGCAAGCGCCGAGTATCGCCATTTATGGCTGTCAGACCCAGAATAAGTCATGGTTTTGAATGCAGCTCTCTGTCCGACATGTCAAGGGTCTACATGGCAAATGGCCAGGCTTGTCTGCATGTCTGCCATGAAATCAAGTGCTCACTATGAGTCATTCTATATGTCAAACGTGCTGTAGCTGACGTCCATGTCAAACACCCTGTCCCACGCCATCATATCCAAATCCGGCACCACAGCCAGGAAGTTCGTCCACAGTTGATCCCAATTCTGGTCTCCCTCCGCATCTCCAGGCCCGTCCAGAAGACTGGCCCCTCCCATGTCGTTCGTAGCAGGTAGAGGCTGCGTTATCCCACCCTGCTTTGGCACCCCCCCCTTGCCATCACCATCGCCATCGCCATCGCCATCAGCCGCGCCATCAGCCGCGCCATCACCAACACCGCTCCAATCCTCCAGCCTCGGCCGGGAACTCTTCTCCGTCTCTTCCCCCGGCCGCTGCCTCTTCCGCAGGGTGGACATCAAGGTCTGCATTCTCTTGCGTACCCCCTCCATAACCACCCCCGACTCCTCGGTCGACCTCTCCAATATCTCACACGTAGCCAGCGCCTTGGCCCTCCTCGCCGCAGCATCCGGCGCGGAGGGGTGGTTAGATGCGTCCGTCGCAAGTATGAGTCCCGCGATGAAGACGTGCTGCATGTAGATCCAGGACCGCGCAGGGTTGGTGTTGACCTTGGGCGCGACGTCGTCCATCCGACGCCGTAGGTCTAGAACCTCGTGGGCCGCCCGGAGGCATGCCGCCCGGGAGTACTCGTTCGTCGAGTTGGCCATGTCCTCGAGGTGGTATGGCCGATGGAGGCGGCACAGGCGCGTCTGGGCGCTGAAGTTGATCATTATGCGGTGCAGTTCTATCACCGGCCGGTCTCTGCATAGCTGCTCCGTCTGTTCCACACTCGCGGGATCCAGCTTCAGGAATATCGGCAGCTCGTCCAAGTAGGCTTGGAATTTGCGGTCGAGGGATATAATGACGTTGTAGTCGACCTCCCGGTAGTCTTGGACAAACGAAGGCAGCGAATCCACGACCTCGCGACAGACTGTCCCCAGCCTGACTCTCGCCAGGAAAGCCGACATCTCCGTGGGAGCAGAGGAAGAGACCTCCCTCAGCAGCCCCGTGGATGTGATGAACTCGTTGTCTATGTTACGGGGGAGGTCGACATTCATGTGCTTTGGGTTAAACGTGTACGTCCCTTCATCAGGGCTGCCCGAAAACGATGTCAACCTAAACACCATCAGCAGAGGCCACGGCTCTTGTCAAGATGGAGGGCGCTTACCAGTCGGAGCTGACCATGTTCCACCATACTCGTCGCTGCACCTCGAGCTCAATTTCATTAGCCCCCTTGCGCTTTCTCTCCTCTCGACTCCTCTCGGTATCGAGCTTGACGACTCCTAAGGAACGCGTCATGGTGTAGCACCTCATCCACAGTATGTTGACAACGTCGGACTGGCCCCTGGAACTGACGCCCAGGGAGGCTAAATGGCTGGTCGCCGTCAGCGCAACCGTAGAAGCGACGACCGGTCGATCGGTGTTATCCAGAATCAAGAGAGACAGGCGAAAGTACTCTGCAGATGCCGCCATGGCTTGCTCCATCGTAGAGGCGAGTCGATTCAGCAGCTCTGGCGTCCAAGCAAAAGCCGCACCGGCAAAGATGCTAAACATCAGCAACACGCTGTCAACCGGGAGCTCCTCTCCAGCCGAGATGCTTTCGTATGTCTGTTCGAGCAAGTCTCTCGTGGACGGGACATGAAGGACGCCCCAGTTGGGCTGCACAACGGAGGCAAAGTGGTTGAATAGCTCTCTGGCTTGAGCGATGGGAGGGAGCTTGCCAACTATGTAGGCCATGAATGAGGCGATCCGGGCCGTCTTGTCGGATGCCGTCGGGGCTATATGACAGCTGAAGGGGGTCGAGCCTAGCAAGTCAGCCATAACATCAATAGTGTAGTCGCGTTCCACTTACTCTCGTGAGATTGCGGCCCATCCTGCGGGCTTGCAAACGACGACGCAGAGGGAGTCGGTTGACCTGTCCCATGAAACACAGCGTTTTCCAACCTCTGGAGTCGACTCAACACATCATCTGGATTGCTAAAGCAGCATCAGCGACCAGCAACAAGGCCAAGCAGTGAGTGCTCACAGGTTCAGGGCAAATAAACTCACAGCGTCGAAGGACCAGACCTGTCCGCCCGGGCACCAGGCCCCTCGGCCACTACCCCCTGGTTCCCGTATTGCAGAGGCAACGACTCAGCCATTTGAACTCCTCCGTCTTGACCCTGAGCAGGACCGCCATCCGCGTAGACACATTCCATCCGCCTCAAGCTGCAATTCGAGCACGGCTGCTTCCGATCGCACCGCCGCTTCTTCTCCCGACACGGCCGGCACGACAGGGGCGGTCGGTTCCATCTATGCACAATCATGGCACCCCTGGTTGGCACCCTTCTCGCAGGCGCAATGGGACTGCATCTCTGTGAGAGCAGCAAGTGAGTCTCAACATGGCAAGATGCTCCGCGGGCAGGTTGCGAAGCAGAGTCCGCGGGGGCGGCCGCGGTGCACCATATATGGTTAGTGACTCCGCGGTCGAGATGCCAGATCTGGTGATTCTCTCCCAGCAGTCCTCAACTCATCTAGATATATAAGTCGCCGTCGTACGACGTTGAATCAATGAACAAAAACTCAAGAAACATTCCATCTATCAATCAATCCATTAATCAATCAATCAGCCCTACAAAACCGTCCAACATCTACCACGCAAGCTCTTCAAAATGGCCCAAGAAATCGCCAGAAAAGTAAGCCCAACTCTCCCAAGCCACTAACACGGCCCCATCACCAACTAACACGCCACCAGGCCATCATCATCGGCGGCGGCCCAGCAGGCCTGGCAGCAGCCCTCCGCCTGAAGCAAAAGTCGGGAATATCCAGCACCGTCTATGAGCTCCGCGACGAGCCCACGACCCTCGGCGGCGCAATCGGCATTTTCCCCAACGGCCTGCGTCTGCTGGACCGCATGGGCGTACACGACCGGCTGCTCGCTCGAGGGAACAGCCACTCCACGTTGACCATTCGCTCGCTGCAGAGCGGGACTGTGGGAGAGCAGGATCTCGTCGGTCTGTCGCGTGAGAAGACGGGCTTTGGGTATCTTCGCATCAAGAGGACGGATTTGGTTGACGTGCTGCTCGAGGCGACGAGAGAGGCCGGCATCCCCGTCCACTACGGCAAACGACTTACACGCATCGACGAAACCGCAAACAACGTAACGGCCACATTCTCGGATGGCAGCACCGACACCGCAGACCTCCTGCTCGGCTGCGACGGCATCCACTCCCACGTACGGAAACTCCACGTCGACCCGTCCCAGAAGCCAATCTACTCCGACTTCTCCAGCATTGCCGCCCTCATCCCGTCGTCCATCCTGACCGAGGACCAGGCCGCGCAGGTCCAAGGCCTGAACGCGACCTTTACCCAGGAGGGCATGTTCATGGTCATGAACTGCAAGGCGTCAGGCGAAGAAATCATGTGGGGGTTCTCCAGGGAGGTTCCGCTTCCGCAGTCGGGCGATTCGCGTGACGGATGGGAAGTCCACCGCAAGGAGGAAGTACAGAAGTTCAAGGACCATCTGCTTGACTTGCTGCATGGCTTCAAGGGTGAATGGGTCCACACGCTAGAGAAAATCGTTGGCAGCACCTCCGCTGTCAAGTTCTATCCCATCTACAGGCTTCCTCTTGGAGGGTCATGGCACAGGGGCCGCTGTCTCCTGCTCGGCGATGCCGCCCACGCAATGCCGCCACACGCCGGACAAGGCGTCTCCATGGCCATGGAAGACGTGTTCCTGCTCTCGAAACTGCTCGCCGATAAATCTCGTCCCTTGACACAAGTCTACGACAAGTACGATGCAATCCGGCGCCCTCGCGTCGACGAGATCGCGCACCAGGCAATGAAGAATGGGAACGTGAGGAGGAATACGGGGCCATGGGGACTCAAGATCAAGGAGGCGCTGATTTGGGGATATATGTGGGCTTCGTCGGTTTTCAAGCTGGAGAACTATGGGGCTGGTCTGAAGCAGCTGACTTACGATGTTGACGAGGAGGAAATTTAATGGTGCTGAGGTAGTACGAGGGGTGCTGGATGGTGTTTCATGTGGTCTGTCAGCGGGTTTCGTTTGTTATTATTACTGCTTATTTATGTGATGGATTAGATTGTAGCTTGAGTATACCAGAGCAGAATATAGTTTTGCAATCCAACGTGGACAATCCGACCTAATTACTGCGTGAAGGGCTCGTTTTACGAGAGACTCTTCGAGAAAATGCTTAGATCCAATTCTCTATAGGTCGTAATTCATGGTTGACTTCCGACCATGACCAAATTCCCTCTCCGTTCGCCCCCGGACGTGACAAACCCGCAGCCCGACAATGCCGAAAAACGCTAAGATGAATGCAAAACCGTGCGCCGGATCTATCTACAGTGATTGGCTCATATGCGAAAGAAAGTAAAGCAAGGAAATAATTACGATAATGCGTCCAGTCAGTGCCATAATCATACATGGTGCCTCAAACCATCTCAAGTTTCTTACCCTTGACACTCTTCCACTCGACAAAAACGGCACCGATGAGGGTGGCGCCAGCTGCAGCCGTAATGAGCCAGAAGCAATTTTGCAGTGCATGGTTGTAGGCCTCAATCACGCCACCAATCGAGGCCGTGGGTACGACGTCGCGGAGCTTCGTGAGGCCTGAGTCGAGAACCAATTCTGGGGGAACATCTGGGGCGTATTCGACCAGAAACTCCCTGAGCTTCGTGGAAAAGATGGTCTCGCCGGAGGACAGGAACAAAGCTCCACCAAGCTGCTCGAAAAAGATAACAAGCGAGGTACCAGTAGGCACGTCTGCCATGTCCAGGACGACCTGCACGGCAATGAGCGGTTGTTGCATGCCAATTCCAAGTGCGAAGCCGATGACAATCTGGTAGCCGATCCAAGATGCCGGACCCGAGTCCGGCTTCAGTGTTGACAGAAGGTAGTATCCTACCGGTAGCGTCAATCCCGACACAATGAGAAAAGGCGTGTAGTATCCCAGATGCGTAACTGCGGCGCCGGCGGCAATGGAGAATACAACGACTCCCATGAGGAGGGGAATGCTTCTGATGCCAGATTGGATGGCAGAGGTGCCTTTGACGGTCTGGAACCACTGAGGGAGAAAGTAAACGCCGGTCAGGAAAGAAGCCCCGATGAAAAATTGGAAGATGGAGGCGGCCCAGACGCTGCGTTTCTTGAAGATGCGAGGAGGTACAGTAGCTTTGTCCTGCATTCTGTACTGGACGTAGAGAAAGACGAGCAGGGAAAAGCCTCCGACCAAAAACAGTGACGTGATCCTTGAGCTATCCCAAGGATATGTAGTGCCGCCCCAGTGAAGACCCAATAGTATGCAGATGATGGCCGGTGTGAAACAAACAGTACCGATGGGGTCCAGCTGCCAGACAAACTCTTTCCACGTTTTTGGCTCAAGCTTCCGCTCCGGATCTTTGAAGAACAGTGTGATGACGACAATGGTGGTCATACCGATGGGCAGGTTGATATAAAAACACCATCTCCAAGTTGCCTTTTCGGCAAAGACACCTCCGAGAAGAGGCCCAGCTACAGCCGAGACCCCCCACATGCTGCTGACGATTCCGGTGAATAGCGGCCTCTTTCGAAGTGGTACAGTATAAGCCATGATCGTGAGGGCTCCGGCAAAGATGCCAGCGGCGCCCATGCCAGCAATGGCACGGCCGATGATGAGGGACATGCTGTTGGGAGAGACAGCACAGATAAGGCTACCGGCTTCGAATAAGCTGACGACGATGATGAAGACCCATTTGATGCTCCAGAAGGTGTAGAATTTGCCAAAGAGCAGTTGGAGGGATGACGTGGTCAGCATGTAAGCAGATCCATACCACCCGACGTCCTCGATACTCTTGAAGTCAGCCGTGATGCTAGGAATAGCTGTTGCAATAATCGCATTATCTAAAAGTTACAATTGTTAGTACGCAGTTCCTCCAACAAGAGGATAGGTGCCTACCGAGTGCCATCAAGAAAACCGCGAAGCAGAGTGCAACCAAAATAAGAGCAAAGCGTAGCCCTGTGGGATATGGCACACCATCTTCGCGGGTAAGATCGCTGTTGTATCCGTTCTGCTTCATCGATGTCCTCGAAGAACGATTCAGCTTCTCCATGCTTCCCATCCTCGGCACGGCACCTGGGCGAACCTGGTCATAGGGGATGGCGCCGGGAATGTCGTAAACCATCGAAGATCGTGAGAAGTCGTAGCCGATGGAGCTAGGCATAATATTGGCGCTCAGTGGCCGCTCCCGCCTCATGACCACCCGTTCCAATCCCTTCAGACTCGGGCTGGTGGTGGCAGTCTGCGTGCCGTCGTCAGAAAACCACATCTCGTGGCTCTCCGCATCCGTCCCATCGTGGAAGTGGTTTGATTCATAAGCCAGCGTGGTTGCGAGAGATTCGTCCGGCGGGAAATGTACGCTGATGCGAGATTTCGGGTTCGTTCTCGATGGACGGACTGACGCCATGGTAGGTGTGCACGAGAACCGAGTCTCGAGTGTAGATGGCTATGGTGACAGTCAAAGGGCAAGTCTGTCAGGAATCAATATAAACCACAACTTGAATGTGCACGGGGTGCAACGCTGGTATTAATATCAGCTTGGTAGATCGGTCTGTCCATAATGTAACCATGCAAACGAGTGTGGGTTGGTGGCATCACTGCTTCAGCTCGCCTCAAGGACAGAAGACATAAGGGCGAAGACGTCAGCTCTCCGAGCCAAGAGGCTCCGGTGCTCCAGTCACTCCGGGCAAGGATCCGCCGTGCTATGGGTGCGAGCGACGAATGTCTGGGCAGAAACCGGTGGCCATGTAGCTGACGGGGGAGGAGGTAGATCCATGCACCAGGCACGCCCGCCACGGATTCAGCACATGGCACTTGAACGAACGTGGCGAACTATTTGAGTATCCAGGGCACTCGCCCCGTATCGAGAGGCAGCACGTGTGGGTGGAGAATAGATGGTCTTGTTTGTCTCGCATCTTGTGGTTCCCCAGAGCCTGCCAAGGTGAAGGCACGATTACGACAGCGAGAGCGTCAGATACTTGCGTGCCAGATACTTGCGTATAGATAAGGTTGCGGAGCGTGTTTGCCAGTCGGAAGCGTCACTTAAGAAACGGGGAGCCAAGGTGACAAGGCACAGGCCCTCGGAGCTGTCCCATCTTTGGCAATACGCCTGATAAGCATCTCCGACCAAAGTGGGAAGTCAAGGCCAACATGCTGGAGTCACCATTCGCAGTTCGTTTTGGGACTGAGAATAGCAAAAACAACTTGTTATACGCCTTTCACCTCGCCTTTCGAAGGTCTTGAAATCATATTCGACGACTATTGCAGGCAAGTTTGCCAGAGATGGCAAGATGGCAAGTCGACAAGCATCAGCGCCTCAGCACCAATGTCGGAAAGCCCGCTCGAAGCTTGCCACCGCATGGCTTGCCGACACTAGTTGCGGTGGCTTCCTGGCGTGGGCTATCATGCAGGCCATGCAGTAGCACCAAGCATATCGCCCTCTTCTCTCGCGATTCGGCTTTCGGCACTTGGTTGGGCTCTGACGGGGGTTGTTTGCAAGGCGACGGAGACTGGTGCAGAATGGCGCAGATGGCGCAGAGCCAAGATCGGGTAAGCTTTTGTCTTCATCTCTCCGACGGCCACGTGATCCCTGTCAGTACATCTGCAATGTACCCATGGTGAAGTCAAGTGCCTCAAGTGCGAATATAGTGGGTAAATAAAATACAATGTCGACTAATTCTTTGTGCAGCAGTATTGCTTAAACACGGGGTGGTTCAGGGGTAGGCTTCTGCAGCTTCTGCAAATCCTGGCTGGGTGGAATGAAACACCACAGTGATCACACCCTCTCCCATGCCATGAAATCCATCCAACAAGACTCTAAATACCATTCAGCGCTGCTCATTGCTTCTTCCATCCCATTTCCCTCCTATTCCTCCTCTACAAACACCACAGTTTGAATCTCAACAACCCTTGATTCTATCCTCCATATCCTTCCTACCTGATGATTTCCAGGCCCTAGAGTAAAGTCTAGTAAGCTAGCACTCTCCACCCTTTCGCCGTCTGCCCACGGAGCCTTGGCCCCACCAACACGGACCTGCTCCGGCAACCCACTACACTGATTATCCCAGCGCCTGCTGGTTCCCACTGGCAAGCTGGGTTCCCCTCTCTTTCTGCTCGATCCAGACATACCGTCAATATTCCCGTCAGTGGCCATGCTGCCACGTACTGTCATGCTGCATCAGCCTATGTAACTACTCATCACGCACTGAATAATTGACCTAAGATAGCAAGGACGACCGCCTAATAAACACACCGCCTCGCATTTTGTTCCGTTTTGGTATGTCTTCATCACTGACAACTATGACGAACACCACCACCTCTTGGAGACGTTAACGCCCCCAAGACCTCATAGGGGATCGCTTAGACCTCATTAACCTGCATCATCCGGGAGCACGGCATACTTGAGTCACATTTGCTCTCCATGGCATCTCTCCGCCAACCCAACACCCATTGTGCTAGAGTGCCTCTGCGCCTTGCCACGGCACCCTCCATTTGTTGAGCCAGAAAGCCGGGAAGGGCCTGATGCGGTCATATATCACACACAGCTGCCTAGTCAATCTCGTATCATCGAAACTACCTAGTCATTGTTGAGCCACCCGCCCTTTGCCCTTTTTTAACAACTGCAGGTAAATTACATGACAAAGCCCCAGCATTCAACAGGCCTGCTTCAATCCTGTCGATTGAATACAATAGTACTGTACTGTCCTAGAAATTCCCCCCTCCACACTATTGAATGCCCACTCTTGTGCCTGGAAACATCAACCAATATTTAACAATGCATTGCGGTAAAGATGGCTAGTAATGACGCTCCGAAATGCTCATCCGATCGATAATAGTCCCACACCGTAGACATCGCAGTCAGTATATCAAATAGTGCTGTCAAGAGCTGCCGTCCTCTGCCTCGTGGCGTGTAATAAGCTCCCCAGTGGCGGCTAGTGGTAAACCTCAAGTGGCCTCTTACAGTGGTGCTCACAACAATTTCTTCGTGGATGTGAAACCCATGCCACATCGAACACATTGATTAGCAGATTGGGGCTACTGGGTTGCATCATTATGCCGTTGGTCATCTGCAAATGGTGTGAGTCGAGCACTAGGGCTTCGCCGCTGGCGGTCATCCTCATCTTCAGTCACCATTGACGAGCTCGGCGTAAAGCTGCGTATGCGTTTTGTCCCTTTTTCAATCGTGTGCGCGAAAATTCCCATCACGCCGGCATCACCAGAAGATCCGCTAGTAACACAAGACCCAGCCATTGAAGACGCGCGCTGACTCGTTCCAGAGCCGCAATGGTTTAGGGAACTATCAACTGGAGAGTCGACAGTCGCAATTGGGAAGCTGTCGCTTGTTGGAAGAAACATTTGTTGAGAGACCTTCCGCACCTCGTGGTAGTGGTCCTGCAGTGATATCGAGTCCGTAGATATGGCAGGTTGTGGATTATCAGCAGTTATATCCCGTCGGTTCTCCTTCCGCGATTTCACCTCAAGTGCGGGAACATTGTGGATGCTCTGAGACTGCAAGTTGGGGGGTATCGGTTGGTTGAGGAGAGAGTTGGTCAACGTATTGGCTAAATCAGAAGACATAGCCGAGCTGTATGGCAGCAATGGAAAGGGCACACCTAAAGCATCAGCTAATTAGTGAATCACAGAAAGTCAGGGTGGAAGCAGTAGCCAAACCTTCAGTCTCACAGATGCCTTGCTCCCTAGTCGTTGGTGTGTTTGTTGGAACTTTCAGGTGGCTGACGTGAAGTTCATCTTCATGGCGGAAGCTGGAGAAGCTAAACTGAGGGTCCGCTGCCAAGGCTGCGACAGTATTTGAAAGAGGTGGATAATCCGGCATGCTGGTATCTGTGCTCGACTTCCGAGCGTTTCTGCCACGAGAGTCGCGGTCTTTGTCAGATTTCTGTGGCGTGCTTGCCATTCCCCATTCATGGCCAGACAACACTTCAAAAAAAGCATTGGCGTCATTAAAAGGATCAAGACAATCAGTTCCTGACGTGGGGAAGTTTCCACCACATCCAGGATGAGTTAGACGCCTGGTTCCGTTGGCCATCGCCGTGTTTAGTGTAGCCCCATGTGTTGTTGGGGTTATATAGCTCAAGCTTCCGGGCTGAGACGTGCCACTTGTGTGTCGACGCGGTGAATGGGTATGCGAGTTTATATCATCCGGGGTATACGAGGGAACTGGCATCGAGACTGTAAATGGAATTCGACGCCACATAGCAGGATTTGGCCAAGCAATAGAGGAACTCTCCAGAATTTCTAACCTCAGAGTCAGCATATGGGCCAAGAACGAGCACTTAGAGCCTGGTGTAATAACCTAGCGGAGCATGCTGAAAGGAAAATGCAACAATATTCTTGACCCTTTCAATAGGCATGGACAACGAATCTCGAGGAAAGCCTTCGCTTATGACAACCTTGATCCGACCCATGTCATCTGCTGGACTCCAGTAGTTTTGTTGAAGAAGCTCCTGCCGAAAGCTCGGGAATTTCAGAGGGCCGAGATCACCATTCTTGGAAAGTTCTGCATTAACATTGTTAGCTAGTACAACATCCATAAGAATTCACGGCGAGGCACTGACCAAAGCTTTGGGCAATCACATGAGGCCATCCATCTTTGCGATCAAGGTCTGTGGAGCTGATAATTTGTCAGTCAAATCTCCGAACCTGGAAAATCGCATCGAATGCTCGTTGCGCAGTAAACATACGCCTGAAGACGCCCGTCGACAAAAATTCTTGCTTCAAGTTTGACAGTATCTGGATATTTGCTGTATGACATCGCGAATTGACTGATGACTGGGATCGACCACGAGTGAATAGATATTTGAAACGGTGTCCCAGTTGGCAGGCTGGGCACGAAACAGCAAACGGTTGGCACACCAAAAGAGCCTTGCGAGTGAGAGAATTCTGCGGCAAACAAACAATGTCAGTCAATGAGCCAGTTCTAGAAAGAGAGCACCAGGGGTGAGGTTTACACACCGTCATCGTGGACAACGTGACAAGCAACTTTGAATTCTTTGACGGGAATTTTGCAGTCCCTTGGGAAGAGCAGAATATCCCAGTCTTCGTAACGCATCCTGCAAATTGCGAGAGCAGCCGTAATATTGGCAAAGAGGGCGAACGGGAAAAGGAGCGGACTCGCAGCCGAACAGAGGCCTGTGATGCTGTCCAAAGAAGCGTTGATATTCCAAAGGAGTGTTTGCCGTGGATGAAAGAGATAGATGCTGGATACTGAGAGTAGATCAGGTACGTAGGTAGCCAGTCTAAATACAGGTGGTGCCAACTGGAAGAGCCGTGTTCATTCTCTGGGTATGTCAATGGCGGCAGGCCCATTTGTCACAGCTGTTCCTGTAGCTACTGACACCTGTAAGAAGCATGCTGTAGTGCTCTTCCCAAAACCGCTTCTCGGAATTTTCAACTCGCTAAGCAGATTTGATGGGAATTGCCATGGGCAGGCGGAGAGGCGTTCACCACAGGCACAAACAAACCGCAGCTAGGCTTGTCTGTCGGTAACCGCAAATAATGGATACCTGACAGGAGACATGGCCGGAGCTATGTCTATCACAATGAGACGACATGGAGCGTTGGTAGAAACAGTAGATAACACAGTCAATACATTGATGAGCACTAGTACTGTAGTTCTTCAGCTCTTCAAAGTACCTATATCCTAAATAGCAAAGGAAGTCAGAGATGAACCACTCTAGTCAAGGTAGGAGGCACTGCAATAGCTCCTCTTAGGCGACAGGATACAAGCGACCAAGCGAAGGGAAGAAGGTGCAATAGTGCTAAACTGCCTTGCTGTAGGAAACACTCGATCACACCATCAGCCTGCGGAACAGGAGGTGCTGCTCACAAGTACGAGGTTCAGGGAAGCCAAAATTGGCCAGAACTGCGCTCGTTAGTTTCAAAAACACAGCCCAGGGTCGGTTATCATAAGACACAAAAAAAAAAAGTGAATTCCACTAGGCAGATTGACATGAGTCGAGCATCGAGTTATCAACACCATCGAGCACTGCTCACTATCATCACTGGCTCTTCGTATTGCATCCTGTTTCAATTCTCTCATACAGAGGCCAATTCTCTATTCCTCAGTCAGGGGTTATGTACAAAATTCTTCCTTTCTCCTCTGCGCTTAGGGGTCCTCGTCGCCTTCGATTCTCGCCTGCAGCAGACTGTTAGCTTGGAAAACGTCGGTGTTAATGTCACGGCGCCTTACCCTCACAGCACCAGGGCCGCCTAGTTCGCGCTCCAAGCCACCTTCAAACACCCGAGGGTATGAAGGCTTATCAGGATAGTTGAGATACACAATTCCAGTAACACCCATAAACAACGTGATGAAGGAACCAATCATGAGGAGGGCCGGGTCCTGAAGTAGTCCAAGTATACTCGTACGGAGAGAAAATGCCCAAAACATCGTTGTCTTCGTGAATGGGCTCACCAAAGTTTCGTCTCTCCTGAGGATCCCACCAGTTCGCATGGGGGTCGCGGAATTGACGCTTGATACGAGGTGGGTTGATATAGCCACCGTTCTACCATAAATCTTCTGTCAGTTCTCGTGTTGCAAGTCGAGCTTCTACCCATTGTCGTAGCACATACCATTCCAGGATCCTCTGCCTCGGTGAGACTTGGGGGCTCGGGGTATTTTTCATCGATGACCTTCTTATCGGTGAACTGATTTGGCAGAAAGCCTCGTCGCTGGGATACGGGGACTCGGCGAGCAGCGGCCAAGCTGGTCCGCAGGGCCGAGGCTCTCGCAATTCGCTGAGGGAGCATCTGTGACAGAAGGTTAGAGACTATCAGAATACGATAGCATCAATATTTGCGCACCTTGGACAGATGGAGAATGTTTCTGGCGCCCAATTGCTCTGTGCCGTGGAAGCTTGCTTTCGTGGATGTTCAGAGTTAAGCGTGGTTGTGATGGATGATTCGACCTTGATTAGTGCCTGAGGCAGCAACATGGCAACCACCCTTCAAAGGTAGGAGGTACTTTCGTACAGATTACATACGTACCAAGTTAGTGTGGCG
The DNA here is from genome assembly GCA_009828645.1 of Calcarisporium arbuscula. Lineage (NCBI taxonomy): Eukaryota > Fungi > Ascomycota > Sordariomycetes > Hypocreales > Calcarisporiaceae > Calcarisporium > Calcarisporium arbuscula. Next base: position 438,366 of record WBSA01000021.1, on the reverse strand, counting down.
TCGCGTGTGTCGGGCTTGTATCGGGCCGGCCAATAGCTAACCATGTCGTCGTCCAAATTCTTCATTCCAAAAGTTTTGCAGAGGACACTGGATTATCGAAGAAAAATCGCCGTTATTCACCCCTGAAACTCCTAATGATGCGCAAACTTTGTATGAATATTTGTTGAAGCGCTACGGTTCCGTAGACATTAATTTCACCACTGCAAATGATAACTTCACGGAAACAACGCCTTCTGCGTTTCGTGGCTCCACCTTGCTATGATGCCGCAGAGCGCGTCGCCAGATAACGAGTTGTCCGCCGCGGACCCGATTTCGCATCACAGTGACAACGAGCCTCCAGTTTCAAATCGAGGCGACTCGACAACACTCGATGCATCCTACGAAACGGCTACGTTCAAGTTAAAAACAAATGGACACGTGGAACCCGACGCGACGCCCAAGACAAACGGACACGTGCACAGTGCTGTCAACGGTGCCCCTGAAAGCGACGGCGAAGGTGGCGATGGAGATGGACCGCCAGCTAAGAAGCGACGAACTCGAGACGCGACTCCTCCGCCAAAGGCTCGCAAGATCAAGCCGGAATCGCCACCATGGAAGAGGATTGATGCCGATGGCCCTACCTCGTTCAGCGAAAATGGTCGCCGCAAATCAGGGAGGATCAACACATTACCTCTAGAACTCTTGCCTCCAAGCAAAAAGCGACGAACAGACAGTCTCTTAACGGAAACACACAGCAGTTCACCTCAAAAACCCCAAACTCCAATCAACCACAAACCGTCGAAAACAGCAGCTTCATCCCAGAAATCGCGTCCAGCCAGCAGATCCTCGCATACTCGAACGTCGTCGATGTCCGCGACAAAGAATACACATAAAAAGACAGCTGCAGGAACTAACACTCGCTCCTCCCGCCGACGAACGCCTTCACCACCCCCCCCCCCAGCGCGATTGTCGACAAGAAGCCGACGGCTTTCACGTCTAGTTGACAGCTCCGGACCAATAACATCTGAACCGGATCTAAAAACTGGACAAGACGATGTTTCAAGTCGGTCACCCCGGATTACACTGCGGGTCGGTCGCTCAGGCGTCGTTCCACTAGTACATCCTGATCAGGTTCGCAAGCGACCGAAGATTGGAACAAGTTTTGAAGATTTTTGGCAGCGTGCCGGTGACATTCCAGTCGAAGATGGCGGTCTTTTGGCCTCGGAGGACGGTCCTCTATACACTGAAGAAGCGGCACTAAAAGATGCTCGGATAGTCTTGGAAATTGAGGCAGCGGTCGAACCCGGTGGTATCCTCTCCCGCGAACGATGCTCATTGTTCCTTCCCGAAGGGGTCGAGGAGCCCCCGAGGCAATGGGCGCGTCAAGATCATATGGTCAAGGCCATGGCCAACTTCCGGAAACTATTGCTAGCTGAACAGCAGCGCCACCGTTCTACAGCAAAGAAATTAGCCGAGGCATGCCGCGAAGAGTGGGTGAGGCGCCAGCCAAGGTCAGCAGAGGATTTGGCGGCAGAGGCAAGAGAAAAGTGGATATTACGCTATCGCATGGTTGTGAAGGCCTTATTTGGTACTTGGGAGAATGTTCGCGCCCAGGTGAATCGTCAACGCTTGCAGCAATGGGAGGCAGAAGAGCAAAAGAGGGTGAAGGCGGCACTTAATGAGGCCGTTAATCTTTCTGAGCAAAAGCTTCAAGCCCGGCAAGCTGGCTTAGACTCCGAATTTGCATCCGACGAAGAGTTGGGTGATATGACCGACAACATGAGCGCTCTAGAAGACGACATGGGAGAGTCCAATCTCGCCTCGGGTGAAAGTGATGATGAAGATGACGCTCAGGATGAAGATAGTGATATTATGTCATCTTCCGAAGATGACGAACAGGAAGACCAGAAAGACGGGGCCGACGAGGGTCTGACGCAGGAGCAGCTGCGAGCCAAGTATGCAAACATCCCGGATGTAAAGCATAAAGCACAAAAAGAAGAGCCGACATCTGTCGAAACCGCCTCGGACGTAATAAAGGATGAGCATATGGATGACACAAACGATACCAGCGATGAATCAGTCGATATGGACGACGACCTTGGTTCGAGCGACATGGATTCCGAGATTGATGAAGACGAAGATCACTCAAGTGACGATGAATCAGACTCCGGTGAAGAAACCGGGGGTTTATTAGGCATGTTTTTCGGAAAGTCAGAGTTGAGAGAGATGAAAAACGAAGTCGACACAGATAGCCCTCTTGCGACTGAAGACACCCCCACGATGCTGCAGGGCTCAGCTGATTTGCAAGACGTGCCTCAAGAATTGAATGGAGTAGATGAGGATATCGTGGATGATGAAGATGAAGTTTCTCTCATTCATCACCCAGACTCAACCGATGGCGACGACGGTGCAAGTGGTGTCATAAATGATGTCCCTGATTCAAACGTCGACTACAGTACAGCTGCGACTGACCAGACAGCTAACAACGCAAAGCCGACCGCAATTGTAGGTCCAGGTGAGGACCTGCCTATGACAGACTTTACGGATGTACCTCCAGGTGATCTCGATCCAGTGACTGACTTGGGCAAAGAGCCACTCAGTCCAGAGACAGAACCCGTTACAAATCATGCCAGCCCAATCAACACGCAATCACCACCCACGTCGGAAACAAAACCTTCCGACGTGGACTTGGTAGCAACAGGAGATACGAATGGGGTGGAGCCGGAGGCTGCCACATCGCTCTCGCCATCTACGCAGACTCATCACAAGACCGAGATACCATTTCTCCTTCGTGGAACTCTCAGGGAATATCAACATGACGGCCTGGACTGGCTCGCTGGGCTCTATGCGAATAGCACCAACGGTATACTAGCGGACGAGATGGGTCTTGGAAAGACAATTCAGACCATTGCATTGCTGGCTCATCTAGCCTGCCATCACGAAGTGTGGGGGCCGCACCTGGTCATTGTACCAACTAGCGTGATGTTGAATTGGGAAATGGAATTCAAAAAATGGTGTCCAGGGTTTAAAATACTTGCTTATTATGGTTCGCAGGAGGAGCGCAAGCGAAAACGCCAGGGATGGAATAACGATGACATCTGGAACGTGTGCATCACCTCGTATCAACTTGTCCTTCAAGATCAGCAGGTTTTTAAACGCCGGCGGTGGCACTACATGATTCTTGATGAAGCGCACAACATCAAGAACTTCAAGTCCCAGCGATGGCAGACTCTTTTGGGATTCAACACACAAGCTCGTCTTCTCCTTACTGGTACGCCACTGCAGAACAATCTGACGGAGCTTTGGTCGCTACTCTTTTTCCTGATGCCTGCAGAGAACGGCGTGGGCGGCTTTGCAGATTTACAAGAATTCCACGACTGGTTCCACAAGCCAGAGTCTCAGATTTTGGAGAGTGGCAGGGATCAGATGGACGACGAAGCCAGGGCAATTATCACCAAACTCCACAAGGTTCTTCGACCTTATCTTCTCCGTCGCCTCAAAGCCGATGTTGAGAAGCAGATGCCAGGCAAGTACGAACACGTGGAGTTTTGTCGGCTTTCCAAGCGTCAGCGTGAGCTTTACGATGGTTTCTTGTCACGAAATGACACAAAGGCGACACTGTCATCAGGAAATTACCTGTCCATCATCAATTGTCTAATGCAACTCCGCAAAGTCTGCAATCACCCAGATCTATTTGTCGATCGGCCTATCATGACTTCCTTTCGCATGAAGAAGTCAGTCGCGTCCGACTATACTGTTGTAGAACAAAAACTGCGGCGGTCGTTGATGAGTGACCATATGAGTACCGTCGATCTCGGTTTCCTGAACCTGGTTCCGACGCAGCATGAGCATCTCTCAAGCGTGGCGGCTGATCGCGTTGCACAGTTGAGCTCTCATAGAGCCTTGATGGACCTCCGAGAAGCCCAAAAAACTCGGGCACAGGCTGCGTACACGAACCTGGACCCATCAACGGTCGAATCGACTATTGCATATCTCGAGAGTGCAGCACGTTGGGGTCGATTCGAAGAACTCCAGCATTGTGTCTACTTAAATGCCCTACGACGGCAGCAGAGACCGGTCTATGGAGCAAATGTCGTTCAGCTGTTGAACATTGATGCGCACAGGCGAACCTACAGGCAGCGTCCCAAAGTTCCTCGGAAGATTATGGCTTGGTTCGAAGACGACTCCCCGCTGCTTCGAGCTCTAACGCCATCTCTCGATGCACGCGCCGAAGCCTTGAAGACAACCATTGAAAAGTTTGCATGTGTCACGCCAGCTGTCGTTACTCGTGACCTTGAAGAAATAGTCCTAGGCCGCAAAGGAATCGAGGCCTTCACCGACGAAGATCTCAAACTATCAGCTCCCGTCCGCTGGGCACCTTTCTTGCCGAAACAACCACCAAACGATCCCTGGCATGAAGCTCGCATGCGGTCCACTATTCAGTTCCCTGACAAAAGGCTTCTTCAATTCGACTGCGGCAAGCTCCAAGTATTGGATAAGCTTCTGCGTAAGCTGCAGAGCGGGGGTCACCGCGCCCTAATCTTCACACAGATGACCAAGGTCCTGGATGTTCTTGAGCAGTTCCTAAACATACATGGGCACAAATACCTTCGTCTAGATGGTGCAACCAAAGTAGAACAGCGTCAAATCTTGACGGACCGCTTCAACAATGACCCTCGCATTTTGTGCTTCATCTTGTCTACTCGCTCGGGTGGTCTAGGCATCAACCTCACAGGTGCCGACACGGTCATCTTTTACGATCAGGACTGGAATCCAGCCATGGACAAGCAATGTCAGGATCGGTGCCATCGTATTGGCCAGACTCGTGATGTTCATATATACCGTCTCATCAGCGAGCATACGATTGAGGCAAATATCTTGCGCAAAGCATCACAGAAGCAGATGTTGGATGATGTGGTGATTCAAGAGGGCGAGTTTACAACAGATCACTTCAATAAAGTCTCAGTCACTGAGATGCTCGATAAAAAGATGGACGTGACGAGCGAGGGAGTATCTGCAGCTGACGCAGCCCTTGACCGTGTCCTAGGAGGACCAGGCTCGAGCAATGACCAGCGCACTATGGGGCGTGTACTGGAACAAGCAGAAGACAAGGAAGACGTTGCTGCTGCGCGGGTAGCTGAGAAGGAAATACAGGCAGACGATGCCGACTTCACAGAGCGGCCCAGTGGCGCGGCTTCTGGTGCTTCTACGACGCGCCAAGGCACGCCGGCCAGCAAATCCGTGCTTGAGGGCGGCCTTTTGGATCCAGCAGATGCGCCATTACAGGATGACCCAGAAGAGGTTAATGCCTGGGGAGAGAAGATACACAACATCGACGAGTTTATGCTCGGAGTCATGGCCGAGCAGTTGAAGCATACGAAATTAGAGATCCCCAAGGACAAGAAGAAGGGCAAAAAGAAGGGCAAAGACACGAGAAAGAGATGAGGGTGCTTGTTTTTGGTCTTGAGCCCGCTCTCAGCTTCATACAGCTGGAATCGCCTTGTTTCGGTTTTTGGCAGTGTATTATATGTGATAGAACGGCATGTATGGATGGATATTATGACGCGTGTTGGTTGTGGTTCGCATTACCTGCCGGGGTTTGCATGGCCGGAGTTCTGGGAGGCATGTTCACAACTACGATTGGAGCATGCTGAAAATTTGCATTTACATAGGGGCAGTGGATGGCATGGAGGCTGCCATGGCTGACGGCCATTTATATTACGTAGTATGAGGCTTTACAATAATGTAATTATATGTAGCACAGTCCTTGCCTGCTCCAAGTATAGCCAGATTCAATGGATTAGGAACCCGAAGAGCAGTGTTAGCCTCGGATACAGTGGTATTTTAATAGTCATGGTGTGCAAACAAAGAAACCCCCGCGAGAAGCTAACTACCCTGGAGACAACTTTCGGTCCTCAAATCAGTGCATCATGCAGCCTACAAATATGGTCGAGTATAGCTATGCATAGGATCATTTTATATGTAAATAAAACTACTAGACCTACATCATATATTTGATCGTTGCATCAGTTCAGACAATATGATATGTTCTCTAAATATGCGGAGCCCGTCATATGTATAAGTGGAATTGGGAGGCGTTGTTCGCAAGAGGACTCGGTCGATCCCTGGTCCATTAATAAATTTCATGCACATACATAATAAATACTAACTTTATTAGAGATAAAACTGAAGCTGCCACACTGAAAATAGTGCAAAAAGCGCCGGGTCTGTTCGTCCCAAGCTAGGATGCCTGTGCCTTCTCAACTCTCTCAGAAGTCTCGAAAGCAGTCTTCACCGACTGTCTCTCAGCAAGATGGTCAAGCCATTTCTTCAAGTGCGGGAACTTGGCCTCGTCGTACTCATCCTTCCCAACCACTTTCGCTATGACGTACTGCCAAGAGATGAATGCCAGATCCGCAAACGAGAACTTGTTCCCAACGAGCCATGGACCATCATATCCCGGCTTACCGCCATGCTCGGCTTCCTGCTTCTCCAGAAACCCATCCAGCACGCCCGATACCCGGTGGACCTCGTTTACATATCGCTCGATCGCGCTAGGGATCTTCTCGGCGTGGAATTTCTTGAACCAGCCTGCCTGGCCGTAGTACGGTCCCTGCCCGCTGGTTTGGAAGAAAAGCCACTGCTTCGCGTGGAACGACTCCGCAGTTCCAGGGACGAAGCTAAGCTTGTGCTCCGTGTCGTACTTCTCGATCAGGTACTCGATTATGGCACCGGATTCCCACAGCGTGATGCCCGTGTTGGGATCGTGAATGGATGGTAGGCGTCCGTTGGGATTGATGGCCAGGTAGTCAGGCTTTTTGATGTCCTGGAATGAGGTGTTGATTCTTTCGTAAGGGATCCTGAGTTCCTCGACGAACATATGTATCTTGAGGGGGTTGGGGCCGAACTCGCCCCAGATGGTAATCGGCTTGATTTGTGGCGCCATTTTATAGCTGTTTGGAGTTGAATCAAAGCGTGAGATGATTCTAATGTGCTTATAATGTAAGAGTAAGCTGCAATGTCTAATGAGCTGCAAGAAAGATCATGATTGAAGAGTCTCCTTATATATCTAGAGTACACATTCAAGGCGTCCATTAAATTGTTGCCTTGTTCGTGCGCACAAGCACCTGGACGATGTCCCATCTTTACAAATCACACAGACAATTTCTACGTGGCATTAATAATGTAATCAGTATATATGAGGCTCGACGATCCAATATCTCGTCGAGTTTCTCCTCTTTTGGCATAGGAACACTGACCTCATAGAAACTCCTACGAGAAGCTTAAACTAGGCGCGATACCGTCCCGTTGAAGCGGATAGCCCTCGGGAGGTTTCTCCCGGAACGGACTAGCCAAGGCGGCGCTTGCTGACAATTCACAGCCGCACTGTGACGCCATCTCAAAGTGGCATTCCTGTCTGCAAGGGTAATCATCCTCTGCCGCTTATCCATAAGTGTTGAAACTCGGCGAGGATTTGTCTTTCGTCCATCAATGGTCTTCTTCTTCTTCTTCTTCGAATAAACTACACATGGTAGTTAGTCATGCCGTACCCAAGCGCAGGTTGCCAAACATGCAAGATCCGGAGAATCAAGGTAGACAGACGTCTAAAATGCTACGGATCTCCAACCTAGTCTAATCTGTAGGTAGTGTGACGAGGCAAAGCCAATATGCAACAGATGCGCCAAATCAAAGCGAATCTGTCTCGATGCAAAAGTTGCCAAGGACGCCCAGTTCTCGATCCATGTCGAGAATAGATTTGCGAGCGGAAAGATTAAGCGCCCGAGAGGCCCTCGCTCAAGTTCCCCTGTTCTGGCTCCGCGCTTCGATTTGCACGGCCAAGCAGTGACATACTTTGCACAGCACCATCTGCAGGCGCTTCAACAAGTTCCTCGGCTTTCAAGGTGTCTTACTGATTGCATCTCTGTGTGGACCAACTCTGGGAGATTCTGTCCCATGGTCGACCTCGCGTTCTCATCGCTGGCTCTAGTCATCTTTGCACGCGCTCGACAGTACCCCCCCGCTCTCACAGAGGCGTACTCAAGTTACGGTAGACTCCTGAACATGACGCGACAGAGGATTAAACAACTAGCCGTATCGACGCCAGATGAGTCAAGTTTTGAATCATGTTTGCTTGCCGTCTCCCTGATGGGCCGGTACGAGAATGCAACCTTCACGCCATCAAGGCAGGCATCGCTAGACTCCTTTACCTCGCTGCAGAGGTGGGCTCACCACCATGGCGCCATGGAAATTTTGAGACTGAGGAAAAGTACTTTTATTGATGGAACGCCGACCTTCATCGTTAAGCAGATTAGGCGAAACCTAATCAAGTCCTCGCTTCTGCGAAATCTTGCCCTGCCTCTTTGGTTGCAGGATGGTAGTTCCTTTGGTGAGCAGGGTGCGGAGCTTGACTACGACAGAATCCTGGTTCAAGTAGTTGGCCTGCATTATGCCGCTACCAACTTCGAAAAGCTCGGCCAAGGGATCGTAGAGGCGGAGAAGCTGAGCGACAAGGCGCGGGAACTAGACCAGGCATTGCAGGAATGGTCATGCAACATCCCAGAAACATGTGTTTTTCGGCGGCATACCATAACGGGTCTGGCTGACTTCCCAGCGAAGCACTTTTTCTCTCCCACGGTCAACAGCTATCCCAAGCCTGCTTATGCCTCGGCCTGGAGCCAATACTTCGCCGTGGGCATGATCATTGGTAGCACGCGGCGCCAGCTTCTTGAAATATGTCGTGACAATCCATCACTCGAGCCTACCTACGAACATCAAAAACGGGAGGCTACTGCTCGGATGAAATACATGGCTGAAAATTTAGCATTCAGTTTGCCCTTCTGTCTCGAGAGATTCCAAGTCGACGAGGGGGCTGCTGAGCAGACGACAGCCACACTTACGACCAAGGATGCCGTCAAACCCTATTTAGCTCGTTTAATGATGTGGCCCTTGCAAGTTGCCTCTAGGATGGAATGGATAGACACCGAGCAGCAGAGGTGGTTTGCGACAGAGCTCGCGACTCTGGGTAGTTTGACGGGGGAGAGAATTTTCGAAAGTTCGAAATAGAGAGAGGTTTTTTCCCCTGCAAAGGAAGTAGGGAAGGTAAGGTGCCCCCACGAATGAAGTACGTAGTCTGATAATTTATCAATATATTACGGAGCTCTGTAATGTATTAATATATTACATTACGCAGTAAGCAGTGTAAGAAAATGACGAACCACCTGCGCTAGGGGCCGCCACTGAACCACTGAAGATGTGCCTAGCCCGCTAGCCCGTAGCCCGCTAGCCGTAGCCCGTAGCCGTTACCCAGCGGCCCCAGCCTTCCCCAGTTTCGTCGCGCTTTGTGCCTTGTTTGCTTATCCTGGCTTAGGTATCACCCGTACCCTACCGCGTATTACTACGTGACTTGGCCTAATCATCTTCCATCGAGGCCATCATCATTCCGTCAGGTTGAACCACTTGCTTTCCCCTGCCATCGGAGTGTCCTCTCCAACATCTGCTAGTGGACCATTTGCGACAAACAATCTGTCACAGGCATCAATTCGTCGCCCGGCATCCGCATCCTCCACCGCTGCAATCCGTCAAATGCGTCACCAGTCGACACACCGTCCTGCCCCCCTGCCACCCGCATCTTCTTTGCTCCCAACACCGAGGCCTGCAAATTGAGAGTGTGCGCCTCCACTCGAGTCCTTCGACTTTTTGACCAAGACACGGACTCTGCAGCGCCCCCTACGATTCTATACCCCGGTTTCAAGTTAAATATCCGACCTAGCCAGCTCGATTGACATATTGGGGCGCCTCCAGCTGGCGCAAGACGTGGAGGGATGCAGTCGGCAAAGGGGAAGGGAGAAATACAGGGACGAAAGGCCAGGGTGCGTGAAATACCAGTGCTTCCAACGCGCGCGGATCTTCGGCGTCGCAAGACGTGCGGCATGGCTAACAGATACGAAAGCTCGCCCATTCATACCAGGCATTATTAGAGTGAGTTCGTCCCAGGCTCTGCCGCCGTCTTCGTGCTAATCTTGACCCTCTCTCTCCACCGGCAGCGAGTTTTCTAGCAACGAACTCAAGTCTGTCGGCAACTACCTCCTCGGTCGATTAATTGGAAAGGGGTCATTTGGAAAAGTTTATCTAGCAAGTCATAAGCTTACCAATGGCTCTAAAGTGAGTCCTTGACCCACCCCAGCACTGTCTTCGAAGTCGACTGTGTCGCTGTTCAAGCTGACACCATGGCCTTAGGTTGTTCTTAAGTCTGCAAAACGAGGCGACTCCAACCTAGCCCGCGAGATTCACCATCATCGACAGTTCGTACACCCTCATATCGCGAGGCTCTACGAGGTCATTGTGACGGAGAACCTGGTCTGGCTTGTTCTCGAGTACTGCGCCGGTATGTTCCGCCGACGGAAACACAACTTTTTATCGTGCAACTCCCATAAAGCGAAACCATTGCTGACAGCATTGTAGGTGATGAATTGTACAACTACCTCCTTGCGAACGGACCTCTCCCCGTACCAAAAGTACAAAAGATTTTTGCTCAACTCGTCGGTGCAGTCTCGTATGTGCACAAGCAGTCGTGCGTCCACCGCGACCTCAAGCTCGAAAACATTCTCTTCGATAAGCACGAAAATGTGAAGCTTGTCGATTTTGGGTTCACGAGAGAATATGAGGGAAGGAATAATCATCTGCAGACCTTCTGCGGCACGATATGCTACTCTGCGCCTGAAATGCTCAAGGGCGAAAAGTATGCCGGTGAGAAGGTAGACGTTTGGAGCCTCGGCATTATCCTTTATGCCTTGCTTCGCGGAGAGCTTCCCTTCGACGACGACGACGATAACGTAACTCGCACCAAGATTCTCTCTGAAGAACCCAAATTCCCCGAGCATTTCCCTGCAGATGCCGTTTCCCTGATAAAGTCTCTTTTGTCCAAGAGACCGTTGCTGCGCCCTACGTTGCCCGATATCCTTAACCACCCGTTTCTTGCCGAACATGCGCAGGCGCAACAAGTTATTCTTGACATAAAACCACAGCCCCCATTTTCGACACCACTAGAAAAAGACTGTTTGCAGCGTATGCGAAGCGCAGGCGTGAATATTGATACCGTCATCGAGAGTGTTCTTGCCCAAAAATGTGACGCTCTAGCCGGATGGTGGACTCTCCTTCTCGAGAAAGAGGAACGCAAGGCGGTCCGTCGAGAGAAGAAGCGCCGGGACAAGGAGACTGAGAGAAGCCTGCGTCGTCTTTCGGCAGCATCGAGTAGACTGGAGCGTATGGCGCCCATACTGCAAGATGTGGATGAGGATGGCGGTCTAACAAGCCAGTTCATAAGACTGGGTGACCCGGTGCCTGCTAGAAGTCGTGGGAGAAGCGAACGAAGAAGCGCGCACTACTACGGAGATTTCACCATTTCCGATTTGCCACAACTGCCAGAAGCGAACAGGGAGTCGTCACAGCAAGGTCAAAGTCCAGATGAGGTCCCCCCTACGCCCATAGACAAGGATTCTATCCGCTCTGTCTCTACATCTCGTCATCGGCGACCTATCCCGCCCCCCAAGGAAGGTGTGATTCGCAGTGCTCGGTCTCGGGGCTCAACCCTGCACCTTGTCACTACAACGGACTCGCACGGATTAAAGGCGGCAAACGGCTCTCGTAGTCATCAAGAGTCCCATTTATCGGAGGATAAGGGGCTCCGGAGAGCAAGGAAGAAATCAAGTCAAGCCATAGCGACACACTTCAAGAACTGGACGCACTGGATTCTTGAGAACACAACGAAGAGACGCCGTGGGCATGAAAGACGAACGAGCCGAAGCACTCCGGATTTGCATAACAAAGCGGCCAGCAGTAAGAGCAGCAAGGATGCCAGCCCCAGACCTCAGACGAGCAAATACCCGACGTCGAGTTCAATCGGCTCTCAAGCCACGGTCTCGTTGCCTAAGGGGGTTGTGGCTAATGGTCATCTGGCTAAGGGCCATACGCAGGGACAGGGAAGCCCCACCGCTAGGAACGCTGCTTCGCAGTCTCTCACCACGCCGTTCCACGCACCGGCGCCAAAGCTGGCCACCTCGCAAGCCTATAAGCGACAATCACTTTCACCTTCGCCTCTGACACCACGATCGACGGTTCGACGATCCTCCGCAGGTCTAAGAGGACGCAAGTCAACGTCGTCCTCTGTGTCTTCGGTTCGATCGATGCATCACCACCACCACACACACTCCAAGGCATCGTCGACTAGCTCAACCGCGTCCATGTCAACGTCCAAAACGCCTTTGGCTCGGGGACAATCCCCGCACCACTCGGTCAAGATACTTCCGGCAACGCCAACCGCTAACTCTTTCCCATCAAACATTCGTCTTGTGCGTGGATCTCCGGTGCCACCGCCTCTGACCACGTACGAATACGACGAGGGGATGCCTTCCACGGCACAGCGGCCTCCTGGATCGCCCAACCCGTTCGCTTCCAGCGTGCTTTTCGCTAAGCGTAAAAAGAACCTCTTCAAAGGCCCAACTCTCAATTTGGGCGGAGGAGGAAGCGGTAGCAGGGGCAAGGGGTCTGGTCACTCTCGCAACGGTAGTGGGTCTGGACTCGGGCGAGTGTCAGGCGAGCTACCTATACAAGAAGAAGAGGAAGACGAGGATGACATGGACGACGATGTCGAAGAGGTGGAAATTTTCCATCCTATTGTTCGCGGGCCTGGCGAAACGATTGAAGAGCAGGTTATAGAAGATGACGAGCCAACACCTACGCCAGACCCAGAAAGCCCTACAGCTCAGACAATAAAGGGAGCTATGGAAGCCATCTCGATGGCGGCAAACTCGCAATTATTACTGGCGCCCCAGGCACCGACGTCTTGAACGCAGCCATGCAAGGCAATGGCATGCATGCCAGGCGTTTTCCTCCTCAATATACATCGAACTTCTAGGAATGGCGAAAAATTGATACCCGATCCGAGCAGCCTTTTATGGCTCATGATCAACACGAATTTGGGATAGGTGTGGTTTATGTGGAATGCGAGCTCACTTTTTCCTTATATCCTCTTCTCTACCACCTTTTATGCGATCCTCTCGCGAGCAATATTACATGAGACGTTTTTTTTTTTTTGGAAGGGGGGGAAGGCGTTTGTTCGCTAATACAATATGTCGCTAAGAAGTGTTGGTTGGTCGTCATTATACCCTTTCAAGAATATCTATGTGCAGCTCTATCTTCCTCTATATTGCGGTGGTGTAATACGTGAACATCATAAATGATAGGCTCTAGTTATATTAACGACAGATATATTTCGTGTATAACATCGTGCATAACATAGAAATACTACTATGAAGGACATGTCGATGGACTAGGGAAATCAAGCATAGTAAGTCATCAATTCTTGGGTATAATAGCTCCGCCTCATGTACAAAGAAACCTTATTTATATCCCATATCCGTCACTGTAACACATGGGTCACGTTTCCAACAAGGAGACGTTGTGAAACACATGCTTTCAAGCTTGCCACCCAAAACCGCCAACAGGGACCTATGGTCAGCCGTTATTTGTCCCGTTGGTTAGTCTACTGACGATGGGAATGAGCGTGCTCCTCGCGCCTCCTGAGCTTCTCCACGACGCCGCTCCTCTCCTCACGGAGTGTCAACCAAGCCCAGAACCAGGTAATCATTTCAAGAAACATAAAAGAGAAGAAAACCCTGTTCTTGAGGAAGTCACCTCCCCAGCCGGATGGTGTATAATTCATGGTCGCGCGGTGGAGGGCGCCTGGACTGCGAGGCGAAGGAGTGCGAGTGTATACCGGGGAAGACGGGCCGAAGATGAAGGAGTAGAGTACGAAGGTGAAGGAAAAGAGGGCTCGTAAGGGGGCTGTTGGTAGAAAGGATGGGTTAGCACTCTCGAGTCCGTTGGATGTATAGTAGGCTTGGGACGGAGAAAATCACGGACCTTGGGTTCCCCAGTAGTAGAGAGCGCCTAGTTCTTCAGGCATGGACAAAGAAACGAGATCGGAAACTCCCATCATGGCGAGGACGATGGCGAGAAAGGACAGCGCAGCGCTTTGCACCTCGAGGCCTCGAGGCTCGGGCTGTTTGAACGGGCGCAAGTAGTTAGGGTTTGTCCATCCACGGCACAGCGTAGGGCTTCAACTTACTAGCCCCATGCTCTCTCCAAGTATGTATACCAGAGCCTGCTCGCTGATCCTGGAGGGATTGGTGATGAAGAAAAAGGCGAGGGTTATGTGGAAGAGGGACACGGAGGTGATGATGGTTTTGGCGGATATGAGGGCCATCGTGGCGATAGTTTGTGGCCGAGAGCCCGAGGTTCGAGTATTCAAATATGGTTGTTTTTGTTCTTTCTTTGCGTAGATGGAAGGTATCGAGACGTATTCGCTTTGTCGTGTGCAGAAGCAAGCGAATGCCAGCGAAGAGGAGTAGCGAAAGAGGTGTCGCGTCAAGGTGGCCAAGCAGAGCTTGTGTTTCACAAGGGATGACGAGGGGAGCTAACCGGTGTCTTACAGTTTGCGGTCTGAGACAGGCTGACTCAGAGGTTGGAGGCAGCACAGATTAAAAAGGGAGGGGCGAGAAACGAATGGGAAGACTGTGTCTCGTTGGTCTCGTGGACGAACGGCAGTTGTTTTGCTGAGGCGACGATTCGCGAGTGACGTGTAGATGGCGGTGCGCGACCACGTAACTTTGCATGCCGTGGCGTATACCTAACATCGATCACACGACGTGGTGGCCACTGCCGCGCTGTGTTCGCTAGGGGTCCAGGGCGTCTAATGTTGCTTGGCAGGGGCTTGACCTTCTGTACCGCCAGCGGCGGGGCAGTGGGCTAAGCACCTAAACCCCACTGTGATAGGTGCACTTTGTGGGCAACAAGCCCATTCAAACCCCCACTATTGCTCTCACCACCGCCACCAGCATCACGACGACTACGATGCGTTGAGATACGTTGAGATACGTTGAGATACGTTGAGATACGTTGAGATACGTTGAGATACGTTGAGATACGTTGAGATACGTTGAGATACGTTGACTGAATCAAATTGACAAATACGTGAGTATATCTTTGAGAATGACATCTGAGGCAGGACCCCACCTGAACAGGGCCAAACATGTCAAATACTGGCAACGCTGCCACAGCTCGTATCTCCCGTCAGCATATACACCCAATGATTCCATTCGCCTCCTCCTGGCCGGCTTCACTATCTCAGCACTTGACTTGCTGTCCGTGCCGCTCACCCCACGAGATCGCAATGCTATTCGGATATGGGTATTGAGCCTGCAGCATCCCGAGGGGGGCTTCTGCGGGAGCCCTGCCCATGCCCTGCATGGCCACAATGCTGCTACGGGCACCGCAAACATTGCTTCCACATTTTTCGCGCTGTTGCTCCTTGCCACTGCTGCAGAGTCAGATTCTGAAGCCAAAGCTGCCTTTGCGGGTGTTGAGACGGCGAAGCTCTTGAGGTGGCTGAAGAAGCTCCAGAGAGAGGATGGAAGCTTTGGCCAGAATCTGTGGGACGGGGAGCCGGTGGGAGGGAATGACATGCGGCATAACTACCTGGCGGCTTGTATACGCTGGATTGTGAGAGCGCCGGGACTGCAAGGCGAGGATATTGACGTTGATAACATGGTCGCATATATACATGAAGCTCAGGTACGTCTTGCTTGCTGCTTTCTCGAGACATGGCGCAGGTTTTACGTTTACGACATTGTTCTCACTGACTATTACACACAGACATACGATGGCGGCTTTGCTGAATCTTCAAGCCATGAATCTCATGGTATGTCGACATTTTCGTTCGAAGAATTTTGCTAACACGCAATTCTTTAGCTGGTTACGCTTTTTGCGCAGTAGCTGCACTTGCCATTCTAGATCGCCCACAATCGAATGCTTCGTCGGAATCTAGAAAGGCAATCGATCAGGGCATTGGTGCCCGCCATAAGCTGCTCACATTCCTCGCTCATCGGCAGTCACTGTACATTCCTAAGGAGAACGAAAGCGACGATGATGAGCCGGAGGGCGAAAGTGTCATTGAGTCTGGATTAGCAGGGCTCAAGCTGAACGAGGGCTGGAACCAGGTCGGCTTTAACGGCCGGTGGAACAAGAATCTTGATACTTGCTACACCTGGTGGGTTGGGGGCACACTCTCAGTAGGTTTTACCACTTGACCAGTGAACTATGCGGAAGGGAAGCTGCTAACGGGAATTTGGATAGTTGCTCAAAGAAGCGGAGCTGATGAACTCGCCGCCGTCGCGAACCTTTCTCCTCGACGCCGTCCAGCACGGGATAGGGGGGTTCTCCAAAGGCCCTGGCGGTCCTCCAGACATATATCATGCGTATCTCGGACTGGCAGCGTTGGCAATGATCGGAGAAGATGACTTGAAGGAATTTGACGTGGGATTTTGCTGTAGCAGGGATGTCACGAGGAAGATTGAGTTGGCTAGAGAGGGATCCCTGGAGAGTCGGGGGGGGAATCGTCAGCAGCAGTGGGATAGTGATGGGTTTTGGGCTTCCGCTGGGGGAGCTAACAGCTAAGTTGCCAGATCGAAAGGAGACTAGGAACTGGACCACACAGTAAATTTAGGCAATTGGTTTCATATCTTGATCGTGTCCTGCAGTGCCATTTCTTCGTCGTTTATTACCCGAAGGACGGAGGACCACCTGTTAGAAGGATGTTAGGTGGGACTTGGGTCAACGCGCACTGTGTGATGCCAACTGCCGATATTCATCCGACTAATGACTTCATGATCGCAGTTGCACAGCAGCATCCTAACCCTACATCCTCTGAACAAATGGCTTCCACACCGCAGGAACCCGCTCCCAAGGACTCCAAATCGGAGCCTTGGAGTAAAGAGACTGCTCATAAGTTCGAAAAGTGAGCGAAACTTCCCCGAGACCAAGCAAAGCTGTGAAAATGAGGGGGCAGTACTGAGATGTGTTTCTCCGCCAGCAAATCCAAGAGCGAGTTCTACGATCCATGCCAGGAGGCAGCACAACGAAGCTACAAATGTCTGTATAGAAACGGGGGCGACAAGGCCATGTGCGCCGAGTATTTCCAGTACGTGAGCAGCCATCACCACGGCATAGGCGAGGCTAACAACCACAGGGCTTACCGCGACTGCAAACAGGCTTGGGTATGTGACGAGACATATCTCCATGGATAGGAATACGCTATAGAGTGCTGACCGCGAGACCATCAGACTGAGCGACGAAGAAAGGGCTCCGGAAGCTTTTGGTAGAGGCGATATGGGACGATGCGAAAGCGAACCGTCAGCTCGACAACAAGACGCGATACGAGAACGATACGTGCAGACGATATGAAAACCGATAGATATCGACACGAGCTTGTAAAATACTGTAAATAGAATGGGTTACATTGGTGCTGAAGGGCATGTAACAAATGGATTAAATTCATGGGAGCGCAGCATCGTTGAGAATAGACTCCATGTTGTAACCAAGTGCTGAAGAGAGGGCAAATTGAGCTGGAATAGGATGTAGCATCATGAAGAGAAACCCTCCCTGTAAAATAAATAGTAATTAAGATTCAGAAAGCACACCGCAGAAGGTGTAATTCGCATCCCAGCCAGTGAATTTCGCTCTACAGTGCACCTTAGTGTAAGCGTACTGTGACCCTTGATGCAAGGCACAGCACAGCATTGTTCGACAGTGAAGCTCACAGCAATCTTACCCCTCCAAAACCCCTCCATCAAGACAATAATATCCCATGCATCGCCAACGCCCTCGTCTCAGGAATGGAGTCGATCTTCTCCTCCAGTCTGCCTTTCAGGAAGGCAACTGGAGTGTTGTCACCCGTCTGGCCGAGAAGCGAGCCCGGGCATTGAAAGACCAATACTACGACGTAAGCGCAGACGGGAGCAATGCGATCCCAACCTTCGAACAACCGACTCTGTGGCAGCGATGGCGGCGGTCTGAGACAACGACGAGCTGACATGACTGTGCTATTCCCTAGATAATAAAAATCTGTGCTGAGACTCAGCTGGATGATCCTAGTGCCAAGTTTGCGGCAGCGACGGCAGTATGGCAGTATGTCCAAGACGGCACGATTGTCAAGGATGTAGACGGCATTGACTTGCTCGAATGGGCTACGACTGAGCTGGTTTCCGAGGAAGAGTTTCCTCAGACCTTCGGCCCGTTGAGGGTACGGTGTGCCAAGGCATCGTCAAAGGACAGGGTTGCAACGACGCGGTGTCTGGAGTCGTGTCTGCTTCACTGGGACTTGGTCAGCGCTCAACAGGTAAGGGACCGAATCACTTGAGATGCGACCGTGGCACTAATCGATTGAAGATTGCAGCCATTATAGATAAATCTTTCCCACAAGAGCGGTCTTTCATGTTTTGGAATATTGTCATTACTTACATTCTAGCGGTAGCGTACACCTCACTTGTGGACCTGGGCGACTTTCATGCTGATACCTGTTCCGCCTTAGCAAAGCCCTCAGTCACCTCCTGAGAAGAAGAAATTGTATGGTATGCTAGCACAGAGGCAGGTTGAGCGCGCTGCACAACTTACTGAGCAGGTAAGTCTCTCTAGCCTAGATCATTGATCATTCGCTGACGGCCGCACGTTAGGCAGAGGCTGCTGGCAGTACAGAGCCGACCAAACCGCCGGTCCGTGGCATTCAAACTGAAGAGGAGATACTTCTCCTTTACGAAATAGTCGAGACGGTTGGTAGCCCCGAGGAGTTTGAGAAGCTGACCAACAGCCCTGTGTTTTCTCCCATCGTGCAGTTCCGACACGGCCGTAAAGAGCTCTTCCGGCGCGCTGTGTCCAAATACCGGCGAGACGGTGAATGGGAAAAAGTGTTCAGCCTTTGCAGAGACTGCTTGTCTCACACTGATGAGGCTGGCAAACTCACACTTTTAGCTGCTGATTGGGCTGTCTGGCAGCATCTCATTGATGCGGCAGGACACTTGAAGGTTGTTGATCTTGAGTAAGTGATGTACGTCGAGCAACGATTTATACGCTTACTAACAGAGTTGCAGAATAACAAACCGTGTCCAAGATATCCTATTAGAGCTTGTCAAGGCTAGCAATTCGGTTCCGCTATACAGAAGGAATGCTCAGATTGCTAGGGTCGCGGCGGCTTTCACTCTCCTCTCTGGCGACGAGCAGGACTTGGTGGATAATCAGCCGTCATCCCTTCGACTTAAGGAACTCGTCAATTACATAACCCACCAGTTGGGAAGCGCCTCTTGCTTTGATGACATCAAAGGCTTTATCGAACAGCTGGACCCCTCCGCTATGAAGTTTGTTGCGTACGAATATAAATCTCATATATCGGATGACACACTTGACAGTATCAAGAAAGCGAGGAGGGATCTGCTATTCCTGAAGCTCCAGTACCTGGTTTTAACCAGCCCGTCACTTAGCTCGAGTATTGCTGGCGAAAAAACAAGGTTCAGATGTACAATCTGCAATACGGAGGGCGGCTCATCTTCGTGTAGCCACTGTCTGTCAGATCTGTGTCGGACAAGCCTGAAAATCTACAACTCCTCTGTGTCGTCTACAGACAACATCATCCGGGAAGACTTCCTTCCAGAAGCAGCTATGATAACCGCCTTCTGCAACATACAGCTTGCGTTCCCAGACACACGTTCTGTCTATACGGGACTTTCGCCTGCTTCACTACGCTACCTGCTGCCAGCACTACTGCTGCTCGAACATCAGCTATCACTGACTCCCAAACACAGCCAAATTTCTCTCATCTTGGTACAGCTACACATTCTCGTGGGTTCAGCACCCCGGGCCCGAGAAATATGGGGAAACACTCGGTGTCAAACGACGATTGTGGACTCATTGGCTCCTATTTCTCTACGACCGCTTGTCAACAATGGCACCCGGAGTCCTCTCGGCCGCATGAGGGACAGGGGGTGGGACTTGTAGAGATGGTTGGGTCTCATTACTCTGCCCTCGCTGAGCACCAGAAATGCCGAAGAGGCTCATTGACGCGTTCGAAGCCGGAAGCTATAACAGTGTGGTTCAAATACCAAAATACATTGAGAGGTCTCAGATCGAGCTGTACGAGGGCTATGAGCTTGGTGGAAGGCTATAGAACTGAGCGGCTGCTGGACCAGTCTTATGGCGAGCTGCTCAACGATCCTCGATTTAGTGGGTTTCCCTTTGCTCTCTCGTAATCTATGCCACTAACCAGGACACAGCCGAAGTCACCGACGAATTGAACCTTCACGAGGTCGTGGATTACGGATCCTTCCCAGCTTGGGAAAGTCTGGCTGCAACTCCGGTGTATGAGCTACTGCGCGTTGGCCCTGCACCATCGGTAGTGCAGTAGGGGGGGGGGCATGATATGCAACTAGTTATGTACTAATGACTCGGCTAGAATCGTCGCTCAACATTTATCTCTATTGCTGAAAGCATTTCATGAGCTCCTGTTCTTCAAGCCGCCTACTGTGTATAAAGTGTCGACGAATGCAACCGGCACTGACCAGACGTTTGTCATTGAGATGATGAGTCAATTCAGCAACTCGTTTCTCCTCCAAATTCCTGGGCGGGCCGCAGAGGAGCAATTGACCACAGCCGAAACGGTTTACTTCTCTACCCTGAGTTTGCTCAGCACACCTATCCTACTCTGCACCGGAAGTAGCCAAACTGCACCACCTCTGGAGGTGTTCAGCGACTTGACGGACGCAGTCAAAGCTGGCCTGGATACTATTCGGGCAGAAATCTCAACTGAAGAGCAAGTAGAGTTTGTGCAAACAATAACAACACTTTCTTCAATGCACAGCATCGCCATGCTCCACGACACGGCCATTGCCACCAAACTGAGCAGCCAGTGGTTACTTGGCTTCAACGAGAGAGAAAGGGAACGGGACCGGTCTGGGAAGAGTAACCTGCCCAAGGAGGTCGTTTCGCAGATCAAGAGCATTCAGTCGGCTGCCGAGCAGGCTATTGTAGAGGGGCAAAAGCGAATAGGGAAGCTGAAGAAAGCTGCCGCGCCAGGAGGTGACTTTACCGCGCAGGCGAAAAAAGTGGATGTCCGAGAACGACACGAATGGGCTGGGAACGGCAAGCGGGTGCAGAAAACCTGTCCGAACTCACGAAAAGCTGGAGATTGACGATATCGGGGTGGCAAGACGTAAAATGGGAATAGATTAAACGGCATTGAATAGACGGGGTCAAGAGAATAACGCTTCACACTAGACGGAGCCTGAAAATCGCGACCGATATGCATGGACGGTGTTGCTTGCAATGGGGGTTGCTATCTCTTACACACCACTAACTGACAATGTTGAATGGCTCGTCATCATCGTCATAGTGACTGTATTTCATTTCGGAACGCAGTTTGCCAATGAGACGTATATGATATCGGACCTTGCACCAAGCGTGCACCGAAGATCGGTGTTCTGGGCATCTACCGTCATCCACCGCATATCGCTGCACAACAGATCCCTAATTATTGATGCAACCCTTGCCTTGATTGTAGAAACAACACACCGACATGTCGTGTCGACTGACATCAGGTGCACGACGGGTACTGAACCAACCACCGAGCCTATCACCTCGTCGGATGTGCCTTGGTGTCCCCAGTACAACTTTGGATATGACGTTGCCTCGCGACGCTCATCATGTATCATCTCGGATTCGACACATGCCTCAGACCGGCATATGCGGGATCGTGCCCTGCTGGGTCAGTCTCCGGAGACGGATGGTAAGAAGAGCGTTCTATCCAGCGGATTGCCTCTTCCAGGACTGCAACCCTCGCTCTATTTAAGTAACCTGGTTTTTAGGAGAGGCCTTGGTTTGCAGGATCGGTAGTTCGGGTCATGCCGTGCGTAGCTTTAGTGGCAGGAGCCGGTTGCAGATGACGATGCCGCAGCTGCGCCGGCCTAACTCGCTGGAACCTCTCGTGCGATGCGTTTATCGTGGCAACATCCCGGACAGCCAATGCGTAGCAACCAGGCTGTGCGTTTCGACCCCGGCGGCCTTCAAATAAGCTGGGCCATACGCTCGTCTTTTTATCGAAGTCACATCCAGATTATGCCGAAATCGCGACTCGAACCTCCCATCAGGTCTGGGCTCCCATCGCCCCCCGCCCCCCCCCTCCCCACGAGTCGCTCATTTTGCACTCTACTTGTATGCCAAGATCCTTCAATAGTCACACTCGGGTCTCGCCCCTTCTCGATAGAAAACCATCTTCTATAGACCGGCAAAAAAGGGCCGGAAAGCAAGATTAAGTTTGCAGCAAAATAACATATCACCCAAAAATACATCTCCGGAGAGGCACCGGCGCGCCGAATCCTGCTCGGCGGGTATAACGCGGGAACGCACCGCCCAGCTCCCCGATTCGGGACGATGCTACCGAAAAACGGTTCATCGCCCACTAGGTCCATCGCCGGCGGTGTTCTTGGTACAGATGCAGAATAAATAGAAGAAGGGTGCTAATAAAAGGGGGGTTGGGTGCGGTACGATGCGTGCTGTTATACTATCTTTTAGTAAAGGACGGGGGCGGTTTCCCTCACTTGACGCTCAACTCGAGTGGCATGCAATCTTTTATACGGCGTAATATAATTCATATTCCTTGACATATACTTTGTCGTCTGAGGCGAAAAGCCTTTAGTGTCGTGAATTTGCCGAAACCCGTGCGACATTGGCCATCCTTGAGCGGGTAGGGCCATCGTGGGTTTGCAGAAATAGAAGCAGTCCCATCTTTGCCTGGCATGGCCCTCCCTTGGATACGAGAAGCCCTCTGTGTGAATCGTCGCGTACGGCCCCTCGCCATGGCCCTATCGTTTCTCGTGTCCCGAATCCGCCTATCTCTTTTTGAAATAAAGAAAAAAACGTCCCTGACATAGCCTGACATTGCTCTCGTTGAGCGAGAAACCTTTCTTGTTGAACGTTACGAACCCTCCAGATCCCGATAACGCCCCCTGTTGAAGTATAACCCGCGTCATCACGTTTTACATCGCCTTTTCCCCCCCTTTAAAATTTACCGCTTAGATCCTCCAGACAAAAGGAAAGAGGCCCGCCGTGATCCCTGCGACTTATCCCGGCTTACATTCTAATGAAACTCGATCGTCGAGCTCGGTCTGGATGTTATGCCCTCAGTAGTCCAGCGCCCTCAGCCCGCACATGCTCTCCAGTCCCCAGCCTGGCGGGCGGCTTTTCCGCTCATCATGGCCCCGAGCAGGTTTGCGTGCGGCGTCTTGCGGCGATAACGCGTTCATCGTGAGCATTCGGGGCCGCGCCCCCGTGGCAGTCGCCCTACCATGGAGACTCGCGAATCCCCCTGGGGAACACCTAGATCTGTCCTCATGGTCCTCAAACTGGTGCGAGGTGATGGCCTGATCATGATCTGGTCTGCAGCACCCTTCTGCAGCTGAAATCCTGGCGACCCAGACCCGGGAGCCGTCTGAAAGGAGGCTCGGGCGAGCCCGCCTGGGTGGCGCTGTCAAGAAGCTGCCTCGTAACGCCCCACGCGAAGAGGTTGTCTCGTAATTTAGAACGATCTGGAGGTACACCGGAACCGAGGTTCAGCGTGCTGATTATATTGGGAAGCGGCCGGGACCCCATCTTCCCGGTGGGCGTCGAGAACTGCGGCGGCGGGCCGTAGGACTGCACAATGTCCATGAACTCGGACATGCCACGAAGAGCCTCCCCGAAAAGCATTGTTAGCGCTGCCGTTGCTTGACGGCTGACGGGCTCTGCTGATCCGCCATGCTGGTGGGGGAGGTCATGGAAGGTCAAACGCCTCGAAACGGCGGATCTCTTCCCGAGAGAAGGCTCGCCAGCGACATGGACCGCTCAGGCCAAGGCCCTGGAGATGGCGCCGTGTCGCACTCAAAGTGGGCATCTCGGGATCGACCTTGCAAGGCGTGTAGGGTCGTCGCCCTGGGGGTGGTGGGTGGGTGGAGCGTCATCGCAAGGGAATCCATGAAGTTCAGACACGGGGAGAGTGGAAAGGGCGAGAACTGGTCGTATAGTCGTCGAACAAGTGATCTACGATCCGTCGGCGCCTTTGCCGATGGTGCTGCGGATATGGTCATGCCGTCGACAGCTCGACGCGAAGCTGTGAGACATGAACATGTCGGATGTGGTGTCGGCAGGGAGAGGCTCAGGGAAAAGAGGCATTGGCGCGCCGGCGGCGGGCATGGGGGCCATTGGCCCGGGGTCCGAAGTCATCCAGGACCAGGAAGACGCGGGGAGAGGATTCTGCAGGGAAGGCGAGGCGGGCATCCGGGGCATGTCAGTCGTCGAGTGCGCCATTGCATCCGCGGGAAGACGGGCGTAGAGGAGAAACCCGGGCGATGGTGATCCGTCGACAGCACATCGACGGCGGACCGTGCCTCGGGGGGCCCTCTTGACGCTTCTTCGTCGCAGCCGTAGACTTTTGCACGGCACTGGGCGCACGTCGTCGAGGACGCCGCCGCGTCTGCCGCGCCGGCGTGCCGGCCGACTTGGCCCGTCGTCCAAGCGGCTTCGTGAAGCTGGTGAAGCAGCCGACGCCCGCTCGCTTACACCGGCTGCAGGTGTCGCTGATGGTCTCGCGGGGCGGACATCGAGCAGGGCTTCTGGTTGCGACAGCGGTCGCAGGCGGACCGCTTGGAGGTGGGGGATGGGGGGGTTTGGGGAGGGCCTGCATGTTTTCTTCCTGCTGGCTTGCGAGGTTACCGTGATCTCATGTGTCGTTGGCGATGTTGTCCGGGCCGTGGTAAGAGTGCGCCTGTGTAAGTGAGCACCGTATTACCAAGCACGGGATGGAGGTCCGCAGACGGCGTGGTTCGCGGGATGAGCTGAGCGAGACGGGGACAGGGCGAGAGGCACGTATGCCTGTGGGAGCGGAGGAAACGAGGAAGATATGAACCCCAGGAGAGATAGCCGAGAAGACACAGGCTGAGGAAATTCACAAAACTCGTCTCTCGACGGCGACAGGTGGGTTGCAAGTCGAGACGGGGACGAGATGGGACAGGACACACTACATTGGCCCGAGTGGGAGGCCGGGACCTGCGAACATTTTAGTCCCAGGGCGAGATCCTTCGTATCGGCGCCGCCAGAAACGAACAGGCGCCAGAATGGATATGGAGAAAACCCGAAAGGCCAGGGAAGAATGTTGAGCAGCAGAAAGGGTTGGGTGCAGCCATGACAAGACGGTGCTACCCACGTAGCCAAGCCCTGCCCATGCGAGGTGCGGTCTCGCAGGATTCTCCTACACCAGTGTGTATATACTGTCAATCCTATGCATAGATACATTGGTCATATATGGATATGTCTTGTACACACGCAGAGAGATAGGTCTTGCCCACACACACGCACGCACGCACACGCACCCATCCTGCACTCATTATAGTACCCATGCAGGGTGTACACGCAATATACCTCCCATATTACACCGCACAGAGGATAGGCCGTGCGGCCTCGTCGCAGCAGGACGAAGGGAACAGAGATGACGGGGCGAACGACGAGGCACGGTGCATGGCAAGGGATGCGCGCGCGGACAGGCTGGGAGAATCAGATTCACCGAAGGCGCCCCCCCAGCTCGACGGGATTCAGGACACCGCACGCACGCGGCTCAAGGGAAACGGCACTGGCAGTCGAGGAGTGGACTGGCGAGCCTTTCCTCAGTCAGACGCCTTGACGAGTAGCTGAGTCCTGGCGTGTGGGTGGGCGAGTGGGATGGGGGTGGGATGGGGCGAGAAGGCGTTCAATCTAGCCAGCAGGCGTATACACAACTCGGCTGGTGCCGCAGGACCATGGAGCGAGGACTGAAGACGACACGATAGGCTTGCACGAGTCTCACCACCCCGTCTTGGTTAGCCCGGCATGGCCAGCCTCTTGGACCACCCACCCGCACATGGCTGGACGGAGGCCCCCTCCCAGGAGACTCGTGCGAGCCCTTGACGGCGTGGGCTGCGCTCCCTGGACGGAGCCCGGAGTTGGAGCCTGCGCGCCTTTTTCCCCATGCAGTCGTGAGGATTCCGTCGCTGCCGGTCGCAGACGCCTCGGCCGGGAGATTGGTGGAGATGACGACAGCGGCGAGAGTCGGCACCACCATGGCCTGCCACACACACCTTTTACCGGTGAGAATTGCCTACTCTGTCTCTCCAGCACAGCTGGAGCAATTGGGACGAGGCGGAAACGGGTCGATCTCGGGCGTGGGGGGTGCACCCAGCAGCGCAGGGCTGAACGACGTCGTCCTGGAGCGACATCAGCCGGACCATCTCGTAAGACGGCGCGGTGGCCAATGGATGGACCATCGCAGCCATGTGGAACACGCCATTATTATTCCCTTGAGAGGAAATGCCGTGCTGCTTGACGCCTCTTCGCAATTGCTTTGTAAGACCAGGTGTAAGCATCCGCCGCTAGACAGCACGCTATCACCACGGCCATCTGCACGAGCATGGGTCCGAGGAGACAGCTGGGCCTCTGCTGACGGGGACCGCTAAGGCTCTATCAGAGGAGCAGGGTCGGGGTCAGAGTGGTGCAACGGCGTGGCGGGCCAGTCGTCTTAATTCACTGTTTATGCTTTTGGCCACCCAAGCACTCATGGCGTGGCATCGAAGCTACGCCCGTGAGCGCGGGGTCACACCAGTCAAGACGAATCGCCCAGCGGCCGCTGAGACACATAAAGGACGACTCGAGCCGCCTCGTCTTGTCTCGAGACAACTCTCGTCGTAACCGCCGCCGGGCATCAGTCTACGGGCGCATCGAGCATCAAGCACGGCTCTCAACGGCCAACGGGTCTCGTGGAAGGCGAGAGAAGACCGTGGAAGGCTGCAGGGGTGCGCTCGTGGGCCGGCCTTGGCCGTTGGAGACTTGACAGCCGGCATCTACTTCGGTTGCAAGATGGATCAATTCAACAGTCTCGGATAGAGAGACAGGGTCTCACGGTGCAGACTGTCGCCGCAGAACCTATATAGCAGCGCCTCACTCCCTCCCGTGTCATCTCCCGGCCTGCATTCTTCCCGGCCTGTGTTGAGCTGGTGGACGGTGGGCCAGACAAATTGCCATCACCATCGGTCCAATCTTCGAGACGCCCTCAGCGTGTCCGTCGATTAAGCCGCCACGATCGACCTGGCGACGGCCCCATAGCGACATGTCTCATGTATGACGAAGATTCCCAGTAATAGCCCACACACACTCACACGCACACATACTCACACCTGTACGCGCATTCGCCAGATGGCGTCTTGTGGATGCGTGCCGTGTCTCCATTGATGAGTGCATTTCGCTGTTTGCACCTGACGTATACGTGCCCCCGGCGAGCCATGGCAGACAGCGTTTCTGGCCAAGACGATTCCCGTAGTTGCCGCTTATTCCGAACGGCAGCCAGAGTGCGCAAATGCCTCCACCCAGCGACATTGGAGATGCGGTGGCTTCGATGAGCGAATGGGAAATTAAGCCGTCGTCACACTGCGTGCCGCTTCGTGTCGCCAGCCGACGCGAGACGCTCTTGGTCACGGCTGAGACGGGAAGACGGGAAGCCACGAAGCCACGGCGGCCAGGGAAGCACCACGACATGGCCCTGTCGTCAAATGAGCAGCCTCAAATGTGTCAGAATGGTTACCCTTGCAGGCGTACAGCCGGCGAGTCGCAACCGCACCGGCATGGTGCATGGCGCCTTGCTTCTCATATTTGCACTCTGGCGATCTAGCATGACGCTCCGTGATGGCAGATCGACGGGCTACGATGGGAAACCTGGGGGACACACCGTTGGCATCATGCTGCTCCGTCTAGGTGATCCGTACTCTGTAGGCCTCGTCAAACCGTACGGGGGGTGATGGGAACCCGATGATGGGAACCCCTCACACATGTGGACGACGGTTGCCAGGGCCGTAAACCATTACATACGCGTAATTCGTAGATGTGAAATCAACGTCGACATTGGCGGCCCAGTTCCAAGACATTGACGCCACGGAGCCGTCACATCACATACACGCTGTAATTCGTAGATTCAAAATCAACGTCGACATTGGCGGCCTAGTTCCAAGGCGGCGCGCATGTGTTTCTGTCTGGGTGACACTGATGCCACGGCGGAACTGCAGCTCGCATTGCGGCCAAGACGGAACTGAACCTTATTGCCATGGCCACCAATGTCAAGATTCGCCCGAGATGAGAGACGCAGTGGGTGCTGCTGGTGGGCCTCGAAACGGGAAGTAATCGGCACTGGGGTCAGGATCTGGAGGTTGCACAGTCACACACGCCCACTCCGCACATCCCACAGCGAGCAACACAGCGCCGCCCATGCGCGATGGGTTCGAGCGCGATGCAGGGATTGCGAGGCGAGGCGCGGAGAAGATTGGGAGGACGCTGAGTGGCTCGCGCGCACAAGAAAGCATTGGCGACCCTCCCTGGCATCCCGCTCGTGCGACGTAGCATGCAGATGAACTCTATCTTGCGAGGTGAAGCAGGCCGGGAAGAGTACGGCTCCAGGACGAGGCCACGGCAACTTTTCTACTCCCGGTTCTACAGGCATTCGTGAGCGTGGGATGGGCGTGGGGATGGGCGTGGACATGGATGAGATGCTTCAGGGATGGGATTAGACGAGGCCCAGAATAGACTACTTCAGAGTTTCTGGGGATAGATATACGGAGTACACAGCACTCCAGCTGTGGGTTATATTCGCTTCGGGGTCCAAGGTGCCGAGAATGGAATATGCCATGTTATGGACTGCCATAATTACCGCTGACATGCTTGGCTGACTGGTCTGGATGCGGCGAGTGGTACTGCCGACGCAAATTACGTACTTGCTCTGTCGAAGTCACTCAGAGGAAATCTGACAGACTGGCATCTACATCCTGCGAGCGGACGCAGCCACTCTGCGGCCATCTCTGTTGACGGGCCCTCGACGCAAACGCCTCTTCCAAGGCCAATCGCCAGCGTGACGTGACGGGAGGCACTCCTCGCGCTTCCCACGTAGCATCAATGGCACTGTGGACAGAAACAAGCACTACCCACAGCCAGCCACAGACTTGGGCCGACAGCCTCGATGGGTTCGGGCACTCATCGCACACCCTCTCTGCCAGGTTAGCCAGCGTCGGCATACCCCAGATACACATAGCAGGCAGAGGACAAGACACAATATTGCAAACTGCCAGGTCGAGTTAATCAGGGTAGCTTGGCTGCTTGCTGCCTCCACAAGCCAGGCGGCACTAGCCCAGCTTACACGGAGTTCCCTTGACTTATGGCCCGGCATCACAAAGCACCGACCGTCGCCGCTACTCGGTGCCGGCGCATACTCGGTGCCTGTAGGCATTTGTGCCACGTCGCGACAGGCAGCGTCTGCATGGACTTGACATGGCATGCAGGCATACGTAGGTGGCATTCTGTCGAATGGGGGTTGCCAGGCGTAACACGTCTTCGGCTGAAGGGCGGTCATCAGACGAGGGCAGAAGCAATGCCTGAAACGCCACAAACCAAGGCAAAACAGCATTTTCACCGTGTAATCTGCGCAGGAAATGCCCTAGTCTTACGCTTGAAGGTAGCGTCGACTACGGCCCTAAAGGTCGAAACGCGATTGTTCATCGACGAGGACGCAGCAGACGTCTCGAGTTGGGCTGGCTGATTCAGACACCCACGGCGACATGCTGCGCGCCTGGTCTGTCTAGGTCCTGTAGGATGGACCATGGCTTGTTGACAGCGAGGCGAACAGGCTCGTGCTCGCCGTTATTCACAGGCATGGACCGAGCCTCGCTGCACGGCCTTCCATCAAGCACTCTGCCAGTCTACTCTGTACAGTCGCGGGAGATGCCGGGAAACAAGACCGAGGCGCTCCATTGGTGGGTTTCACGTAGCAAGATGCGCCGAGCGTAGAGAAAACCGCCGATGTAAGTACGGCGCGTTTGTAACACATGGCGGCCCCGGCGAGATTGGTAAAACAGCAGTCCATTCAACAGCCAGTCTCTGGCCATCACAGTGATGCCGCGGCCATCTGCTCCATTTGCCGTTGTCCACTTCGAATTATCCTGGAAGCCAGAGGTCTAGTGCTCCATCGGCGCTTTTCACCTCCTCCCCGTGACACCTCCAGCATAGAGTAGGCTAATGTGCCGAACTGGTGGCATCCCACTTACACGGGCTTCAACGCTTGGTACCGCATCAACCCGACATTGCCATGTTACACGAAGCAACAGTGCAATGGATCTACGAAGCTGCCGTGGACACGCGACTCCCACGACTGAGGCAATGCCTGTGCCATCGCCGACGACGACGCCGCCCATACACCAGGTGCTGCGACGTGCTCAGTTCGGGGAATAATTACGACATTACCACAGACCCATCGCGCCGAGGCCGCTCGAGCATCCATCCTCTCCCTCTGCAGAGTTCGTCGTGGTAATACTGCGGCTGTTAGATGCCCCGGACCCCTACTTACCCGAACGAGAAACCCCGAGCACTGCGGAGTTTCTGTCGGCATCCTGCCGCGACCTCGTCAGAATGGGGAAGTGCGAGAGCCTGAAACTCCGCGAGTCGCCTGCGGCTGCTCTCGCGTTTTGATCTTGCGCGTACGCACCACCTCAGTTGTTGGTGGCCGTTTGTTGGTCTCCATCTGACCCGGTCTGGCCGGACTGTTGGGGCTTATGGATGGCGGCGCATCGAATGGTTCGCTTGGAGTTTTTCTCCGGCGTGCAGGGGGGAAATTGGATCTGCGTAGTCGCAGAGGTTGAAGAGATCAGTACCTGTGCAGCGAGTGGCCGAATCGCAGGCTGGCGGTGATGGTGATGTGTTGACGATGTGCTGATGATGCACTGGTGGATAGAAACGGCACCGCCTCCGATGACTCCATGTGTTGCGTTGTAGCGCAAAAGAGAATATCCCCCAGTACTAGACACTCCAAGTCATTTATACGGTGACACCATGCCATTCCTCCACAAGGCAAGCAGTTGCGAGATGTGATGCGCGGGTTCCTTTTGGCTCTCACGACACCGTCTGGCGTACGGTTTGCGCGACAATCGCTATTTGACCGGATTTACACTGCGCCTGAGCTTTGCATGCAATCTAGATGCCGTTGCGTTGTTGCATGGACCGGTCTGTCTACGATGGCATGAAGATCGACGACGTATAGACTCTGAAGGCGATGCAAACATACATGGAGAAATCTATAGGTCTTTGTTAGACCATGAACGGGTGGCTCGGGCGTTCTCGAGTGCCAGTTTCCTGCTTAATGTTCCAACAGTGTCTCGTGATATTATGACGAGCGATGTACAGTCACATGAAATGCCAAATTCGCTTCGTTGAATGCGCCACCCCTGCGTGAAGCCAACCAGAGTGAGACGATGCCGATGTGATTGCTTCACAAGCACTGATACAATACCTCTCACCGCCGTCTAGACGGTCCATCAAGCGATGCGTCGACACCTACGCTCGTGTCCATGCAATTGGCCGGTTTGCTGGCCGCTCTCTCGTCACGCCTGTCTGGATGCCATGGGCTGTTCTGCAACATCTATCACGGCATGGCCAATGTTCCAAGCCGCCTTCACCATGTCTTAGCATCGCCAATTCGCTCGTGGCATCGTCATTCCGTCTCGTCGACAAACAACCCGAGCAAGTATGACTCCCGTCATGGAACAGAGCACGGTCGGCCAGATTCCCCCTCACTGTTGTGTAGCTTCGCAATGCGATTGCCACGACCAACCAGCCAATCAATCAACCGTCGTATTGGCACATCCAATAACCACCAGGCATCACCGCGGTCTGCTAGCCTCTCCCATCGCTAAATCGTGGTGAGAGTGGACATCGCTATCAACTGGTTGAGGCTGGCTGACTAACAGCTGAGCGAAGTCGGAGATTCTCCTCACGAGATCAACTCGAGCCATTGCGTTTACGCAGCGTTACCGCGGGGTTGGATAGGCGCGCACTCCTCAAGGTGCATCTGACGGTCGACTTCATGCAGATGAGACGCCGGTAGGAAACCGCAGGCATGGAAACGCTCATCGCTCTCTTGGGGGTAGACAGGCTGCCCTGGTGGGCTCGCCTAGCAGCCGTATCGTTTCTGGTATATCTGGGGCATCACACGGTATGAAATCACCACTCGCCATTCTCTTGCCGCTGCTCAAAGTCAAGCTGATGCAGTTGAGCATAGCTTCGTTCCCGACGGCCCCATCAAGCCCAGGCCAGAAGCCTTTCCGAGACCCCGCCCGAGAAGACCACCATTGAGCCGCTGCACGACTTCGACTGGGAGCAGGTCAGGCGTCGGCATCTCCGCCCCTTCAAGCCGATTTACCATATCACCATGGGTGCGCAACTGGCGTCTGTTCGACCCTTCGCCCGCGTGCTAACTGTCCTGCTAAGGCCTGCGGTCCGATCCGCCATCTGAGCTCATCACCATTGACCAGGACTACCTCGACAGGGTGAGCCTGCGACGGCGGCTCCTCTCTGAGCACGGAAACGGCGTCCATGGCTGTGTGCCCGGCGGAGAGGGCGCCGTGAGAGAACTCTACGGCTTCCTGCTCACAGAGTATCTCCCAACGCGGTTCCCCGGCGCCTTCCACCTGTCCAGTGACGGGCAGCGCTTCAGAAACACCATCACAAACGCCGAGTTCCCCGCCCGTCCATCGGCGGACATGGACGCCAACCTACGCATCCTCGGGGAGACGGTGGAGGAGGACATGTTCCTACTCCACGAAACGCCAAGTGGACATCGCTCCGTCGCCTTTGTGTGCTGCTTCCCCTCCGGATTCGACCCGTCGTCCAAGCTGGGCAAGCTACTGAAGGAAATCCACGACCCCGTGCCGGCCTACGACAAGATCGGGCCGAGCATGGAGCGCTTCTTCAGCAAGATCCAGGTGGGGGGCAATGTGAAGCGCACGAATGTGAGTCTATAACGATGGGCCTCTCTGTCCAGGCTCTCTCTGCGGTTCTACCAAGCGGGTGAAGGGCTTGGGGCTAACATCCCGCCACAGTGGTCCATTCAAACGCACAATGAACTGTTCAACAGTCAAGGCAACCACAGCGATGAATCAGACGACCTCAGCCCCCTCAAAAGCATCGACGTGGAAAATGTGAGCTCCTCCCACCCAACCCCAGTACGCGGCTGACGGGCAGCCAAGACGTTCCTGCGAATAGAGCTCCAGACGCTCAGTAGACTACCGCGGACACGAGCCATCCTCTTCTCGTTCAAGACGTACTTCTATCCCATCGCCCACATCAAGGAAGAGGGCTCTGGGCCGGAATTGGCCGACGCGATAGAGGGCATCACTGCAGGGAACGCCCCAGGAATGGCCGTATACAAGAAGAGCGTCCAGTGGGGGCCGGCGGTGTGTGCCTATTTGCGGTCCTGATGTGGTGTGCGTGTTGTGCTCGTCGACGTGGTGACTTATATCATGTATTTATCCTCTGGGCTTTGTCGTACTGGCAATCACAGTTCGGTTTTAGCCCTCGCATTGGCCTTCCTGATTAGAGCTGGTGTGTCGCTTTCGGGTTCTTTAGGCTTCTCTCTTCAAGGGGTAAATAACGAAGTCGACAAGCGCCAAGTCAGACCATATCAGCATTCGTGAAAAAAACAGTCACGGAGCAGTCACCGGCTGTCACGCAGAGATGAAGAGTCTGAGCATGGTATCTGCCTTCTATAAAGCCATGCTGCACCATGTTCCTCAGAGTGTGGTGCAAGCCCAGGTTATCCCAAAACGTCTTGCCGATACGATGCATCAAACGACCTAATAATCAAGGCAGAAAGTCAACTTTTATCGAGCCAACCCTTATCTAGGCGGTCTAGTATAGTTGTAAACCCATGAAATCTGTTATATTAAATTAGGAAAGACGAGGCAGTACATCGACCGCGCCATAATGTGCATATTTCGTAGACCCCTTCATTAAGCACCGCGTGATAAGCCACTAGTTCCATCATATCTTCGTCAATCCCCGGCC
The DNA here is from genome assembly GCA_009828645.1 of Calcarisporium arbuscula. Lineage (NCBI taxonomy): Eukaryota > Fungi > Ascomycota > Sordariomycetes > Hypocreales > Calcarisporiaceae > Calcarisporium > Calcarisporium arbuscula. Next base: position 404,577 of record WBSA01000021.1, on the reverse strand, counting down.
CCTAGAGGTAAGCTCTCACTTGATCTTCACACCACTGCCAGAATTTGGCATCCAAGCCAGCACCTCCCTCAGCCTCCGGAATCGTGCTCCTCTCAACGTCGGGGCGGATGGGGAGAAAACGACCCCAAGGGGCCACTGCATCTTGTCAGTGTTTAATCATCACAGCGGTCAACCGTGGCCGACTCACCCCACACTCCCGAGTTCTCCGTGGTGATTTTCGGGGAAAAGGCCGCAAACAACTCGGTGTAGGCGCCATAGACGGCTGGGTAGGTCGTCAAGCTGCGTACACAGTACAACACCTTCGAAGAGGTACGGTCGAGCTCCGTGCTCAGATTACCGGGATTCAGAGCCTGTACGCAGGTTAGACGGCAAGTTCTACGGCTGGGCCCTCTTGCGCAGGACTGTACACGGGGAAGGGAGCCGGAAACGTACGACGCTGATGATTCCATCCTTCTTGAATTGCCTGGCAAACTCAGTGTTGTGGAAGTAGTTACCGACTTTGCTAACACCGTACTTGTATAGGATGTTCTTCTCGACATGGTAGTCCAGATTGTCCAGCTTCATGCCACCCTGCGGCGAGAGGCCGTCGGCTGCCGAGCTCGACACCCAGATGACGCGTACGGAGTCCTTGGGCGCAGCCTTGGCCGTCGACTGCAGGATGGGCGTCAGTTTCTTGGTGAAGAGGAAGGTGCCGACACAGTTGACGCCGAGCTGCAGCTCATAGCCTTGTTTGGTCTTGGAGCCCTCGGGCGGCGTCATGACGCCGCGTTGTTGAAGAGGCCATCCAGCCTTGTCTCAGCGGCCAGGAACGTGCCGGCGGACGCGGCGATGGTGGACAGGTCGCTCAGGTCAAGCTGGAGGAACCGGAGGGTGCCCTTGGAGGCGGTGTGCTTGTCCTTGATGTCCTGGATGGCGCTGTTTGCCTTTTCTTCGCTGCGCGCAGCCGCCCAGACGGTGGCGTTCTTGCTGTAGAGCACCCGGCTGACTTCTTTGCCAATGCCGCTGTTTGCGCCGCTTACGATGTAGACCTTGAGTCAAAGTCAGCTGAGCGCACGGCACGGGACACTGCATCCGTTGACGAGGCTGGTGGCGGTGATTGGGTCAAGAACCATCATCGCACTGAGCTGCGGGAGTTGACTCGGCACTTGGGCCAGCCAGCGCCCCTATCGATCTGTCCCATGTACGGAGTGCTCACCTTGCCAGAGAGATCGGGGACATGCTCCTCAGTAAACTTGGGCTTGGGCGGGAAGGCCTGGCTGAGGGCGCCCGTCTTGTACGCGTTGAATAGAAGGTCTAGCATTTTGTCGACTACGAATATGACTGTGAAGAGGTCGAGGCAGAGCTGGCTGGCGTCTTCGAAGTGATATATATATATGTGAAATCACCGACTATTATGCCGAGGCATTGACTTGACATGGCCCAGAGCAGTTAGTGATCCAAAGTAACGTCACGCAATGGAGATGCCGTGACTTAGTGAAGCCACTCGGCGGCTTTCATCGAGATGGCCAGCTGCTAATGATAAGGCGCAGAATTGGCCACTGCTGCTTGCCGACCGAGCGCTACGGTTTGGGAGCCCCCCCATAGCGGCCAGCCCGCTGCAGGAACCCGCCAACTGCACTAAACTATGTGGTAGCCCGCGGCTTGGGACAGCGGTTCACCACTAGTCTAGACAGACGGCTGGACGACTGAGTTGTTTGTCAGTGGCTGACTTAGATAATGCTTTCAAAGCAGTCGTTGACGAGCGACTGCTGCGAAATCGGCATTGGGGGTTTAGCCTCGATACGGGTACGAGGTGCCCGAAGCAAACAGTAGACGGCAAACAGCAGACAGCAAACAGCAAGTCGCCTGTTTCTGCTCGCTTCGTCAAGACACCAGAAAAGCAAGCACGCAAGGCTACAGGCTACATACAGCGAGGCCGTAGGTTGTCGACCAGCCACAGTCAGGTCTGACATCTGAGTAATTAGCTGTCATGGCCTCTCCTTTCATCTCAAGAACGCCATGTATAAAACACCCCCCGTGCTCCCTCTGCATTGCGCATCGCCATCGCCATCGCCATCGCCCATCGCCCATCGCCCATCGCCCATCGCCCATCTCAGGGCTCACGGCATTATTGGCCCTCGGAAGTAAATTGCAGCTAGACAAAGTACAGGTACGAAGCACACCATCTCTCCCACGTGACGAGGCTGTCTCTGTCCCCTCAGATAACATTCTCACCTCCGCCATTGGCCGTCGATCACCGATCTGTGGCGCATGCTCCCCCTGGCTGCCATCCTCCACCCTTTGTTCCTGCCCCAACTGGGCAGCACCAGCCACACCAGCCACTTCGTGCTCTCCGCCCTGTCGTGAGCCGCATCATCCAGGTTGTTCGACTCTCAGACTCTCACCGCGCACAACGCATGGAGAGGTGACCACTAAACCCACCTCCATCCCAACTCCCTCCTCCGCCAGTCTCGCATCACCCCCCCGCACGGCGCACACGGCCCTCCACGGCCTCTTGTCCCATTGTCACGAGTCCATCTTCAGCCTGACGGATCCATTATTTTGGGGGAGCTTACAGCTGCCGTCGCGACAGCCTTACACGCCTCCAAACAGTCCCTCTCTGCGTTTCCCCCCCCCGCCGCCCTTCGCCCAGTGGTTGTTTGCCCAATCGGGTGAACTCCCATCAACGGTCTACCATCATCCTAGCCATCAGCCTCGCCCATCTTGAGCATCTCTAGATCTGTTGCACAAGACGCATTCCGTCTCCGGTCGCGGCACCCGGCCTCGACGAGCGCGGCTACAGGGCCATTGTCGCGATCTGATCAGGCCATTTCCTTCCGTGTAGCCCGACATCCCCTTTCCCCCTGGGCAACGCTCTCGCGCCGCTCCTCATCGTCGTCGTCACTGTTTGTGTATTTCGTTTGCAGTCTCGGCCCAGGCGGAGAGCTGGCTTCACGTCGTGCCCAGAATTTCTGCCCTAGGTGCGCAAGACGGTGACAGAGAGACCGTGTTCCAGGAGTCAGCTACCGCCAACATCCGCCCGCTATGAGTGATCCACGTGAGCCGGTACCCAATTGTCAAGGCTAGGAGATGATGCTAACACACGCCTACGACAGTGAGTCCCGAGGAGCAGCAACGCTACACCGATATTATCGACGGTATCCTTGCCACGGCCGATCTCGAGACGATTTCTCGCAAGAAAATTCGACAGAGCCTGGAAACGTCTCTAGGGGGCAAGGATCTGAGTGACCAAAAGGTATGCCGTGCTACGTCCAGCTGCGCGTCACGATTTGGCTGACAAGGGCCGTCGCAGAATGCCATCAAGAGGCTGATTGAGGCTCGTTTCGACGCCGTCTCCGGCGCGGAGATTGAGGCTGCGCCGCCGTCCTCCACGATCAACGCGTCGCCTAAGAAGCGCTCCGCCACGAACGGCGTCTCCGACTCGGGCGAGACAGACCCGTCGGCGTCGCCCGAGCCAACGAAGAAAAAGGTCAAGCGGTCTGCCTCCATCGAGGATGCGGATGCCCGTCTAGCTGCCGAGCTCCAGGCGCAGGAGAATAGCCTGGCTCGGAGTCGCAAGACCCGCGGTGGAGGCGAAAAGAAGGTAACCAAGAAGAAGAAGGCGCCGCGCAAGAAGAGCGCCAAGAAGGTGGGAGGCGACGACGACAGCGACATTGACGCCAGCGCGGATTCCGTGCCCAAGCGCAAGGCCGGAGGTGGTTTTCAAAAACCGTTTATTCTCAGCGACACACTTTCTGTCTTGTGCGGCGAGACTCAGGTAGGCTCAGCTATTTTATATATTTTTTCTCTCTCGTGATGCCAGGGGCTCTCGCGATGCCAGGGGCGTACTCTTACTGACTTTGAGCCTGCAGTTATCTCGCCCGCAGGTTGTCAAGAAGCTCTGGGAACACATCAAGTCGAATGATCTACAAGATCCCAAGGACAGGCGTCAAATCCGCTGCGATGAGAAAATGCACGCCGTGTTCAAGCAAGCCAGGGTAGACATGTTCAAGATGAACAAGGAGATTGGCGCGCATCTCTACCCCGTCGGGGAGGAATAAGAAGCTCGTGAGGGCGCTCGGGTGCGGTGCGGTAGCTGCTCCACATCCGGGCAACGCACGTTCACCGGTTTACCAGGGCTTTAACGACGTGCGCGGTTATGCCTGGGGCGCCGGGTGGTGTATGCGGGAAACATGTTTCGTCGGGTTTGTTCGTCGATATTGTTCGTGGGTGTTGAGTCTTTATGCACAGTTGGCTTTACAGCATGGTCAGGTGCGGGGTGCGCTTCATTTACTCAGTTTTGTTTCGTCTCTTTTTTGTCGGGTCATCACCTCGTCGCAACGGTCTGGGGCATATGGGTACGGTTTATACTAGCAGAGCTATGATGGGGAAGAGGAGGAGTGAGAGGCACGCCAGAGAGCAAGCACTGGGCTCTTGGCGGAGCGAGACGCGAGGGACATGGGCGGGAATGAATATAGGCGGTGGGCATGACGGCAGACAAGAAGACCAGCTTGTCCATTTCCTGGAACCTAGGCTGCCTATCATGAATGAGAAGAACTTTTAACCATCTCTCTTGCAGTGAAATGCCGCTACGATGTTTTACATGGGACTGTTTGCAGCCGGCACCGACAGGTTTGTGGCGTCGCCAGCCACTACTTATTGGTGGTTGGCCACATGCCTTGGCAGGCCTACGCTTCCCATGATTGTCGCCTCACCGTCGCCTCAATCCTGGCCTCAACCTTGGTACAAATTAGTCCATGTCGTTTTCCATCAATAGCAATTTGAATACAACTGCAACGTGCAGTGCTCTTGTCGGACGCGCTCAGTCTATGTCCGCTACTAACTCCGTCGGTTTCGTGAGCGTGGCGCCGAATCGGCACCGATACAGAGAGAGGGTCAGTCCATTAAGTGGAGGAAGACAGCATTGCAAGACCAGGGGAGATGGATATAAAAGAAGGAAAGACGAAGCAAGCCCAGGCTCTCGATCGGATCATTCGCCATTCAAGTTTACCTGCCCTGGAAAAAGACACCTTCACCCCGTCAACATACGTCGACAAGTCAGCCCAAAATGCCCATCACGGCTCTGGACCCCAAGACGGCCTTGATCGTAATTGATCTGCAAAAGGGCATCGTCAGCTTCCCCCTCGCCGACCCAATCGCCAAGATCATCGAGCGCAATCAGGCCCTCCTCACTGCCTTTCGCGCGCGCAACCTCCCCGTCGTGCTAGTCAACGTGTCGGACACGCCGCCCGGCCGCACAGACAAGGGCAGGATGTCCGTCGCGGGCTTCCCCGCCGGGTGGACTGACCTGATCCCGGAGCTGAACCAGCAGGCGTCCGACATCACGGTCACCAAGCGCGCGAGAAGCGCCTTTTCGAAGACGGGGCTGGCGGAGAGGCTGGAGGGCCTGGGGGTGACGCAGGTTGTGGTGACGGGCATATCGACGAGCGCCGGGGTCGAGTCTACGGCGCGGGATGCGCATGAGCTCGGGTTCAACGTCACGCTGCCGGTGGATGCGATGACGGACACGGAGGCTGCATCTCAGGGACATAGTGTCGAGAAGGTGTTTCCTCGAATTGCGGAGGTGGGGAAGACGGAGGATGTTTTTGAAGGTCTTGCAGTGACTGTCTTGCAGTGTTGGTCTTGCAGTGATGAGTCGTGGGGTTTGGATCAAAGAAGTCGGCGCATTTGTGCATCTCGACTGATTCAAACTGCGTCTGGATGAGGGCGGCGTGTGACATGACAGCACTAGATGTAGACCTTTAGTAACACATCATTGACCACGACTAGTTGCGTGCCAAACGAGGGGGCTCCAATTGTACATTGGCTCATCGAGCAAGCATCATCTTGAGGCGCGGATGTTGATTGTCTAGAGAGACGTTTGTAGTTTGTGGTCTGGAGCGGGATTGCTGGCGACTGTCACGGTGGCTCAACCCCTCGGCAGCACCTGGCTGGCAGATCTACCCCTCCATGCCCCGCGCTAGGGTCCAGCAAGCTGGTGGCGCTGGGCTGCAGCGAGGACACTGCTGCTATGACACTGTTGCTACGCTGCGCTGAATCGACATTCGCTGTTGCCTCATTCCTGTTTGTGCCCGGTGCCATTCACGCCCAGATTTGAAGCAAGTTGTCTATTTCCATTGGCTTGACGTTGTCAGCGAGGGGCAAACTGCGGGAAGGGATTAGATGTCTAGTGCTGAGCTTCAGTTGCGGAAACGAACGTCCCTAGTCTCAGTACAGGACTTGTCGCCCAGTCTCCTCCCATCCCAGGAACCTTCAGGCGAACTGTATTCCGCTTAGGAGTATGTTATAACATCCGCAAAGCTTGGCTGTATGAGGCAGCTGTCTGTCGGTGGCTTTGGTTCAGCCTGCGCATCAGCCAAGTCAAGGCGGGTTGGCCCTTGAGCTCGAGCTATGAGTCAGAGTGATGCATGTATGACAGGGAAGCAATACTGACTGTAGTAGGCAGCTTCTCCCGACGCCTCTTGTCTACGATTCCCCCATTGCTTCCAGGTCAGAGAACAGTGCGGTGGCGAAGACAGGCTGGACATTGTATTGTAACCAAGCAGACGGCTTGGTTGACGGTGGAAGCGTCCCACCAGTTGTCAGCCGTTGTGGCTATAGTTGAGCGTCTAGAGTGGCAGATGAACCTAGATGAATCTGCCTCATAAATGCCAAGAAATATCGCAATGCCGCTTTGGCCCAGCATCAACGTCAGAGCCAAATCTGAGCAGTTGGTGAATGCATCGCTTGCGGGAGGAGTGCTTCTCGATGCTTCTGATGCTTCAGATGCTTCGTAATTAATAAAAGCGTGGAATCAACCACCTGCAGCCAACATGCTGTAGGCGCTTATGTCATGTCGCGGGGCAGAGTTCTAGTCCCGTTCCAGCTGCGTCCAGCGGTCGTCCACTTTGCTGCCCCTGCTCAAAATTCAAGGTGTCAGTCACGCCGTCGATAATCCACAGCACAAAAAAGAGGCGGCTCGATAAAAGCCTCCCCGACTTCTGTCTTCGAGGCTGCAAACGTCGACCATCACACACCCAACAATCAAACTACGCAGATACCAACCTCATTTCCGCCATACAGACGTACGACCTTCACCACACCGACACCCCTTCCGCCCATTCTCCAATCTCTTGGTTGACGAGCAGTTGTGCCTCCAGACCAATCAGCCGCCATTTAGACTCGTCCGCGCCTTTGATCGATCCACCACAAACTTATCCGGGCTCACAGAAGGTGGCCATGGTAGCTCCAGAGGGGGCTGCTCCATCTACGCGAGGGGACGGCTCGCGGGGGGAAGCTCGAGGACGCCGCGGGCGTGGGAGAGGAGGCAATAATCGAGGAGGCAGTGGAGGTCGACGAGGCAGAGGCGGAGGGCCAAACCAGCAAGGCGCCTCTGGAACACCGGCAGAGCCAGCTGCTCAGGATGTCGCCGCTGCCGCGGCCAAGGCCAGAGCAGGGGGGGGATCTGCTGCCAACGAGCAGGCCGGTGGAGCAATTGGCGTGGCCAAGCTCGTTCCCACGCTCGTCGAGGGCGCTTCTGATGCCAGCGAAGCAGAGGTCTGCTTCATCTGCGCCAATCCCGTCGCTCACCACTCCATTGCGCCCTGCAACCACACCACGTGCCACATCTGTGGACTGCGCATGAGGGCTCTGTACAAGACCAAAGATTGCGCTCATTGCCGAGTAAGTGGCACCTTGGCCAGCTTCGTTCGGCTGACAAGACTAACTCATCTGCCTAGACGTCCGCTCCGTATGTCATATTCACCGACGATCCTGAGAAGCGATTCGAAGACTACTCCAGCGCCGACATCACTACCGCCGACAGCAACATTGGCATCAAGTACACAAACGAGGACATCGTGGGCGACACGGTGCTCCTCCTGCGGTACAACTGCCCCGATCCCTCCTGCGACTTTGCCGGGCTAGGGTGGCCCGACCTGCACCGCCATGTCAAGTCAGCTCACAAAAAGCGAATGTGCGATCTCTGCACCCGCAACAAGAAGGTCTTCACTCACGAGCACGAGCTCTTCTCTGATCGCGAATTGGAGAAGCATATGCGTCATGGCGACGACAAACCCGGTGCTGCCGATCAGACTGGTTTCAAGGGCCACCCCCTCTGCGGCTTTTGCGGGGAGCGCTTCTACGACAGCGACAAGCTGTACGAGCATTGTCGCATGAAACACGAGCGGTGCTTCCTATGTGACCGGAGAGACTCTCGGCATCCCCATTACTACCTCGACTACAACGCCTTGGAGGACCACTTCAAGAAGGACCACTACCTGTGCTCCAATGGGGAGTGCATGGAGAAGAAATTCGTTGTTTTCGAGTCGGAGCTGGACCTGCAGGCCCACCAGCTGAGCGAGCACGCTGGCCGCGCGATCGGCAGAGATGCCAGACTAGTCGACATTTCAGCATTCGATATTCGGCAATCCTATCAAAACGAGAGAAGGGGAGGCAGAGGGGCTGCTGGCGCCAGCGGCCCTGGTGGTGGCAACCAGCGAGAGTCCGACGGCCCAGGCAGGGGGAGAGGGGGTAGGGGCGGCAGAGGCAGAGGCAGAGATCCTAACGGGGACATGCCGCCTCCTGTCTCGACCCAGCCCCTACGACGCGACGAGATTGCCTTCCAGCGCCAAATGGCTATTCACTCGGCCCAGTCAGTTTCGAACCGTACGTTCGGCGGCCAGCTCACGGCCCCCGTCCGCCCCTTCAACATCCGCCGCTCCGGCCGCCGCCCACACTGCGCCGTCCTCGCCTCGAAATCGCCCCTCGACGCCCCGAGCTGCCGGCAACGCCATCAACCGCAGTGCCAGCCATACCAATCTGAGCGACCCCATGGATTCCCTCAGCCTCAACGACGCCAACCTGTCTGCAGAGGAACGAGCCCGCGTCGTTCGCCACGGCTCCGTCATTGAGCGGGCGGCGAATCTCCTCGGCAATGACGTCCGGAAAATGGCTAGCTTCCGCGACAACGTCTCGTCATACAGGCAGAACACATTCTCCGCTCCTCAGCTCATCGACGCGTTCTTCACGCTCTTCGCCGACGTGTCGTCCAACGCTCTGGGTACGCTGGTCCGAGAGGTGGCCGACCTCTTCGAAGACAAGAAGAAGGCCGATAACCTCCGCAAAGCTTGGCAAGACTGGCGCGCCATCAACGAAGACTACCCCAGCTTACCGGGCCTCAGCGGCATGCACGGCGCAACATCCAGCTCGACAGGCTGGGCCAGTGCAAGCGCCGCGAACCCCGCCATCCCTACCGCCGCCCCGTCGCAGAAACACTCTACCAGGGTTCTCAAGCTCAAGAACAGCACCAGGCTCGCCGGTCCGGCACCTACGACTCAAAGGGCCACGCCTCCGGGATGGGCGGCAGCTCCTACGACTAAAGCCCCGTCCTCGGCCGCCTTCCCCTCACTTCCACCCTCCGGCGCAGCCGCATCCTCATCCTCTGCCGCCTCTCAACCGTCATGGATCGGATCTTCTTCACAATCGTCACGACCGTCGCAGCCGTCGCGACCTGCCCAACCCATACCCCGATCCGCAACCGGTCGCCCCCGCGGCGGCGAGGACGCATTCCCTGCCCTACCTGCTGCCCCAAAGCCCACCACCACAATATTCGGCTACGGCACTGGCCGCGCAGTAAGACGAGACTACGGCCACGCTGACTCCAACTTCCAGTGGGGTGGCGCCGACGACCCGGCTGGTGCTGGACCCGCTGCCGAGGACGAGCAAGTCGAAGAAAGCAGCGGCAAGGGCAAGAAGGGCGGTAAAAAGGGCAAGAAGGTTCTTGTGCAGTGGGGATAAATGGCACAATGAACGGCATGCCCGGTTGACTTGATATCAAATGGACAATTGTACTGCGTGCCTTGGTGGACGTTTATGAGTATATTTGCATGGATGGATTAGACATGTGAGCCTGAGTTTTGGGAGGGTGCGATGTTTCCAACTGCTTCACTTCAGGTCCGGTACTCTTTGAGCGGTCCAGTTCCTTGATTAGAGTTTCGCACATGGTGGCAATAGCTGATGGTGCAGGGGCGCGATGGGTGATTTGCGCGGACGGAATATAAAAAAGTCATAATTTCTTGTTACGCTGAGCGACGTCACCGTCAATTGATTTGGCTCCACAGGGTCAATTGCAATCAGTGCTTCCAGTGCTTCCATTTGGTACGGTACATAAATCACAGCAGTAGTTGCAATACCTAGTGACGACTATCCCAAATACATCGAGCCCGGCCGGCACTAATAATGCGTGCCGTCTGTATCCAGAGCCCAAGTGAAGTGAATAAATACAAACCCATGCCACACACAACGTATTCCTAACTCATCACCCCACGTCACAGCCCAGCGGGCTGATAGTACTCCCTGAACCGATCCGACTCCTCCCATTGCACATTATACACCACGTTCCAGCACACCAGTAAAAGCTGCGGGAACTTGACAGTCCAGAACGCCAGATATCCCTCTGGCAGCGGGCCAACGGCGCGCTTCAGGCTATCCGGCATGTCTTCGTAGTGATTGCGTTTGTTACGGAGCGCGCGCAGTAGGTCCAAGAGCCTAGACCCCGTGTACTTTCGCTGCTTGCCCATCGAGTCGACGAATTCTCGGGGTAGACATCGCAGGAAATCGCCCTTGGTAACGTCCGGTGCATGTCTTTCCAGTTCGACAAGCGCTGGGGACGGCGGGTCTCGAGGCTCCTTCTCAAAATGGTCCGACACATCACACAGGAACGCCAGTCTCTTCTTGGCAGACCAAAAGAATGGATGCGACATGACTTCCCTGGCGTGCGGGCGGCTTTTAGGGTCTGCTTGGAGCATGGAGCCGATGAGGTCCTTGGCTTCAAAGGCGAAGTCGCCCAGAGAGTCCAACGGTCGCAAATTGTAGTTGCCCTTGCGGATGTTCACCTCCCGCATGTACTTGTCACCGCAGTCAAACGGGTGCAGGCCATTGCTCAGAACGTAGTGGAAGACCAGCCCCAAGGAAAAGATGTCAATGGCGCGAGTGGCACGTCGGCCGCCAGACATGCCATTATCGCCCACCAGCACAGATCCGGAGCCACTATGCGTACTGAACTCTGTGACCCCGGCATCTCGTGCGTCGTCGTCGAGTAACAGCTCTGGTGCCCGCCAGCCCGATGTTCCGGCGGCTCGGCCCGTTGTTGCCCCAAACGACGACTGTCCACCCTCCAGCTTCTTGCACAGCCCAAAATCGGAAACCAACATGCGTGGTCTGCCATCCTTGTCCATGCTGACAAGGATGTTCTGGGGTTTGAGATCTCGGTGCACGATGCGAAGGCTGTGGAGATGGCTGATTCCGTTCGTGATTTGATACAGCACGGCAGGTAGATCTTGTCGGCCGGCGTTCGCGAGTTGTTTGAACCTGTCCGGCTTTTCCACCACTTCAGCAAGCGAGGCGGCGCATCGCTCCAAGGCGATGTACAGGAAGCCATCTTGAGCTTGTTGAGAGTAGTATCGGATGACTGACAGGTCAGATTAGTATCGCAGGCTGAGAAGAAGGAAAGGTTGAGCAAGACAAACCATTTGGGTGATCATCGCTTTCCCGAAGCAATTTAGTTTCTTGGGACGCAATATCGTAAAACTGGATCAACATGCGCTTCACAGCAACATCGCGGCCGTCAAATTTTCCAGCAAAAACAAGAGTGCCGTTGCTCCCAGTTCCGAGTTGGTCGTCAGTGTTGACCTCGATGTTGCCCATCCGGACCACCGGACCCGTCACCGCCTGCACATCATGGTTGATCGTCCTCACGTCCGGTTCTAGGCTTGGTCGATCACCCAACCTCTTAACGTCGTTGACGACGTCATCCACTGAAGTTCTGGCGGCTTCGTCACCGCGAGATTGTGAGCCCTCGCGGTCCTTCGCGAGCTTACGATGCTTAACGCCACCACGTCTTCCTCGGTGTGCCTTCTTCTTCTTCGGTTCCGCGCCAGCGGGAGTCGAGATGTCTGGCGAGCCATCCTTCGACGTGCCCTCTGAGACTTTGGAGTCGAGCTTTGCCTCTTCAAGCTGGTCCTCGGCCACTTCTTGAGACGTAGGTGTGGCACCCGGTTCAGCCTTGGCACCCTGGGTAACAGTGGCGGGCTGCTCCTCGGGTTGTGATTTGGCCTCATCCTCAGCGGGCGGCGGCACAGGCAGCGCGGTCTTGGTATCGCCCTCATCATCATTTTGCGATTCATCTCCGCGGCCTTCTGTGCGAGTGTGTGGGGAGAAATACAACATCGCTTCTTTCAAGATACCCTTGGTTCGTAGACGGTGATAGGATTTCCGAAGTTTCTTTTCATTGTAAACGAGAGTAATGAAGACGAATATGATGAGAATCGGGTTACTGAAAAAGTCGACAACACTATTGGCGGCACTTTGGGGAAGACTCTTGACTTTTGTAATGATAGTTGGTTCTTCTGGTGCCTCCGAAACGACAGGAAGGTTGGATTCATTATCCATGTCGTCGTAAGGTCGCGGTACCTCACCGGCGGGGAGACTAGGCACCTGCTGTCCTGAGCCGCGGAACTTCTCCAACAGGTGTGTTCCAACAAGTGCCTGTGACAACTTGGATTCTGGAATGGAGTCCAAGGAAGGTTGCAAAGTCCCCACCACTCTGGTCGTGCGATCTGCGCAATCGGTGCGTCCAGGATGAGAGGATACGAGCGGCCAGAGAGCGCATACCAGCTTCCTGTTTCAGTCTGGTTGAGGAAAATGCTGTTCCTTCTCATCCGAGTGACACTCTCGTCATGAGATGGCATTGGCGGTTGAGTAAGTGCGACTAGCTCCGGATTGCTTCCTACTGGGGCGCCCCAGGGACGGCACACGTCGAACACACGGGCGACTGGTGCTGCAAATGTATGACTAAACAGAGGCGCTGCGCTTTCGGCCCGAGTATAATCGAAAGCATAGATCTTGCCATCGTGCTGGCTTGCAATATATCGGCTGTCCAGGGAGGTGTGGTGCTGCTGGGAAAGGTCATTGTCGAAATTGTTGGAGCCCCATTCAGAGTATTTAAGAGTAGCGATCGGGCGGCCGTCCCAGCGCTGGATACCCACGGTGTACTCTGTCCTGCCGAGGGTGATTGTGCCCGTAGAACTGCACTCCTCGTTATCCTTTTCGTACAGCGCATTGGGCCGAAGACAGCTCTCTGCCTCATTAACGTGAGAGCCGCTTGAGCCAAACCACTTGAGGACACGTCCAGTGGCGGCGTCAAGGGTGACCATTGTCGTCTTCTTGTCACCAGTGTAGACGACACGAGGGTCGTTGCCGTAGAACGGGGATACCACTTCTACTAGGCTCTTCATGCTGTATGGGGTCCGAACGAGGCCAGCCTCGGAGTCCGGTATCCAGACGTAGAGACCGCCATCTCGGTTCGGCTCGACAGCCCAGATGTAATGATCGATGGGGCTGTAGTCGTCATCAAGGACGGACTTTTCGGTTCGAAAGTGTTTAGTTTCGACCATTGGTTGGTCGACCTCTAAATGCCAGCGCTGTTTGCCCGTCTTACGGTCAGTGGCATAGAGGTCTCCATCGACGGTCGCCAGAAGAACAAAGTCTTCCACTTCCCAGTCCTCCAGACTCCGCGCAATCTGCGGCGAGGCAAGCCCAGCGGCGGTGGTGCTGCTGGGTCGGTGATGTCTTGGGGGATGTGGTGCTCGGACGGGGTGAGCCGGAGCTAAAGTTGCGATGGCGCTCTCATCGTCAGGGATGATGTTGAGTTTGGATTTGGGGTTTGTTTTGGTGTTTCTGCTGCCTTTGGCGTGCTGCTCATTGGCTTCTAGTATTTGTCGGAGAGTCTGGGCATTGTTATCCGGGCCGGGGCCATCTCGCTGCTTTTGTTTCGATTGCGAGGAAGGCGGAGATCGTTTTCTGCTCGGAGTCTCGCGGGCGGCGTCATCGACGGCACGAACGGGCGTGGCCGCCCAGTTCTTGATCGGTACGTCGTCGGAAATGCGTTCGCTACCGTCTCCGGGATGAAGGTCGGGGAGGGCAGCAGCTTGTGGCTGTCCTTGGCCGACGGGCCGCTGCTCTTGAGGCGCGGCCTGTCGCTGAGCATCAACCAGCTGAAGCCAGGGGAGCAAGATGAAAGCAAAGGCCAAAAAGACAAGCTTCTGCTGTTGCGAGGACCGTCGTCCTTCACCAGGCGGTCGTCGCAACATGTCGTAGGGGGAGAAACCGGGGTTGAGCGATTACATGGAGCCTTGGCTGACAGAGGTGCTGCCAGGAACTTGAACGAGGCTGGCACAAAGCACGATGGCCATTCCACGTCCTCGAACGGGAGTGGAAAGTTGACGCAGCGGGCTCAAGCAATGGCGCGGCGGGGAGAAACACTTGCACGCAGTAGCTAGCAGGCGTTGTGAAGGTCTCGAGAGCTGTAGGTGATGGAAGAGTCAAGGTCGGATAGGATGCAGCGGGAGATGCAGGCTCGGAGTCGGCGAGTCGTCGATTCGGGTGAGGCGGGGATGCAGTGCAACCGTCTCCGGGTACGTCGTTGTGCTACCGATATATCCAATACTGGTGTCGGGCAATGCAGATGAGATGAGCGGAGGGAAATACGGCTACAGCAGCAGGTAAATAGGATTGTGGTCCAGCGCGAATCCAAGAGCTTGAAATGGGGCAGACAGATAGATGGTGGATGGCTGGAAGGCCCAAGGCTCATCAATGGCTGGTCATGGCTGATGGGGGGGAGTGACGAGGCGGATGTGCGGCAGGTTTTGGGGGGACCTGAACGGGAGGGCGGATTAAAGTGGGTGCGCACGGCGCAGTCCTCTTCCCTGTGTTTCTGCCCTCGTCTGAGCGAGACACCAAAGAAGAAAAAGGCTGCACGAAGAAGCACTAGCAAGGCCCTGCCTGAGCCGGGTACAGTGCAGAACTTGCACTGCCTAACGAAACTCGTCGTTAATTATCTTTTTTTCACGCAGCAAGATTTTCTCGTTTCCAGGTCTCAGCCCTCTTTTCTGCGCAACTAGGCCATCTAGGCAGTGCCTTAGCACCCTGGGGGGTTGAAAACACAAACACAAACACAAACACAAACAACGGCCTGGATGCCATCGCTCCAACGAGGCCGTCTAGATAATACGGAGTACGTACTTCGCACAGGATCTTAAATTCCGTGTGTGTGGCCGTGATTGTGTATCTGCACGCCTCGCTTATGTTTCAGTGCGGTCATTCATATTGCGACATATTACCACCAAGTACATGCCACTGGCTCCGTGCTACGTAGCAGAATACTTGCTCACTCCCTTGTCGTCCAGACTCTGCCGTGCCACACACACGCACGCACGCTCACGCACAAGACCTTGCAATCACCAACAGAATCGGATGATAACACCTTGTCCTCCAGACATGTCACTCGATGCCCCATAATCGGGGAGTCAGTCCTGATTCCAAACCTCAATGTGCATGCAATATATTATCTCCCCGACAATGCCATCGGCCGTTTCCACAGTCCGCTAGCCATTCCGCACATCAGTGGTCTCGGTTTCTCCATTTTCCAAGCCTCCATCGGTTTCAACTGCAACGCCCAGGCGGCATAATTACATGCACGCACGCAACGGGTAAACAGCAAAAGCCCGTTAATGTTGGCAGTAAACAGGGGCAAAGGGGTTGTGAAAACACTGGTCCTGCTGCTGGGTGGGGACTTGCTGCGCAAGCCTCCACGCCCGATATTCCCCAGCCTCCACATTGGCACTCTGTCACAGCGCTCCACAAGGTGGTTGGCTGATTGCGAAGTAGACTTGCACCATTCACTATCAACTTTTTGTGCGGTGCTACAGTGATCCAGCTCACAAATGTGTATGTGTAGGCGCAATGATATGTCTTATTTCTGGTGAAAATCTTGTTGCCTTAGCATTGCATGCTTCGCCATAGTAGATCCATTATTCACCTTTTTTTCTTTTCGTTTTCCTTTTGTTTTTCCAACCGCTTAGTTCCGTATTCATCCAGAGACTCGGCTGATGTGCCTCATTGGAAGCTCCCTCTGTGGACAGGTTTCGCACCCCGTACTAGTGATTCACCATCATAATTCCACTCTCCATCTTGAAGAAGGAATATAGCATATCATATATAGAGTACATAATTTGAATCACGGTAGGATAGATGTCAAGCACAATTCCGCCAAGGTCGCTCACAAACCACGTATGTCGTAAACCATCTGATAACACGTCTAGGGTAGCCTCTCTCTACCTGGTGCCGTGCTCTCTATCTTGTCTACGCTGGAAGCGTCAAAAATAAGCATTCAAGGCCCTTTGAGCAGCAGGAAGTAATTCATTTAAACGCTGCCTAGGTAGGGTGGGTCGTAGAACACTTTGTTGTTTGTATGTACAAGGGCTGATGTATTGAGTATCCCTGGAGAGTTGATGTTAAATGTGTGTTCGTTTGCGCCGATATACGTAGGTGTGTTAGCCGAAAAGTTTACGCGTACGGAGAGAGGAAGAAACACAATTAGCCAGGCACTCTCGTCGTATCAAGATTATCAGTAAATTGGAAATTCATTATCAATCCCTTGCCCTGCGTCATTTTCTACCCGTACAAGCAAGTCACTCCTGTAGATGCAAGAAAACATGGTTCTTTTAACCAAGCACCTCTTCACTCTCCTCCAAGACGTCTTCCACAATCTCCTCAATGACTCGCTCCTCTGCTCCGCCCTCACCACCCTCCATTGCCTTCGTCTTTGCCTCCAGTAGTGCAGCATGAGGGTCAGCAGGGAGACCAAGTGCGGCTCGCTCCTCCGCAATTTCAGCTTCCACATCCGCCCTGAAGATGTACCAGTCCTCAAGCATGCGGCGGCGCGCCTCAACCACCGCGAGATCCGCAGACGCACCACGGTCTGCGTCTTCTTGCTCGAATAGTCGGCTGTACTCTCGAAGATTCTTACGGATTTGCTTCTGCTCATCCTTGGAGAGCAGCGTGGCCGGACGGGGTCGCCAGCTGAACTGCTTGAACTTCTCGACAGGTTCCTCACGCAGGGCCTCGCCCTTGAAATCGTAGATATGGTAGCCATTCTCCATCTATTGGTACATGTTAGTGACCGAACAAAGGGGATCGCCTCTTAGCTTTGCATAACGTACCGAGTGCTTCCACGCTGATGCCCATGTGGCGACGAAACGCCCAGAGGGGTCCCACTCAACATCAGTTACACCATAGTGATCACCAACGTTCATCAGCTGCAGGTTCGCCGTGAGGTCCTTGTCTGATTCTGGTTTCTCGCCTTCGAAGTCGAGATCAAAGAAATCAAGATCCGAGCTTTGCTGGTTGTGAATTGTCGCAATGACGACGAAGCGGCCCCGGGGAGACCAGTAGATGGCGTTGCTGTTCTTCTTTTCTAGAGTGCGTAGGTGCTTGAAGTTGCCTGCAAGTTGTTGGCTCTTGGCCTTCTCTGGGCAGAAGAAAGCAACAGAGGTCTTGGGGGGGACAGCTGTGACGCCGACAGGCTCTGTTGTTGTGATGATGGCAAAGCGGTCACCCTTGGGCTCCCACGCGAAGTTGATGACAGTATCCTTGATAGTGTCCACAACTTCCACAGGAACACCCTTCTCCTTGATACGGAAAATTTCCAAGGTTGTCGCCTGGGATTTCTTGGACTTGGAGTGACGGTCGACCTTGACACACAGGTAGGCAGCGTCAGATTGCCAATGGAGTTTGGCGTCGCTGACGCTGAAGAGATTGAGTGTGCGTATGGTCTCCTTGGACGGAATGCTCATCAGCCCGACCTTGGCAGGGTTGCTGCCAATTTCGGGGGTCCAGAAGCAGAAGAGCTGTTCGTAGGTCTTGACGCCATCTCGTTGGGGGGTCGCAGGGGCCCAGTCGAAGTCAACGACACCATCAATCTTGATTGTGGTCTTGTCAAGAAGATTCATACGAGGAAGCTCGTAGACTGAGATTGATGCTCCCTGAGTCAGGCGAGCGACGTACTTATCATCTGCCGACCACTTGAAGGCTGGCCACTGCAGCTTTGGGGGTGGCTTGCCCTCCTCGCCCTTGGGCGGTTCTAAGTTGGCAAATGACCGGAGTGGTGTCCCCGTTGCGATATCCCAGATGACGTAGTTTTTCCCCTCGTCGTCAATTGTCAGCGGTGAGTTGGCGCCCTCAGGAATGGAGATGGGCCGGTTAGACCAAGTGACCATGTACTTTTCGTGAGGCGAGAAGGCCACGAGGTTTACAAAGGGATGAGCGAATCGTGCGTGACGACCCCAGCTTGGCCCTCCCCACAGCTGAACACCCTGAGCGTGAATTGAAGTGAGATATGTACCCAACGGTGACCACTGTACGAAAGTCTCCGTCCAGTGCATACGGTCCACGATGTTTTTCGGGCTGGTCTTTCTCGTTGTTCCAGTAGACACCCACATTGTCACCGCGGTACATGACGAATTGGTCCCTGCCACGGCCGGATGGGTCCTTCAGAAACCATCTCAAGTGCTCGTTCTCTTTGAAAGGAGCAATTTCGGGGGGCACGTATTTGTCGTTCACTCGGCCTTCTCTTCCGTATCGCTCGATGTCGCTAATCTTGTTTACGCGGAGAGTGTGTTTTTTGTCCAGAGGAACCATGTCAAGTTGCCTTGTCGCGGCGGCAGCTTCACCGGGGGAGGAGTATTCAACGAAGGCAAAGCTAAAAGCACAAGTTAGGTGAGTCATGGATCAGATATCGAGCATGTATGGAAGACAAACCCCTGAGACTTTCCATCTTCACCCATGGGCATATATATAAGTTCCTCCTTCGTCTTGCCCACAGTGTTGAGCTTTTTCAGCAAGAACTTTACTAGCTTTGGCTTCGAATCC
The DNA here is from genome assembly GCA_009828645.1 of Calcarisporium arbuscula. Lineage (NCBI taxonomy): Eukaryota > Fungi > Ascomycota > Sordariomycetes > Hypocreales > Calcarisporiaceae > Calcarisporium > Calcarisporium arbuscula. The sequence continues at coordinate 385,830 of WBSA01000021.1, read as the reverse complement.
TCGTCGACCCTGGGAAGTCCATCGATAACCACGAAAGTGTCGTAACCTTGCTCTAACTGAACCTCGAATTTTTTCTCTCAGGTCGGAAATATCAATATCATCTTCGTTGAAATCATCGTCGTCGAGGTCAGCCTCGCCCAAGTGATCAAAGGACGGCGCCATGCTGGGCAGATTGTGTCCTTGGAGGGGCGCAGAAAATTGCCCCGCTCTAGGGAGACGAAAAGACGGAATGCAAAAGTCTTTGGGTTTCGGTTTTGCTGTCGGGGGTAGTTGCGAAGCCCAAGCGTTCGGTATATGGGTTTTATCGTTTGGCCAGAGTGGATTTTGCGCTGAGCGTGGCCTTGGACGTGACGATCGTGCGACGAATGATCTCGTCCAGCACAAATTTGGTGTTCTTCTGTTTCCACAAAGTGTGCGGCGGAGAAGCGATGTTCCTTACCCGTGAAATTTACTGGCCGAGGGGCAAGTCACGTGCGGCTTGGAAAGCATGGTGGGGTTATTGATTTTGCAGCAAGTCGGTCAGTGTGGTAATACAGGACCTCCAGGTACGGACAGGCAGAGCTCCAGTGAGGAAAAAAATAATAATAACGGTTGCATCGAGATCAAACGAGCTGAGCTATTCGACGACGAACTACCCCCTTCGACGACAGAACCTCGACCGAGCAAGCAACTCGATTCGTAGCCAGCCATGGTATGTTGCCGAATTCTTTGCCAAGCTCTGTCTTTTCCCCACGTTGAGCTGTTGACTGACATTGGCTTCTGCCTGGCAGTCTTTCCAACCGACACAGATTTTCCAGGAGGGCACAACAGAAGAGAAGGGCGAAAATGCGCGTCTCGCCTCTTTCGTTGGTGCCATTGCTGTTGGTGATTTGGTAAAGAGCACCTTGGGCCCCAAGGGCATGGACAAGATCCTCCAGTCGGCGTGAGTAGCTAGCCTTTATCCCCCCCGCTTGATGTATGTGCGAGGTCAAAATGGGGGGTCTAACCATTTCAACAGGTCTACAGGAGAAATTATGGTTACAAACGACGGTGCCACCATCCTCAAGTCCATCGCTCTGGATAACGCCGCCGCCAAGGTTCTTGTCAACATCTCAAAGGTTCAAGATGATGAGGTGGGCGATGGTACAACATCTGTAGCAGTTTTGGCTGCGGAGTTGTTACGAGAGGCCGAGAAGCTCGTTGATAGGAAGATCCACCCTCAGACCATTATCGAGGGCTACAGAATAGCCAGCCAAGCTGCGTTGAAGGCTCTTGAGGAGTCCGCAGTTGACCACAGCAGAAACCCCGAGGCCTTCCGCAAAGACTTGCAGGCCATTGCACGCACGACCCTTAGCTCAAAGGTCCTTGCCCAGGACCGCGATCACTTTTCCCAGCTAGCATGTGACGCAGTGCTCCGATTAAAGAACTCGTCCGACCTTAGCCACATCCAAATCATCAAGAAAGCGGGAGGCAAGCTTAGCGAATCGTATCTCGACGAAGGCTTCATTCTGGATAAGAAGATTGGCGTGAATCAGCCAAAGAGACTGGAGAACGCCAAGATCCTAGTGGCAAATACATCGATGGACACCGACAAGGTCAAGATCTTTGGTGCTAGAGTCAAGGTTGAGTCGACGGGTAAACTCGCCGAACTGGAGAAGGCCGAGAGAGAGAAGATGAAGGCGAAAGTAGAAAAAATCAAGTCTCACGGCATCAACTGCTTCATCAACCGCCAGCTCATCTACAACTGGCCGGAGCAGCTTTTCACTGATGCTGGCATCATGTCCATCGAGCATGCCGACTTCGACGGGATCGAGCGACTAGCTCTCGTGACGGGTGGTGAGATTGCGAGCACATTCGATCACCCTGATCAAGTTAAGTTGGGACGGTGCGATGTCATCGAGGAGGTCATCATTGGCGAGGACACTTTGATCAAGTTCTCTGGCGTTTCTGCTGGGGAGGCATGCACGATTGTACTACGTGGCGCAACCGAACAGCTTCTAGATGAGGCCGAGCGCAGTCTACATGACGCTCTGGCCGTGCTGTCACAGACGGTTCTGGAGCCACGAACTACATTGGGCGGCGGTTGCGCCGAAATGTTGATGGCCAAGGCCGTCGACGCGGCTGCTAACAGAATCGAGGGCAAGAAAGCAATTGCTGTGCACTCCTTCGCCGTTGCTTTGCGCCAACTTCCCACCATTCTTGCCGACAACGCTGGATTGGATTCTGGAGACCTCGTTGCACGACTGTCAAAGACCATTTACGACGGGTTGACCACCTACGGGCTTGACCTAATTACACCGGGTGGTGGTATCGAAGACATGCGGGACCTTGGAGTTATTGAGAGCTACAAGCTGAAGAAGGCCGTCGTCTCATCTGCGAGCGAGGCTGCCGAGGTAATTCATCCACCCATGCTGCAATCTTCATTCCATATTGCTGACACACCAAACAGCTTCTTCTCCGAGTGGACGACATCATTCGTGCCGCACCCCGAAGGCGCGACCGCATGTAAATATAATCAAAAGAAACCAAAAAGGGGGAAAGGAGTGGCAGTTATGTGATGGCCGGATTGATATAGACAATCGCGATGATCTGTAATGATACCATAGATGAAGACGCATAATGCGAAGTACATCATCATGAGTAACACTTTATCTCGATGGATAGTTGCATGCAGCATGTGCCAATGCCCCCCAGCTGTTTCCTCTCGCACAGCTTGCAGCAAGCCGCGCCTCTACTCAACCATGACTGAGTTTAGGCGACATTTTCTGTGTCATCACTGCTAGACCCTCACCCGTCGGATTGATCCATTCTGTAGAGCCGTGTTGGCCGTGCACCGCAGCCTCAACAGTCACCAGCCGCCAGGCCCTATGACAGGTGCAAATCTCCAGTCCAGTCGCGTAGCAGGGCTCGTGTTCCGTCCACGACTCACCTCCTGCTCACGCTCTGGAACAGACAGCAAGACCACTTCCCTCACTCAGCTGTATCTTTGCCACGAATTTTCTCTCAGTCTTCCCGCCTTCGACAACCGCACTGGAAAAGACCACGATGGAGGAACGCTCGCCGTCAAAGCCGAGGTATCCGTTGGCTCATTCTCCGGCCTGCCTGGGCGCCAAATCTTCAACCTTTGTATCTCTCGTCGACGAGTCGGAAACCGATAGGGAGATAACAGGCGGGCAGACAGAACAAACAGAACCCCAGTCATCACGAGTCATCCAGAAACAGGAGGCTCTTTTCAAAAGAATATTCAACATACTGCATCCATGAAAAACCACACGGAGTCGAGACGGCCATCGAAGGAAGGAATCGAGGAACCAGGCCGCATCATCAACGATAGTCCTCCTGGTGATGTCATCGACATCACCTCGGGTTCAGACGACTCGGACTGTGAAATACAAAAGGTGGTTCGTATTTCACGAAAGAACCGCCAGAAAAAGGCGTTTGCAAAGGGACGGGCAAAGCGACATGCTACAGCACCAGCCGAGCGGCTTGACCAACCTGAGCAGGCTTCCAAGAAGAGAGAGCTACCAACAGATGCGCCTGACCAGCGATCCCCAAAAAGAGGATGCATCGAGAAGAACACAGCAGACTGCGTCTCGCCTAGTGAGGCAAGCTCAGCTGATCTGCACCGCGGCCCGTCGGACTCGTTTAGTCGCCTTGCCCGTGTGAACCAGGTCATCAAAGTAAGTCTCCTTGGTGATGAATGGTCTCATACTGACATATGCCTTTCGCAGATGATGGGGGATGTTCGTCAGGATCTTGTTGATCTTGCTCTTGAATACGAAATGGCGATTTCGAACAAGACCACCAAGGCAGGGTCACCAACTAGAGACCCTGGTGACATGCCATCGGCGGCTTGCCCGCCACATGTTCCCGAACTCGAAGAACAGCCAAAGCCATCTGGAAACATCGGCAACGATAATGAGCTATATGACGCGCCATCAACCCCCCTTCAAGACAACTTGGCAGCGCCCGAAGAGCCTGTGTTGCAGGGCTGCAACGATAATGCTGGGCAAATTATCCAGCCAGCTTCATACAGAACGGTTGCACCAGATTTTTTCCCAAGTAGCTGGGACACGGAGTCTACAGAGATGGACTATTGTTCGCTAACCAGAGAGGCGAGGAGACCTACAGCAGAAGTATCGTTGCAACAAATTGTCGACTCTGCTCTTGAGCCTCGAGAACTTGAGCAGCAGGAGCAGCAGGAGCACCAGCACCAAACTGTTACGTTGTACCGACCGACTTCGACACATCGAAACACAGCGACGACTCTGTACGAAGACAAAGAGAACAGTGCCATGTGTGATATAGTTTGCAGAATGAATGAGAAACTGGACGCGTCAAGTCATCTATTCTTTAGGGCGCGTAAGAAGTCTTTTGACGAAGTTCAAGAAGGGCAACATTGTGGAGAGGCGTAGGCGCCTTCGGTCCATGAGCTGATCTGGCAGGAATGGCATACCTTGTCGAATCACGGATGCCTGTGGCGGGAAGGCTGAATTAGGATATGTGAAGGTTAGAAGGCATGGTGTGTCGTATGTAGATTGCTACCGGATTGTCGAGGCGTGAGCGAGAAGCGCACATGTAGGTTGCAGTTTGTCGCTGGAGGGGAGAGATTGTGTATACGCCCACATATCGGATGGAACACGCCATCGCATGTAACAGGGAGCTATGGACCGAAATAACACAGTGTTTCACTGCATCGTACTAGTCATGTTTATTTCAACGTTTGAAACTGGATGCCAGTTGTGAAAATCAACAGATGCAAGAATGTTCTCGATTGATGCATCGGATGTTGAGCAGGCGCTGAGACTCCCTGGAGCTACACGCATTCTAACCCACCACAGCGAGCGCCAGCACGATGTGATGTCACGCTGGTTGCCCGCTCTCTCACTTCCAAAAGTCGCTCCAACATCATCTGCATTTGTGCACCGCAACATCTCAGGCGAAACACCCTCGCCATTCGTGCAAAGAAAACAAGCAATTGAATCTGCTCAGCCTCCGAACCCACCAGTCGACCCCCCGCATTCCATCGTTCACGCCGTCACAACTTCAGAATCCTCCCAATCGATATACCTGGCGCCGCCGTGCCATCTGCCGATGCCCGCAAACGCATCGTAGCCGCCATCGGCGAGCTGGCGAACTCGATCCAGCGCCACTCGGACTGGAATTCGCAGAGCCCGCCCAAGAGCCTGTACTTTGTGTGGGACTTTGTCAGTCGCACGCGGTACATTGCCACGGAGCTGCAGAATATTCGCGAGGGCAAGCCGCTTGCTCACCCGGAGCAGATCCCGAATGCCCAGAGTAGGTCACTCAATACCGCTCCTCGATCTGCCCCTTGATCTGAAATTCATATCTTACGAATTAAATTAGAGATGAATTGATTTTAGCGAGTCAGTTAGAGCACAGTTTGCTAACGAATGTCCTCCCTAGAATCCGGAGAGGCTGCTGCTGTTAGCTGCTTTGGAGACGTCCTCAGCCGGTCTGAGACGATAGACGGCATCATCAAACAGCCGTTCATGATGCAAATGATGGGTCTGACGCCTGTTGAATTTGGCGAGGACGTCCGCAACAAATCCGCAGCTGTCGTACAGCTGCTGAAGACTTCTTGAAAGGAAGGAATGTTGTGCTTCGGCATGCCTGACGCGTGAGACGAGACGCGCTATTGGAGGATCCCGTCACCGCCTCCTGCATAGATAGATACATAGTACTGTGGAAGGCAACAGAGCCCTCTGGAAATGGTTACGGCTGCATGATGAACCGCATTTGGCTCGCCCAGCATGCTTGATACGTGACCAAGCGTCCAAAAACAGGGAACCCGAATTAACTGCTGGCATAAGCAACAAATGAAAGTAAATTGCGCCGTGGTCGACTCGATGCCAGTGCCCCATAAAGCACGGTTCTGGATCTAGTCCAGGCCGCACATCATCCATGGGCTTTGGGCAGCTTGGATTGTCTGCTTGCCATCGGCCACCGGGTAGCACGCCTCCGTCCGGATTCAACGGACGCCATCTATGGTGTTGATTGAGCCCTATAATAAGCACCAAACTGACGATGGAAACTTCCACGCCTCTTGGCATAACGTGGCCAGCGGCCGGCGGCAGAGCGGCAAGGCGGGTATGGCCTCGACAGTCACGGCTCACAGTCTACGGATGCGGAGCAGCCCAACTGCGCAATCGTCGATGGTGACGACGACGGCAGCTAAAAGTTGACATCCAGATGCACCATCTTCCACCAGCCGCTGTGAGCTCCATGTGGTTGTTGGCGGCAGCTAGCGGTCTTCCCGGGACCCCGAGATTGGCTCATTTCCCTCTGCCAGGGACGCCGTCGTCCTTGAATTTGTTAGGTAAGCTGACCTGTAAGCTCTCATCCCGCTGCTAAGCCACTGTGCTTGCCGTAGAGCCAGTGGAGAGCGAAGCGTGAAGCCTGGCCCCCGTGCGACCTGGCAATTAGTGGACCGTAACCAAGTCCCAACCGTCCCCCTACGCTGTACGGTGTACAGAGTACCAAGTACAGAGAGCCTGCAGCATCAACCGCGTCTGCAGAGGGGCTCTCGTCTACCTTCGCGCCTCAACCTGCATCACCGCCTGCGTCTTACCATCGAGAGCGATGCTGCGAGATAAATGCAAGCCACAAGGTTCAACGCACCACCACCGCCTTGGCACGTCTGATGTGTCCCTTGTCCTGCGCCAAACCTTGCGCCATGTTCCCCATGGGCCACGTCGACCCGAGCCCCGCCGCCCGTCTGCCTCTCCTGCTGGGACGGCGAGGGCGAATCCTGCCAGTTCCAACTTCAGTTGTTGTTGCACCTCCAGTTCCAGGACCAGACGGCTGCGACCGTACTTGGGCGCATTCCCCGTAGCGCCTCGATGCCTCTGGGCCTTCAAAGTCTGTCTCGCCCACCCCTTCCAACCCACCCCTGCCTCCCAACTGGAACAGGGGGCACGCTTTTAGGACTAGGCTAGCACAGAACCCAACTGGGGAGCCCAACCGAGCCTGTGACTGGCCATGGCGCATAACCTTCCGTCCAGACCGTCCCAGAGAAGACGATTTGGTTGGCTGCAAGGCGAAGGAAAAAAAACTCAATAACGACGCTACCTGCAGAGGGCAGATGCAGGTACGTACTGGTACCTACCTAGCTTGGCGCTCCACTCAAGCCTAAACCAGCCCACGTTCCCTCGGCCCCCGCTCCTGAAAGGTATCGTTCCTGCGCGCGTCTGCAGAGGAGGTACTTGTTATCGTCAAACAATCAACTCTGGCCGTTGTCTTGGTATCAGCGCTTGCCCTCCCCCTCCATGGCTCTTCGACTTTGCAAGGCCCTCTCACCAGCTATGCCGGGTTCGTGTTGTACACGCATGTATCTTTGATTTTGCGCCGAGGGGGTTTGGAGCCCGCCTGCTTCGATGCTGCTGGCCTTCGACAGCCTGTAGTTTTTAGTGCCTGGTCCAGTGTGTAGCGGCATGTGCAGCGCCTTGCGGCCCTAGTCTGCAGCAGTCTTTGATGCCTGGGTTGGCTCATCGAGCACACCTCCTGGTGCTTGCTCGTCATCGCTACCTTACGCTTCCTCACACTTTCCCTCCTCTCCTGGTTCCTTGCTATTCATCTCCGACCGCAGTCTTTACGAAACCTCACTCGCTTCCACTCGCTACTCTCCTGCCATCCCTTCCTCTCTTCTTGCGCTTCTTTTTTCCTTTATACGTGTAAACACCCGTTTCATCTCTTTAATCATAATCATACTATACCGTGCCCTACATTCGTTATGCCGCTGTAAAGACCCAGACTGTCGGTCGTTGGATCTCGCAATTTCCGCCTCATCCGCCCTCTTCACTCGTTTCGAAACCCCTCCGCTTTGTTCACGTCTGGTTTTCATCCGCCGGAGGATTGACTAATCTTGGCTGCGGTGTCATTCGCTGGAAACGAGTAATCACTCCAGTAACTTTCTTTTTCTCGACTGTTTTCGACCATTATTCCGGCCTCGGCGTCGTCAAACCTTTCGCTCAACGCCTCGTATCCGCCGCCGCCGCCGCCGCTGGCAACCGTGCAATGCAGCAATGATTCGCACGCAAAGTATCAGTAGCCTCTCAAGCCCTGGGTCTCCACCAGGCATGACTACTTCCAAAAGCTCCAAATCCTCATCGTTCCCATCCATCAATAGCGATGATGGCAGCGTCCTCGCTGATGTCGGCCACTTCGAGGACATTGGCCTGGACGACGATAATGCGACACTGAAGCATGCAGTTCAACAGCCCATCCGCCCGGGCCCTACGCCAACAGCTCCTGGTGCCCGAAACCTCGCCTTGGGCAAACGCGCGCCAAAACCTAAATCCTCCTTCTCCAATCTACAGACAAGCCCATATATATCCAACCCCAGAAGCACTAGTCTTACCGTCTTGACCGATCCTCGACCATCACCCACGCCCCGAACAAGAACTATACGACCACAGCCGTTCCCTTTGCCCGCCGCCACCGCAGTAGTAGCCCCGGCTTGTCCCTCAACCCGAGGGATCCTAATCTTGGCCCGAGGCCTCGTCGTGGAAGTTGGCAGGCAAACCGCGATCGGAAATCATTGTCCGAGTTGGAGCATGAGTGCGACGAAGATGATGGTGATGATATCCCGGACGGTCTTTTCCTCGACAATGTTCCGATTTCCCCTCGTCCGGTCGGCGATCGCCCGCCCAGTCGCGCACCCTCCACTTCAACATCCCCAGATCGTGACCGTACACCAAAAGAGCGTGTGCGAAGTGTAGGTAATGGTACCCCCGCCATCGCACAGGCACAGGGATCTCTCCGATCACCGACCTGGAAAATGGGCGAGAGACCGCCCCCGAAGCCCCCTTAAATCGAGAGCCCAGAGCTGGAACCTCGCCCACGCCGAATTGAGCGCCGAAACGAGAGCGCTGACGGAGAAGTTGGAGGAACACGCCGATGAAATGGAGCAGCAGTTTGCTCGCCGCCCCTCGGGCTCAGTCAGGCCCAACACGTGGAACTCGAGTCAGACATCCTTGGACTACATGTACGACAAGAGGGAGAGAGTCAAGTCAGCCATACCGGAGCTACCCCCCCTGCGTCGCACCAACATCATGGTAGATCCTCTGCCGATTTCCAAGGAGAAGGAGGCAGTGCTCAGTCGCACCCGACCCTCATGGCTTCCTCCGAAAGACCCCGTTGAAGAGCGTCGTCACCTGCGGCAATACCAGAAAATGATGGCAGCTAGCGCCAAAGCCGAGGAGCGCCGCGAAGCTGCCCGGCGAGTGAAGACCGAAGGGAGGGATAGCAACGCAGATGATCTCATGCACATCTGGGAAGGAGACATTGTGCCTCGATGGAACGAGGCGATCCGAGAGCGACGGACCAGGGATCTGTGGTGGAGAGGTGTCGCCCCACGATGCCGGGGGGCTGTCTGGACACGGGCGATAGGCAACGAGCTTGGTGTATCCGAAGCCACATTCCACGCCGCCCTGGAGAGAGCCCATCAACTCCAATCTCGCGTCAAGATGGATAAGGCGGATGCTGATGATGTCCGCAAAGCCGAGTGGTTTGATCAGATACGCAAGGATGTGGGTCAGAGGACGTGGGGAGACCTCCGCATTTTCGACGTTGGGGGCCCTCTACACCAGGCCTTGATTGATGTCCTCAGTGCATATGCCATGTACAGAAACGACATTGGCTATGTTTTCTGGTTGCAATGTGAGTGCCTTTGAACAAGCTGCGTGCTATTTTATTTACGGCAACAGGACTAACATGATATTCCAATACTAGACGATTGCAGCTTTGCTTTTGCTCAATTTGCCGAACGCGGAATCTGCATTTATTGCCCTGGCAAACGTACTCAATCGTCCTCTGCCATTGTCGTTTTTCACATCCGATGCGGGGGCTCAGTCTTCAGCATTTAATCTTGTCCTCCAAACGCTCAGCCAGAAATCGGCTCCCTTGCATGAGCATCTCACTAAGACTATTCCCGACTTATATCCCGATCTCTACTTGTGCGACATATTCACGGCCATTTTCACAAGTCACCTGGCTATTGATGAAGCAGCTAGGCTCTGGGATGTCTACGTCTTCGAAGGCGATGCGGTGCTCGTGCGAGCTGCCGTGGCTTTTCTTCTGAGCCGAGAAATGACTCTGCTGGGGAGCAAGACTGTTGACGAAGTCGTAGCCATCACATCCAAAACAAACGCGAGCCCGTCGGGAGCACGAATTGTGGGTGAGATTGGAGCCGAAGATCGATTCATGCGAGCCGTCCGGGAAGCAGGCAAGGCTTGAGCGCTGAGGCCCTCAAGTAGATTGATTGCAGGGGCTACTGACGGCTCAAGCTCACACGCATTGAATGATCTTGGGTCTCGAATTTTTTAGCGATGCTGGTGTATTAAGAATATAGACGGAGAAGACATATGGATGGATCACATATTTGGGGAAGTTTTCTCTTTGGCGTTTACAAAAGGAAATAATCTGGGACTTGGGACTCGTTTATTGCGCCAAACATGGATTGGAACGTTGTATTGCGTACGGTGCCTTCCTCCATGTTGGTAGCTGCGTGGCCCTCTCAGTCAATTAAATATCTCCGTCGGCGACGCAATAGCGAATGCGGCTCTGTCGACATCTACATAATTGTTAGTTTACTACCTCCACCGGCTGTGGATTGGAATACAGCTATAGTTGGATCAACAGTTGGATTGGATGTGGAAGGGAAATGAAATGCTCTTCCCGCTTATTATGACGATATCTGACGTGAACGATGGACCCTGAAGACTATCATGTGATGGAAAAAATATTGAATGTGCTAGACGAAGATGCATGCCGTCTGTATCTGTGTTATCATCGGTGCGTGATGATGCAGGCCCTCTTACACCATCCATAACTTTGGGCTCACCGAAGGCATCACGTGATTACAAGCACGTCCTTGTTGTTTTGTCCACGACGCCTCTACTGGTGATAAACGCCACACGAGACAAAAACCTTCCCACACCTTGTCTGACTTTATTTCTCCACCGCTCCAGACCCCGTATGTCACTCGCGCGTCCCAACCAGCTACGACGTGCCTCGTCTCGAACTACTGAAGTTTGACGTAAAAGGTGCTTCCCCCACAAAAGCCATGCCGGCGCCCGGGTACAAGCATGGCGACACCCCCATTAAAGCCATGGTCCGGGGAACCATCTCGTACCTGGAAGCCGAGGGCCTGCCCGTAAACAAGTCGTCCATCTTCCGGCACTTCAACCTCTCGCGCTCCCAGGGGTACGCAGCAATCAGTCTGCCGGCCTCGAAGCGCAATGACCCGGACTGGTCTGAGACGCGCGGCCGTCCTAGCAAGATCCCGGAGGCTGACCAGCAGAGCATGGAGCGCATCCTCTGGGACGAGCGCTACGAGGGGGCCGACCTCAACTGGCGGGGCCTGGCGAAGGAGGCCGGCGTAGAGATGGACTGCAACAAGAGGACTCTCCACCGCGCCATGGGCACGCTTGGGTACAGGCGGTGCCTGGGGTGTGGACGGTGTCTGCTGCACAAGAGGACCAAGGAGAAGAGGAGCGAGCACGCCAGGAAGATGCTCGAGACGTACCCTCAGCCCCAGGACTGGCGCTTTGTGCGCTTCAGCAGCGAGCTGCACTTTGGGTTTGGTCTAGATGGGAAGGTGCGCGTGATTCCTCGGCCGGGCGAGAGGAACTGTCCCAACTGTGAGCATCTGCCCGAGCTGGCTTGGCCGCGCGATGTACGCAAGGTGCATGTGTGGGCGGGCCGCGGGCTATGGCTTCAAAAGCGAGCTCGTCTTCTACGACGACTCGACCAGCCCCAACAACAGCGGCGTCATCAGCATGGCCGACTACCGCGAGAAGGTCCTCGAGAAGACGGTCAAGCCGTGGATTGCCCAGGCCGCCACGACGCCCTTCATCCTGGAAGAGGACCCGGACCTCTTCGCCCACGGCAACGGCAGCAAGGTCAACGAAATACAGCAGTGGAAAGAGACCAACGGCTTGCGATGCTACTTCAACTGCGGGGAGAGCCCAGACCTGACCCCGCTGGACTCGCTGTGGCCGCCGAACAAGCAGTGGACCATGGAGGAGCCGCTGAAGGACTGGGACGACGAGACGCTTCGGCAGGCGGTGCGGGATATCTGGGCGGGGCTGGAGCAGGAGAGGATCAACATCTGGGTGGATTTCATGCCGCAGCGGATGAGGCAGGTTCTCGATAATGACTGCAGGATGGTACCGTGGTGATGCGGGTCGTTGGGATCTTGGGAGTTGGAGGGTGTTTGGCTTTGTTTTATGTGCGCGCCGTTCTGGGCTGGACACTGGGGACTGGCAGCTGTTTGTTTCTGGGAGACTATTTTGGGATGATTTGTACGAAGCGTTCGGTACGTCATGGCAGTAGTATTATGACTGGTCTCCTAATTATCTGGATGAAAAAGGACTCTCGTTGAGGGCGAAGCACGAGGATGTCACCGTGCTTGTGGTCTAGCAGCGTCGTCTAGTCGAATGAATTACATGACAATGGATAGCTAGCTCGGCTGTGCAAATTGGCCATCGTACTCTCCACACATGTCTAGGGTCTTTTTTATCGCGACTGGCAAGGGTATGAGGCACCAAGTGGTGTAAATCATACTTGGAGCCGCAGGAGAGCCTGCACCATTCATTTACATTTGGCAGAAATGGCAAATACGACTTTCACTGATTTGACTTGAAAGAAGAAAAGAGGCTTGCCAGAGCATCCATTTGGTGGTTTCCAAAGATTGGAGAAAAAAGGAATGTAGCTGGCGTGTCTGCGAACAAGCAAGCGGCCCTGGCTCAGCCATCTCGCTTCACCTCAGCCCCTATGCTGAATGGCCTCGGCAGGCGTTTAATACACAGGCGAAATGAAATTTCAACGGCATCGCGCACAATTCCACATCACCGCCTGGGTATGTGGCTCGACTGACTGCTTCGGCTGTTACTCTGGGCAACTGCATACGTACTGACGCTGAGGGCAGTGCCCTTATCATCAAAGGTGGCCAAGTGGACGATATATCTATTCCTGCAGTAGAGCGAGGGCACGGAAGTTTCTTTCCTCTTGTATTCTTCTGATATACATTATCTGTTGTCTATATGTCCATCAAGGGCAGATCAGCGTCCAGAACCATCTAGTATGAACGATTGGTGGTCACTGCGACCTCGCAGTCGATCAAAGAGTTTGGGCTGGAGCGAGCATCAGGCACAATCCCTTTCCAACCACAATGATACTCTCCTTATTAAACGGACGCGACATCGGCGGCCGGACGACTCAGTACGGGCCACTAATGGACATGGATCTCTGCCATTGTGGTCTTCAGGCCGCGCCTCTGTGTCCGAGGCGTACAGGCAAACATACTCACCAAACACCTCGGCGCTACGGCATTGTAGCGCAAAGGGGACCGTGGCCGTATTCTGTGACGACGGCGATCCGTTCATATCGGATAAAGATGTTGACTATGATAAAGGTCTCTGCCGGCCCTTACGGCGCAAGGGAACCGGTCCTCACGATGATGTCCTTGCACAGAGCCATGGACAGTATCGGCATCCCTCTTTGCGAAGGGACGGCGGGCTATCGGTCAAGACACCCCGCAACATGCGAAAGCATATAAATGGGAATCAGGGTGTCGTAAATCCAACGTTGCCGCAGCAGGCGGTGACGCCTCCGGCGTCTTCTCCAAACTCCAGTCAGGGGGTGGGTGACAGGACTAGGGACCAGGTAAGAGGCCGGCGTTGAGTTATCATGCGTGTTCCAGCCAGTAGAGACTAAAGATGGAGTCGGGAACAGGGGCGACAGTTGAGAAGTGCAGCAGTGAATGCTTCACAAGTAGGCTCTAATGCGTCACCTACAAGAGAGGATTCTAGAGTGAGCTCCTACGTCACAGTAACGCCCTAATGAAAGCGCTATACTTATGTTGTTTAAAGGTTGCTAGCAGTAGATCCGAAACGACAATGGTGCAGCTACCGCAGCCAGTGCCTGCTCTGGTATCAGGCCATATTGCCAGTGAGGGCGTCATAAACAACGACGACCGACTGCGGATTTTTATCGAATGTCTGAAGCGGAAAGCAGACTACCACGACTTGCCGGATAGGATGAACTGCCCAGAACAGCCATTCTGGGAAAAGGTCCTAGCTGGCCTTGAAGAAAGGTATAAGACGAAGGTCCGCAATAGCTGGAAGGAGCTGAAAAATAAAGTGTTCGGATGGAGCGAGACTCGTCGCAGACATCTCAGAGTGGGCGATCTCACCGTGCCGGGGGATGGCCGGGAAGCTCTAGATACAGCCATTGACGAGTGGAACCGAGTCTTTTGCCGTCGACTCTGTAAAGTGAACAGAGGGTTCATCGATGTTGGTATATGGGAAGCGTGCGAACAACGAGTGTTGTCATTTATTGGAGCAGAGCTACAAGAGTGGGTGAACAATCTGCTAGACAGGCGCATTGCCGAATTGGACAGGTCGCTCCGTCCACCACTTCTCACCGAGTCTAGCACCGTGGAAGATTACAGCATGGCAGTGAAGAATCTTGCAACAGGGTTTCGAGCTGATGGTCGCAACTCCGTAGCTGTGCGGGAGACCGAGGCCCTCATGTCGTGGGTTCTTGAGCTGAAGCCAGACTTAGAGAAGACCCTGAGAGAACAGATGAAAGCAAAGATGTCACGAAATGCATGGGATGATGAGATAAATGAGGAAGAGACCACTAGAGATGACTTGTCAGAAGCCCGCTCGGACGATGATATCCTTGATGGGGGCTGGGTGGGATCGATCGAGCGAGTGATGACACCCGAGCCATCGCCACATATGCTGCATCGGCTCTACGAATACGAAGACGAGCTGAGGCGGGACATGAAGGCCATGAAGGCGATAAAGGAGGCTCACTATGGTGGTGCTGACAGTACTGGCCTTGACAGTTCGCCAAAGAGAAGATTGGAGGATGAAAAATCTGGCGTACGACACATGGGCGAGAGCCCCAAGCGCCCACGCTTGTCGAGAGATCTAGACTCGTCAGTCTCGGACTGTAGCACATTCTCCTTTCCGTCGGTCAATTCTCTGCTACGGGGGACGCAACGGGTTAGCTCTGGGAGAAATGACGGCAGCTCAGGAAATGGCCAGGCTCGTGATAGAGGTAGCACTCGTGATGTCGGGACCATGAGCAGTGCGTCTGGTGTTGGCTTTACACCGGCAAGTCCTTCTCCCGCCGATCGAGCTTCAAAACCAGTCGGAACTGAATCGCCACTCTTCCTCAGAGATAGTATGCCAGCACCAGGTACGAGATCATGCCCTCGAAAGCCATCTGTTCGAGACATGTCTACGCTGTCAAACACGCCGACACCTCGGTCGAGAGGGCTGTCGGAGCAGCGACGTTGCGCTAGCACGGGTGGCAATTCGCAGCAACGGGGATTTACCAATGCTGGTAGGTTTGGTCGGAACATGGGCAGTAGATCGGGGTTGGAATGCCGCGAGACCAGTAGACATGGCAGAAGCCAAAGTCGCATCGAGCATCAAGACGGTCCACCCCGGTCTGCGTCAAGCTCGACGAGGAAAAGATGGGTGCATGGCGCTCTGTCCAAGAATAGACGGCACATGAGCAGATGCGGGCAAATGAAGGACACGTCGCCAGGGCGGTTCCGAGAGAGCACAGTGGAATTTCAGGCCCTGACGCCGAAGTCGAGGGACCAGATGCTGTATGAAGCAGTTCGGGCTGTCAGACGCAAGACATCGCACCCTAAGCAGTCAGATGGTGCATGATCCTTTGCGGGTCCGATCTGTATCTTGCCAGGACTCGACAGGATCCGAAAGAGAGGCGTTAATAGGGCTTATTAAGGGCAGTGTCAGCGTGATTGCTTCGGATAGGTCGCATGTGAAGATGTCAATGCTGTCACGGTGATGTTAACAAGGTGGTGGTTGCTTTACTAGCGGCGGCACTGTAGCGGAAGGACAGGGATGCCTCAGTGTCTGCATGTGGCAGTGTGGGAAGGAAGCGACGAGCCAACCAGAGCGGTAGAATCTGCCACTACAGTCTGAGGTGGGAAAAAAACAGCCAGCGTCTCCAAATCTTCAAAAGGCCCTAAAGGAGCCCTAAGGACCTGGAATTTCAGGGCACCACCAGTGTATAGCAGCACCTAGCAAGGGAACATCAGATCCGGATTGCCTGATAGTGTGCGCACCGGCGACACCGCCAAGGGAGGGGCCCCAATGCACGTGGGGATGTTCCACATCGGTCCACATTCCTAAATGGCTTTTTGTCTTCCCGTCTTTCAGGGGTCCATGCCCAACAAATTTCCCAACAGAAACGAAGCAGAAAAATTTAGATGCACAGGGAGGAGTTTGCATGTGCCTGGGGTACATTGTACAACATGGCACTCTGCTTTTTGCTGTGGAACATGCTTTCGATGCAGCTGTAGCCCTGAGCTGCAAGGTCCAGGATACTTGAGCGCCCTCTTGTGATGACCATTCTCGAGGTCATCGCCTCGGCCTACTTTGGTATACACGGCCTGAGCTAGATCGCAGCGTTCTCCCTGGTATCCCCAGATTTTACCAGGTACTCACTCGTCCTTCCAGAGATCGGGTGCGGAGCTACAAGGGTGGCATGAGTAAAAGTCGGTGCGCCAGGCCGCCAGCTGATTGAGTATGGCGGGGCAGGCAGCTGTAGAGTTCCATGAGACATGATTCCAGCCACTGCCAGCCAGGAGCAATTCTCGGTTGGAATCAGCCATTGGCTCAGGAGATGCCGATATTGAATGCGTCGAACATATCTCTCGAAGGTTTCCCTTTTCATTTTCTACTGTCATATTACGTTATCGTCACAAGGTGCATGCAATAAATATACTAGAGCAGTGGCACCACCTCCAATGCCCCCCATGTACCAGTCAGGCCCTGGATGTCGTGCTGTGTCATCCATCCCACCTAAGCGCCGGCTCGGCTTCACATGTTTTTTTTTTCGTTTTTTAATAGGCGGGTCGATCTGTTTGCTATTCAGCCCGCCACACTCAACATACCCGCTCAGACATGGCTGCAGGCGGCGGTGTCGATGTGTGCTGGACAAATGATGTCGGCAACTACCTATGCGTGGCATTTTGTGTGTGTCACACTGCGTGAATAATATTGGATTTCTTTTGTCTGGGGCCACTCGTGCTGTTGCATTTCCATTGGCAGAGAAAGAGAAAGGCGGTGACCTGCGAAGAAACATGGATTTATGCTCATACCACCATGACCCCCGTCAGTAGAATGATCCGCGGCCTAAACTGCCTAGGTATTGGCGAGCAATGGGGTGCAGATGTCACTCAGCAGAGTGCTGTGAAGCGTCTGGGTGTACATGACATGACATGATATGATACCCGTGACGATACCACGTAGGATCCAGCTAGATGGCCAGGAATGGCCCAATTGTTTCATTTGCTTTCCGATTGCCACACCCGGTCCCGTCTTTTCCCTAGACCAGAACACCAGCTGGCATCCGCGGCTGGCATCAATTGCACATCCCTCATTGCAGTTTCGCCATGCTGAGGCGCTGCCTCAACCGCTGCCACAGAGTAGCTGCAGCCCTCGCCATGACGGCGAATCCGCCCACGTTTCAGCTGGTCTTTGATATGTAGTGACACTGCTGCTCGTCACTGCTGCTCCTCACATGCTGGCATTCTTTCCGAGTCCCAAATCAGCTGTTGATCCGTGGTGTCGCCAGTTGGTTGGACGTCAGGAAATCTGACAAGCTCCACCGCCCCGTTAGGTATTGGTATTGCCATCTTCTAGCACCAACTCTGGAGGCTTGACTCTGTAAACACGCTATGATGCGCCTACAAACCTACGACTGACCCTCCAGTCGTAAGGCTCCGGTCTGTAGCTGCCCATCGGAGGTCCCTGGCTAGCCCCACGACCCTGACCACCCCCAACAAAAAAAAAAACCAGCACGACTCACAGTCTCGCATATCCGCTGGTGCTCGCACACCGCACCAGCAGTGACAAACAGGAGACTTTGCCTGTAGAAAATGTTACTGTTTTAGCTCCCGTATCTTATCTAGGTGTTCCCCCTTGGAGCCCTCCTTCTTTGGGCCCCCCCCCACCGCAGCACGAACTTTATATCTATCTCCTTTCATCTTCTTCTTGGTGCACCCTGCGTCTTGCGTCGTCTTTTCTCGTTTTCGCCCAATAAGCTGTCCTATTATCAGCCTGGTCGCTCTCACCCACAATGGCTTCCGTCTCTGCATCGCCCGCACAGGCGAACCCCGTCCTGCGAAGGACATTCGCTGCTGGCATTGATGCTGACTCTTCAGCGGATGCCACCCCTGCCGACTCTCCTCGCGACTCTCCTCGCGACTCTCCTCGTCCTTCGGCCTCTTCCACGTCTCTGTCCTCGCTCTCATCCGGTGTTGACGCTGTGAAGCCCAGCTATGGCCGCCTGATTGATACCTACGGCAACGAATTCACCCCTCCCGACTTCACCATCAAGGACATTCGAGATGCTATTCCCAAGCACTGCTACGAGCGATCGGCTCTCCGAGGATATGGCTATATCCTTCGTGACATGGTCTGCCTTGCTTCGACATTCTACGTCTTCAACACCTATGTCACCCCGGAGTTCATCCCCTCCAAGCCAGCTCGCGCTGTCCTTTGGGGAGTGTACACCATTCTCCAGGGTCTGTTTGGTACCGGTCTCTGGGTCATTGCTCATGAGTGTGGCCACGGTGCCTTCTCAGCCTCCCGCCTCATCAATGACTTCACCGGTTGGGTTCTGCACTCGGCTCTCCTTGTCCCTTACTTCAGCTGGCAAATGTCACACAGCAAGCACCACAAGGCCACGGGCAACATGGAGAGAGACATGGTCTTCGTGCCTCGAACCCGCGAGGAGCAGGCCACTCGACTTGGTCGCTTGGCCCACGAGCTCGCCGAGCTGACCGAGGACACTCCTGCTTTTACCCTCATGATGCTCATCGCCCAGCAGCTCGTTGGCTGGCCCAACTACCTCCTGACCAATGTCACTGGCCACAACTACCATGAGCGCCAGCGTGAGGGCCGCGGCAAGGGCAGGAAGAACGGCATGGGCGGTGGAGTCAACCACTTTGATCCCAGCAGCCCTCTGTACGAGGCGAAGGATGCCAAGTACATCGCGCTCAGTGACCTCGGTATTGGTCTAGCTGCCGCTGGTCTCTTCTATCTCGGTAATACCTTTGGCTGGTACAACATGGCAGTGTGGTACTTCATCCCCTATCTCTGGGTGAACCACTGGCTCGGTAAGCTGCTCCTGAATCGCATCTTCGGGGTTTCCCCACAGAGGACGACGCCTCTTTCGTCTTGACCAAGCCACTAATGCTTTCTCTTTTAGTCGCCATCACCTTCCTCCAACACACCGACCCCTCGCTCCCTCACTACACCAACGAGGAGTGGAACTTTGTTCGCGGCGCCGCTGCCACTATTGATCGTGATATGGGTTTCATCGGCCGTCACCTGCTGCACGGCATTATCGAGACCCACGTTCTGCACCACTATGTCAGCAGCATTCCCTTTTACAACGCCGATGAGGCATCCGATGCCATCCGCCCCATCATGGGCGAGCACTACAAGTCCGACACGGAGGGAGGCGCTCTGGGTTTCATCCGCGCCATGTACAAGTGCGCGCGCATGTGCCAGTGGGTTGAGCCCAGCGCGGAAGCCGAGGGATCGGGCAAGAATATTCTCTTCTTCCGCAACCGAAACGGTCTCGGCACTAAGCCCATGTCCGGGAAGGCCCAGTAGACGTCAGTCTGGAGAGCTTAGGATCGTTGTTTTAGCGCATTGTTATTGCTGTTATTTCCTTGTTGTCACGACGGCCGCCATGGATCAGGTAAAGCGATGTCTTGCCATAATCACCATGTGTTTTATTCGGGTTACGTCCATGGACGAGGGAGAGCACGCCATGTAGATGCTGATAGTGCCGGGTCGAGTCAATCCATAGACAAGTAATAGAAAGCATGAATTGAAGACGTAATAGTCGTAAGCTGTCCTCCAGTGAATAGCTCGAGTTAATGGAGGAAGGGGATTCGCAGTTTTACGGGATGCTCGGCAGATGTGTAGACATATACTCTGTGATAGGACAAACTAGATGCCCCGCACCACTCGTGCTACGCAACCCCTCTGTCATTTAGATTAGGAATAATTATCATAATCACGTTATTTGTGAAGCATATGCTCTGGAGCGTTTTTGTCCTTGCGATTAATTACTAAAAGACACTCGTAAGTATAGGTGGCCTATCGGGTTTGGGTGACACGCTACAATTAATTCATGGTCAATATGCCCTCCAGGCCTCTTTCAGAGAGCACACCAGTGACTATAGCAGTAAACCCCCCCCCCCACTACAATAACAGCCCAGCACCCGGAGTATACCCGCCAGAATCCATAGCAGCGCACGTGCCATCGTCGCGAGTTGCAGCTTTTCACGTTGACTGAAGCTAAAGTCAACACAATTCAACAGTGAGAAACGAAATAGGGACACACCACAACCTTTTCGCTACCGTCACTCACTCGCCAACTTCATACTCTCACCAATAAAGAACCTGTCCTTGGCTGTGTCGACGCAGAAACAGTGTCAATATGAGCTTCGTCCCGGTAAACCCCCGGCCGATGCTGCAGGGTCTCATCAACAAGTCCATCCTTGTGCGCTTAAAATGGGGGCAGACGGAGTACAAGGGCACGCTGGTGAGCGTAGATAGCTACATGAACCTGCAGCTGTCTGGTGCGGAGGAGTATATTTCGGACAAGATGACTGGGTCGCTGGGACAGGTTCTCATCCGGTAAGCTACAGGCGTGCTCACTTGCCCTCCAAGTCCCTGGACGTTTCAGAGCTTGGATTTTACTGACTGGTGGCAGATGCAACAATGTCTTGTGGGTGCGGAGCGCGGATGAGGAATCGAAGGATACAGCCATGTCAGGGTAGCTGGACGTGGCCTCTTCTTCTTTGGTGGGAATTACTTTTGGGTCTGTTTCGTCGTCATTGGAAGAACGGCAAGGTTTTACACGGATGGACAGAATACCATTGTTCGATTTAGCGGAGTCTAGAGTTGATGCGAAATTTACGGCTTGGGATCGCCCTTCGTTGCACGACAGTTCAGTTTTTTCGTCCCTTGTCCTCCTCCGTCTGGCAATAGCGAGCGTTCATGCCTGGGGTATCTCAACAGCTCTGCCACGAGGCATTCGCATTTTCGATCATGTGTGGGCTCGAAGGGATGGTGAGAATTTGCAAAACGTTGCCTGATTGACATGGCCAGCTGGAGTGGCTGAGCTACGGGGCGGGCTCGGATGGAGTCTGCGTCGCCTCTGGTTGCCCGATCACTGATGGAACGAGATGTGCGATTGCGGTTCGTGTGCAGCTGGGTTGGCCGCTTTAGAAATGGCTCTATGGATGTCGCGTGAAGATGGGCGGATGGTGAAAAGACCAGTCGCGTGAAACTGCGCCGCTGAGGCTACACTTGCCTTGTAAAACGTCAAACACCAAAAAGAAACGGTACAATAGAGATGCACCAAACATCATGAAATTCACATCGTGGCTGCTCAGCCCCACCTGGTCTTGCTCGCGAACATATCTCAGTCGTGGCCACTTTAGCGCAGGGCACGCCTTTCGTTTGACTTGACATCGATGACAAACTCCTTGCATTCTAGAATAATGGCCCCTGTGACCAGCGAGGTTCAGATAATTATAAATGGTCGTTACCTTGAAGTACAGGATTGACACGCAACGGCCGCCATTACATTCAACCCTTCAATAATCACGTAGCACCACTTTTCTACTCAGAGGACACACAGAATTGCCCCGTCTGGTCCGCACACTCATCACCGCCACCATGCCGACAGTTTCCATCCCCGACACGTTCAACTCCTTCACGGAAACCTGGTCTCCGCGACTCGTCGCCAGCATCAACAACCAGCATGTCAAGATCGCCAAGATTGACGGCTCTTTTATATTCCACGCGCACCCAGACACCGACGAGCTATTCTACCTCATCTCAGGGAAGCTCACCATGGAAATAGAGAACAAGCCGGATGTTGTCATGGCGGAGGGGGATCTTTTTGTTGTGCCCAGGGGTGTCAGGCACCGTCCCGTGGCTGAGAATGCAGAGATAATGATGGTGGAGGCGGCCGGGACGGTTAACACTGGCGATGAAGTTTCGTCTGAGAGGACGCGGCAGGTCAAAGATGCGACGGGTGTGCGAGGGACGTGAGAGGTGGAAGGGCTCATCGAAGCCAGGGTGGTTACGGATTTGTAACGTCCGCGTTTACAGGCGAGAGGCTACTTGCTACGATGTGGCATGGTCTGGAAATGAATCTAGCAGAGCGGGACGCCAGAGATGTCCTCGTCTACTCTGGTTTATGGCAACCAGCGTTACCATCTTCTCGTGTTTTGAATGGGCCGGTCCTTGCCCTTGTCTGTCAAGTTGGATAATTCTTCGAGTCTATATTTACGCCAATCTTGACGATACGTATATTACTAGCCCCCTAGGAAATAACGGTCCGGATACGAAGCCGCTTGAATCGTCCCCTTTGGTAAGGGAAGTCTCATCGAAACTGAGAAATAGTAAGTACATGTGTCATGAACACCCCCTAAACAAATCTAGTAGCAATATATATACTCTACATCCTTCTCAAGCGACCTCGCCGGGCAGGCTCCCACCGTCAAGACGCGGATCCCTCTTGAATTTGCCACCAAAGCGCACACGCACATCCATCAGGGAACCCACGTAGTTCCTCAGCCCCTGCTGCATCCAGGTAGGCCACGCTCGCACGCCTGTGACGATTTTGTAGTGTTCTGGCAAGATAATGTGCCCGCTGCTCCCCGAGAGGACCTGCTTTACAATTGCGCTGGCTACATCCTCGGGCTCGAGGACGGGATCTGAGAATGTCGGGTCATTGACGAGGGGCCCGATCATGGGGGTGCGGACCCAGCTGGGTGTGACGAGACTATAGGCCTCCAGTTAGCTCTTCGGGTTCTCATCTCACATGGCAGTGGGGGATCCTCACGATGTTCGCACGTTGGGCGCATCGTATCTGTGCTTCAGCTCAGACGCAACGCCTTCATGGAAAGCGAGCGCACCAGCCTTGGTACAGTTGTAGTCGACAATAGACGCCACAGTCACATACGCCGCCATGCTGGCCACGGTGACGATATGCCCGTGGTTCTTGCTGATCATGGCGGGCATAAACTCCTTTACGGTCAAGAAGTGCGAGAAGACATTGACCTCGAAGCAGCGGCGGATCTTCTCGACGGGCTCGTCGAGGATGGTCATGGCGTAGCCTACGCCGGCGTTGTTGATGAGGACGGTTGGGTCGCCGTGCCGCTTGTGGATCTGGGCGCCCGCTTCGGCGAGGCTCTCAGCGGACGTGATGTCTACCTGGTAGAAGTGGACGCCGGCTGGACAGAATTAGCGATTTGAGCGACGCCTGGCGTAGAGTGATTGCAGGCGCGAAAGGGGAGAGAAGCGAGGAGAACGTGGGATATCGCAAGACGTACGCTGTGGTTTCTTGGGAGGGTTGAGGTCGAGACTTATGACCTTGACTCCCCTCCTCGCAAAGTCAAGGGCCATCAACTCGCCGATGCCGCTTGAACCACCGGTGATGAGAACAATCTCTTGGCTCTTGATGAAGGAGGAGGCTCGCCTCCAATTGTTGACATAGAGATGCGACAGCCCCTCGTTGAAGATCCTGGTAAAGTTCAGGGCGAGCAGGACCTTCAGCGACTGGACAAACCGCGGCGAGGTGACGAGCGGGAAGACACGCTCTGGGAGGATCTGCCTGAGCTTCTCGGGGTAGTAGATTATGGCGAGGAGGAGAGGGAGCTGGAGGCGGACGTCGAAGAGGGACAGGCGGAAGGGGGCAGCGAGGAGCTGCTTGATTGTGGTTTGGCCATGCTGGGTCGTACGCGCCGCCGGCTTGATGCGAATGGGAGACAGAAGAGGGAGATTCGAAGAGGAAGCAGGACAGCTAGCGACTATCTTTCACGACCCAGCCAAAATCGCATCTACGGGCGAGGCCGTACTCATCATATAGACAGTCGCTCGCAGCGTCGGGTTGGTTCCGACGGACAGCTGGGCAAGGAACACCTCGGCTGGAGCTGTCGACGCAGCTACTCCACTAGAGCGGAACATGTCTAGTTTGCTCCTGATGGTAGCAGTGCCCAGTCAGTAGCTAGCTACTCGTGAGATATGTTGGACGAAAGCACGGGCTAAATTAGTTTAATGCCCGGTGGGTTGAGGGTGAGCGTTTGCGCAGGACAGATGCCGGGGAACGGACGCGGGGCGGAATCACCAAAACTCACCCAAACCACACATAGGCCGGATAGGGACGAGCAAGCCAATGAACAAGTCGGCCGGAAGGGCACATTGGACCGGGGTTCCGCTGGGGGACAGCGACGGCGCCACACTTACGAGTTGCGGTTAGCACCGAGGAGGAGGGAGAGAGCCTCGCCAATGAGGGGAGAGGCGGTCCGATTTAGATCGACCAAGCGGCCTGTCTCACCATGTCACTGCGGGGGAGGTTCGCGACAATGACCTCAATAGGATGGACGGTGGATGGCTGGCATGAGGGAGGCGATCGTGAGGCGCCTTCACATGTCATTTGCGCGGGTTTGTATGGCATATACACGGACACTGACGACATCGGGTTCACGACAACTGACGGAACGTTGCCTGTTCTCTTGCAATGTTATGCGTTGCTCTGCGCATTGGAAACAATTGGGCACTCATACTTTACTGAGCCGTGCGATGTAGATGACAGGAATGAAAAAAAGAAAGGGAAAAATGGGCCGCCATGGCGATGATAAAGTTAGAGTTGGTGACCCAACGTCGCACCGTGCTTGGAGCTGAACTCTTTTTGCTTCGTGCTTTACGTGACGGAAAGAGGCCGCATGCATGTGCTAATCGCATTAAGCAAGATCAAGCACCGCATCTCCTGGCAGGCAAGCCGACAATTGTCTCCAGGGTGAGACGCAGCAACCCGAAACCCGTTAGCCTTGATCAAGGTAATACTGCGGCCTTTTTCATCTCGACTTTCTCGTTCATAAATATACCGAGACTCCATCTCACCGCAGCTTCATCCTTCACCACGTTGGCTACACCGGACCTGGCAGGGTGCTAAAACGGGTCTGGATAGATTGTCGACTGTGTGAAACGCTGAGCGGACCGCGTTGGCCTCACCCCCTCAAAGGACTGGTCCGCCCGCCTCTCGAGATTGGATTCATCGCAATGCAGTCCATGTCTGGCATCACTGCACCGGCTTTGCCAGGACGCAGCGGCAACAGCCCTAAAGCAGAAAGCCTCAACGGGCCGGGGGCATTCCCGTCACACGCCTGGCACCGTCCCACGACACACCCGGGCCTATCACGGAGCGCCTCCATATGCGGCCGCCGGCAGTCGAGGCTTGCCCATTCGCCCACAGGACGCTGTGCTACTCGGCCTACATTGATACGAAGTTGCCGGCATGAGGATTGCCCTTCTGCAACTGCTCGTCATGCCGCGTCCTGCCATGTGCGCTGGGCGTGGTGACGTGGGCTCGCCGCTGCCTGTCGCCACACGACAATGCCGTCCGTGGCTGGTGGGAACGTAAATGTCGGCTCGTCTGGCACGTTTGCTAGAAAAGCCCCAACAAACAGGACGTCCGCGGGGAAAGCAAGCATCGAGACGTGCGCCCGTGGTTGGCGGAATGCGTGTGGAAGCCAGGCGTTCATCAACACCTCCTCCTCGCCAAAGCCTGATCATGACCCGAGTCGTTGGCAATTCCTCGTCATCTCTCATTGGTGACTTTACGAAAGGATATCCATTCCTGCACCCTGCACGGGCAAGCGGATGCCTTGATTGTTAATGTCGACTACTGCCAGTTGCCTTGTTCGTAATTGATGAGCGAATCCCCTCACGGGATCGCAGCAATGTAACCCGCGAGAACCAGGACCGTGAGGGGTAGCAGCGCTAGGCTCCAGAATTCCCGGAGGATCAATTGTCGACACTACGAGGAGTATAAATACGATGAAGGTATTTTGTCTGGTGGCTTGGGCTGTTGCCATTGCAACGTGCATCGGAGTCAACATGCTGCTGAACACTCGCCTCCTCCTGCACTTGGCTGCCTTTGCCACGGCGGCTCAGTCTGCCTCTATCGACAGACCCGCGGAAGAGGGATCCAGTCGGGTTGTTGACCTGGGGTATGCAAAGTATAAGGGAAGAAGCTTTGGGACGGGGGTGGATGAGTTTCTGGGTATGCGATATGCAAGGCCTCCTGTTGGCAATCTGAGGTTTTCGTGCGCCGAAGGATCCCGAACATGTCAAGGGAGTACAAGACGCATCAAAAGTAAGTGAAGCGATGCCGAATTCTCCTGTCCAAATAAGTGAAAACTGCTTCACGGCGTCTGACGGGGGAACTGACTCACTCCCAGTTTGGCCCCATCTGCGTTGGCGTAAGCCAAGCCCCCAATGACGCCCTCGGAGAGGACTGTCTCTTCGTCAACGTTTTCAAGCCTTCCGGCGCCACCAAGAGATCCAAGCTGCCCGTTTGGGTGTTCATCCAGGGTGGTGGGTATGCCAGCAACAGCGACGCCAACTACAACGGTTCGACTGTCGTGCGGGAGTCGGGGCATGGCCTTGTTTTTGTCAACTTCAACTACCGCGTTGGCGCGCTGGGGTTCCTGGCGAGCGAGCATGTGAGGAAGGGCGGAGACCTGAATGCCGGGCTCTTGGACCAGAGAAAGCTTCTCCACTGGGTGCGAGAGCATATCCACAAGGTGCGTATTGGCGAAGGGCCCGCGCCGTGATGGCTTCATGTGATGCCGGATGAGAGCTGACCCTTGCAGTTTGGAGGCGACCCGAACCACGTAGTCATCCACGGCGACTCTGCCGGAGGCGGCTCTGTGTCGTACCACCTGACTGCCTACGAGGGCAAGAAGGACAACAAGCTCTTCGTGGGCGCGATTCCCGAGAACCCCTTTTGGCCCACCCAGAGAAGCGTCGCCGACATGGAGTTTCAGTACGAGAAACTCCTCGCTAAGACGAACTGCGACTCCCTCGACTGCCTTCGGTCAGTCAACCTGGTTGACTTTCTGATCGCCGCGGCAAAGGGCCCGTTCCCCGGTGCCGCGAGCGACAATCCCCTTCCTCTGTGGTACTGGCTCCCCGTGGTTGATGGGCATTTGGTGCGCGACCACATGTACAACTTGTTTGAGAGCGGCCGCTTCATTCGCGTGCCTCTGCTGGTGGGAGATGACACCGACGAAGGCACCGCTTTCGCGTCCAACGCCGCGACAAAGGACGACATGGGCACGTTTCTGAAGAACAACTACCCTCGTCTGGACGCCGACGAGCTTCAAGCAGTCGACGCGCTCTACCCCGCTCACCGACCCGCTCCCAAAGCACAATGCGTACTTCCCTTCGCTGGCTGCGGCGTACGGCGACTGCACATTCACCTGCGCGGGAAATGAAATGGCATCGTCTACGGCCCGGCATTTCGACCCCCTACCGTGTGTGGAACTACAGGTACAACGTGCAGGATCCGAATAACATTGCCAACGGCCTCGGCGTGCCGCACGTGTTCGAGAAGACGGCCATCTTTGGCGTTGGCAACGCGGGCGCCGTGCCGGCCTCGTATTACACACCACCAACGCGGGCATCATTCCGGTGACGATGCACTACTTTCATCAGCTTCGTGCAGACTCTGGACCCGAATACTCGCAAGTTTGCGTCGGCGCCGTCGTGGGGCGCGTGGGGCCCAGGGAACGGGGTGAGGTTGAGGCTGCAGACGAACGATACCGAGATGGAGGTCATCTTGCCGGAGTTGTCGGAGAAGTGCGCTCTCTGGAAGAAGTTGGGTGCGATTATGGAGGTGTAGTGACGGACCGGATGATTGGCTGGGTGTGAGAGCAGGTGTGAGGGTCGGCGTCTATATGAGGTTTATATAAAACAGCGTGGACATGAGAGAATTCACGTATAAAATAGATTCAGATTCAGAGGCGCATGATGGTGAGCGGATCTACTGTATTTGCTATTCTATCATGGCTTCTAGTGTAAGTGATATATATGTGTATGGTGTACAAGGGCACATCCCTCAAACGTGCAATCCAGGCATGCCGACTACGGCTCGTTCAACAGAGCATAGCTAGATCTGCTCGCCGCCATAGGGAGAATTGGGGCTGACATTCTGCTTGGACGACTTGGCATTGCTCTTGTACGTGTTGAGGTCCTGCGACGCGCTGGGGTTGACTGCGCCGACCATGCCGCCCTGGCAGTGCTTGTTGGCAGAGCAGTAAAAGAAGATGGGGTCAGTGCCGTTGACCTCGACGCGGAAGCCGCCCTGGAACTCTAGTCAGCATCGCCATCTAATCTCGGTGGGTTGAAGCGAGATGGATACGCACGCTGTTCTTCAGGCCAGAGAAGAACCCGCCGGCGTTCTCGGCAACGGGGGTGCATCCACCAGTGTAGTCTCCCCGGACGACGCTGTGCTTGCCCGAGAAGTAAAACTCGAGGACATCGCCACTGTCGGCGGCGATGGTGCTGGGAGTGAATGTCGTGCCGCTCTTGCCCACGTCCACGCGGATGGTTTTCGCGGAGGCGAGGGCGAGGAGGGCGAGGGCCGCTGGTTTGAAGAGCATGTTGGCGGTGTTGGGACGGTACTAGAGTTGGATTAAATCAGACCGGATTCGTTTGGCGAAGATGGGGGAGATGTGGGATGCTCGTTTGCCGATGATGTCGAGGAGGAGAAGCGAGCCAGTCGCTCACGACTTATATACGCGCTTGGGTCAAAAGCAAGTCCCGAAATCTCACGGCCGATGCGACGTCGTGTTGGAAAGCCCGCATAGTTGGTCCGTGAATAATTGGCATTACGAATTGCCACCCTCATATTTAGCTAGCGAGCTTCTAGAAAGAAAAGAAAAAAATCCCTCCGCGATGCGTTCGCAGCAATGAGCCTCGTAGATTCGAGTTTGTTCCATGGGCGCTTGATGGTTATATATTCCGCGGTTGGTCTGCCATTCTGCACGCATCTCAATCGCGCTCAAACCAGCTCAAACCCGAGTAAACTTGCTCACTTCATTGTTCGCAACACTCTCAATTTGACAGCAAATGATCGTCTCGGCACTTGGAAGCATCGGGAGTGGGCGACGATCCGGCCAACACGTATATACTCCCGTGGGGCGGCGGAGAGACGGCGACGGCACGCCACCCGCGTGATGCATCTCACGCGGCAGAATCTATCCGATATGCTTATGAGAAAGGTAGTTCGGCTAGCGTATCCGAGAAAACGGGGAGTGTCTCCTCGCATTGAAGCACATGATGGAGCGATGGGCAGCAGTGGAACGGACTCGGACGCTAGATCTGACGGATGGACGTATCGTGTCAGCACAAAGGATCAATATTGCTACTGTGAGGTCTCAACGGCATGCCATCGAAACCGTCGGGCGTATCGTGTCATGCAAGCATCAATTATGTAGGACCTGCTACTTCTGGATAACCACAAACCACAATGTCTTCGCATCGAGCCTCACAGTCCCGTCATCATCAGACTCCACCTCCAGCTTCGCAATATGGCCCTCCAACGCGCTCAGTTGTGCAGATGCATAGTCGCCCTCTTTGGTCTTCTTTGCAGGCTCCAGGAACGTCGAGACGGGGAGCTCGAGCAGAACAGCCAGCTGACTGGTGCTCAACAGCTCGGCGTGCAGCCCACGCTGATGGAAGCCACTTCTCGTTGGCGACGGCGGCGTAGGCGGCGGCACGCTCCTGCGGCGTCTGCGGCCTCTTGGTGATTGCGCCGACTGCGGTTCTAGGAAGGGCCAGGACTGTGCCTACGGCGCCGAAAGTGGCGCTCAGAGGGAGGGAGATGGCACCGCCAACGATGCCGGCGGCCGCGCCGATGATGTTGCCTCGCTTGGCATGCCTGGCAATGTCCTTGCCAAACGCCTTGGCTTGATTGGAGATGTCCTTGCCCAGGTTCGCGGGTCCCTCGCCAAAGTGACGCCCTATGTCTGCTGCGTGGCTGATGGCGCGGTCAGAGACTTTGGCGGCGAGGAACGCGGAGCTGGTGTCCAGGAACGAGCGCCAGGTCTCGCGTGTGACGCCGCGCTGTAGAAGAAAGGGAGAGTAGGCCTGGACGAGAGGCGACGACCCGTCCGGTTGGCGCTGGGGGATGGCAATGGGTTTACGATTCTCGTCGCCGGGGGGCAAGCTGGGAGGGGCGTAGGCGGGGAGGTCGGCGTTTGAGGGGAAGTTGAAGGGCGACTCGACGGTGGGCATGGATGAGGTTGCCCTGGGGCCCTTTTCGGGAGCGGGAGCCCGCTCGGGGGCTTGTTCATCGTACGCTGGTGCCGTGCTTGACGACTGTTCCTCATATGCGGGGGGGGCCGGGGCCGGTTCGGCCTGTTGAGAGGAGGCGCCCGGCGTGCGGTCGCCGAAGCGGTCCTTTTCCGGGGGGTAGAGTTGGTCTTTTCCCGACATTGCGAGCGGGATAGAGATGATGTGAGGTAGGCGAGAATGAGAGACAAGAGATGAGCGGTTCAGGGTCATGTATAGCTGTTGAAATGTGACGTAGATGATATGGAGGATGGACGACAGTGGGGAAGCCAGGCGGCTGTGCTGGGCTGCCTCTAGGCGCTCGGCACAGATATCCCGTGCTGATGGTGGCTTGACGGCCGAATGGGGCTACATTGCGCGGTCTAGCCGCATACTTGTGTAGTAGTTGCGAGATGCGAAGCCTGGAGGATGGCGGAGCCTGGTGGTTTTGTCCATTAGGTTTAAGCCTGTTGGAGCCTTGGAGGCTGAAGTGTCACGCGTGTTAGTGATGGGAACTCGATCGACTCGCGAACGGTGAATTGAATTGCGCAGACGAGTCACGATCCGACACTGGGACACTGGGACACAAACAAACAGAAAGGACGAGAAAGACAGTGTTCAATAGGTAGGTGAGTCATATGTTGGTTGACCTCGCGTTGATCAACTCCATCCTGGAGAAGCGCTTGATTCGCACCACATGCGGCTGAAGCTGCACCAGGCAGATTTGCGTGTTTCAACGAAGCAACTCCAAAACTACATACAAAAATAGTCAGTCGTTGATTATGAAGGAAGTAAAGCGTAATATTGCATGGAACGGGACGATCAGAACGGGCAAAAAAGCAAAAATAAACATGCGGCTTGTGTGGATTGAACACACGACCTTTGCATCTTCAGTGCAACGCTCTCCCAACTGAGCTAAACCCGCGCTGGAAAATGTTGCCCTCTTTTAAATGCTAAAAGCCAAGGTTTACAAGATGACGGCGTCGTCTGCTTCCCCAATGTCTAGAACCGCAAGCTCAAGAACTTGGAAAGCTTCAATCCGAGAGTCTCACACTAACTGCTTTCTAATGCTGATTTCTCTCCCAAGACACTTCGCGCCACTCGACGCTGGGAGACAGGCAACTGCCGACCTGTTGTGCAGAAGGCATCCGCTTCTCATTGGCCACTGCGATCCTGCATGACGAGTAGTCGTGAATGACGACCCCAAGCACCTTGTCTCGTCGCAGCGTGGGGAGGTCCGTGTACCAGGTGGCCATCATGGCTGTACTTAACAAGACGTGGTCCCCGAAAGTGGTCCATCGTTCTCCTCCAGCTCCTTTCGCCGTGTGCGGGTCGTAGCAGACGAAAGCGCCATCGCGTGTAAAATGGCTCGACCAAGTGGCTGTCTTCTTGTCGGGAGCG
This sequence comes from Calcarisporium arbuscula, assembly GCA_009828645.1. NCBI lineage: Eukaryota > Fungi > Ascomycota > Sordariomycetes > Hypocreales > Calcarisporiaceae > Calcarisporium > Calcarisporium arbuscula. The sequence goes on along the minus strand of WBSA01000021.1, from coordinate 354,220 downwards.
TCCCCTTCAAAGATGCAGAGGCAGTCTTCCGGCGGTGTGCAGAATCACTGCCTCAGCGTCTGCTCGTCATCCCGGATGGCGAAACGGGAGATAGAATCCAGTACACCCACTTTCAACTTGGCCTGTTCCCTCAGTCGGCGATATCCATCTTTACTGGGCAGGGACCCGTGTCGAAGGATGAGGTGGCCACTTTGACCAAGCACTTTGAGGAAACGGACCTAGCTACTGGCTACGACGACGCCGCCCTGGCGAGCTATCAAACGTTCAAGAAGCTCAAGGCGGACGGTACCATCCCGGCTGGGACCAAGTTCCAAGTCGGGTTGCCGACTGTAGCAAATGTCGTCGGGGCTTTCATCAAGCCCGAATTACAGAGGATTGCCGAGCCGTACTACGAGAAGGCCCTGTTCAAGGCAATGGCCCGCATTCAAGAGGGCATCCCCCACGAAGAGCTTGCGATTCAGCTTGACATGGGCATGGACCTATCTTACTGGGAAGACGTTCACATGCGCGAACCCTACTGGAAGCAACTGCCGTGGCATTCGTGGTTTGACGACAAGTCGTATGTGGTCGAGTATATCACTCGCATGATGAATCAGGTTGAGCACGACGTTCACCTTGGTCTTCACTTTTGCTACGGTAGGAATGGCAGACATGAAACGTGAATTGAATCCTCGACTTGGCACTGACGTTATGTTAGGCGATCTCAATCACAAACACTTCAAGGAGCCGGAGTCCCTCGCCGCAATCGTCGACTTGTACACGCAGATCAAGCTGGCCAATCCACGCCGCGTTCAGTGGATCCATTGCCCCGTGCCACTGAGCGCGATGGATAAACTAGACAGCTACTACTCGCCGCTTGCTGCCCTGTCGCATACTCTGACTGAGGACAGGACAAAGTTGTACTTGGGCCTGGTGCACGCGAACGACTTGGCCGGCACTCGGCGTCGAGTCGAAGCGGCACAGAGCGTTGTTCGGGATTTTGGAGTGGCGACAGAGTGTGGATTGGGAAGGACGCCGGATGAGGAGATTGAGGGCATCTTGGACATTACGCGCCGAGTCTCTGACCCAGCTGAGTGATGAGTGACGAAGCGATGTTGGCGATATCCCGTACTGCTGTATTTGAAAAACTCCCTACAGAATAGAACATTGAATGGGTATAACCCTGCGTGATTATATATGCTACGCCTACATGAGCAGAAGAGGCTGGCTGTGTAAGTGGCCGACTTGTCCGTGACATATACCGTTTGAGACACCACGCAGCAACATCAAATTAGTTTAGCAAACCCCGGAGCTGTGAAATAGAGCGGCCAAGCCTTGTCCCAGGCTCCGGTTGAGCTTGAGGAGCGGCCGCAGGTAGTGACGGTTTCTGAACCACGGGTGGTGTCTCGGTGTCTTGGAAGAGATCTTCCAGGCCATGACCAGCCAGCGGCTCTCTCCGGTCGTCGGTCGCGGTACCGCTCTTCTTGTTCCTCCACTGCGTGTATTTATGAGAGGGTCGTTCAAAGTACGGCCGCCGCCAGTAGGGGGATGTGCGGAAGAAAGTCCTCGCTGCGGCGCCTCCTTGTTCCTTTTTGTCGTCGTCGCTGTCCCCGCTGCTCTTCTCCGCCGTCTGCAGACGTTCCGTACAGGCTTTGTAACTCCCAGCGCACCATTTCCTCAATCTCTTCTCGCCCCCGTCCCGGAAAGACCCCGTGAGGCCTGGTGATGATGGCCAGTTGGGTTACGTGGTGGAGCATGAGATACACTAGAGCCTCATGTCTCCAGAGTCGATACTGAAAGTTGCCACACGGGCAATTCTCGCGCGTCATGCTGTCAGTTGATCCTTCGACTTCTTCCGCTGTGGCAGAGTCTGTGTCTGGTTGTTTCTCCCACTCAGCCGTCATGTTATCCTGGTACCAAGTAAGGCTGCTGCGAACAACCCCGTCGTCATCGTCATACCTGAATACTGTGTAGTCTGGCGGCCCATCGTGGTCTTCCGTAAATGACGCCGCGAGGTCATGCGCCGTCCTGGCCATTATCTCCGTGGCGTGGAAAGCCATATCCGAGTGCCAGATGTTGCCATCGACAAACGCCAACGACGATTCCACCAACGAATCGATGAACCACGTATGGGCCGAGTCGAGAGGCCACACCTTGCGGCTCTGGGAAAGCCTAACCGCCTGATGCACTGCGCTCATCAAAGCATCGTATGTCTGTGCGTATCTCTCAACCTCGTCTCCATCGTTAACGACATGGTGCTTGACCTCTTGCCTGTATTCTACCTGACTTCCCACCTGCTCCTCGACGCCAGTCCACACACCGTCTTTGCTCCATAGGAAATCTGCTACTTGTTTCGGGGCCGTGTGCAAAGTAGCGGCATCGACATCAAGGATGCCCCGATTTGCTTGCGCCTCATTCGTGGGTTGCAGGATGCGCAATATGCCTACACTCCCTAGCGAGCCGTCGTCCATGGCGATGCTCTTCGCATCTCTTTTCCTGATGTTTTGCAGAGTCGTGTTGGCACCGTGTCGCTTCAAGATACGCAGTATCTGGTGTCTCTGTAGCTTCGCGGCGACGTGAACGGCTGTGTTGCCCATCTTGTCCGTCGCGTTGAGCGGAGCGCCGGCATCCACGAGGGCTAGTACCACGTCGATGGAGCCGCTGATGACACCGCAGTGCAGAGGAGTCCCGTATTTGTTGTTATTCAAGTCGAGATTCGGCAAGGCTTTGAGGAGGCATGAGACCAGGTCCGAAGCTCCAGCCAAACAGGCCCAGTGCAGCGCAGTCATCCCAAGCTTGTCAGTGTGATTCACGCTGGCACCTCGCCCGAGAAGCAGTTCACAGGTGGTAGCGGAAGCACAGTAGTATAGCGCTGGTCGTCCCCAATTGTCTTCTATTTGCAGCGTATCCGGCATCTTCTCCAGAATCCATCTCGCGACTAGGCTTGACTCGCCCGTTGCCGCAAGGTGAAGTGGTGTCCTTCCGACATGGTCCCGAACGGCGGCCCCGGACGTGATGAACTGTGGAAAGTGTGAGTTTATCAGCTTTGGGATTTCCAGGGTGTCCTGCACGTCGCGCTGTGAAGCTATTTGAACCGCAAAGTGAATTGGGAAATTAAAGATATTCGAGTCGCTGAGAGGGTGGAACGGGGTTTCTGCGAGCTTAGGGTCGGCGTGTAGGAGCGCCGCGGCAACATCGTAGTCCTGGAAGTCGATTGCCTGCATCAGCGCCGTCATTCCATTGGACGTTACGGTCGCAAGCGGCTGGACAGACTGAATGATCTGAACGGTTCGACCTAGTTGTTCCGTGTGCCCTGGTCCATGGATTGCGAGACGTTCAAGGGACGTTGAAAAGCTCAAAGCACAGCCTATAGGTGGGAGTTGCGACAGTTTCTGTGGGTTCGAAGACTTGAATAGGCACTCGAGAATCTCATCACAGTGATACTTGGCCGCGATATGGAAGGCCGTCCATTGTAATCGAGCATCTTCGGGCGGAAACTGTGTTTCATGATACACGGGCAAAAATGGATCTGCACCAAGCCGGAGGAGGGCCTCGACTGCTACTAGTGAGTTCACGGAAATGGAAACAGCCAGAGGGCTTCCTAGTAATTGTAATGGCCATTGGCAATCGATTTCTCTCGGCGTGCAGAAGGGCAGATTCACGAGAGTGTCCAATTTGTTGTCGTGGTCGGCCAATCGAAGCATGTCGACAACATTGGTGACGACAGTCGAGGCTCGGAAGGTAAAGAGCCAGTGTAATGGACCGCACCCATCGATTGTGGATAAACTAAGACATGCCCCTTCATCGACGAGGATTTTGGCTGATGATGCATCTCCCTCGTAGAAGGCCTTCACCAGAGACGGCATCCCAGTCGACGAACCTGCATTGGATTGAAGCAAAAGCAAGACTTGGTCAAGGTATGGCCTCCCGTCGTTATTTGGGCTTGCCTCCTGGGGTATCTCAAGCAGATAAGCAAAGACTTTTGCCACGGGGTGTCCCGACGATGTCGCCATCTGGGCAAAGTCAGACGCTTTATGCGGATCCCGCGCTACTCCAAACCCGATGTGATAGCAGAGTGCCATCTGCCACGTCAGCCGACCGCTATCTTCAGACGAGGTGTTCTGGTACGTTCGTTCGAGGCTTTGGAATATCTCTTCCTGATGTGCCCAGGATATGTCTCTCCCGTTATCGAGACGGAATATCTACGTGCGGAGCAGTCAGCCACGCGAATTCAGGTGCCGAATGTGCCAAACCTTGCGATGGGGGTTGACTGACCTCATATGTCGGTGTCGGTGCCTCGATATGGAGGGCAAGCTGAGCCTGCAGGCCAGACGCATTCTTCGTACTGCCGGGCAGTTAGAGGTCATCCGACATGTATGAGCTGGACTTGTAGCTTACTTCCATCTCGTATGCAACGGCAGCTCGCGAGCGTCAGATACACGTGAATTCGGATCTTTCTGGAGTGTTTTGTGCAAAGTTATTCGAATAAACATGGGCGGTCCAAATTGTGCTCCAGGTATCGAGGCCTTGGCGATTTTGAGCAAGTCTCCCCGGTCGAGAACAGCTTCCGGTGCGCTGGTGTTGCTTATTAGGCCCTTGTCTTGCAGATAATGCAGGTATTCGCTTCCTCTTATACAGGCCTCCCATACCAGAAGTCCAAACGCCCAAATGTCGCATTTCGAAAGGTCGGCTCGGTCAATGGGAAAACTGCCTTGGTCGTATACTTCGGGGGCGTTATACCTAACGCCCGTGTTAGCTGCACATGCCATGCTTGCAGAGCATGCAGTTTGCACGCATGAATTACTCACATCAAAGTACCAGTATAGACTAACCGATCTTGCTTTTGGCCCTTGGCGTCCTCGTTCAGGATGAGCGTGTGGCCGAAATCCGTGAGCTTCGCCAACGATTTGGCTGGACGATCCATGGACGGGAATACCAACACGTTATCCAACTTGATGTCCCCGTGGACGATGCCGCACACATGCAAGGCAGCAAGACCTGAGGCAACATCGCCGAGGAGGATCTCGATGTGCGAAAGAGAAGGATTGGATGTTTTGATATGCTCGCGCAGCGTCCCAAATGCGGCGTACTCTACGACGATAAAAGGCACGCTCATGTTGTCGTTCGTGTTCCATCCATAACCAAGCCCAGAAGTGATGTTGGGATGTGCTTTGAACGGAGGATGACGCATGATCTGGAGTTCTAGAATTGCCGACCGTAATCGTCGATGGGACGTTTTAATATCGGAGTCGCCGCTGGTCTTGAGATGCTTGACAGCGAGTACGCTGCCCTCCCGGGTGACACATCTTTCGACCAAGAACGTCTCGCCTTCCCCCAGAATCTCTTCTCGCGAAAGGTCCTCGTAGCGATATCGCCGAAGATTGAGCATGCGAACGGCTCGTACCACATCGCCGAGCCCGTGTGCGGATTTGGGCTCCTTCGCCGAGAAGATTGCACAACTCAAGCTTGACACGGAGGTTCGAGAGAGGTATGTGTTCCAACTCAAGGTTGACGCAATGGACGCGACGGACGCAGTACGATGCTCCATGACGGATTAGGTTAATTAATATCGGACCCAGAGGCCCGTGAACATGGGTATAACCGCTGACTGCCGTGGTTGCAGGAGGAGGCAGCTCGAGGACGGTGTTTGAGCAGCCTGGTGCTTCATTACCACTTCGACATTTTGCTCTGCTTTTTTGGAGATGCAACCTCGCTCGGAGGGGAGGGGAGGGGAATCCAGGGTTTGGAAATGGGCGTAGAGGTGTGTGTGACTTGTCTTGCATATATGCCCTGCTGGCATCCTTCTGGGGCTGAAAACAACACATCAGGCTATGCGTCAGCTTCAAGAATGAGGCTGCATTTACTGCATATACCCCGCAGAGGAGAACGGCACCCATGCTTCAGCTAACATCCTCCACACATGCCGACGGTACGCCATATTTTGTGGCAAATCTGTCGATTCGGCTCAAACCTAGCATTGTATCGTGTTCGCCTTGGATGAAGCCCGCCGGCCGGATGATATCATGGATCCTATCGGCATCGCAGGGCTAACAATAGGCGTGCTCGATCAACTGTGGAGGATTGGAAATGGGACTGCCGAGTTGGTCGCCAACTATCGCGACTTTGATAGTGTGAGTCTGGCTGGCAACCAGGCGTGTACACACAAGTTTGACACTGGTGTTGTAGGACTCGAAAGCGCTCGAAAACAAGATTAGAGATGAGAACAATCGCACGAGAGCGCTGAGAAAGCTGCTGCTGGATCCTTCTAGCGTAAGTGAGGCATGGCTGTTCTGACTGAAAGAGCTGCGCACGCTGACTAGATGAAGACGTACGGCGGCAAGACGCTGTTCGAGCAGTTCGACTTGGAGGTACAAAAGCAGATTCATATCTTTCTCGAGCAGGCGTCGGGCGTCCTGGACCAAGCTCATCAGCTCATGAATCGTCGCCAAGGCGTGGGAAAGGAACCCGACAACTTTGGCCAACTGGAACTATCCGTGCTGTCCATCGCATCGTCCAGCTCAGGCAGCACTCTGCAGGCGTCCGACTCGTCAGCGCTGAAGCGTCCGAGGTCGTTCCAGAGGATACGATGGTCTCTCTTGGACAAGAAGAGAGTGGAAACCATTGTGACTGAGTTTAGCGAGCTCAATCAGAGGATCCACGAGAACATCAAGCTGTGGTGTCTCGGGACGTCCATCGGCGTTGACCTGCAGCATCTCAAACACCTTGAGAGCGACCCCAACTCTCGGGCTCTAGGCTTTGACGTCGACGCGCGACTGCAGGTTACTACGAGTCAGGGCCGGGAGCACGCCGCGGCTCTCGAGATGAGCGAGTCGGAATTTCGAGATTCATCGTGGCATCAGATCCGCAGAGTGGGAGACAAGTTCGGCATTACCCAACGCAATGGTGAAGCCTTTTTGCTCGAGTACCATTCTTATGCCCCGGAGGCGCCTGTTCCCGTCGAGATGGACGGTCGAACTCAGGATCTTGTCAACAGACTGGCGAATCTGCTGCACCAACCCAAGGAGAGAGTCTTTCGGACCCCAAATTGCGTGGGTTGGTTCCGCCAGACCAGGGATAATAAAGTCGCGTACATCTTCAGCATCCCCCAGGGGTTCACCCCTTCGCCCATCACTCTATTAGACGTCCTGAAGTCAAAGGATCTGTCTTCTCCGTCCCTCAGCGAGAGGTTTTGGCTGGCGTTTAGGCTGTCCAAGTGCATTTCACAGCTGCAACTGGTGAAATGGGTAAGCATTTATTTACGTCTAGTCTAATATTTCCCGGAAATCAAAGGCCCCTCTGGATGATGAGTTCAAAGCTCACCGCGTTTAGGTTCACGAGAGTTTCCGCAGCGACAACATACTCTTCATGCCCGCCGTCAACGAAGAGGAGCCCGACGCCTCCTTGGATGAAACGCTCAGCCTCTCCGAGCCCTGGGTCCTTGGATTTGAGTTCAGTCGGCCGGAAGTATACTTTTCTGCTGGGCGCGCCGACACTTGTCTAACTAGAGATATATACCGCCACCCAGAGAGGCAGCAGAGCCCGACACAAATGTTTAGTAAGATCCACGACATTTATGCGCTTGGCGTTGTTCTTCTTGAGATAGGTACGCACTTCAAACCCGATGTTTTCATGCTGCCGCGACAATATTGACGCAAGTGCTGCAGGACTTTGGCAGCCTGTTCTAAGCCCTCGATAAGTCGGGGTTCGCCAAGGTGAACAGTCCAGAGAGCATCAAGAAGCATCTAATTCGACACGCTGAAAAGAGGCTTGGGGCAAAGATGGGTACCAAATACCGGGATGTGGTGATTAAGTGCCTTCGCAGCGACTTCGGTGTGAAGGATGACAATAAGGAGGACCTGAAACTGCAGCAGGCATTTAGGAGCGAGGTCGTCGACGTGTTGCAGCGCGCGGCAGAGGGAATATAGGATTCGGGTTTACCAGGACTTGAGCTGTTTATGTAGTTGCCTCCCCTGATGTGATGAATACGCGACAGAGACCCGACGAGGAACGTCATCACATTGGTAGGTCCGGCTGTCAAAACAATTGAAAGCTGTCTGCGGTAATCTCCTCACGGAAACGGCAAGACTTGTCCTTGTCGAGAGAACAGCGTCTGCGAACTCACGGTACTCAGCTGCAGGCCGGACTTGGCACGGCATCAGGCGAGATTGGTACTGAGATGGACCACTGCTGTGTATCGCGTGAAGTCAAATTAAGGATGACCCACCGAAAGCTCAGGATCTTGTAGGGCTGCCGCGCGTCACAATCACGATTGAGATGCCGCAATGGATCCTTGGCATTACCATGTGCTGGCCGTCCAGTAAGCGAGCGGGTTCAAGCGCGAGGCCACCACCAGGCCAGGGTGTCGCATGACGGATCTCAACCATCCAGGTGAAGCGAGTGGGTTAACGAGAAAACCTGATCTGCTGCCACTGAATGTTGAACGATTAGAGACAATTCACTCTGATGTTGAGCTGATTATGCACTATGTACTACGTCACGAATGACGTGAACACACGAGTAATAATGGCAGACGAGGGGAGCTTTGACACTTGCTACAAGTTACAAGCTACTTGATATTTCCCTGTTGAGAAGTTGAAATCGACTTGATGAAGTGCAAGGCGAGGGATACAAAAAGCCGCGAGGTATTTCCCTATTGGGTAATTTTATGGAATGACGACGGAGGCCGGAACGCGGTAACCCCTACACCAATCAGCTCTGCTCCTTGGAAGGCCAAAGACTATGCGAACTAAGCAGGGACGGTGTGAACGTGATAGAGTCAACGGATTCGTCTCGGTGACAACGATAAATGCGATCCGAGTGTACTGCTCTGAGTAAGCTTTCTCTATCTGGTGGCACTATGCACACCTTGGCATTGACTTCCTACAACGGAGAAACGGTCAAAAGTTGAGGTACATGCCATCTTGGTCTACTAGAGTTAAATCCAGTACTAGTTTCATGCTTGGTAGCTGTTGAGAGTTCGTCTCCCATCCAATGGCAGTGGAGTAACGACATCATCGATATCTCTTGGTGATTCTAATCCTTTGCAGTGGGTAATTCACAAGTCAAGCCCAAGTCAAGCACAAGCGAGAGGTAAGCAAGTATCGTCATGTCATTATTGACCTATTCATATGTCCATTGTCTTGTACTTTATGTACGTCTGTCCCTATACATGTCCCCATCCTTGTTCCCGCCTTCAGTCCCAAACAAGCTTCCACACCAAGCAGCCCCTTTAGCAGCCAGCGTAGATGGCGTTGGCAAAGAGCGCGTACGTATCTGCGTTGTTGAGGCTGTCCGCAGAGTTGAGGCCCTGGATGGCATCGTAGCCGTAGCCGAGATCGTCAGTTCCCGCAATCTCGCTGAGATGAGTGACCTCGTGGAGGTTGGTGGTGGCCTGGTCCTGGGCGTGGCAGTCCTTGGTCAGGGCGGGGAGGTCGCTGAAGTAGAGAGGGCAGTAGACCATGAAGCTCTGGCTGGGGACGGTGTAGGCCAGGACGCCGTCCTCGCAGCCGTTGTCGGTGTCGGTGCAGTGGTATGTGGAGACGCCGCCGTCTGTGGAGCCGCACTCGGCGGCGACCTTGCTGAAGACGTCGGCGACGTGGCTGCGCGTCTCGTCAGAGGAGTCCTTGAAGTACTCCTCGACCTTGGCGGCATCGCCGTTGGTGGCGGCGTCTCCGGCGGCCTGGGAGAGGTCGGTGCAGCTCTTCAGGGCTGCCTCGGTGACGGAGAGAGATTCGCCCTCGCAGTCAGACTGGACCTGAGTGCGCTTGGCGTTGCGGAAGGATGTCAGAGCAGAGGCGGCCTTCAGGCCGTTGACCTGGGCCTGGATCTTGTTGGAGTGGTAGGGCACGGAGCCGACGATCTTGTTGTTCTTCTCATCGGCGAACTGCAGAGCTCCGGCGACGTGGATGTCAAAGTTGCCACCGGCAGAGAGGTCGTGGACCTCGGCGACGTCAAACTTGACGTTGATGGACTTTCCGGCCGGGATACGCTCAAAGGCAGAGTCCTTGAGGTTGTTGGTGGTGATCCGCTGGCGGATACCCTGGAACTTGACAGCCTTGTCTACGAGGGCGTCGTCAGCAAGGGAGCTAGCTGCCGGAGAGGAAAATCAGGGATATACTAACCTCCAGAGAAGATCTTGGCCTTTTCAATGGCGCTGTTGTCAAGAATGGTGCCGGCGCGGAAGATCTTGAGGTTGTTCTTGCCGGTGTTGGTAATGGTGGCCTTGACCTGGGAGTTTCCAGCCATCTCAAGCTTGATGTCGAGGGGCGTGGGCTCACGAGGAGCGGCAGCAGCCATGGTGGCAAGGGCAGCGAGTCCGGCGATGAACTTCATGGTGAATGACTGGAGTGTGCTTGGAAAGAGGTTGAGGTGAAGCAAAGGGGCGGGAACAGGACGATTGTAGAGGACGAATGTGAATGTTCGATGCTGAATCCTCACATAACAGAGGGCAATTGAGAACTACTTATAGTAGTGAAGAGGCCGGGGGGAGCATCGTGAACAATGGAATCACATCCATCGCTTTGGCGATCTACACTGACAAGGTGTGGCGCATGGACCCAGGCACAATAGTTGATGGATTAAAGAGCTTCTGTTTTGAACCACCGATTCTGCAAGATGACGATCGGTTGGGTTTTAGGAAACTCAATAACACCGTCAGGGGTATGTGATACGGCCTCGAGATTAAAGTGCAATTGTCCGGGGCACTGCCGATGATGGGGTTTACGGGGCTCACGGGTTTGCATACAGCATCAGCACTTCGCATAGACATCAAGACCGGCTTTACACCTGTGGATTCGTCGCTGCCGAGATGGTCATGAGAGTCCATCTAATGCCGATAGGATAATGCGCAAGGCATGGACCAGCCCTACCATGAGTACAGGCAATAGATCCAGTGAGAATAGACAAATCACAGGGCTTAGTTCGCCATGCAGTCACCGGAAAGACCCATCTCGGAAGTTGACGGTGGTGAGTCCATATCGCAATGGCACTGGACGCGCGTTGCTAATGCAACCCAAAAGTGCCATGACGGCGGGTGCAGTTTGGTGGCTTCGACGCTACAGAAGCATAACACAAACTCAGATCTGAGGTTATCGAGCAAACGGAAGGTAGCTCCTAACGTGTCTAGCGGATGAAGATCTGTAGAAAACACTCCCACCACCCTCAGGCGACGGTAGCACAGAGAGTAGTCAGCGCGACGATCTTGCGAGTTCCTGCCTATCTGCGTTATCGGCGGATAAGACGGCATCACCGAATGCCACGCGGAGCGGGGGATTGGGCACGACCCTTTTGCCTCTTTGAGGTTCGACCTGAAGATCTCCTTCGCCCAAGTTGAGCAGCTGCTGAATCGCGGTGGTCGCGGTGATCGGTGGGGACAAGGAAGCTGACATAGTCGTACCAGTGACATGTATAGTAATACGGGCGGTCGATCATGGGCTGAATAAATGCGTTAGACGCCCCGTCGCTAACTGAGACGGCGAGGACAATGGCATGGCAATCCCAGGCCGAGATTGGCACTTCATCGTGGAGATGTGATGTTACTTCTTGATCGGGACAGGTCTCTGCCTTGGAGGATCGCGTGCCAGATCTCCACGGCGTTCGGAACCCGCAGCCAAGCTTTGTGAGCCGTGACAGAAGCCGCCCGACGCCTCTGGGCACCGCACGACACGCTGATTAGATCGGATTGTAGCCGGCTTGCATCTGTCAAGGTGGCTGGCGCTGCAGACATGGTGGGATCCTGGTCGTTTCTCCTGCTAGCGCATCCTCAACACTACCTTCCATTCCGGTCTATTGCACCGACGCAAGTGCACGTTATCCCTAGGACTTGCTAGTTTTGAGGTGAAGAACTAATCAACTACAGTTTGTGACACTGGGGTAATTAGGCCCCAATGAGTGGGATGGCTCTGTCCTAGCCGCGGCTGGTCGGGCGAGATGCGACTTGTCTTCGTCAATGGGTGAGGAGTGGGAAACGATAGAGTATAGTTGCCGCTAGACATAAATCCTGCTCCTCATGCTAGTCGAATCCACGTGCTGTAGGACAAGGCATGGATGTGCAATGCCTTTCCTGTTGCATGAGAACTTGCCTAGAGTCTTCAGCGCAACGTTTAACGCCTTGGTTTAGCTCCGTCTCCCCACGCAGAGTAGTTCGTGAATAGCCGTCGGATGAATTGATTGGCGTTTCGGGCGGTTACCACATTAGAAGCTGCGTGAATCCATCATTTTCAGTTTTAGTAGTTACTTTTTTAGGGAAATATGTCTCCATCCCGCCTGTGAGGCTGGGCGCCGATGAGCAGCTTCCAACATGGCGCAGTGAAGGTTGACAAACGTTGGAGACTATAGTCATCCATGACAGCAAGCTATGTGAGCAGTTGAGTTTCGGAGTCGCCGCACGCGAGATCCACGGCCTCGTTGTGGAAGAATGCAATTTAGGGACTAATCATATAGGGTAGATCTTCTCACTTGGTTTCATAGCGATGCTGGGGTTGAACTGCGTCATTGCCCGTTGGTGAATATTGGACCTGGACGGACCTTGACGCTTGGATCTGACGTCTTTATCCCCTTGGCCTGCCAGAAAACCTCGAGGGCAGGAGGTGTCGACACAGCCAGATACGACTGACGACTACTCTTGAGGACGTCGAGATGCCTGAGATGGGCCACGGTGCGAGACTAGTTTAAGGAGCGAGGGCTCCCGGTCGCGCAAATGTGGTTCTCATGGCCGTGTTCTCCCCAGAAACCAACTAATAATCTGCTCCCAACATTTATACGGGGTACAAGACTACCAAATATGCAATATTCTGATGGTCGACATTTATTGATTACGCGGTAGATCATGCCATGTTTATAGCTAGTCTGAGATATAGGCGACCGCTGTATGTGTGTGACTGCCTGCTGATTCGTCAGTTCTCAACTTGATTTTGGGGAGTTGGGATGAAGTCGCCACTGGGACAGGTCGATCTGTACGTGCGTGCAAACAAGGCGTACCACATATTTTGGGTCTTGGGGCCACACGTCTCCTATTTAATATAATACTATAACAGCAAATCCCGCAGCTCCTCGTGTCCAGCCACAAAACCCCAAGAAATCACCGGATACACGTCGGCGCAGCTCTTCAATCTCAGTCCTCCAGTTCAGAATGACACCAAGAATACTCCTCACCGGTGCTGGCGGATACGTGTAAGTCGCCTACTCGCGGCATCACCACAGGCTAACTCACGAGCGCAGCGGAGGCTCTGTCCTCGCGGAGTTCCGAAATCGCCAGTCGGATTTGTTCAAGCTTGAGAGCATAATCGCCACTGTGAGGTCCAAGGAGCAGGCCCAAGTCCTCGCTGACAAGGGCATCAATGTCGTGCAAGTGAACTTGAGCGAAGAACAAGCCGTCGCCGAGGTTATAGGGCAACACAGCAGTATGCCTTGATGTGCCTACCATGGGAGCAAGGGCCAATGCGCTGACGAATTTAGTCAACATTGTCATTCACTGCGCTGGCGGCATTGAAACGGCCATGTCTGCAAACCTCGTCAGGGCACTCGGCAAACGCAAGCAGGCCACCGGAGAGAAAGTGTACTTCATTCACGTTGGTCTCCGCCGGTGCTCTACGTTCGCCTCTTCAGCTGACAAGATGATGCACGTAGACATCTGGAGGAGGAGCCTTTTCCGAGAAAGGCGGCTGGTACCACGGGGAGATCAAGGACACGGATGAGAACGTGTTTGAGCTGGAGAAGCAGGTCGCCAAGTCCAGCCCCCTCCGCAAGGTAAAAATGTTCCAGGCCTGGCAGACCTGTGTAGACACTGACCGGCTAACCAGACCGATGTTACCGCCATCGAGTTGGCTGAAGAGAATGGCGTTGCGAGCTACGTCGTCGTGCCGCCATTGATCTGTAAGTGCCGCATCGCCCTGATGCGCTGGCACTGAAGCGCTGACCGTTCCAAGATGGCCGCGGCCGAGGCGAGCTGAGGAGGCTCTCCGTCTGCATCCCCAGCTATGTGCGATCGGGCATTCAGCACAAGAAGATCTACAGATTCGCGGAAAACACGGTAATGCCGGCGGTGCACATCTCGGACGTGTCGAGCCTGTATTTCCGGCTCATCGAGGGCATCATCAGAGGCGAGGACATCCCCAGCGGGAAGAACGGCTACGTCTTCACCGCCGCGCATACCTTTCACTGGTGGGAGTTTCTCAACCTCCTAGCTAAGGAGATGAAGGCCCGGCATCTTGTGGACACGGCAAGCGTCCAGACTTGGCCCAGCGATGAACTGGCCGCGGAGTCGCTGGGGATCCCGGTCCAGTTTGTGAACATGATTTGGAACTCCGAGTAAGTGTCTTGTCCGGTCTGCGTAGCCACCCCGGCTGATGATTCGTGTGAAAGAACCCCGATAGTTCCCATCAAGGCGCGGCAGCTCCTAGATTGGGATCCCGCCTGGGGCACAGAAGAAAAGTTACAAGGCACCATTGACGAGGAGGTGCAGGCTGTGTTAGACTTGGACGCATTCAAAAGCACCGTTTTCGACAAGATGGGCCAGTGACTTCACCCCATAGTCTTGTCCGTAGGTTGCGGGCATGTATCATCGAGCTTAGTTTTATGATACGAGGCAAAGAAACGGGATGAACAACCACTCTAGAAGCCTTGATACGGTAGTAGATCGAGTGTCTGGTACCGATGCCTTCAATCGTTTACACTAAACAACCCAGCACGCGGATAAGCTCAGCTTGGGCATGCTATGAAACGGACGCCCTCAAGTCAAGCACAGTAGAACTTTGTGACCGTCTGCGTTGATGGATAAAATGGACTAGCCTCACCCTGCTCATCCTCCCTAGAGTACGTCTCCGTGTTGAACATGCTCACCACTTCACGGCGAAACGGCTTCGGCGGAGTGCACCACACGTTGTCACCGCACCAGCTGCACAATCAATCTGCATGCCGCGGAAGCCACGGCTACATGTTTGGATGCTGGCGTAGTGAGATAAGCGCAGGCGAAGAGATGCGGCTGCTGGCGGACAGAAATCCTTGTGCGATCCTAGTCTTTGCCCCTGCCGGATTGCCCGCTAGGGATTCGGCGGGACAGGTCGCCGAGTCCCGGATAACTCGAGATCTAATTATGTGAAATCGGTATCCACGATGCCGTGCCTTTCAGGCTGGCATGTGGCTGACGGTATGCGCATAACTGCACCAGGTCGTCGGACCCACGATGAAGCGCACGATGACCCCGGTCCTTGCCACGCCGATGCCTCCCTCACACATCCGTGCGTTAACCAACCAGGGGCTGATACAGGACATGCAGTGCTCGATCTGTATCGTTAATGGACCAATGGCCATCCGACCCTGGTGCTCGACATGGCCCATGAGCCGCCTTTGAATGTCAGATTCGATCCTAATTTGGCCCTTGCATTGACTCGTACGATTAAAGCCTCATCCCCGGAGAGAGAGAAAAAAAATAGAATAAATAATGTTCTAGCGTTGAGCTGGGATGAACTCCCCGACTGACGGGCCGAATCTCCTTCTCATCGGTGAGTGCGACGATGCCTAGTTCAAACCGCCGTTGTGAGGCTTGCCCGAGTTTATTCACTCCTCTATGACATGGTGAACGAATCCGACCTTTTCTTCTTTCTGTGTTCCCCCCTCTGCCATTTCTTGCCCTTGAAACTACAGAGTCCATTCTGGTGTTGCTGTCCTTTCCCTCAAGGCCACGATTCCTGGTTGGTATAAGGCGGCGACGGCAACCTAGCTAACTGCTATTATTACTTAGCAGCAGCCCCTGGCCATGGCGAGTGCTTCGCTCTGAAGCCAAGGCGATGGTCAGTGCGACCATCCGTAATTCAGCCAATGACGCCTCTCGGCCACTGTCACAGCGAAAACCACCTGCGCTAGACAGGCCTTGGCACACGGTGGTTTCAGTGGCCTACCAGCATCGGCACTGCCGATATACCTTACAGGATCGCCCTCGGCCTTTAGCAGGGCATACATGGCAGAGCACAGCATGTTGATCATGTATAAAGCTCAAGTCGGCCTTTGATGGAAATGGATGGAAATGTTCTTCACTCCTCAAAGAAGAATCGCAATTGCTAGTGTCCTTCACAGCTCGCAGACATGCATTCCAGCGCCGCCCTCGTCAACCTGATTGCCCTGTCGCCACTGGCATTCGCCTCGCCTCTGGCGCAGCGTCAGCAGGACGACGTAGCAAACGACTTTGCGAACCAAGACTGCGCCGACCTGGCAGTCATCTTCGCTCGGGGAACCTTTGATTCTGGGTATGTATGCTTGCGGCGCCACTCAGACAGTTTGCGTTTCGGTGCATCGTCCCGCTTACACCATCTAGCAACATCGGCCCGTGGGTCGGCGTCCCATTCCGAGATGCCCTCAAGGCCGAACTAGGCGATGTGAAGGTCGCCTTCCAGGGCGTCGATCCCAGCGACTACCCTGCGGACCTGAGCGGCTATGTCGACGATGGCGGGCCGCAGGCCTGTGGCGACAGCCTGGGCAGTGCGGTGGAGGAATACGCCGCTCGTTGCTCGGGCACGAAGTTCGTCGTTTCTGGTTGGAGGTTAGCAACTCCCGCGAATCGCGCCTCTCTCTTCCCCCTGACAGCTTGATCTCTAACGCGAGGACTGTAGCCAAGGCGCCCTCTGCGCACACAAGGGCCTCGACGCCGAAACGGCACTGGTCAGCGAGGATGCCCGCAGCCGTGTCATTGCCCTCGCCACGTTTGGCGATCCCATCTCCCTCTGGCAAGACGAGATTACGTTCCCGGAGCTCCCAGAGAACGCCGAGCTGCTGTCGTACTGCAAGCTCGACACGCCCGACCCGCTCTGCACCAACCCGCTGCAGGACTTTCCCACCACGCCCAAGGCCCTCATCGACAAGCTCAAGGCCATCTGGCGAGACTTCGACCAGGCAGATCTCAATGCCGAGCAGAAGCAGGCTGTCGCCGGCATCATTGTGGAGCTGCCCAAGCAGTTTGCCGGCAAAATCATCAAGCTCGGCAAGGATATTTTGGCTGGTCATCTTTCGCGGTGGTTGCTCACGCCCCAGCACTTTCTGTATGGGGTCGGGCCCAACCCCATGGTGAAGCAGGCGGCAAAGGACATTTCACGTCTTTTTGCTTCGTCTTGATGCTGAACTGCGTAGCGCATAGAGTTTTTTTTGAGTTTTTTTTTTTGGGGATCTCTTTTTTGTATAATGGAAATAGACGAGATGTACGGTTAGAGTGTATTGATATGGTCAAATAAAATCTCGCGGGCGCAATCGTCCAACTAGCTTCACTGAGACAGCCAACCGTTCTTCACGTTGCCGCATTTGTCTGTGCCTTGAGTACTAAACAAAATCAAGCAGAGAGCGGTCTGTAACATTTGAGTCTAGGCTGTGTCTGCGCCACCACTGACCAGTCAGCAGCCTCCTGGCTGTTGGCTTGGAATAATCCAGTTGGTCCCAGACAGGACATACCTCGACTCAACGAGATGCTCTGTAATTTCATACTTTAGCCCTGAAACGCCGTTCGCTTCAAACCAACGGTTACCGGCCGGGGGTGTCCTCATTGCCGCTGTGCTTCCTCGATTACCGCCCGTCATGGACACCTCGTGGCGGCGGGCTCATGACGACTCACAACAAGTCGAGTCCGTAACAACTTGACGACGAATCCACTGATCGACTCGCCCCAAGCATCGCACTCCCGCGGTAATTGATGCGCCGGGGCGGGCTCTCGGGACATCCACGTTGGTACTGCCCAATTAGTTCCCTGGGTGTGGGAGTCGGGTCAACGTTGAAGGTTTGTGTGGAGAACATCGAGATTTCTAAAACTGGATTCTGCCAATGAAAATCGCCATGGAGGAACTACCGACCGAGGATGGACTAGGGCTTCTTCGCTTTCGCACCAGGTCGCCCAGAAGCGAGCCCTTGATGCAAATACATCATGTGCTACTGGTCTGGATGAGATGCGACCGCTTGCCTTCAAATAGATCTGACGCATGACGCCTTACCATGGGCGTAGTCGGACAGCACCGTGACGCCATCTGTCCGACTGCGACTGCTCAGATGAGAATACGAATCAGGGCTTGTCAGATCCAACAGACCCTCACGTCCACTGAGCTGCTTCAAGTTAGTGGTCTAGGCTGTAGCTAGTGACTGAGTCCAACAATGCATCCAGGCCCTCTGTCTACTTCTTGGGACGCGGAATAGTGGGACAATCAGCCGGCCCCTTGCAACATCCGCCACGTTTCACGGGCGCAAATTTACTCGTCCCTGTTTTGTATATTACGTCGTAGAAGCGCGCGCGCTGCGGTGGTGTCTGCCATTCTCCTCTCAATCTTGAACCCATCCCACTCATCTCTACCGGCGTCTCCTCATCGGCGCTCCCCCTTCTCGGACTAGAAGCATGCAATCCCGCTAATCACACATCCCTACCAATCGTACACGTCTCGCGGCTCTCTGCAAATCCCAGCATGGCGGGAAGCGACGCCGCGCCAGACCGTACTCGGGTAGCCGTTGTCGGGACTGGCCTGGCTGGACTGACGACGGCATACTTGCTTCACAACGACCCCAAGAAGCAATACGAGGTGACACTCTTCGAGCGGGTATGTCGTGTTCCTTTACTTCCTCCCTTGAGCTGAGCGGCTCTCTCATCATCGCCTAGGCGCCATCTCTCGCCTTCGACTCGGCATCTGTGGCGGTGAAGGATGAGACTACCGGGGTTGTGGAGAGGATCGATCTTCCCATGCGCGCCGCCGCAGGTGGGTATTATGCCAACTTGATGAGCATGTACGAACACCTGGATATCCGGCTTCACCCTGTTCGCTTCCTCTTCGTCTTTGCAAAGGCATTGCAGTCTTCGGCAGCCGCCTGCTCGTCCGAGGGCGACGGCACAGACCAGGTTGGCGCCACGCCTTGCACATACTTTATTCACGCCTCAAATCTGCACCAGACGCCTCCGCCATGGCCGGCGAACCGGCCGTTTCTAGTTCACATCGTGGAAATACTTTACCTGCTAATATGTCATTTTTGGTTCTCAGTGGCTTGTTTTGTCGTCCAGCCTAGGTCTGGCCACGCAACAGTGACGCAATCCGGCCAAGTCCCAGAGGAGTCCAACGGGGAGTCGCTCGCTGAGTACCTCGATAGGATACGTCTTCCCCGGCGATACATCTCTCATTACCTGTTACCACTGATGAGCAGTGTCTCGACTTGCTCTCACAATGAAGTACTGGCATTCCCCGCAAGTGACATTGTCAACTACAAGCGGCTCTCCAACGGACAGCAGCACTACACCGTCTGTGGCGGGGTGCGTCAGGTGCAGGCAAGCCTCATCAGGGGGATTACAGACATTCGATTAAGTCGTCAGGTCCTCTCGATTGATGGTAGTTCGACTGGCGATGGCGTCGTCGTTCGCTGGGGGACCCCGTCCAACTCAACTGGCGACGTTTCAGAGGAGACCTTCGACAAGGTCGTCCTTGCTGTGTCGCCAGACGTCGCATCACGAATCTTCAATCCGCTCAGCGCTCTTCTGAGCCACGTACCGACTGTGCAGGCAGAGAGCTCAGTTCTTAGCCCGCAAGACGCCGCGTTTACAGTCGTCGACGACGACTCGCTGGATGGGGCGGCCGTATGCTCTCACCATAGCGGCTCGACCTCGCCGGCTCAGTCGATAACGTTCAGAACATGCTTCTCGGACTCGTTTCCTCGAACGGAGGCCCTGCACAAGATGCCCAGCGGGGTCGTTGTTACGACTTGTCCTCTGGAGCCTGCCGCGGAGACCAAGCAGGCGCTACAGACGGCCAAATTCACGAGAACCGTGCGAACCGTGCAAAGCCGCAACGCCATCCAGCAAATCATGAACGCTGCCGACAAGAGCGACAAGGGCAGCAAACGAGATGCCGAGACGAGACAGCCAAGTCCCTGGGTTAATGGCCAGGATAATGTGTGGCTGACCGGCGCTTGGTGCTGGGACGGAATGGTTCTGCTGGAAGGCTGCGTCGAGTCAGCCATGAGAGTCGCGGACGACTTTGGGGTTGTAATACCGTGGCGCCGTCAAGGCTGAAGGCACGGGACTCGCCATGCTCTAATGAATGGAATGATTATGGTCACGGAGTCATGGTAATGGCTGAGCATGAGCATTGTGGCGTTCTTTGATGAGGACAAAATAACCGTGACTGCTGCGTGCCTACTTCAGAGTCGTCGATGTTTCCCCATGGCGAGTGGAGTGGAGCAAGTAGTCCACAACGGTTGATACTCGTTTCCACTCAACCAAACGTTGCAAGTGCAATGTACCGAGTACATATATAGCCTCTTGCGAGACATCCAGTGTGCCTGCTTCCCGTAAGGGGCATCGCCAGGGCAGGAGCCAGCCGACATTGGAAGGCATCCAGAGGCGCCCATCATTGCAGGGAACTTGAGAGACAGTCAGGGTGTGGACCAAGTTTTTTACTACTGTTTGAGTAAAGCGATGACTCTGCGCTGACCCGACATGTTTGTTGATGTGTTTTTGAGTTGCATTTTGTATGTGTAAGTCTAGAATTGAGGCAGAACGACGCAGTGGCATTTTGCAACCTTCTTCCCTCGATGCTCAAGAGCTGTAATTACCCAACTGCAGTGAGACATACAGAGTAGACCCCTGTAGATCGCTTGACGCCTGTAGCGACAGCGCAGAGCAGTGGGCCTCGGATGAACGTCTTGCCGCTCCACGTCGAGGGCTCTATTTTTGTACCAAGTCCATCCATGCACACAGCAGCTTGTTAGTGTGCGTCAGCGGCTCTTGAAATCTCGCCCGTCTTCCACGACGACGACCTCAGCAAGAGGCACGTCGTACTAGGCCGACATTTGCTCTCATCCCGTGATATGGTGCCTCCCACCTTCAGCCCAAGGGACTTCTTCCTAGGGTTTATTGCGGCGTTTGTCGTGTCGCCACTTGTCATCGGTGTAGTGTACGTCGTTTTCTTGCGCAGGAGCGATGTCTACGGCCTGGGTCACTGGAAGTTGAATGTGAAGGTTCCTCTGACGTCCATGTGGATGAATCTGGGATTTTGGTACGTCTTGCCCGTCGCCTTTTGAGAGTGTCCCATCTGCGATCCATCCACGGGCCCTTCAGACGAGGTGCGGCGCAGTGAATGGCGGCCAAACTAACGCCTGGTAGGAAGCATCCAGATGGAAGCCCGGTTCTGCATTTTGACGAGGCATGTTTTTCGCTGCTAAAAAAGGTCGTCGAAACCTCCGGCATCCTGAAGCCAGGCTCTGATGAGCAGGGCCAACCCAAGCCCACGGAAAGGTCCCTTGCTGTGGTTGACTTGGGGTTTGGTTGTGGCGACCAGACATGGGCGCTCGCTGGGCTCGCCCAGGGCGCTGGGTACCAGGACTTCCGCTATGTCGGGTTGACCCTGAACGATGCGCAAATGCAGACGGCGTCGCGGAAGATCCAGCGGGAGCTTGCGTCCTGTTCGAGCTTGGACTCCAACGCTTTCACGCTGTTTCGAGCAGATGCTGCGCAGCCCAAGTCGTGGAGCCCCTCCGTCCGGTCTGCCCTAGAGGCAGTGGGGGATAAAGAGGTCGACGAGAGGTGGTTTCTCGCCCTGGACTGCCTCTAACCATTTTTCTCCGTCGAGGAGACCCATCTTTGAGTTTGCTGCACGCAAGCTCAGCGCAAACTTCATGGCGTTTGACCTCGTGCTTAATGACGAGGCCAGCAGATGGGACACATTTCTCATTCGAGTCGTCAGTCTAGTCATGGCATGCCCGCTACATACTTTCTTGACGGAGGACCAGTACAGGCGACAACTGATCGAGTGTGGGTACGATTCGGACAGCATCGTCATCGAGGATATATCACAAGACGTATTCGCCGGGGTGGCGGACTATCTTCAGAGACAGGAGCGCGGGCTGGAGCTGTACGGGATATCCATTGGCGGCTTCAAACTAGCCGGAAGGCTATTTGGGTGGTTCAGCACGAGTAGAGTCGTCAGGGCCTGTGTTGTTGTAGGACGAACAAAGGGTAAACATGCATGAGAATGGGAGTTTGCTTTGGGGGTGGTGGTCCGAGCACGGATGGCAGACTCTCGCCGGTGTTGTTTGCTCCAAGTCGCTATTACGCAGTAGGTCATGCCGGAGTTTTTGGTAGATGAGGGAACCATACAGGACGACACGTCTTATTATTGCTGTGCCATTTACCCAGATGTACCAGTAGTGGCGAAAAAGTTGACTTGGATGTGTATCATACAGTTGGTTAGCAAAGGGATGGTGAGATGCATTCTCAGTCACCGGTATATTTCACCAGCTCTTCAGAAACCCAGGCTAGCCGTTATCACATCTCCATCTCCATCTCCACATATCCAGTCTGGAAGGGCCTTTCGCACGTTTCCATCAGGGCTCGCTCGTCTCGGCAGCAATTTCCGAGATGTGGGTAGATCTTCCTTGACCGTGGCAAGGAGACAATGCACTAATAAACGTAAGCATGGCAATGATGACGGTAGCGATTATAGAACGGCCTAATCTAAACCAGTCATCCTTATAGATGATGTAATGATGCTGCTAACCCTCCGCTTTCACTGCCTTCTCGAACAACACCCAGCGATGCTCCGTCCACTGTACTCCGTACGTATGCCTGATTTGTGGCTCCACGTACAGAAGTATCGACGGTGTCCTCTCGCCTTTTCTTTTCTCGCGGCTTCGCGAGCTCCCAGACCATGTAAGCGGCATCAAGCAGTGTGCGTGCTCGCCCACTCACAGCCTGGGAGTTGTCTGTCATCAGTTCCTCGAAATACCCCATCACGCGAAGTCTGTCAGGATGCGAAAGCCCCGACTGAGCTTCAGGCCCTGACTTCCGTCGACATGAAACCAGCACAATAATGCATGAATGAGCAGTTCAACGCCAACAGAATGTGCAGAGAACAAGCCAACAGGCTATTCAATGCCGTATGACTGGATACAGCTTCGCCTAGATACATCCAGTAGATTGGAGATGCTGAGGAATCACATCTTCATTCCATCGGCGGGTTTTCCGGAGTCGTGCCTGACTCTCATCCATCGTTGCGCCGTCTCATCCCCACCAATGCTATTTTCAATCAGACCATAGAATGGCACGCCCATCTCCCCCCTTCGTATAACTGAACCCGGCATTGTCATGCTCGTTTGCTTTCCAATTGTCCGAAACAGTGTGTTTAGCGCATGCCTCGACAACATTGAAAACTCTGGATCGTGACGTAAATTATGCTCTAGCTTGACTCATTACCCGTATTTTGCTGTGGAATGGAACCCGCCGTGTTAGCGCGACGGCAATTTGGAGACGGACAATAAATAGCTCTTTGTGCTCCAAGCCCGTGGGGTCATCATCAGCGCCGCTGGTGATCTAGGTACTCCGGACGGACACCGAGGACACCAGGATATCTGAGCGAGCGTCGTCAGCCGATACGAGTTCAGCTACGCCTGGGATATACCCTACGCACTAAGGCTGTTCGGTTGGTGTTGAGTTGCTACTTTTAGTGCATCGCAAAGGAGCAGGAAATAGGGGTCTAGGCGTCCAGCGCGTAATGTCATGGTAATGGCTGCTACTTGTTTTCAAGTCTATGCCGCCGATAGTACCGTGACCCTGTTTTTCTAACTTTGTGGTTGAGCTCCTTAAACCATTGACGGATCACAGAGCAATCCTTGTCGAACAACCAGGTTCCGTGACACTCCTCACTTCTCCAGCACCCGACTCTCGCGTCTTCTCGATGACATCCAAGTCAGAAAGTATAGACCTCAATGAGCGTGCCTGAGTCGCGCGACGGACCTACACAGCCTATTGTTAAAGCATCAGGAAACGCAGGCAAGGGTCACTGCAGGCGATACAGAAGCAAGGTGGACATGACGGCCTAAATACTAAAATACTATCCAATATTAAGAACAGGAAGTTGCAAATAAACTAGTGTTGATGTCAAATCAAACTCGACACAATGTACCGGTAAGAGAAATTGCGTGGGTGGTGTTTACTTTGGCAGACAAGCTTCGTGGCTTGATGCGTCGAGCCAGTAGTCGACGGCACCAGCCGTGGCAACCACGAGGCAAGAGATAGAGTTATACGTTAGTGTCTAGTTCATAATTCTGAGGCCTACACACGGCCAGTTCTTATTTGTCTCTGTTCACATGTAGAATACCCGCTCGAAGGAAGCCATATAGGGAATTGAACAGGACCATGTTAGAGAATTTCATACGTCTTCTTTTTATCTCAAGATGCTTATATCTACCCTTAATTTAATTCGCTTCATCCAAACACAGTGACGCCGTTAATATACAGTGGACAAACCAATACATTGCATCAAACGCATCCCCATCAGGGCTCATAAGGGCCATACTTCCATCGCTTGCTGTTTTCATTAACAAACCACCGCGCAACAAACGCCCCCTCCTCGACCCACCGCGCCGGATCCTCTCCGTATACCTCCTCAATCTTTTCTTGATACTTGCTGAACTCAAAAGCCACCACGGGGTCCTTGTTGGGCTGTGCCGTGTCCTCGAAACGCCACTCCTGGTTGTCCACGATGGGCACCACCATGCGCCACGTCTTGTACCGCGCGTCGCGTACACCCAGCATGGCGCGTCCGGGGTTGATATTGGTGAATTGCCAGTTGGCCACCTCATGATCGGCCCCAGGCACCGAGGATGCCTTGCGTACGGGACGGAGGAGGGACTGTCCCTCATAGTTGTGCAGGAGGTCCTTTGCGGCGTTGGCAGCAGACCCGGACAGGGAGCCCGTCTCGATGAGGAGGTCTAGGATTGTCGGCAGGATCTGCTGCGTCGAGACGGCGTCGTTGATGGTGATTGGTGGCAGCTTCGGGTGGGAAAAGACGAGCGGTACGTGGTTGTTGGCGATATTCGGGTTGTAGTATGAGGCCAGAACGTCGTTCTCGGGAAGCGACAGGCCGTGGTCTCCCACGAAGATGATGAGCGTCTCATCGGCTACGCCTAGATCATCTATGGTATCTAAAATCTTGCCGAGCCAGCGGTCATCGTAACCAATCGCGTTGATGTAGTTGGATAAATCGTCCAGGCCCTTGGCCAGTGGCACGTTGGTCTCGTTGTCGGGCATTTTGTAGGGGTGGTGGCTCGTACTCGTGACATGCGTGATGAAGACGCGACCGTCGTCCTTCTTGGCCTTGGAGAACTCGTCGCGGATGTAATCTTCGAGGGGCGTCTCTTCAAATCCAAAGTAGTTGATGTCCGGCAGGTCAATCTTGCCGAACTTGGCCGTATCCTTTCTCAGGTATTCCTTGTCGATGAGGCCAGCGGTGGAGAAGCCAATCTTTTCCATCAGGGCACCAAAGTGATCGTACGTGAGGGTCACCGTCTGCATGAAAGTCGAGGCCCACTTGTATCCACCAAAGCGGTGCTCGCCCTCATCCTGGTGCTGGAGCGTGTTCAAGGCCCCCAGGATGTGCGGGATGCAGGGCTGGTAGAAGTGGTGCAGGTACTCGACGTTGAAGTCAGCAACCATGGGCATGGAGCCGCACAGGGTCCCCACGAGGCTCTTCAGGGTAAACGTCGAGGCAGTGTACGCGTCAGTGAAGCTCATGCCACCTCGCCTCTTTTGCTCCTCCGGGGTGGAGCGGTTAAAGTGGTCGTCGTAATCGCCCGTCAAGAACTTGGCGACGGGCGTCAACGTCTGGAGGCGCTCCAACGCATCCTTGGGCAGCTTCTTGTCGTCCCACGACTCTCTCAGTCGCTTCACGGTTATCTCGTTCCCCTTGATGGGGAAGACATCTTTCATGGTGCTTTCAAGCACTATGGTCATGACATGGCGGATGGGTACGTCGCGGAGATTGCCCAGCTCTGGGAGAAAGCGGTTCGTCCAAGTTGGAGATCTTCAGGGGGTCTTCCGATGCGTTGTAGTGGGCCTCGTTCTTGTACCAGTCCTGGAACCCGTCTATCGGGTCCTTGGGCAGCCAGGAGAGGGGCGCCGGTTGGACCAGGGCGGTGCGGGTGTCCCAGTCACGGTTGATGCCAGACTTGTAGTGCGGATGAACGCTCTCCAGGTTCGGGGCCGAGTTCTTGAAGTCGATGAAGGGAAGAAGGGCGGGGGTCCACGACATGAAGGTCAATGAACGGTCGGCTGGTCGCAAAATGGAAACAACAATCTGGGCGAGCAGGGCTACGACCACGGCAGTGTACAGCAGGAGGCGAGACCAAGTAAACCTGACGAGTTTCTTCTCCTGCGCCTCCTCGATCTTGCTGGCGGTTTCCTCGTCATCCTGAGGGACCCGCGAATACCTGTCGTTGGGTGACTGGAATCGCACCCCGCAGACTCGACCGCGTGTCGCATATGCCACGGGCCAGGTAACAACATCGGTCAATAAACCCGCTGCCGCGAACAAGACGTCCTGCAGAACCCACGAGAGCACGCCGAGGACGCCCACAACGACGATGGTGGTTGACGAGGCCGGACAGGAGCAGAGCACGGCCCGCAGCATCGCCAGCGACGCCAATATTTCGCCAGTGGATCTCAGAGCCGCTGACGACGAAGAAGCAAATGTTGATGATGTCGAGAGAGATGATGAAGCCAACAAACACGTTGGCGAGGGAGGTTGCCGCCAGTCGTACAAACTTTGGGCCGCGAGGCGGGAAATACTTTGCGTCGAGCAGAAGGCGCGTCACCATAAGCAGGAGGGTATCCTGGGCAAAGAACGAGTACCCCCATTTCGCGAGATCGCGCGTCGTCAGGGCGCTGATGTGGGGCGTAGATATGGACAAGCTTGGCGGTAAGGATCGCCAGCGCAGCCAAGGCGAAGACGAAGCGGCGGTTGACGAATCCCGAGCCGGTAACCAGGACGAAGCGTTTCAAGCCCAGCAACTTCAAGACGATGAGCTGGACGACGGCATTGGCGCGGGCGGCCATGCTGGGCAGCGAGGACAAAACAATAGACGAGTAGGAAAAGAGTGAATGAATGACGGGCTAAACGCGTGAGCAAAGGGAAAAAACTTTTAAGAGTTATTCACATTTCATTGCGAGGTGAGTGGAACGAACCACAACCAGGAGCAGTAGGGGTGGTAGGGGTAATAGTACTACTAGTAGCAGGAGTGACAGCAGCGGGACGAGGGCGTCGTAGGTGTAAGTACTCCTTGTGGCCTGTCAACCAGGTGGCGGCAGCAAACAGGCAGGTACGACCGCACGAGGGGCCCTACGGAGACGAAAAATTGAGAAAGGGGGCGTTTTAGTCATTGCCAGGCGAATCAACAAGGAAAGAGCGCACGAGACCAGCGAATCAAGTCGGCGAATCACGCAACCAGGGTGGCCAGGTGTAGATCAAAGTCGCTTTTCATGGGAGGATTACGAGGAGACGTCAGAGAGCCTCGACTGCGGCGGATATTACGGCAGGGTACTTGCGTTAGTGTTGCAAAGTATCTCGTATAAAGTCCCAACGCGGAAAATTGGTCGCGTGAACGAACTAAGGCCAGCCAGGGCAGAGCTAGTCTCAGGAGACGATCCAGTCTGCCATCCAGATTCCATGGACAATGCCAGTGCCTCCCGCGAGGACTCTGGCAGCGGTTCACCGATTCACCGCGGATGGCGATGGGCAGCAGCGCCTCTGCGAAGCTGGTACCTGGTGCTCAAGCCCCAGAAAAGTTTGACAAACATCAGCAACAAATGTGTCATGCCGGCTGCAGAGGCTACTGCTGACTAGCAGGCTGAGGCGTCAAGCCATAAAGCTTAGAGCTGATGCTAGGCCGACCTCGTCTGCCTAGCTGAACTGGGTAATTCTCAGCACGACTCTGAGACTGAGCCGCAGTGCTTCCCTGCTCCCTGCTCCTTGCTCAATGCCCAGTGCTCGCTCGCCCTTCATCAATCTTGCCCGATCTTTGGTGCCAAGAGCGCAGTGCATCGCAGCGCGTCTGCTCAGACCAGGCGACACTTCTTTTGATAATCGTGCCAGACTTGACATGCTGCCCCCGCCATGAACATACAAGAGAGACGCATCCCTCCGGCCGCGAGAGAGCCGCCGTCTCTGTTTTGTTGCCCCCGTTTGAAATTGCTTATCCGCCCGTCCAAGGCCCTGCGTGCAAAGGCGCTGCGAGCTCGCTTGAATGCCACGCCAAGTACCCCCCCCATTTCCCACATACGTGTGCAATTACGCAGCACCGCGGAGATGCCCCCATGCCCGTCTATTGCAAGTCGGTGCCTCTGCAGCGCTCCCATTGCTTTTCTATTCATGGCTGCCCCTCGGCGAATCAGCCCTGGGGGAGAGGTCTCACGGTGTGACCGCGACGGCCAGGACATGACGTGGTGGAGGGCACTTACTCACGGCTCGGTTTACACTCCCGTTTGGACATAGTGAAGGAATTCTCACGCGGGTCGGTTAAGTCCCGTTATGGACCCGGCTGTAGATCCGGAATCGAGGTCCACAGAGGGCGCCTGGAAGCTGTAATAATAGCAGGTAGCATCCCCCAAGCCCTGCCCCCATTGTAGTTAGCCTAGGACACGGGGGGCCGCACAATGGGCCAGCAAGAGGCCAGCAAGAGGCCAGGCAAGACACACAGGGCCTAGAAGCTTGTTCGCACTGCGATGCTCCTGCCCGCTGCACTACGTAAATCTTTGGGTATTCAGGGGGGGATTATGTGGCGCTGGTGGCTTGTTTCGCCTCCAACCAATGTTCGGGAGGCCAAAAGCCCGTCATCCCGTCAACCCATCCACCAGCCAGTCAACCGGCCACTTAACCAGCCAGTGCCAGCTGGCGACTTATTCGTCCAGGTCATCGTCGCTAATTTCCACGCTCCAGCACACTAGACGGCGAAGGCTTTGGCTTGCATGGTGCCCGAGACCCGACCCCGAGCGTGCCCAAGGGATGGAGGGGAAAGCCGAGCAAATCCAAGTTGGTTCAGGCCGCCCCTTCACGTTGTGCATGGTATTATGGCGTGTATAGCGTGTATGGCGTGGCCATGCGCCCGCGTTCTCTCTCGCCCCGAACGCGAGCATCTTCACTCCCTGGCGAGACCGCCTTTTTCTATGAATGCGGCTGGGAAGCAGCTGGAAAGCAGATGATGAATGGCTCGAGACACTGCAAGTGCAGGCATGCATGAGTTGACCGACTATCCCGAAATACCTCCCATGCAGCGCTACGATGGTTCGGGGCAAAGGCAAGCATATTAAAATACTGTAGGGGTCTGGGAGGGGGGCACCGTGGCCCATGTTGGACGACGGGTCGCTGCTGCATCATTGTTCATGCCCCTCAAACTCGTAGGGCGGAACGCATTTGGTTGTTTTGGCGCGCTCGGGGAGGATGGGCCTATGGGGCAAACTGAAAATACGCACAGCCAGGCTTGCAGCAGGCTTGGAAACCTTGTGCGGTGGGCTACGAGGACCGTCGATCCAAGCCAGGGAGGTAGGGCCAGGCATCCTTCGACTCTTCCGGGCTTCGAAGAACATTCCGGAGAACATGCAGCTGCGGTAGGGCACGTCCTCTTGGATGGCTACAGCGTCCGCAACTTGAAACTGGAAAGCAGGGGGGGCTCGCGAGCCCAGACCAAGCACATCTTACTAGGCACTTCACGCCAGGAGCAAAAATCTACGACAAGGCAATCAATCGGCAAACAGACATACGCAGCTGCGAGTAGATGACAGGTGCCCAGCCCCCAGAGCTGCGGTCTGCCTTGTTAGATCGACAACCCAAATGGCTGGGTTCGCCAAGAATTGTGTCAACGGTCCCGTCTTACGTCCATCCTGGCTCGGTGTGGGACAGAAAACACGGGACACCCAAGTGATGGCGCGGCGTCACTAGCATGGACCGTACGGCGATGTGTTTCTGTGTCTCGTGTTCCTCTTCCTCTTGGGCTTGCCTGGGTCAAGGGAGGGAGTTTATACGCGCTACGCCTCTCTCAACCGTCTCTCAACTGTCTCTCAGTGCAGAGGGGCGGAGTCAGAGTCGGAGTCCGGCTTGTCACGGATTGGCATGCCTGGGAGCGTGAAAGCCACCTTCCAGCGTCAGTCCAGTCTACTTCCATCAGCCATTTACATAGCTTAACTATAATACATACTCGGTAAACAAGTGTAGAATGATGAGGATACCTACGGAGCACTCCGTAGAGACTAGGCTACTGAATGGTGTGGTTGTGACAGGACTTTGATTTACGTATGCGAGCCGTTGCAGGACACTAAAAGGTCGCATTAAATTCCAGCAGTCCATTGCTTTCCCACATTGCGGAGTGGAGATTTCAGGAGTAAATTATCTGTCCGGCTGCCCGTGAATATCCCCACTAGGGAGCATGAATGGGCGCGTCAGCCCTCCGCTTTTAATCCCCCCTCGATCCGCATCTGTATTCGACACGAAGACGCGCTGTATCAGATATTGAGCTGCCAGGGGGGACGAGATCTAGGCCCGCTAGGACCAGAGGCAAGAGGCAGGAGGTACGCGGCCTCGGTCTGAGGGCTGACGGGAAGCTGCCTGTCCGCGTCATGGCGGTGGGGATGGCTGTCTTCGAGGTAGCATGATGACTCCATACAAACAAGGTTATTCGGTACGTTATATTGCTTAGTACCTCGTATATTGCATTGGGCATGTGCCGTCTTGGCATCTGAACTTTCCCTAGGGAAAAATGCGGAGGACATACCGATGAACTCAAGGCTTGGGGACTTCCACCAAAGAGGATTCATGTCTCGGATTAAGTGTATCAAGGTGCCAATTCATGTCTGACTGTAGTGGGGGGTGGGGAAGCTGATGGCAGGCTGACCATTGTGAAAAGCAAATCAATTCCATCCGTCTGTTTTGAGACCACAAGGCCATGTCTGTTTCTATTAGGCCTCGCCCTCTTCCCCAGCGGAATCCATCAAATGGACGACTGGAACGCCAAGCCCCTTGAGCGTCCAAAGCGAACCGTTACAAACTCTTTGGAAATTACGAGTTGAGGAGGCACACTTTGCAAGGGATCAAAATGGAGGGGGAAACACGGCACATGGAACTACACCACGTCAGCGTAAGCTAACTTGGATGCCCTCGGTATTTTTCACCCCTGGATTCGTGCATTTTTCTGGGCGGCCAGCCTTCAGGCTGTTGCCTACGTCTGGACTGGCTTGGTGTGCAGTAGCATCTAGGACTACCGGTTCGTCCTGAGCCACGACGCCCGTGATGACGAAGCGGGCTTTCGACGCCAGTTTGCGATGGGTGTGACATGGGAGATGTTACGTTTATTCTGTTCCCTTGGGCCCCAAAGGCGTCAGACAGGTACTGGTCTAGTCTTTCTGATGTCCTTTCAAGTACTCGATGTTCTTTTTTTGGGTGATTGAAGTCAAGTTGGGCATCAAGTAATCTTGTCATTGCTGTTTTAGGAACGTAGAGTTGCCTGTCATCTGAAGAGTGCATTCAGAATTTTTATCACAATACACCCCAATGTCTCTGGGGCATCAGGAGACCGTGGCAGGGGTGAAGCTTTTAGAGTTGGGGGCAAGCCTCTCAAGGTGAGATATGACGGCCGCAGTGGGCCTAGGAGAAACTGTATCAACGAGAACATGAGATGAATACGTCGACTTGGGCGAGGGTGATGTCACTGAGCCTGCGATCCGTCCGACTTCCATGCCGTCTTACGCAGGGGAGCTGCGGATTCTTCTTGTGGTTTCGATCCTCGACAGCCCGCACTGTTGAAAGTCTGAAGGCGTGGTAAGTGTCGCAGGCTCTTCACCAGCACTTGGTCAATAAAGGCGGGAATTGCGGATTCTTCTTATAATTTTTAGTTCTCGGCAGCCCGTACTGTTGCAAGTCTGAAGGCGTGATAAGTGTCGCCGGATTTCACCAGCACTTGGTCAACAAAGGCGGGTTCTGAGGATTATTCTTGTGATTTCGATCCTCGGCAGCCCGTACTGTTGCAAGTCTGAAGGCGTGATAAGTGTCGCCGGATTTCACCAGCACTTGGTCAACAAAGGCGGGTTCTGAGGATTATTCTTGTGATTTCGATCCTCGGCAGCCCAGCACTGTTGAAAAGTCTGTGAAGGCGTGATAAGTGTCGCGGCTCTCCACCAGCACTTGAACTGCAAACATTATTGGTGTTTTTTCTTTCTTTTCTTGTCGTTTTTGGGATTATAAAACACCCGATGCATGACCTTCATGACCACTCGCAGGGGAGGTGGAGATGTGCTTCGTAGCAACATGCTCTCATGTTCAATATCTTGACCGACGAACAGAATGGCGACTACCCTGTCCCCTTGTTCAAGTGCAGGCAATCGTCTTCAGAACATTCTTCTGCGGTGATCATGACCTGTCAGCTGCTCGCAACCGTCCAATACTAGCGAAGGAGAACCCATCCATGCTGGTATATGGTCCATTTCTTCTATTCGCTTTCTGGTGCACCCACTTCAAAACCTGCCTCAGCAAATACTTCCAGATAGCGAATAGAAGAAATGGATCATGTAACAGTGTGCAGGGCACAGAAAGACTTGGCAAGCAAGCACTGAACTGAGCAACCGACATATGCAGACAAGGTTCAAACTCGATTTCATCTAGAAAGCAAGACTCCGTTGGGAAAGCGGCGCAAACGGCAATTCCATGCCAACAGCCTTGGAGCGACCAAACTGATCAGTGATACATTGTCTCCCATGCGCAATTCATCCCGCAGAATCTTGTAAATACCTCCACGACAGCTGTTTGAGGGATGTTACACTGCGAATTGCACCCATGTTCCGCGACCAGCTCGAACAAGTCCAACGCAGCACGCATGATGCGTGACGAACAAGGCATCATGAATCATAGGGCACGGAGCGCCCTCCATCAAATGTGTTCAACACACACGTACTTATATACTAACACGTCTGCTTAGCCTTGGTTATCCTTGGAGATCAAGCCTGTTACACTCTCACTTGACGTACCTAACCGTGCCAACGTAGAAGGGTGCATGGCATTGACTGCTCCGTTCGAGTCCAGGCTCGAGATCCAACACCAGCGCCTTCGCGCTTCAACTCAGCAGGAATATATGACATGTCTCGTGCGGCACTCCAGGTCCTCGCTCATGGGATTCGGTCTTTCCAACCCAGTTATACGTGCTCCGGGTGCAGATGCCCTGTCCAGTCCCGACGCGACTTTGCCACTTTTCATCATGAACTATGCCTGAGATGGGCGCCACGATTCGCATTTATGTCGCAATGGTCATTGAAACGACATTGAAACGATATTAAAATAACATCAAAATGGCATTGAACTGGCCTTTCATCGGAGTGGCGATGAGACGTTTGCGAGTCGACTTGCTCTGCCTACCCTACAGCCAAAGTCATACATGCCACGGTTGATATTCCTATTAGCGTGGTTGGGGCTTAGAGTTGGTAATGCTCTGGCTAGACTTTTCTTCACAATTTGCTGATTGAGGTGCAAAAGAAGAAGCCCGTAGATGGAATCACTCTGTGGTTGTGTACACGCAGTTGTCAATCGCGTTGGTTTCCCCAAGACGTGCAGCTTTAATCGGATGAATTCATCATCTCCTCACCCCAATCTCATCGACACCGCTCCAGCGACCGCCAACATGACAGACATGCGCACCCCGTCACCCGATGCGCGTTATTTTCAGGCTCTATTCGAGATGGCCAACCGCATATTAACTGCCGCCCATCCACGGCTCACTGACATCATGTCGTATTTAGCCCTCACCAACACGGCACATCCCGGCAGCCACCGCAGGATGAATTGGGCAAGTAGGCTACAGCGGGCTACAGGGGGAACAGGTACCCCGCACCGGCCAGACCAGCCCACGGCAGCCCGGGAAGCCACTGACTCTCCCCACTGGCCGGGCCGTCACAGCTGCTTCATTGCCTAACGCAGCGCTGGCACTCGGCAATCGCAGGCACTAGCATCGATCAGAGCGCCTGTGCCGCTCCGGTGAAGCGACGGCTCGATTGTTGCCTGAAGAAGCGAAGCCATTCGCGATTCCACAGCTCGACCTGCACAGGTGTGTCGCCCGTCAAAAAGCTGCATGGCCCATGCTCATCGGCCTCCCCCATCAACCGCACACCTGACCATTATAACCGTCGGCTACATCGGGTCATGTTACATTGCGTCCATGACTGACCTGCATATCCAGTCGCCAACCAACCACTGAGAGCGGCCCCCGGCCCACCGACCGGCGGCATCTGCGGGGCGAATCGGTGCGGGGGACGCTGAATTACAGGGGCATCTCCCCTCTGTAGGAGCTTGTTTACTTGATCGACATCGCGACTCCAACATGGGATGCAGCGCCTTGATTTACGCGGCAATCAGACACCAAGCAGCGTGCAGCGCTCGTTGAAGACGGATCCGTTGGCCTCGCCTGGTTGGCTGCTTCCCCTTTGAATTTAGCCTAATGGCAGCACCGGGCTCGATAGTGGTAGCACCACTCTTCGTCGTGCAACATCGTCATGTTCTGGGTAGCATTATGGGTCAGGCGGAGCGGGGAGATGCACTAGATGGCCATCCGGTCATGTAGCAGTCGTGGAAAAGCGAAGCAGGGCAGTTGACGGCGATGCGTATAAGAGGTCGAATGCCGCCGCCTTTGCGCTGCTTGTCTGCGCAATTTTCTGCGTATCCCCCTGCGCTCCGTGGGCCTCCAGCGACACTCTGTCGAGCGATATCACGATGCAGCTTCAACGTCTTGTGGCCCTGGCGCCGCTGTGGCACGCGCTTGGTTATGCGGCGACGGACGGCAACTTTGATGTCTTGGACTTGATTGACCCCCTCATTGGCACTGGTCCCGGAGGTGATTCCCCAAAGATGACATGCCGTTGGATGGGACTCTCCGCGCTGACCTGGTTCTAGGGCATGTCTTCCCCGGCGCCAGCTTGCCGTACTCCATGGCAAAGGCCGTTGCCGACGTCAACAAGGAGATCCAGGGAGGATTTGCTACCAACGATGGAGAGAGTCAGTAACATTGCTCCGTGGGAATGGGAATGGGGAAGCTCGAGTCGAATCTGACACAGACTGCCAGTCACCGGATTCTCGCACATGCACGACAGTGGCACGGGCGGTGTAAGTCGTTGATTATTGACCCAGAGCTCGCCCATCAGACTGCGACTGACGGCTTCAAGGGCGCCTCTCTCGGCAACTTTCCACTCTTTGTCCAGACCGGGTGCCCCGATGACGAGCTGAACCGCTGCCTCTGGACCAAGAGAGACCGGGCCACCCAGAGGGTCAATGGCACCGTCGACGCGCGACCCGGATACTTTGCCGTGTCGCTCAACACGTCGATCCGCGCCGAGATGACCGTGACGAACCACACTGCCTTGTACCGCTTCAACTTTCTCTCCCAGGCCGGCGCGGCAGACGCCAAGGACGCCAAGAGAGCGCCGGCCCTGCCCTACAGCCCCGTCATCCTTGCTGACCTGACGGACCTTTCCGAGTCTAGGAGTAAGGGAAACATCTCGGTGGACCCCCGGACGGGACGCATGACCGGCAGCGGCACGTTTCGCCCGTCATTCGGCATTGGCAACTACGAGCTGCATTTCTGCGCCGACTTCCAAGGCGCGGATATACGAGACACGGGCGTATTCCAGAACAACCGCGCCGGGACGAGCCCCAAGTCCCTCAAGGC
The DNA here is from genome assembly GCA_009828645.1 of Calcarisporium arbuscula. Classification (NCBI taxonomy): domain Eukaryota; kingdom Fungi; phylum Ascomycota; class Sordariomycetes; order Hypocreales; family Calcarisporiaceae; genus Calcarisporium; species Calcarisporium arbuscula. The sequence goes on along the minus strand of WBSA01000021.1, from coordinate 318,769 downwards.
GTACGACGACGGGCAGAGCCCAATCCTGCCCGTCGGCGTATGGGCTCGGTTCAAGGCGCCCAAGTCGAACCAGTTGCTGGCTCGCGTTGGCGTCTCGTTCATCAGCACCGGCCAGGCATGCAGAAATGCCGAGAAGGAGATCCCCAAGTACGACTTTGACGGGGTGAAGAAGGCCGCCGAAAATGCCTGGCGCGACAAGTTGAGCTCCATCTCGGTCGCTGCCACGGGCGTCGACAAGTCTCTCCAGAGGACCTTTTGGAGTGGCATCTATCGGACGCTTCTGTCCCCCCAGGACTACACAGGTATTTCCCCATGCCGCGTCTCGCATTGAGAAGCACAGCCCCGTCTAAATGTTCACCAGGGGAAAACCCGCTGTGGAAGAGCTCTGAGCCGTACTTCGACTCATTCTACTGCATATGGGACAGCTTCCGAAGCACGCACCCCCTGTTGACCCTCGCCGACCCCCACGCGCAGGCATCCATGATGCGGAGCTTGATCGACGTCTACCGCCACGAGGGCAAGCTCCCCGACTGCCGCATGTCTCTCTGCAAGGGTTACACCCAGGGAGGCAGCAATGCCGACAACCTTCTCGCCGACTCGTATCTGAAGGGGCTGAAGGACGGGATAGATTGGGAGACGGGCTACGAGGCCGTGGTGTCGGACGCTGAAGGTAAGCGAAGCAATATCTCACCGGGAAGCGACCGCGGTTGGGCGTGGTGAAGACGACGACGAGTTACTGACGCACTCCTAGATGAACCCGAGATATGGACCGTCGGTGGCCGCGGAGGGCTGGCGAGCTGGAAGAAGCTGGGCTACATCCCGACGGATGACTTCGACCCCAACGGATACGGCCTGTTCACGCGGTCCATCTCGCGGACCGTCGAGTACTCCTACAACGACTTCTGCATCGCCGAGATGGCGCGCGACATGGGCAAGACGGGCGACGCCGAGAAGTACCTGAAGCGCTCCAACAACTGGGTCAACATGTTCGACGCCGACTCCAAGTCGCTGCTGAACCTGACGGGCAGCCACGACGTGGCCGCGCTCGTCGACAGCGGATTCAGTGGCTTCCTGCAGCCGCGCTATCTCAACGGCACGTTTGGATTCCAGGACCCGGCCCTGTGTACGGGCCTGTACAACTTCACCTCGTGCTACCTCAACCCTGGCGGGCACGAGACGTACGAGGCGGGCTCGTGGCTGTACACCTTTTACATCCCCCACGACCAGGCCACCCTCATCCCCAAGCTGGGCGGCACGGAGGAGTACCTGCGCAGGCTGGACTACATCCACGACACGCCGGGCCTGTTGGACATTGGCGACGAGCAAGCCTACCTGCTCCTCTTCATCGCGCACTACGCCGGGCGTCCCGGGAAGTCGTCCACGTATGCCCACAAGTACATCCCCAGCCGGTTCAACGACACCATCGGCGGCATCCCCGGAAACGACGACTCCGGCGCCATGGGCAGCTTCGAGGCGCTGACCATGATGGGCATCTTCCCGATGAGCGGCCAGGACGTCTACCTCATCACGCCGCCGTTCTTCCCGGAGGTGAGCATCAAGAACCGCTCGACCGGCAAGACGGCCACCATCCGCAACGTCGGCTTCGACGCGGGATACAAGAACATTTTCATCCAGAGCGCCAAGCTGAATGGGAAGCCGTACCAGAAGAGCTGGGTCACGCACGACTTCTTCCGCGACGGGGGGGTTCTGGAGCTGACGCTGGGCCCCAAGGAGAACAGTGGGTGGGGGTCTCGCAAGGAGGACTTGCCGCCGAGTGCGTCTACGGATTTCTGGAAGAAGAAGTAGTGTGGCTTCGGGAAGAGGTGGGCGTAATGGGTGTGGAGAGTTTTCGTTATGCGGTCTATATAGTTTTGAAGTAATACGCCGCGGGAGACAAGTTTATCAATACTTGCTCTGCTATACAGACCAGCCTCAAGTATCCACGCGATGTTGCGCACTACTGGGAGTGAATGTATCATGTCATGAAGGCTTTCCACATGGGCTAATGACCAGGCAATGTAAACAAATACTACAGACGAGCAGAGCTCTCTGGTGGTCTAATAACAATGGGCCAGCCTGTTTGACCCGGGGATAATGGCCATGATGGACCTGATGCCAAGGATGTATTGTGTATACTCGCCTTTGTCAATCAAACCTGGGAACCCGAATACTTGCTGTAGACACCAAGCTGCGCCGCTGACCTAGTCTCGCCTAGTATACTCTGGCTCGAGTCTGGATCTGACTCGCGTCAACTGAACGTTGATCAGGCAAGCAGGGAGGCTTGGGGCGCCTGGATGCAATTACTGCAGCTGTGGCAATACTGGTGACGTAGCTCACATGCGGAGGATGGGCGATCTGAGTCGGATGAGGATGTGGCGCCAAGCCGAGCAGGGTCTGGAGTTGACACATTGGGGCAAGAGAAGTCGCACGTCTAGTTGGGGATGCTTAGCATGTTGATGGAGTAACTCTTTAAATAATTGATAACACTGCGCTAATAGTGAGGAGCTGGAGGTCTACAGTTAGCAAGATACACTTACGTTGAGAGGTTTGCTACGCAAGATCGTCTCTGCAACCAACGGTTGGTTCGTTCCCTCCAGAGAAGCGGCCATCAAGATTAATGCTTGCAATAACCATCTCCTGATGAGGACACAGTTGCTATTTAACACAAGTTCCAAACAAGTTGTAGTGTCCAGCTTGAAGTGCTTCTGCGTTACTCAACTGTGGCAGCCTCTCAAGTCTCGCCAAGAGGGATCTTGACATTGACAAAGCATTGCGCTTCCGGCTAGAATCAATCCGTCTTATTGAACTACCCTGCTCAACCTACGGACCTATTGACTGCTGAGCTTTTATTCTATTTCTCTCAACACCAGCCGTCCCATGGCATCTACGCCCCGTGGGCCGCGGACTTTGCATCTGTACTACCGCAATGGCCACAAGCGAGTAGAGGTCACTGACTCCGATGAAGCAACGGTGCTCTACGTCTGTCGCCGTGAAAAGTCCAAGCCGCACTTGACCATCGCGCGAGCTCCGACAGACAAGGAGCCGGGAACCACGGTCGGCCAGGCCTCCTTCCACCGCGTCAGCTCGGACATTGATGTCCACATGCCTCTCACGCCAATCTCCATGAAGAAGGCGGGATGGCCGTCAAGCACCTACAGGGTCACTGGCAGAAACATCAAGTGGGCGTGGGAGAGCGATGGCATAATGACGAGCAGCCTGAGACTGGTCGACGGGGCGAAAAAGGTGCTGGCTAGGTTCGACAACGCCACGTGGTCGCGGACGAAACAAGGCACCATTACAGTGACGAACTGGATGCTTCCGACGAGCGAGCTTGATGTCATCATAGTCACTGGTTTGGCAAGGCTTGAGGAGGATCGACGTAACCGTAGGTCTGAACTCGCTGGAGGCGGGCAGTCTGAAGGCGGAATATAATACCGAGGGCCATGCACTTGGAGGATAGCACTTGGAGGATAGCACTTGGAGGATAGCACCTGGGAGGAGTAGCGCGATATTTTTCATTTGCCACTTATTCCGAGTGCATACTAGCGAATAATGATCTTCAAAATCGTCGACCATATGCCTGCTGATGTGCATGTGTTGTGTTGTAAACTGACCGTTCTGAGGCAGCGACATGATCAAAAACCAGTTGCATTCTAGTGAGAAAATGCTTCGTCACTCAACAACTAGTTATTGTGAATAGAATTTTTCAACAAGAAAAATGCATCTTGCATCATATTGAAAACCGAGAAATCGGCTACAATTAGTGAACACCGCTGTTGAGAAGTACATTTCTTGCCATGATATTGGTGAGTTCTACGGCAGGACAAGCTTGTTTCGGCTTCGTGATATAGCAACGAAGTATCACACATCAAATGTTATGTTCTTCGTCCGAACCCATTCCTCAATCTCTCCATTGAATCTTCCAAAACCACTGGCTTTGGCACCCCCGTGAGGCAGTGCAGCCTCGTCCTGGACAGTCATGCGGTTGATGTGCACCGCCCCCGTCTCAATCCTCCTAGCAAGTTGTAGTGCCCGCCTCAGGTCCCTCGAGAATATCGCCGAGCTCAGTCCGTACTCTGTATCATTGGCGATGCGCAGCGCTTCCTCCTCGTCTTTGTACGAAATGAGCGACACTGTTGGGCCGAACGACTCTTGCCGGTAGACGGCCATATCGGGAGTGACGTTGCTGATGATGATGGGGCGGAGGCGCGTGTTTGTAGTCTCCGTCGCGTTGATATCCCCGTAGATGACCTTCGCGCCCTTGGATATTGCGTCTGTCATGAGCGACTTGTTCTTGGACACGGCGCCCTCCTGGATGAGCACGGGCGCGTCGTTCTGTGGTGAAAATATCTTTTCCAACCACTCGCCCAGCTTCTTTGCAAACTCTTCCTGTATGCTCTCGTGTACGACTATCCGCTCTGTGCACATGCAGATCTGGCCCGAGTACAAGAATGAGCCCAAGACGCAGTGTTGCGCCGCGACATCCAAGTCTGCGTCCGGACAGACAATGGCGGGTGCCTTGCCGCCGAGTTCAAGGAGGACCGGCTTGAGATTCTCGCCAGCCATCTTGGCGACTATGCGGCCTACGCTTGTGCTGCCGGTAAAGTTGATCTTCTTGACGGCGGGATGCTCGATGATGGTCCTCGTCACGGCTGGTGCGTTGGCGGGCGTGCAGGATATGAAGTTGAGGACGCCATCAGGGAGGCCGGCCTCGTACAAGACGGAGCAAATTGCCCACAAGCAGCGAGGGCCCAGCTCAGACCCTTTAAACACCACCGTGTTGCCCGCCGCGATGGGCCAAGCCACTGCACGGAAGCCCAGTGCATACGGCGCGTTCCTGGGACGTGTCAACAAGGAACGTTGGGCGTCTCGAGGGCTTGAGAGCTTACCACGGAGCCATCGCGAAGACAACACCAAACGGCTCCTTGACGATGAGTCCACCAACCGCCGGGTCGGATAGCGATGGGATCCTCCCTTCGATTGTTGCGATCTTGCCGGCACACCCGAGGAGGCACTCCTTTGCGAGCATGATATTGAACGCAGCCCAGCCGTCGTCGCCGCCAGTCTCAGTCTTGATGTACTCTGCCAGCTCTCCTGTCCTCGAGTCGAGGACTGCCGCCGCCTTGAGGAAGACGTCGCGGCGCCGGCCCGGAGTTGTTTGGCTCCAGGCCGTAAATGCCGTTGCGCCGGCCTCGACGGCAGCAGCAGCCTCTTCCGCGGTGGCATTCGAGCATTTGTGCAAGACTTCGGTGGTGCTTGGGTTGTAGACGTCAAATGTGTCTTGTAAGTGGACGTCGCGACCATTGATGACCAGCGGAACATTGCCAGGAGCCATTTTGAATACAGAAGGAGCCAAACGTGGCGTGCTAGGCGGATCTGGAATTCAGATGGAGGTATTGCTCAGGACTGAAATGCGGTAGATGGAACAAAGTGTCAACGAATGTAAGGCTTTTAAGGTTGCTGTGGTGCTTCCATGCGTAGATGTGGTGGATGCGGAGATGATCCGCCCTCTCATGCAAACTATAGTCGGACTTTTATTCTCCACGTCTCGATTTCAGACACATTCCCGCCATCTTCCCTTGGCTTATTTACCCCGCATTGTCCTCCTCCTAGTTTGACGGCAATCTCACCACGTCGCTTGGCTTTTGACGGTCAGGAGCTCCTACGAATGGTCTTAAGCGGAGGTGTCCACTGGCGTCTGTGTGGACGGCAGTACCCCCTCGCATTACACACTACAAGCTTGATTGATTGGCTGTGGGGTCCTGGTAAATGGATGGGAGAAACGGTCGGATGAAAAACACGGCAGAGGGGTATGTGTGATCCAAGGGCAGGATACTGCGGTCGTCCTAGCTGTTGGAAGCGTTGTAGTGCAGAGCAGCATTGGAGTAAAGACAGTCCTCTACGGATTGTCTATATGGTTGATATGTAATTGCAGTTGTATGGTGCAACTCTAGCAATTTAAACCGCAACCTCTTGCCTTGAAGAACCACTTACCTGTATAACATTGTTGTGACATCCATTCGTTGTCCCATGCGCCTATACGAGGAAGACAGTAGGTAGAGGCTAGAGAGGTTGATAAACCTGTCTCACACCAAATCGCCTTTACAAACCCAGTGCCTACTACTCATGCGCTGCTGCCAAGACCAGTACGAGCGCGCGGTGTAGATGGACACCCGGTGCTCAGCAGGGTGGTTTTACTGGTCCATTACATGTTTCTGGGTAGTATCCGGCATCAGCTTGCCATGTCGTTTACTGCGTGAAAACGCTTGGTAATACGTTCTCGTGATTGCCGGCGTTAATGCCGACCTACTCCTCAATGACGGCCCTGCGGAAGTTGAGGCGGGGATAACGACGCTCTGCGGCAAACATAGTAAACAATAGAATGCGGGGGACATCATGCAGTGCCATCATTCTAGAATAACATGCTAGTCGCCGTGCAGTAGTACGTGTGACGCTGGCACATACATGGCGGTGGCAACGAGAACGGAGTATCGTTGGGAAGAGGACATGGCAAAGCTGGTGGTTCTGGATCTTGGGCGCCGCTGTCACGATGATGCCTTTGCCTAGCACGCTGGCGCAGTGCCTCCTTGATGGAGTCTCGATCTGAGAAGCGGATAATAGTTATATTATATCGACTTGACGTCTTGAGCGATCCGTCTAACCTGGAGCTGGGAACCGTAGTCCTCCAGAGGCTCATCACCCCGAACCGCATGATACCTTGGACCGGTAGGTGTATTAAACGCATTCGGGTCACATCCCCAACACCAGAAAGTTGTTTCCCACTCCACCCAGTCGCCGTAGACGATACCGTCGGGGACTTGCAGCCCGCCCATGACTCGCCCCAGGTTGTTGATGAGATCATGGACCTCGTTATCACCAAGCGGGTCATCACTGCGCATTATCATCCGCTCCGTCTCCGGCGGCGCCAGAAGCACCACGCCGAATGACCTGAATCGACCTTGGCAGTGGAACTTGGGCAGACAATTCCGCAGCCTCGGGGCAACAAGCCGGGTTTTCTGTGGCGGGATAACCTCCATAAGCGCCTTCTCGGCTGGTTCGATGAAAGTCCGGCGAATGCCTTGACGCTTATGTGTCCTGGGCGAGGCTCACGGAGCAGCGCAATGCCCTCTACCTTGATGTGCTCGGGGTCCACCGGCCGATCATTTGGATCTCCGTCGGGCTGGAACGCTGATGCAGCCGTGTGGCTGACCTTGGATACGGGCGAGGTATCCCAGGATGGCGGCCAAGAGAGCTCAAAGATGGTGCCGCCGAGGTTGAGCGAGAGGCTTTGCTCATTAGTAGCAGCGTCGAAGAAACGAGCCGTGTTTCCAGGGCCAAGGAGAACTGTGCAAGGGCAAAGGTCAGCTAGACAGTCACATGTGGTACACAATCGTCGCTTCTCACCGAGTATTCCATCTTCGGTTGCTTGGATGGCCTCGGTGGCCTGGTTGAATGAGATGATGAGGAAGTTGGCCGCGATGTACTGCGTGGGTGACTTATTCAGGGATCTGATCTTGGCAGGTAGCCGCGGGTTCCAGAGGTAGAGGCGCTCGCATAAATCATGTAGGTCGGGCAGAATCAGGAGCGAGTTGACGGCATTGTCTCGCTTGGACATCATGGCGACTTTGAACCACTCCACCCTGTCCGCTGGGACATGCAATGTGACCTGTCCGAACGACTCGCGCTGAATGACATTGAGACCTGTGACCTCGAGTCGGTTGAACGACCCGCTCGCGAGCAAGCTTGTCTTCATCAAGTTCAAGTTGACAGTCGAGTCCCGATCTCGATCGACAGAAGGGGCGAATGGGAACCACTCGTTCTCATGCCTACAGAGAACTCGAACCATGCCGTGCAGCTGTATCGCCGTCGCCTCGTTGTCGCTTAGTGGTAGGCAGTAAAAGTGTGGAACGGGGCTGTTCTCTATTTCGACGGATCCAAGGCCGTAAATGGGGCTATTGCGGAAGGCCAATACAACAGCTCTCCAGTCGGGTCGGCTGAAGACAGCCTCATCCAGCCTTAGAACCCTCCATCGTCGGAGTACAGGGTACTGTGCCTTTGCTTGCTGGTAAACACTGTCGCAGATGTCTAGGAAGTCTCTCGGGTACAACTCGGGAGCCTCGTTTGGCCGACACTTGACTGACATGACGAGCTCGCCTCCTGCGATTGCCTTGAGATTGGTTGTGATGTATGTCCAGAGATGGGGGACCTTCTCCGGGCTGCCAGGTGCGAAATCGGTTCCCGCCGCTCTATACAGGGGATGGTGGTGGATGGCAACCTGCACTCCATTACGGGGAGACGATGCTTGTTTTATACCATGGCTGAGTAGACGACCTGCCCGTGCCTTGTGTAGTAGGTTGGGCTGCGCTTCGCACTGCCAGTTGACGTGCTGGTTGGGCTGCTGCTTGCGGCACTGCTTGTGATATGGGCCTTGTTTCTCTTTGAGCTGCTGGTTGTGCCGCCGGTGGACCAACAGAGGCGATTGAAGCCGTTGGGGTTTTCGAGGGATCTTGCGACGAACTTGTTCCAGCCTTGCTTGTTGAAGGCGGCCTGTCCTTGCTTAGCCTGTTCTTGAGCCTCGAAATAGCATCCATATCTGCGAGTTCGATCTAGTGGGTGGGGGATTGATGTCTACAGTCCGTGTATGAAGTCGGAGAAAGATACACCTTGGGTAGTCTCGCCCGTTCCGAGTATTTAAGAGAATGAGTGGCATGATGGAGCAATGATGGAGTTGACCGTCTCAACTTACAAGGGGCACGCGTGCCAAGGAGCGATGGCTGCCTGTGCTGAAATAACCGAGTGGGAGGCGCATTAGATTAATATCTACCATTGGCGGGACTGCGATACACCATGCAAGCATGACTGACTCCAGCCTCGCCAGCCCACACACACTTACACACCCTGGGCAAGATCTTCAAGCTTCTCCAACACCTCGCTAATGGGCCTGATGGTGCCTGTAGTTTCCTCGGCCTCCTGGGACAGGCACGTCTGCACAATCTTTCGATATCTCTTACCCATGAGGATCTCCACCTCGTTGGCAACCTGGAATAGGGCCTTGGAAATCTCTTCCGGCTCCGTGATTCTCTGCAGCTCCGGCCGCTCCTCCAGCGGGGCCCAAATGCCAAGCTCCAGTAGAACAACACCCAAGCTGTAGACATCATACGCCATTTGGAACCGTACGTGGCCGACGCCCTGTAATGCGGGATGCTTATAGGCAGATAGGGACAGAGGCAAACGCACCGGCTCGCCTGGTATCGACTCGGCGGCGTCGTTCCTTGCTACTTCAAATCCGACCAAGTACGGCGAGCCCAGAGACCATTTGGCTGACTGCGACTCTTTACCATCTTCTCTGCGAGAGCCGAGCGCACCGCCCCCCAAGAGCAGGACGTTTTGCGACATGATTGACTTGTGGACCCAGCCGATCGCATGGACAAACAGCACTGCGGTGGCCAACTTCTGCGCAAACTGCAGTCGCTGATTCAAGGTGAAGCGGAGTCTCTTGCGTTTCCCCTTGGTGTCTCTTTCGCGGAGGAGATCCTTGAAGCTGATCACGGCCCCACTCCCCTGCTTCTCGCGCGGCAAGACATACATGTGGCCAAAGGCTGGCGATGGAGCTGGCGAGTAGAAGAAGCCACTGCACTTCAAGAGGCCGGAAATTGTAGAGTCAAGGTAGTTCAGGGCAGCGGCGAACTCTCCTGCGCCAGCCTCAGCTGCCTCCCACGCCTGCCGGTCGAACCTGACATGAGAGGGCACATCGCGGATTTCCACAAGCACAGTGTTGCCTTGAAAAGTGTCAAGCGTGAAGCGCTGAGAGCTCCCTGCCTTCTGATGTCGTTGTGGAATCCCATCTTCCACTATGAGACGCTGCCAGACAGCCCTCTTTGCCGCCGCGGCCGTGGTAGCGAAGCGCTCCAGCCCTCATCCTGGCTGCAAACCTGGGTGTGAAATCTCGGGGTTCGTCGTCACCAGCAACGGCGAGGCTCACGACGGTGCGCGCACGCTCAGGGAGCGCCACTAACCTCAGATCAAGCCTCTTGGTCCATTCATACAGTTCGGCCTCGAGCTCCTTGACCTCGCTGCGCCGAAGAATCCACGTGAGCCGGCTCACCTCCTTGGACCACCGGCCCTGTGCTGTGAGTTTGGTCTTGCATATCTCGACGCGGCTGAGAAGCGTTGTGAGGTACGATGTGCTTTCCTCCAGAAGCGCTCTGTCCTCGGGACTGAGGCCTGCTTCCCCGCCGTTCGCATCAAAGTAGTCACAGAAGTGTCGCAGGATCCGGGCATCGTACTTGAACCGCGCCGCGAGTGAGCGTGACTCTGACGGGAACGCAGCTGCGGAGTCGAGCGTCTTGTATATCACCTCACACGCAGTAACGGCGGTGTTGAATATGTCCATGATTGCGATGTGCAGCTGGGAGAAGAGTGGGTATGTGAAAGACTTCAGTCCATGGCTGAGCTAGCTCATCATGCCTCTGGTGGGCGACTATGAGGATACCATAGTACGTAATTATTAGAGCCTTGCACATTTGAATTAGGTGGCGCAGTTCGTTGCGACATGCACCAATGCATGCACGAAGTACAGAATTGTGATGTGGCCTTGCAGATCGGCTGAAAAACCCCTGCGACAAAAGGCTTGGCTTTTCAAGCTGCTGACCGATAACTGTCGCAAAACCCACCTTTGAGGGTATGCGTTCTTGTGCTATTATCTAGTCGCATTCTATATCACCATGGAGCTTGGGGGCGAGTGCGATGGCCAAACAGTTGGATCGTCGGGGAGAGATGAAACGTCGTCCAGCTACGACTTCGCTGGGTTTTCTATAGACTCTGGCATCACAGATGCGCTGTGCTCAGACGGGCAGGGAGAAACAGCAGACTCTCCTACCACAGAACAAGGAATCTCCGTAGAGCGCTTTTTCGAAGAATGTCACGATGCGGGAATCGACGTCTTTTCCGAGTCAGACTTCCACAAGGGGGCCTTTATAGGATCAGGCGCGACTATGGAGGTATACAAGGCGTCCTGGAAGGCCAAGCGCCAGAGGGTAGCTTTGAAGTGAGTTCAGCGCGAGGCTGCCTTGGTAAAGCCGCTCATTTCCTGCTAGGTATTTTAAAGCGCCACTGTTGAGCAGGCATGTTGAAGTCAGAGCCCAGTCCGACGAGCATCGCCGGCTGCTTGAAGCGTCGATGCTGGAGCTGAGAGTCTTGACTGCCGAGACTATTAGGTGGCATGACAATGTCGCCAATCTTTTGGGTGTATCTTGGCATCGAAGTGGCAACACCATCAATCCAATCCTCGTCATGGAGCTGGCTTACGAGGAGCACCCAACCCTGTCACACTTCATGACAGCTTCACGACCGGCTGGCGATCGGATGGAGCTGGTCCTGGATGTCCTGGAAGGGCTCTCCGCGCTCCATGACATGACCATTGTTCATGGCGATGTCAAGCCTGAAAATATTCTCATATTCGAATCTCAATCATCTGCCATTGGATTCAGCGCGCGGCTCTCAGACTTTGGCTTTTGCAGGCCGGCAGCCGACTACAAGTGGGGTGCTGGCGGCACGCCATATTGGAATGCTCCCGAATGTCTGCCAGGAGCCTCGTCTGTCTTGAGGGAGGAGTCCCTTAAGAAAGGGCGTGACATATTCAGCTTTGGGCTCTTGACTTATTACATACTCACTGGGAACATGCCGTTTGATTCCCACCGTTGCCGAAGCGACACGTTTGAAATTGGACGACCGGGTTTCAGGACTTATATCAGAGAAACTCCAAAACGCGAGTGTGCCTCTTGCTGACGAGGTCACCGCACTTGTTGGACGTATGGTTTTCTCTGCAGCCTCCAGCCAGGCCAACAATTCACGAGATACGAACTGTGTTGAAGTACTTGGCTGAGCAACGTATCCCGAGAATCCTGCATAGCACTGACAAAGGGGCAGGGTGTTCACGAAAGAGAGAGTCGTCACTTCTCCCCCCCAAGAGAGAGAGCCGAGTGCAATAAGTCTAGTATCGAGTGTCTTGAATGCGCGATACAACGGCAGGACCCATGGAGTAGGTGATCTTGGCAGTGGCCGCACACTGGATCGAGCTCTTCCTCGGGACTTGCAGAATGCTCTCTATGAGATGATTACGGGATCTGCAGATGCCGGAACCAAGGAAGAGAAATCACTAGCAGCTAACAGACTCGGCGTGTTTCTGCTCAACGGCTTTGGGACTCTGAAGAACTTCCAACCAGCATTTGAGTGGTTCTGCAAAGCAGCCAATTTGGGCTCGATCGAGGGCAAGAAAATGGTTTTACGCATGGAACGGGCGGCGGAAACTTTGCCTACGAGTGTCAAGGCGGATCTTACGAGAGACGAGAGAGCCAGCTGGATGGTTGATATCATAATGGCCGAGGCCAGATGGGCAAGTTATCAGTCTAGGCTGGCACCTGAAGGGCTCGATATCGATGCTACGAGGGAGAGGATTCGGCAGGCACTGACTTCGGCTAGTCCATACACCCTCCGACACGGCCTTGTCCGTGACATTGAGCACAATGTCGTGCGCATTTTGTTACTCAATACCTCTCTGAGCCCCAAGGCTGTCGAGACACAAAAGAGCGTCCGAGCCGCCGCCGCCTCTGTGCCGATATATGCCCAGGCTTTCCGGGCTACCTTGTCTAATGAATCTGATGCTCTGAGTGAAGTATTGAGTCACCATGCAATCCCCGCTTCTTTTCTTAACCGCTTGGTTACAGTCGCGTCTGACGGAGTCTGCAATAAAGTTTTAAGCACTCTCTGTGTCAAGTATGGCGCTGATCCAGACCACGTCGATCGGCTGAGCGGGCGAGTATGGTCACCATTAGAAATAGCGGCAATGGCCAACAATTACTCGACCGTCGCCGCCCTGTTGCAATGTGGTGCTAACGCTGGGCACTTGATATCCGTAGCAACCTCCCTCATATCAAAATCTGACCCAGGTATTACAAGCCTGGTACTTGGGTTATGTGACAGGGAGCTTGCCCACCAACTGCTAGATGGCTTGTCTCCGTTAATGAACCTGCCATTATACACTCGGACCAAAACACACCGCCTGACAATACCAATCCACCTGCTTTATTCGAGGCAGTCATGTCTAATAGTCTGCTCCGCCTTCACCAGCTTCTCCTCTGGGGGGCCAACCCCAATGTTTGCTTTCAGGGATGGACAGCCGCACATGTCGCGGTCAGGATGCTCCATCCGAGTGCGTTGCTTTTTCTTCTCGCCTTTGGCGCAGATCCCAACGCCCGAAGCCCCCGCGGAGGCTACGCAACGCCTCTGCATACACTTAGTGAATTGCGGCTTCGATTGGGAGATGATGGTGGCCTAGAGGGAGTCCTGGCCGACTTTCTGCTCCGTCCCTATGAGCCACTCCCTCTGCAATCGGGCAGTGGGGAACTTCTGCATCGACAAGCTCTCGTCGTGCATATTCTCCTTCAATTCGGTGCTGATCCCTCACTTTGTTGCGTTGACGGGTTCACGGCTCTCATGACCTCGGTTGTATCTCCATCTCCAGACGCGAAAGCGTTAACGGGCGTTCTGCTGCAGTCTGGAATTTCACTGGGACATCTCAGCTCCAGACGAGAATCTGTATTGCACCTGTGCGGCGCGGTAAATGATGCTGTCCATCTAACGCAGTTTCTCTTCCACGGGGCAAAGTCCGTCATAGACTTGCGGGATGGCTCGGGGTGCACAGCGCTATTCATAGCATGTCTTCAACCCGAATCTAAAGATGTTGTCAAGATACTCCTTGAGAACGGAGCCAACATGCTAATACGGGGGACACTAAACATGAGCCCCTTGGATATTGCATTGCTGAGTGGAGACCCTGATACACTCGAGGAGATCTTCGAGCACGTTTCCACTCTTCCTGGAGACTCGATTAAAGAACTGTTTTCTGACACTTGTGGCTACGGATGCACGGTCTTCCATCACTGTCTTGTAATTGCCGATGTTACTTGCCTCGACTGAAAATCTCCAGCGGCTCATGGCATTGATGCCATGGGAAATCACAGAGTCAACTGTTGCAACTTCCTGATCGGAATGGATACACACCATGGCAACTGGCACACGCCCAGGAGAACAGAGAAGCGTGCGGGTTTCTCTCCTCTCCAGCGGGCCTCAACAAACCTGCGTACGCTCCCTTTGTGGGCCTTGCCAGCACTGACCTTTGCACGTTGAGGATATATCTAATAACCGCCAAGAGTCATTAGAGGCCGTTGAAGGGGATCGAAATACAACAATCACCAGTTTTGAGTCCATGGCTCAAAACCGGAATCTCGAGCCTGTTGAACTCTCGTATCAATCTGAATTAGACGATTCTATTCGATCCGACGGAGAGGAGAGCCAGGAAACAATCTGGCGCATGGACACCCTCGGCACAGTTCATGAACGATACGGTCGATTGAAGAAAGCGCAAGACGTCTACTACCGGGGGTGGAAAACTTCGCGGGCGAGTGTTCTGGCCACAACAGTGTTGTAAACACAGGATCTTGCGTCCAAGATCGTTCGGGTATTACACGACCGCGGCGCCGAAGGGGATCTTCCAGACGTGGAAGAGTGGCACGCCAGCCACGGGGGAGACACCTTGGCCAGTGGCATTACATATAATAGTAAATGGAATAACCATGAGAATTCCATCCGGCCCCCATTAATATCGGGTGTAAGGGATACGACCGTCGCGGGCTTACCAGGGCTTCAGGTCTGCTCCAGGGCATGACTGTGGGAAGCCGCCGCAGATTGTCTGCTATGGTTAGTCGGAATTTCCTGAAACTTTACATGCTCAAACCTAACAGCAAGACAGGGTGCAAATTCGTCAGCTATTGCTCCGAGAATTGCAAGGTGCAAGACATTGTCGACCCGGCGGTCCAACATCTCTCCGTCTGCTTCCCAACCGAGCAGATCGAGATGTCGCAGGGCGATCGGACAGTCTGGACTTCTGATCCTCGAGACCCCAATACGCGTGAAATTGTACAGTGGGGTTGGAATGAAGTCCATAAGGGCACACGGCGTGCAATCCCCCCTGCGCCGGCCGCGGTTCGCGTGGCGACTTACATGTTGACACCCCGGTTCTTCAATAAGCTGGTCAGGTTCCGTATACCTCCTAAACAGTATTGTCATTTTCCTCAATGTGGACCTTTATGAGTTGCAGGTGCGTACGAGATGGCGGTCCGATAAGCCCATGGGTCAAACCACATACTGTCATGTCGTATACCGAAATGCAAGCCGGCGTTCGCCCAAAACATGACATGGTCCAGGCTGCCACTGGGGGTGACGTCCGAGGTGACGAGAAGCTGCGTATATGGGTCGAGATTAACTTGGACTTTGACCTCGACTGCTATTTTGAAACGAGCTGACTTGATTTCAATGTTGAATGAAGGTATTTCCAACGCTAGAATGTGTTGTTCTCGTAAATAGTGGCAAGTTGGGTTCTTAAATACCAGACTTCGATATCATCCACATGCAAAAGAGTGGTCCTTCTTGACCTGCCTGCCCTACAAGACTGAAGAGGTAATACTTTAGGAAACTTGGCAGTGGGAATCTACAAGGGCCGAAGGGAGATGTCAAATATAGTATAGAATATGCAATAAAGTTGATACATGATGGACAGGGGATCATGAATCATAGGGCACGGAACGCCCTCTATCAAGTGTGTGTAACACACACGTATTTATATAGCAGCACATCTGCTAAGCTTTAGTTATCCTGAGAGAAACCAAGCCTGTTACACCTCACTTTACGTACCAAACCGTGCCAGGAGTTGGTGAATTGACTATTTAACCTTGCAGTGTCTCGTGGCGAGTAGTTTAACATGTCCAAGCCATAGCATCGCAAGTACAACTGCACTAAATCGCCATCCGTCGTCACTGATTAATGGATACTAAATTCAACTGTGGTGCTTATAGTACTGTATTAGTGATTGTGCGTATTTGGTCTGTGGTGCAGGTCGAATCTGACTCCAGTCTCCAAACTCACGACCTAGCAAGTGCTTCCTTCGCTTCAATTTTGTCGCTACCATGACGTAGGAGATCTAAGGTCCCAACCAAAGCTGCATCTTCTGACGACGTGGATAACCGCGGAGTTCTTATCGCCGGCAGTGTCGCGCTATGCCAACACTCGGGTTCTGCAGGATCCAGCAGTGGAACGCGCGACGCTGAGGAATAATTGTGCCTCTTGGCGGCCTGACAACTAGGTTTCCTGTAAACAGATCTCAGCAGCAAGGTGTCGATCTGCGGTTGGGAGGAAGCTTGGCATGACGACGGTGGGAGTCTAACAGTGACATCCGTGTCTCTTTTTGGGCAAACCATGAACCGGCCGGTATGGATCAGGGGAACCAAGTGACCATGCTCCAACTCCAGTACAGTGAGCCATTCTTGCGATGAACAACCCAAGTCATGCTTAATATGCCTGTCCATGAGCGAACTCTGCAGGACGGCATCGTAGCATACCAACCTCATTTGGCAAAAGGATGTAGATCCGCACACACGGCGTCTGAGATCCAGCAATAAGTCGCTGACGGCCCCGGCTGCTTCGACCCCCACATGTAAGCCCTAGACTGGGCTCCGATTCCTCGCATCTATAGCTTCCATATGTGTCAATGCGTTCCACATGGCGGCGGGCAGCGATCGACACGAGAATGCTTGCTGGTGTCTCGGGCTGAGTACCACGTCTCGGGCTGAGCACAACGTCACATAATGCCATGGAGGACAACTTGTTTCAGGATCAACGACTTGTACATAAATTGCCAATTCAATTTATAAAAAGCCAAAATATATAAAAGCGCCTCAGATCCTCGCTGCAGCAAAACTGTCCCTCAGGCAACTCAACTTGAAACACACATCATTCACCATGCATCTTAAAGTACTCCTTGGTCTGGCTTCCACCGCCTCTCTGGCTGCATTGGCCTCTGCTGAAGATGCCCACTCCAACTTGGACTGGTATGGTCCTTCACAAACTCACACGCAAGTCTGCGGCTCTCCAGACGACGAAACTCTCCGGGACTGTGACGACTTTTACAACGACGTCCGCGATGAGCTACACAAAAAGGTCATGGAGACCTGCAAGGAGACGTCGTGCTCGGGCTCCTTCGAACACTATAAGTTCCAAGTTGAAGTCGAGGCCGTCTTCCCTCCTGAAGCCAAGGATGAGTTTGACGAGCAGATGGGTAACATCATCGACAAGATGTTCACCCACGAGAACCAAAAGGGAATTGGTCCCGGCGCCATCGAAACCAAGTTTACCATCCCCAGCAAGCTGATCCTGAACCGCTTTGGCGATGGTAACGAAAAGGGCCATCTTGAGATGACTGTCACGGTCCAAGATGAAGATGGCCTCTGCGGAATATTCCAGAAACTCGGCACTGCTGGTAGTATTCTTCCTGAAGTTGGGCCGTTCTTCGGTCTTATCGGCATTGCAGATTGCTAGACGATGGGTTGTGGGTAAAGTCTCTACATTACGACCATTTATACCCAACATGAAGGGGAAGCATTCGAAATAGTGATATGTACTATGGAGAGTTGAAAGTTGTGCCTACCAATCTGGAAGCGCTTGGTTACTTGTAAATACTATCAGCAAAGTTCATGGTCCTTTGCAGCAAATACATATCACTACGAAATTATGATCCCTTCACTACTCAATTGTTGCTTCAATGACACTCCGAATCTTTGCGCCGTGATCCGTAATCTTCAGACCTGAAGCCCTAGAATATTCCTCCATTGAGTCTCGGTCATTTCTTTACTCGCCAACATGGAAAGCAAAGTCATGTTTAGTGCGGTCTGCTGCCAAGGAGCATCCTTGTCTAACTACTTCTTTGATAAGGAGCATCGAGTATACCTATCATCTCCTGGCGCAAATTGGACAAAATTAAAGCACAGGTATGGCCAGACCAGTCATGGAGAATGGCATCCATAGAGCATGCTCGCGTGTCATAATACACGGTAGGCTGAGGTTTGAAGAGATCGTGGGCAGTTGCCTGGATGGCTTCCCGCCCTCATATATCTCCACTTGACTGACGACAGAGTGTAGGTCTTGCAAGCTAATTTGCCTGGATGATTGGGGTATTGTCCTGCAGTTGTAATAGTTCGTGACCTAATCCACCGCCAACAATGCCTAGCAGCACTTCTGAGCTCCCTGCTATGTCTTCAACGTCAAATGTTCGCCTTGACAGAATAGAAGTCAACCCAGCGACGGCGCGCTTTTGTGTAACTAGCCCTGGAATTTGAGGCATTTCTAGTTTCTGGTTTTCTCCTAAACTACTAAAGAATGACTTATACCTTTTAAGTCATACTGCATTGCCTTTGTCAAAGTTTTTGTAGTTTGACACTACGTTTGCCAGAAATTCGATAGTCCTCTGAAAGTAGTCATGCCCTCAAAGCTGTACTAATGCCGCTAGATATGGTTGGATCGACCGTAGGAAGCGATTAGCGAGACGCTTGAAAATCCTTGCTTCTTGAATGCTAGCCAAAGTGAAACAATATGAAAAGCTCGTTTACAGCTAGCCAACTAGTGAAGGATTAGCTCCCGTCTCAGAAGCTAGGTCGCATCTACTCGGGGTTCTGGGGTAGCTTCTTTAAAAGTCCCAGGATAACACCCAGAAGTTACTCGTCATTCAGCAATAAAGGCATGTAGGACTATCTAGTTATATTACTAGTGGTGATTCCTGCCTCTAGCAAATCTAGGCTCCTTGAACTCCCTGGACACATTTTCACTATAACATGTTTAATCCCGCTTGGGTAAAGATAAATGATTCAGATCTCGCCTCAGTCTACGATTCCGGGCACAACAGTTGTAAACTAGCCGTCATAGGCAATTATTGTAAACAACGACTGAACGGGGCACTTTATATAATTGAGTTTGCATTCCACATTTTGTAAATCCGCAAGGTTGCTACGTGATAATTGGTAGAGAAAATGATCGGGTAGAGTATAAGGCGGACACATACATTTCGAATCAATGTCTACATAAGGACATATCCCGTGAGATGCTGTCTTTAATGGTGTGCCTTGAGTACGTGTAGGTGTATCTATTATAGACAAACCGTCGCATCAAAAGTGTAACAGGCATCGTGAGCATAGATCAACTTGTTTCAAATTTAATACAAGGACAAACCCTAGCAATTTTCTTTCAATATTTTTTCCCTTTTTTCCCATGGTCATTTCAGTGAAACATTCTCGATATTAATGCCTATTGCGATAGACTACTCAAGGAGTCAAGTCAAAACTACGTCAACCACATTAGTCTCAAAGGTAGCGTCTTCTCCAAAGTCTCCCACAATATCCTCCAACTCCTCGTCGGTGATTTGTTGTATGGATTTCGTCCACACAGCTCTCCAAGAGCCCTTTGCCCAAACCTTGTAACGTTGGCCATCGGTTGGGATCCAGCTTGACCTGAGCTCCAGGTCCCTGGTCACATCGCTCTGCGGAGGAATTTCGAGCAGGGCGGTGCGCGGTGCTGGAAGGCGGCGCTTAATCCTGATACCCAGGCTTTCCAGCTCTGTCCCACCTGGAGTCGTGGGTTGGATGTGATAGACGCCCGAATCGCGGGCACTGCGCTCAAAAGGCGCGTCCCATGTCAGAATGGTAAGGGGAGTGCTCTCGTGGGTGTTGGAGATTGTCACTTTGAGGACCGAGGGCTCCGAAGCGGATTCGATATGAACATTGAGATTTGGCGGGCCGGGCGATGCCATCACGGGCGATTGGTAGCTGTACAAGCTGGCCGTGGTCGGGCGCAAGAGCGCGAATGCGGCGAGGACGCAGATGGCTCTGGGAAATGCCATGCGAACAAAGGCGTAGGAAATCTGTTGATGACGGCAGCTGCCTCCGACAGTAATGGGCAATGGCTGTGGGAGCGCCGATACAGCAGATAGATTCGGGTATGGCAGGGAGGATAAACCGCCCACTTCACAGTGCTTTACAGCAGTGATGCAACGTCGAAGAGTAGCAATGCCGGCGCCGGCGATGACGATGACGATGACGATGACGATGACAATGGCGGCAAGGGTGGGGTGTGAATGATGGGCACATTGTCCCGTATTCCTCGTTCGATGGCCGCAATGGCAATGCCTATCAGCCTTGTCAGCCAGACAACGCGCGCACGGGTCTATACTCGGCATGGCAGGTGCAGCGCGATCTCTGGACGGAATGATGGGAGCAACAGGGCCTAGCTTGTTCCATGGTGGTAGCCTATCTTGGGCAATCGAGTCCATCGGCCGATAAGGCGCGCAATGCGCAATCACAATCGCATTATATTATGCTTGTTCACGGCATCGCCGCCCCCGGCAGTTGCCCGGAGCACTAAGCGCTATGTGGCAGCTTCATTTCAACGTCTCGTATGGAGCAGATGGTTTAGGAAGCTCCATGGCCCAGAAGACGCAAATGATTCGCAGCCGCTCCCCTCCAGGGGCTTGGCAATGCACTGTCCTTGGTCGCAACTAGTGGGGATCATGGAGTATCATGGCGGCCTTGCGGCGATATGCCCAAGCGGCGGTATCGGGCACCGCTGGTCTCACCCCGTATTACTGCGCTCCGTATTACAGTCTACTACCTGCCACATAGAGTAGATAGGTATCTGGGTGTGGTGTGTTTCTTGCTGACCCTCTCAGCCATCACGGCCTATTACACATGGTAGAATGAGATTGACCATGTTCAAGCAGCCGCCTTGGTCTACATGGTGGACTCGACGTTCGTTGCGCCGCAGAGCCAAGCGTCAATCTACCGTGACATACATACCCGCTCCTTGGCGAAGAAGCATTGTCTGCGAATGATGAAACAGCATACTCACTCGTCCGGCGATGTTGCTACCGCCGACAGCTTCCGGCCGCGCGGTGGACTTGCCTAGTTCGGCAGGTGCTCGCATCCTCGTCGCCAACTAATCCCGACCACCAAATACTACACCACGCCCATTGTCGCCATGTCGCAATCTCTTATCACGCGACAAAACTCAATGACTGCGTATATTAATGTACCTCGGAGATTTATCGATTTATCGCGTTTAGTGAGGGGATGATATCCCACTTGGTGGCTCTGTCGGGGCTTCTCAATCGGACGCCGTTTACCTACTACTTTAAGCTTAACCATGCGACATCAGCCTTGCTCCACGTTACGCTCTCGTTGCCCACCTACTGTTTTGAGCTGAATGGATCGAATGGCGGTTGCTTATTCCCCCATGAATGAGTCAATATGGCGAACTAGTGTGAGCTTGAATGGAATCAGTCTTATGAATACCTTCGCAGCACGCGAGCATGACTGGGTGGTGGCAGTATAAAGAGTCAGTGTCGACACCGGTTAATTCATCTCAATACTTTGCAGTTATATTCTCCGCTCGTTGCTTGCAGTGTCCATAATACCTTTGTCCCCTCTCTCGATTCTCGCAGCCATGAAGTATTCCATCTCTTCTCTGGCTGTAGCCATTGGCTTGGCTTCCGCAACCATCGATGTCAACCAGGCTGCCTCGCCCGCCTCTCCCCTTTCCATCACATTGACTTCTGTCGGCAACACGCAAGTCAAGGCGGTCATTACCAACTCGGGCAGCAAAGACTACAACATCTTCCACAGGGGAACCATCCTCGACACGAGCGCCCCCGTCAACAAGTTCCAAGTTACCAAAGGATGTCAGTATTAATTGACCTGAACGCGGCGGAAGCAATAGTTGGCTTATACATGAACAGCATCGAAAGCAGAGTTTCAGGGAGTGAAGCTGCGCCTGGCTGGCAAGAACCTGTCGGAGAAGTCATTCACGTCTCTGACCGCTGGCGAGTCCAAGGAGGTGTGGTCGACCTGGCCGAGATCTACGGGCTCTCCAAGTCGGGAACGTACAACGTGCGAACCGAGGGCCACTTCCGCTACGCCGAGGTCAACTCCACCCAGCTGGTCGACGACATCCTGACCTACTCTAGCAATGATCTCGCTCTCAACGTCGACGGTGCGGCAGCTTCACGTGTGACCAAGGCCATCTACGCCACCGTGAAGCGCTCCACCATTCAAGAGAATGACTGCTCGGCCGAGCAGATCAAGGTTGTCTCCGAGAGCATAGCCCGCTGCTATGACCAGGCCACCGCGGCGTCCAAGGCGGCCTTGAGCGGAGACCCAGCCAAGTTTCAGGAATACTTTCAAGTCCACCGACGCAAAGGACAGGAAGTACGTCTCCAACCGCTTCGCCGCCGTCGCCAAGGAATGCAAAGCCACTCCCGGAGGCATCCTCAGCGCTTACTGCTCCGACAAATACGGGCAATGCGACGACGACACCTTTGCTTACACGGTTCCGAGAGACAACAATGTCATCTGGTGCAACCAGTACTGGCTCAGCGCCGTCGAGACTCCCAAGTGCCACGGCGACGACAAGGCCGGCACGACAATTCACGAGTACACTCACGCCGACAGCGTCTTCTCCCCAGGCACCGAAGACTACGCGTACACGTACCCGCGATGCGTCAAGTTGACCCGCGCAAAGGCGCTGGAGAATGCCGACACGTATGAGTACTATGCCAATGGTGAGTGTTTGCCCGTCAGGCCACCGCTTCATTTCAAGACTGACCATATCTGTAGCTATCCACCTTGGCTGCTAGAAGCGTGACATGATGGGAACTTGGAACATAGTGGACAGATGTGAAGTAAATATGGGATTATGTACATACATGGCATTGGTAGCATTGCAATGCGACACTGAGCGGATCTTTCACGTACTTTCCACGCGTGTAAATGTAGTTGAGGCAACTCCATCGAAGCTAAGGATCTGGTGGTGGTGATTCAGTGACGACCATTGTCAATTGCGCATCTGCAAGTAGACTTCTTCGATGGACTGCCGAGCGTCTTGTTTTACTATTGCACTAATACGATGGCATGAGATGTACATGCAACAGCCAGAGCGTCAAATACTGCAAGTAAAGTAGTGCAACATCAGCGGGAGTAAATGCGTCGCTCATCCATCGTACGCCAATCATTGCGGGAGAGTCCGCAATCAGGGCTTAGATGGTGTCTAATGGCTCAAGGGTTCCAACACGTCAAAACTTTGTTGGAGGGATTAAAGCTAAGCCGTACAGCAGTGAGCGGAGTGACATAGTCGCACATTGGGGGCAGAGAAACGGGTAGATCGCCATGGGTCTGTTTCATCTTCAAGGCCCGGAATAAGTCGTTCATAGATGGTTGAGAAACTCGAGCAGACCGCTTCGCCTTCTTTCCACAGTTGCCTCAATCATTCGTTGCGAAGTGTCTCGGCTAGGACACATTATTGATTTCACCTTGATCGACGAAACGTCAGCACAAACTAGTACGGGAGCGCTGCATTATCTGCATTCCAATCACTGTTTATCGGGATGCGTGCCGCAATGGGTGCTTGAGCACTAACGAGAATGTGTGGCCGGCAGTGGTTCGAGAATAACACCGCCACGATGTGTGGCATGCAATGTCATGCGCTGTTACCTTTACCTATGCCACGACCACTACGGCCTCACATGAGCATTACATTGAAATGGAGGTTGCTAGTAGGCGTATTAAGCTTCCCATTGCTGCTAATAGACTCGACTATTCCCTTGTCAGTCAAGGAACTTATCCCATCATATCCCGTCACCCAGTTTTCTGGTGGCCAGAAACTGACCTGTACGATTATCTGTATAGACAGTGTGATGAGAGCCTCCAGATATTTCGCCATTGATCTGCATGCTTTAAAATACACCACCTCGTCTCATAGTAGATCAATTACCCTATGAGGATGGCAGTTGCCGCTGAACAAGATGAATAGAGCGCCGAAATTGGTGAAGATACCCATCAGTGTGCGTGGAAACATGGGGACAGTGCGTACGGGGCAACTAACTGCGCTTGGAATAACACGAACAGGTGGCCAGCTAATTGGCAACTTTTGATCGACGGGGGAAATATGAGCCGCAAATTGAACATTCCGGATTCGCGGGGTTCGCAAGGGCGATCTTCGATGCGCGTCCAACACTGTCGCATCGGAGCGGGCATGCATGAGCCGGCCACATGGGCTACCAAATGAAGCAATCGTGCCGGCATCCTCGGGTCTGCCCAACAAGAAGCTTAGCCATGCAATTGAATATAGATAGGTATCGCCAAATATACCATAATGTACGGAGAGTTCCCCAAGCTCATTTGTCTTGACCTAGGGTGGCGATTAAACCCACTGCAAACGCCAATTACTAGTATAATCTAGTCACATATGACGAAAGACACAACTTCCAAGGCAATAACATTAGCGCAATTGTGCTCCACACAGGCGTCCGTATGCCCTCAAGGTATCGCCGAGGAATACCGTGACGAAAAGGCTATGTCAGATGGCAGCTATGTACGCGCAGGGCGAGAGAACAATGGCTCTTAGTCTAGTCGAAGGGCGTTCACCCTTGGACTC
The DNA here is from genome assembly GCA_009828645.1 of Calcarisporium arbuscula. Lineage (NCBI taxonomy): Eukaryota > Fungi > Ascomycota > Sordariomycetes > Hypocreales > Calcarisporiaceae > Calcarisporium > Calcarisporium arbuscula. The sequence goes on along the minus strand of WBSA01000021.1, from coordinate 294,406 downwards.
CAGCCCCTCGTCGATTGTAGACTTGTCTCACCCAACAAAAACACGATTAACAAAATGGAGCTCTCGGAGCCAGTAAACATGTATCGTAGAAAAGCTACAGGGCACTGACTAGGTGAGGTGACTAGCTCAATATATGGTTTGACTGCTCGTGTGCACCACTACCCTTTTGAGAGGGCGGAATGTCGCTTCACGAGACCTCCCTCCGGAATGGGCCAAGACACATTCCTACACGATGATCGAGAGAGGCGGAAGACACTCATTTCCCGCGAGGATGGCGCGTGCAATTATCCATCATAATCACGACGGCTGCGCCCGGCTTGGTCGAGCGACTTGCCGGCTTGTTCAACATCTCTCGAGAGTAGCTCCCAGCACACCAACACGGCTCTCTTGGGGGTGACAGTTGGCTCTGCAACGGCACAATGGCCATTCTATCTGGCAAGCAGGCTTCTATAGCCATTTTTCGCTCCCTTGCAACACTGCAGTTCGCCTTTTCTGTCGCAGCTGTTGCCGTCGTCGGCGCCAAGCTAACACACCTCTTCGCCCACCTCGATGCTCTGCCACGCGCCGACGCCATTCGCTGGGGCGCCTCCTTTTTCGCCCAGGATACAATCCTACTCTGCGCCCTACGGGGCCTCATGCGGTGTGGCTTTGTGCCGATGCTTGCGTCGCTGCTGGGAGTCGCAGTGGTCCTTTTCGAAGCGGCCATCAGCATCTCCTTCTACATGGTAGCAGGAACAGAGATCAAATGGCGCAATGCTACGAGTGTTGCACTTGACTCGGCAGCATGGAAGATGCTGCTGACTGGTCTTTTGTCACTGGCATTTGTCGTGGCGTGTCTTCTCATTATTTCTGCGGCTCTACAAGGATACATCAATTCCTTTGCAAACGTCGCCTCGGAACTGGCATTGTGGCCCGTCGCTTTTGCGACGAAACAATTATCGACCTGGCGAAGACGATTCACCTTTGGCTCCGACTATCGAACTGTACTACAAGAAGATGGCACGGATTCCGATGAGGAAAAGGGAGACCACAGGAGGGATACGGGTCATGCACAACAACTCTCCACGGTTTCCATCTGTTGCCGTGTTGGTGTTGGTATTGCGATTGCAGCCCAACTCATTTGCACAATAATCCGACCCGACGACAGTTCAATGCATTACCTGTCTTGGACTCTACCGCTTGTGCCATTCATCGACTTTGCAACACCTTCTGCACCTACGTTTCCTCAGACTGGGGGCTTCGGGAACTTCACCACTCTGACGGAGCCCGTTAAATTTTCCTGGATGCCCAAGGGTGAGCCACTTGCTGGCTTTGAGGACTGGTACGAGCCCAACCAGACCCATTACAGCGCTACTATAGATCCCTTGAGACTGTCCAACCTTGACGAGCCTGTTCTACCGTCTCTCCGCAAAGTCGATCTTTCAGGTGTCTCCATACGCCATGTATTATTGATCACCATGGAAAGCACCCGGAAGGATGTCTTCCCATTGAAGAAACACGGGTTGCCATGGGAGCAACTCTCTAACACGCACAAGGGCAAAGATTTACCAGAGGAATTGCATGACAAGTTTGCTTCACTTACATCGACGGCAAGATATCTCACTGGGGACTACGACGATGGGTTTGAGGGTCAGGAAGACCCTGATCGACGCATCAAGAAGCAACGCGGCGGCATCAATGTCAACAATGCATACACGACTAGCACTTACACGCTCAAAAGCTTGACAGGAACGCACTGTGGGTTGAGCCCTCTGACGATAGACTTCAACGCCGAGACCAGCCATCACATATATCAGCCATGTCTCCCGCATATACTCGAGGGCCTGAATCGCTTGAATCAAGGACCAAGTACAGGCACGACGAATAATTTTCGGTCGCTCAACTGGACCTCGAGATTTATGCAGTCAACCACCCTCAATTACGACAAGCAAAAGAAGTTGATGCCAAAGCTGGGGTTCGCGGCGGAAAACACCATTGGCTGGCATTACCTGAAGGGGAAGCATAAATTCGGGCCAGTCAATATCACAGATGTCAATTACTATGGTATGCCGGAAGTGGCGATTGAAGACTACTTGCGCGATGCCATTGTCTCTGCCAAGGAAAAGAATGAACGACTCTTCTTGTCGCATTTGACCAGCACAACGCATGATGCCTTTGGAATTCCGGACACTGAGACCAATGTGCCCTTTTCCGGCGACAAAGATTGGGAGCTCCTGTCAAAGTATATCAATGCTGTTGGATACGTCGACCGATGGCTGGGAAAGATACTCCGCATGTTGGACACCGAGGGCATTGCCAACGAAACCTTGGTGGTTTTTGTTGGCGACCATGGCCTGTCGATTGCGGAAAGACGAAGCAGGACACCATACGACAACCCAAACGTGGGCAACTTTCACGTCCCCCTCGTCATCTCTCACCCAAAGCTACCACAGATCAACATCGAGGAGGCAGTGAGCTCTCTACAAATCCTCCCTACCGTGCTGGATCTGCTCGTAGAATCCGGGTCACTGGCGAAGAGTCAGAAGCATGCCGCCAGTGATCTCCTGCACAATTACGAAGCAGAGTCGCTCTTGCGCCCACTAAAGCTGGCTTCGAAGGAGACGGGCCAGTCCAACTGGCAGTTTACTGTCATGAATCCCGGGGGCTCGAGTGTCGCTGTGCGTGACGCATCCCACCCGCACTGGCGCATCATGGTACCGTTGAACAGCGGCCACGAGTGGAGGTTCACCGATTTATCAATGGACCCGCACGAGAAGAGCCCCCTGGTGTCTTTCCACTTGAAGGGCCTTGTTGAAAAGCTGAAGAGCGATGAGCGACTAGTCGGTGCCGCCGAGTGGGCTGAAGAAGCAGGGAAGATTACGGGCTGGTGGGTGAAAGAAAACCACAGGCGTTGGAGATATGGGTGATGTGCCTGCGTAATTCAGGGCAAGCAGGATGAAACACGATTATACGGGGATACTAGGGGCGTTTTGCTTTTTTTTTATATTCTTATGTCTGCTTCCTACACGCAATAGCAGAGTAATATCACTGTATCGCTTCACCTTACTACACTTATTGTATCGACCCCTTCCCACCTTCTGATACCACTAGCCAACCTTGCCTTGTCGCGTCTACCTATACCTCACTTATGAGCTTCTGCTACTCCGGGGCATGATCTTACTCGGTGCTGCCAGCATTGCCAGCCGCGTTGCCTGTGTTTCCTGTATTTCCTGCGTTGCCTGTGTTCCCTGCGTTGCCTGCGTTCCCTGCGTTGCCTGTATTTCCTGCGTTGCCTGTGTTCCCTGCGTTGCCTGCGTTCCCTGCGTTGCCTGTGTTCCCTGCGTTGTCTGCGTTCCCTGCGTTGCCTGTGTTCCCTGCGTTGTCTGCGTTCCCTGCGTTACCGCCTGCGGTACCAGGAGGACAGTTGTTCGGTCGAATTGCTGCCAGCTTATCACCTGCAACACCCCCAGCTGCGGCGAGGTAGGCATCAATGGACGGCAGAACCTGTGGGCAGCGGTCATTGTTGATGGCTGCAACAAGAGCGCTAGTTTGATCTGCTGTCAGACTTGCGCCCTTGGTGGCAAATGTATTCAGTCCATCGACGACAAACTGGAAGGTGCTGGCGAGCACAAGGGTATTGTCCGCGCCAAGGACAGACTGGTCTGGATTGGCAACATCGCGGAAGACAGTGTCGAGGACAGCCTTGTGGATCAGCTCGTCGTTCTCTGCAGCCAAGGCTTTGGCGCCGGCATCAGCCAGCTGCTGTCCGCTGAGAGACTCGGCTGTCGAGAGGAAGTTTGAGACAATCTTGGTATCGGCTTGCCATGCGCTCGCTGCATTGGCAATGTCTTGGTCCGAGGCCGTGCCATTGCTGTTTCCTCCATTGTCGGGAGTGCCGGCATTGTTCGTGCCCCCGTTGTTCGCGCCATTGCCAGCATTGCCAGCATTACCAGCATTACCAGCATTACCAGCATTACCAGCATTACCAGCATTACCAGCATTACCAGCATTACCAGCGTTGCCAGCATTACCAGCGTTGCCAGCATCACCGGCGTTGCCAGCATCACCAGCGTTACCAGCATCACCAGCATTACCGGCGTTGCCAGCGTTGCCGGCAGCGCCATTGTCGACGGCGTTGCCACCACGGTTGTGACCATGGCCGCCGCGACCGCGTCCGCTCAGCGGAGAAGCAGCCACAGCGTTCGCTGCTGCGAGAAGAAAGATAAGAGCCTTGACCTGCATGGCGAATAAGTGTTTTACAAGAAAAGAAGTAAAAAGAAAACAAGTGCGTGATTAATATTTAGTGGATGGATATTTTCGAGAGGACTGCCGTTCGGGGCGGCAGAGGGGCAATTATATATCAGGGCGAGGCATCGTGAGTCTTCAGACGGAAATAAGCATACAACAGTCATACGGGGCTCTTGGTGTCGGTAGTGTGTTGGGACCTGGTCGTGTTTAACACCGTCAGAACTCCTGGCCTTGCTTGGCATGTTCCACATTGCCAAACGGTTCTGCGGCAAAGCCGCCGAGGCGGGCTATCGCCAAGGAGGCATATGCATCCCGATCTGGCGTCTTGGCTGCATCTACCATTGTGTAGATCTACCAAAAAGATGGATTGATCAGAAGGCCAAGATTTTGCACTCGGAAATACCATTGAACCATGACTCGACTTTTGCGCCGCATGCCATTTGACCACATACTCTATGTAAGTCTAGGTGATAACCGTTGGTTACTAGGAGTCTAGGACCCGGACGAGATGAAACTCGAGAGCCAATTGTGCGCCACGGCTTGCCATTGCTAGTGACTAGGCTAAATAGAGAGAGTAGCACCAGCACTCCTACTCCGTCCTGTTAGCATTTACCCCATGTGCAATCCCAAACGGCATGAGAGACTGTGCGGGAATAAAGCATCCCAGTCGGATTCCTGAGAACGGGGCAGGGTCTGATTTCAACCTTAAAAAATAACCCAAAGCGCGCTTGTTTATGTAGGGCAGCCCCTGAAAGTCCGGGGTTAAGATCGAGAATTTGGGTCCGAGCGAGTCAGTCCATTCATACTACCCCAGTGTTTCAGCAAGATCAATGCGCCAGGCAATGCAACGAGACTTGCCAGGAAAGACGGAAGGAGAAGAGAACGCCCCCTAGAGCGGCTTAGAGTAGTATGTGCGAGCCACATTTCGAGCTTCTCCCCCGTTGCACATACTCTTGACTACTATGGGGTTGAAGCAAGTCTTCGCAGCTGAACCTTAGTACCTAGCGCCAACACGCAGACCAGCCCCCATGGTTCCACTGCCTAGACTGGGTTTCATGTGGCTATTTGAGCCGTAACGGGTTCACCTGGACATGAGGCTGGCATAGGTTGCAACATCGCAACATCCTGTGGGCTGGGGCCGGAGCCAGGCTAGTATTCCAGAGGGTCACTCTGGAACGCAGCCTCCGTGGACGGCGCGGCCGGTCGTCTTCTGAAGTTTCAGTCGAGCTTTAAATATATGGCTAGCAAGAGAGATGGCGACGAACGGGGTATGTTGGTGCACGTTGGTTAATATTAACCTTAATATCATCCGGTTTCGCCGATCATCACCAGTTGAACATCGCTCCTTGCATGCGTTAGGTATTTGGGCATCACCCCGCCCAAACACGGACTCTGGATCCCGCGTTTTACCAGTAGCTGTTTGTAGTTACAAGACCCAAGTCTGCAACATGTATAGCTCACATTTGGGCTCTGTGAAATGTCTAGATAATGCCGTGGCTATCAACTAGAACATGAATGAGAAGGACAGTGAGGATAATTTACGCAAGTTCAACCCACGTCTCAACAGAGTTTTCAATCGTCATGTACGCCGCTACTGTCCCATGCCATATTTAAAGGCTATGTTGGGCACAGACCGCATTCCTACCATATTCTCCACGATTCAAGCCCGAGCCCCAAAGCAAGTGGTACAAGGCAAGGTGCACTCGGCCCATGCAACTGGCATCCAGGCGATACTTGGAGAGGCGTAAATAAATTACAATACCACAGCGATAATTTAATGCTGGAAAATAATTAGTGATCTTACGCCTTGCTATCTCCGTTGTGAATGAAGTCGATAATGTCGCAGAGAGAAATGGCCTAACCTAGAGCAAGCTAGCTACGTGCTTAAATTAGAAGAAAAGTCATATCGGGTTTAATTAGAAGAAAGTAACTCAGTGGGTTAGCCACGCGCCTGTTGTGTATATTAGCAGGAGGAAGCTTTCATATAACGCACAGAGCCGTTGAAGTTGGGCTGAGAATACGGCATCAGCTGCAGTAATGATGGAAGCGCCGTCTACTGCACGAAGGAAGAGTCGCATAATAAGCACATACTGAATCATAAGGCTAGGGCATCCTTGTGGACCATGACTTACTAAGAACCATTTGCCATCCTCGTGCCGCTTATCCGGATACTTGTGCGCAATAGACGAGCCCATACGGAGCAAAGCGTCTAGTAGGGCTGGCTCATGGTTCTTATCCCCCATGCTGTTCTGCACAATATCTGCTCTTCTGCGGAACAAGAATAAACAAATCGGGGAAAGGGCCAATGGCTTACTGATACATGGATACTTAAGATGACCATCGCCATTCATTTCTCGATCCGCTACACCGATTCTTCACCCACAAACAACACCCGGCAAGCCCGTTCAACATTATCGCGAGAAGTCGAAGCTCGGAAACATGGCATCTGTTGAAGGTTTAGCAGTTATGGGAGAGTATATGCACCCGGTAATAGACCTGAACACTAAAATCGATGACCCTTGGCAACGAAACTACTACCAACCACCCCCATTCGGGAATCTTGTGCCGAGGAAGTTTCCCCTCATTGACATCCGAGATCGACTTTCAACCCCAGAGTATGCGCCAGCAAATTTACTGCAAAGCCATGGGTTCTGTTTAGCCAAGCATCACTCCGAGTTTCTTGACAAGGGCCACGAAAAGGAAGAGGGGGAATTGGACGAGCAAGGCCTCAATGATGTGTATTACGATGAAATGACGGAATTGGTCAAAGAAGTCACAGGAGCCAAGACGGTTTTTATCCTGACGAGCGTGTTCCGAAAGGGACAGAAAACAACCCAGCCTTACAAACTACCGGTGAAGGTGACATTGCAAAAGGACAGGGACGAGACAAAATCTACGGATAAACCTGTGGTGGCTGTAGCCAAGCCAGTTCGTGTTCCGCACTTGGACTTTACGCCATTAGGAGCGCGGCAGACGCTTCGTTCTCTACGGCAAGACATCTACACCACTGCCAACGAGTCAGGCATAATTTCACGAGAGGACAAGATCTGTGAGGGACAGGGCTTCAAGGCCGAATCACACGAGGCGAACGTCCTCATTGCGGAAGAGTATAACCAAAATGGGGAGCTGGGGCCGAGATACGCTGCGTTCAGTATCTGGCGTCCGACGAAGAAGGTAGAGCGGGACCCAATGACCCTGGCACCAAGGAAAGAAACCCCAGTTGCCGACGGCGAAATGGTCCATTGGTGCTATGAGAACAAGGTCCCAGGTGCATCAGAGTTAGGCGGCGACTTCCTCAAAGAGTATGCAATGCTCGGCGTCAAGAGTGAAGATCAAGCCGCCGCTGGCGATGGTGGCTCATTGAAGTGGTACTATGCTTCTGGCCAGGATTCAACAGAGGTCTTGTTCATCAAGTTATTCGATAGTGCTTCTCTGGGCACAGATGCCACACATGCTGCTGCGCCATGGCACGCAAGCCCTGAGATGGAAGCTTTTGATGGCACCGAAGCCAGGGAGAGCATTGAGCTCCGAGTTCTTGCTTTTTGGTAGGCCTTGGGAAGAGTCCAGTGGATATAGGTCAATTATGCAACACGACGGCAATGGTCGGCGACGAACAAGTTAACAAATGACATGTAGGCAATATAAATATAATACGAGACTATTATGAGCCGTTTAATGTGATTGTGAGGGGTTTTTATTTCCTTCTTTTTTTCAAATAATAATAAGAAAAGTAATGCACAATATGACTGAGAACGCTTTCGATGTGACTGGCGGACCGTTGACTCATCACCACGTACAATACCACCCATTTGCAGCAACGTAACCTTTCCATGTGTGACTTCATCGCCAAGGTGTGAAGAACAAGTCGATGTCAACGCATGAAACGGCACAAGATGCCCAAATCAAGAAGACGATGAGATTGCCCTTTCCTGGTCCACATACGAGTTCAGAATGGCTGTAAATCTCGGAATACCATCTCAAAGCAGCATACTATGCGATATTGGTACATACTTCTTACCTGCGCACAAATCGCTGCACCAACCCTGGAGACTGCTGGAAGAGGACCATGGTTTGAATTCTATGGATGTTATGAATGGCCCGTAGACGAAATGGCTACTGTGTTGAATTCGGATTAGTCGAGGAAACGGACTATGGTTGTTCAAGGCAACCTTGTAGGTCCTGTTCCCATGCTGAGAAATACAATGTGAATTTCAGAGTATGCGCCTCTGGAAATGAATCCCAGGGCGGCTTGGAGTACGAATCCTTTGGCCATCATCTCTCCCAATCTTGTCAGAAGGTACCCACCGATAAATGACGAGGGAGATAAGAAGCCTTGATTATAATGTCCCAGCCCAGTGCCCTGCTAAGAGAACTCCATGGGTTGACTCGAGGAATAATTGCAGAACTGAACTTCCAAACCGGAGTCTATTAGATGGTGGGACAAGTGGTTTAAGGGAAAAGACAGCGACATGAATGAACCATGCTAAAGTGTTGCTTGCAAGAGAAAGTTCAACCTCGCACCTCATACAAGTTGCGCCCGGGACATTGAGTATGTGAAAATATCTGGCTAAGGAAAGACGAACTACATCCTTCATTTGGAATGTCCTCGGGAGGTCTGGTTTCGGTCCTCCAGTCATAGCCGGCTAACCATCTCCTCACCTCTTTCTGGGCTATGCGGCGGGCATATGGTTTTCGTATGAAAAGATTGAGACATGGCGGGCGACCAGAGACAGAGGTTGGTGGCTCTCTTGTATTTGAAAGCAATATCTGACCCAACCAATGGACGCCCTGGGCGCCGTAACCACTTAGGTAGGAATTGCAAACGACCCGAGCCAAGCAAGTCAAAGAAGACAGAGGGATCACAAAAATGTGCAAAATAGAAGGCGCTTTGGTGGGAGTAAGTCAACACCTGCGCTATTTATCCTGATGATCTACTGTCTTGCTGAAGTTTAGTTTTGCAACGACTCTAGTCGAGGCGACATGGAAATGGTAATCACGGATGGGATAAAATGGCGAGCACTACAGACGACCTAAGGCTAAGGCCAGGATGGAAGCATGGGACTCGGGAGATCAAGTGTTCGAGGGACTACGTGTTTATTTCCCGCGTGACAACGTTCAGTCGATGGAGCCTCCTCAAAGTGCCTCAAACCATCATACATACAATTAATCAGTGGCAGTGACTCTGCTACGTGGCTCTGAATCAGCGTGTTAGTTATGCCACACACAATCTGTATGTGTATGTACTCTAGTTCAATGGCAATTCGTTCCACTTTTGTCTCGGGCAGATGCCTTTTACTACAGACACAAACCATATACTTGAGATACAGCGATTGAAAGGCTGATACCGCCAGAAACGCGAAAAACAATATGCTAGGTAGTCAAAGCATACATGCATGTTTTATGACACAACATCGTAAGTTAAGTCTCTAATTAACACGTAGCTCGAACTTGATGCCCTTGACCGTCTCGGAGGCAGCCTTGTTGTCTAGTGATGGTGTTCGCCATCATGCACCGAGGATAGTGACGGAACCTCGAGGATTGGGCCGCGTGGACAATTGATCAAGTGAGCTTAATTTTTACCACACAGGTTATCTTCGGATAAGTCGACGGACCCGAGGCCGCAAAAGAGGAATTCAACTTGGAGTCGGACCCTTTTAACCTGGCTGGCTTATCGAACGGAGCGTGGATGCCACGAGTCCGTCGGGCGAATTAGGACGGCGTTATGTCAGAACGCCGTGCTTAATAAGATGATGTTTGGTTCCTGAAAGAATCGAACCACTTTCACATGCAAGAGTGCATGTGTTGGATTTTTATTTGGCATGTGGAGCATGCGTGGCCGCTGTGCCTAAACGGAGCATGGCGTCCACACCTGCACCGATGAAGCGGCATTTGCATCAGGCACCAGAGAGAGGCTTGTTGAATCGCGGATGACGCAGGGCGGGCTGCCTGTTATCGCAACTAATGCCGCCGAATCCGATTAGGCTCACGCCACGTCTGGCGGCTTGCGACGCCAGGAATCAGGAAACGGCCATGTTGCACGGAGTCATCCGGACTAGGTACGATTGACACATTTTGACCTCTCTGGTGACCGTACTGTAGTCTGATACTGACCGTCTAACGCGCCACAAAGTCCAGTGGTATTTCGCAAGAAAGTGTGTGTATGTGAATATGCGTAATTATTAGTGTCTGTGATTATGCTACTCGCCACGCCCAGTACCCAGCTTGAACGCCTTGCTTATCCATCCGTCATTATGATATCGTGAATTCCGTCTACCGCAAACCAACACATTACACCTCGCTCGTCTCTTGCATCTCCCGCTTGCGGTAATGTTCCGCTACGTCCGACTCTGTTTGGCGATCCTCCCATCTTGATATTAGGCCATTGGCGACGGCCGACACCATCCAAAAGATGGCGGACAGGAAGGCAAATGCGATTTCGGCATGGAGTTTGCCGCACTGCTGGTCACTTGGCGATACCTGCATCCAGTCGAATACCCATTCACAAGGGAACCCCGTGTACTGTCGTCTCTCGATTAGCTTTGTGCATTGGAGGCTGTGGGTGTGTTACTCACGTTGAAGAGTAGACCAAAGACTGTCCACCACAGTAGACTGAGCAATAGATCCAGCGGTACTTGAAAGAAGGGGTCGATGGTGAGAATGAGAGAGAGAATAGTCGCGAGCACCGACACGCCAGAGACGACTTCGGTATAGATGAAGCGGCCGAGATCCCATGTGCTAGCGCTCGATGTTGACAGGAAATATCCCGTAATACCGAGGACGACTGTGGCAGAGGCGATTTCCAGTCCTCTTAGAACAATGGCAATTATGCGTAAAATGCGAGTTCGCTCCATGGTGAGGCTGTTTTGTTTGAGCTGGGTATTTGTATGTGTTGTGTTGTTGTGTTGTGGTGTTGTGGTGTTGTGGTTGGTGATGGTACCGATCAGGTCGTGGCGTATAAACTGGCAACGGATTATTGGGGTCGGATATTGTGGAAAGAATTAAATTGAAGCTTGACATGAGCCTTCAGAAATCTCGCGAGATAGACAGCCACGCCCTTTCTATTTAAATCCAACATGAAAATTGCTCAAGTGGGTGCTCAATAACATCATCCGACCAGCAAGCGGAAACGGCGAATACTAGACTGCCGGTCCAAGAGCGCCACAGCCATATTCCCCGTTGCCGCCATGGCGGCATTGGCCCCACTCAGTCACACCCTGATTGTCATGTCATTCATAGATGGAAGAAGAATAGAAGCCTTCCGTCGATTATGGAGCATTGAGTCAAGGCAGCAGCAATTGCATGTGATGCTGGGCTAGATAGGACAGGCGCCGCGCATTGGTCCTGTGCCATGACGGATCAGGGCCTGCCTACCACGCCCACGACCTCGGTGGTGCGTGTACAATTACAGTTGCGACAACACCCAATGCTGTTTGAGAAATCTGACAGCAATGAGATACACCTGTCTGTCTGTGGCTTCGTGATGGCGGGAACATGGGCAGTGAGACACGGCCTACCCACCTGCTCACTTCGAAAATAAACACCACGCGAGATGTTCGCCGCGATAATACAACATGGCACACCTTCACCTAGCAGCGGCAGAGCGAGTATTCTAGCGGACGGTATTTAGCGGGCGTGGATGGTGCCGCTCATTGATCAGACGGCCGAGCGGCTCACTCGGTAGACGCCGGTGATATCGGCGGTCGCGATACACCGTACCATGAATTGCAGGCGCAAGATGACACAGCTAGGAAATAGACGGAAATAGAACTGCACCAACAAGCCTTACCGGGCAGTGGCATCGAGGTGGACCAGTGCATGTGCTGATGTGAGCCCGTGTGGTTTCTCACATAATATTAGCGCTAACAACTACAAAGGTTAGTGAGTTTTTCATTCAGAGGACAAGACGTATCATCAGCGGTATTTTGACATGTGATAGTCATGCCATCAACCTGTTTGGATTTAAGTTGTCTTGTAAAGGTGCCGAAATGATAACATGTATAAATGTAGGGATGCGGTAGCCCACGCGCGTCTGTCAATTGTCAATGGCGCACATGTCCTGCGTCCCACTGCAGAGCTATTTGAGGTTGCGCATTTGCGATTTGTGCCGATCTCGACCTCGACTCTGAGAGCTGAATTGGTCCACATCCAGCAACAGAGCACAGACAGGCTTGTGACAGACGCGGCGTTTATCAACGTGATTATGAAGGATCACGGGTCGAACACATTCATCCCAAACTAAATTCCCGCGTTGTCCATGTGTAGACAACGGATCCAAGAACCACTTACCGGCAGGACCCTGTGGCCAATATTGCCTGACTATTCACACGACTCTCCATGTGTGACCAATACTGCATGACTATTAAAGAGACTCTATGTATATAACTACGATGAGTATGTAATCATAACTTGACTGTCCAAGGCATTAAGAGTCGGTCTATCTCTTGACTCCCCCAGCGGGCATTGTTCCGACCACGAAACTCTTATCTCTGGAGTTCCGTGGGATTGTGGAGCCGGGAAGAAACAGCAGTTCCTACCAAATGGGGCGCATTTACATGTGATTGGGAACATCAGCAGACTTCTGCTGCTAGATTGGTATTGCAATGGACACTGTTTAACTATGTTTCGGTCCCAACGCACTCTCCTGCCTTCTCAAACGAGACTCTTGGATAAATGTGAGCGAGCAACTGGTGGCACCTTGGCGATTTATAATGTGCTGGCACGGCGAGTACGTGAAGTGAGGGTGCAACAGGCTTGCTTCCCCCAGGATAACTATTGCTAGGCAGATGTGTTATTATACAGGTCCGTGTGTTGAACGCACCTGATTGAGGCGCTCTTTGCATATGGTTCATGATCCTCCGTTCGTCACGTATGAGTAGCATATTTGAGGAATGCCTGATGGCCAGTAATGATTGGTTTGGAATCTAGAATCGTTTTTAAACCTCACTGATCAGTGTCAAAACAACCTGCCAAGCTGGTGTAGCTTTTGCGTTTCAAGTTATATTCAGATAGCCAATGTCGCCAAAGTGAATTACAGCAGATATAGGATCTATTCAGCCTATTGATGAGCTTGTCTGCTTAGTTTTCCAGGTTAAGTAATACTAAGGTCTTGATAGGATATAGCCACCCATTCATGGGGTCTTTCTAGCTTGTGAAAATGTTGCGACTTATTAGCCGACACTTATTGAAAGGCTAATTTGTCAAGCTCGTCGTCAGTCATGAGCAGTTCCTAGTCAGCAATGGTAGCGTCTGCAACTCAATATCTTCCATTGTTGACCAAACGGAGAGGCACTCATCTCGCGTTTAGGCTGCGAGAGATGGAGGGAACTATAGTAATCAAATATGCCAATCGTTCAATTGATCAAATGCTCTGAGATTCCTGCCTAACTGCACTTACTTATCCTTACTTTATCTCTCTTACGCCCATTTGTTTGGTGGCTGCATTGCATGTGCCCTAGGACTTGATGCCGGGTCAATCCAACGCGTTGACTCAAGCCATCCAACAACTCAAGATCATTGAATCATACGATGTTGCATTTCCCTCAACTCAACAGTAGATGGCATTACGCACTGCTAAATGTAAATATGAGTTCTTGGACAGAAAGGCTAGGCACGACGAAATTTGGACGATTTGGAAGGTGTTTGGTGCAAAGCTCATGTATTACAACAGCTTTGCGCGCACTATGAGAGAATAATGCCTGAGCAGCCTGCTTATCGTAAATAACCTCTAATTTATTTCATCTGGATGTAGCTAGAATGTTGTAAAATTCAGCAAGTGGAATCCAGCAAGTGGACTCGACCGTTGCATTTCGCCTCCAGAACATCATGACACATTTTGAGCACCGAGATTGAGTCTGCAGCTTCCATACTTGGCAGACGCCCGCTAGCCACGCAGAAGATAAAATCCCGCTTCATCGGGATAGCATGAATTTTCATCTACATAAACGCCTTTACTTCTTACGACCAAGGACTATTGCCACCTGAAACGCAAGCTCCAGCGACCCTCCCACCTCCTCCGCGCCAGCCAGCACCTCACGCCACGATTCGGACTCCCACAGAGACTCTTGCGCGCCAAGGAAGTTTTGCAAAATTTGCCGTAAATCTTCGGTTGAGCCGGTCTTCTTCCAGTCATCGTCTTGCCATCGTTCTTTCACAAGACCTTCCTCCACACAATTTGGCGCTACGCCGAAGCGCTCAGCAATGGACTTGGATGACGGCCAGTCTCCTCCGTTTGTGTTGATCTCAATCCTTCGAACGTCGGTCCACACGTCGGCGTCAAAAGGCACAAAGTCGAGGCCTGAATTGCTCTGCGAGAAACCCCTCCGCCAACCCTCGCCTGGGACACTTGCTGATGCCGTACTCTTCTCAAAGTCCAGAAGGAGCTGTGTCTGCGCGGCCTGCGCCCGAGCGCTGTTCGCGATGTAAGGAAACGGCAGGTAGTAGATGGCGGCAATGTGCCGCCAGGGCGGAGGCTTCTGGCAATGACGGGCATTCCCTTGGTCACGTCGACCCAGTGGAGCGCCTCGCAGCAGCAAAGAAAGTCGACGGAGCCATCTTCGAGCCACGAGTCCTCGGCCACCGTCTGCTTGAATGTGAAATTAACATTGGGGTGTCGCGGCACGAGTATCTTCTCCGCAAAGTCGAGATGCTCCTTGCCGGGATCGGATACGGAGACATTCTTGACGCTCGAGTAGGTGGCGAGGTCATTGGCTGCCACCCCGCCGCCTGCGCCGGTGTCGTGGGCTGATTCAAGCGGTCCCTGGTGGTAGTCGAGCCACAGTTTCCACATGGACTGTGGGTAGGGAGGCCGAAATTTTATGTAATCGTCCCATGAGATGGCCTTTGTGAATGGCACCGAAGACATGGTTGCTGCGTGCTGTGGGCTCTCACAGATGGGCGTGTTATTTCCGTTCAAGTAGCAGTCACCACGTCGTAAAGCATGGTAGCAGAAATGCCGGGATCTGCTTCGTATTTATCCTCAGGCTCTCCCTGTTCCAATGAGGGGAAACACGCGAGGCGTCAGGCATGGGCCTTGCTACTTTCAGCGCACAGGAAGTGAGTGGCGGGCTTACATGGTGGTGTTGAAGCTGCGCGGCTACTGCCTCTTCAGTATCTAACAGGAATTAGCCTTCGCCTGTAGTCCCGATAACCTGAAAGTTAGGCTTAAACTTACTGTGAACCAAGTAGCGCAGACAGGGAAGCGGCTCCTGTGTAAGCGGCTCCTCTATATGCGGCCTTGGCAGACAACGTTACACGTGGCAGCAGAGAGGGGTTCAGAATGCGAATAGTATGCAGATTCCCTGTCCGACGTTCTAGCCACGAGTCCACGACTCTACACATCATGTCATGACGGGAACATGACTGTCGCACAACCATCGCTCCGCCTATCTCTAGTGCGGTGACCGTATACTATCAATCTGCCTACCAGATTGGCAGGTTACTCTGGCACAATGGCTGAGTCGGGACTCGGGAGAGTGAATCTACTAATAGAGCATTTGACCTGACTTCCATCAACAATTAATGGCACAATGGGTAAGATAAACATGGTCGGTACTATTGGGATGATTAAGGCCATGCTCGAAGCGTAAGGTTCTATATAGCTTTGTTCGAATCCATGTATCAAGTCTGAAGATGCCAAGAATGTTAAGAAGCAACGTTATGTGTCTACTGGCTAGTTCTTATTTCCCCACTCGCGTCTTACATGACAGGTGTCGTCAGCTCCTATAGAGACAGCTCGGAAGTTGAAACGTTGGCAAACGGCTCGTCTTAATTGACGTCCTGGCTTCGTAAACCCGCCTGGAAACAGGATGCATTTAGAATCCAATGGCCAATCTGGCTTGAACTTTGTTGAAACGCAAGTCTACTCTACGGATCTCTGACAAGGCTCTGCCATGTTGTACTGGGCTAAAAAACATGGAGAGGGTAGTTTAGGCAAGGGCTCAGGCTGCTGTTCTTCAGCTGATAGCCGCCGACGGTGCTTTTCATCCAATAGCTGAGTTTGAGGGCTCAGCATTCTTTGGATTTTATTCGCGCCTTGTTTGTAACAGTGGATTGTTTAGTAGACGCCACTGATAAAGCGCCGATTCTAACACGGGCATTATTGTCGCTGATGTAACCTAGTGTGCTAACTATATACCTCAATCTTAAACAAAGTCTGTTCAACACGGGAAATAGTATAATTAATTGGCAAACTGGCCTTCTGTTACACACTGCCTACACCGCTGCCGCATCAGCCAAGAGCCTAATTTATGTTGAAGTAGACCAACATTATTCTCCCCTGGCCGCGAATCGACACCATGAAGCCATGCACTCCAAGGTAGTTTACAATCCCAAGTTGACGTGAGAAGGCTGTGCATCATCTCCATGAATATCTCAACATTAACTAATGACCTCGCTTACTGAAGACACGAGCGGAGATAACCTCCGTACCCCCTTGTAGTATACCGAGTCGAATCGGCTTGGCATGGGGCACACAGAGACTAAAGTGCAACAATGCGGGATAATGGACCCTGCATCCTAGCGTATCGGGACTCGGAACACTGTCACAGAACTGAGGCTATCGGACGCAGGAGAGTCGCCGGTTTAGTTCGAGCTGGTCCAGAGCACAAACGGAGGCTTGGCAATGAATCTGGGCCTGGAACATGCACAAAAACATGTTGGGGAGATGATGAATGAGTGGGGTATAAATATTATGGCTGTGATTACATTTGGCTGTGATGACATTTTGCTGTGATGACATTAGGCTGCTCGTCAAAATACTCATGGTAAACAACAGTGCGCACCACGAGAAACATGACATTGCAAGTAAATGTATGCCATATATATCTGCTCTCACACAGGCTGATAGTTTGTTGAATAGCTAACTAAAAGGGTTATTCAACCGTTGGGTACCCTCTCTCGGAACTGCTGGAGTCGTGTTTGGGTAATGTGTCGGCAGGATTTGTGGATTTGCTACGCAAGAACGTGCTTCCACCAGTTCGATGCAGTCCAGCATTATATGAAAAGAGGAGTCTGCGATCCTGCGCTGAAGGGAGACACGCCTGTGTATTGTATAACCTAAGATGATACATCATTTTCTACAAGGTAGATGCTGAGCGGGTGACAGACTAGGAGTTTACTGCGGCCGCACACAGCCATTCATGACTCTGAGGGCTTGCCTCACCACCCTTTAAAGTGATGTTTCGAGAATCTGACAATGACACTCCTCTCGCCTCTAGGTATACCTTGACAAATGTGAGGCTAAGACCCACGACAATACTTGACAGATCCGTCACACATATGAGGTTGTGACTGTCGCTGCAGTTATTTGTTGGTATTGAAGGAGAGTGAGACAAGCGTCAATACCTTGACTATAGCGAATTATTGGTGGAGCGTTCAATATCCTCGTATTTCCTAGGCATGCCCGATTGGTGTAGTTCGAGACCATGGTTGTATCTTGACGTGGGTATTCGCGTACATCAGATGTTTAGTGCGTACTCGGACTACTAAACCATGAGAAGTCCAGTCAAGGCTTCTTCATCCGCCTAACCTAATAGTTGTGCTTGGGATCAGAACATCGCTATCCGTATCGATCAATCGGTTGCACCGATTGCATCATGGCGAGTCTTGTAATTTATAGCAGCCTCAAATCAACAAACTAATATATTAATTTAGCCTAATTCTCCTTCTTCAGACTTTAACCCATTTAACACTTCATTTAGACCTTCCAGATATCTATCTACCTGCACATCAAAGGCAAATTTCCCGCCGTGATGATGCTACGCGGATGTCCGCAACAACGCAAAACCATTCGCAGCAGTGCAGCTATTGCACAGTAGGGCCTATACCTGGCGACGGACACTACATGTGCTATTTGTAAATGAAAAATTTGCTTCAACAAAACGCAGAGGTTCCTGGTTGTGTATCTCCCATCGGCTACTCAAAGGGAACAGGCTGGAGCTGTGAAAGACGTGTAGCCACCCTTCCCGCCAAAGGGACGGAACAATATCCAGGAAGGGGAGTCGAAAGCTATCATAACACGAATGGAGCAAAAATCGATATCTATTTACTATACACGCCACTTCGATACACGAACGGTAAATGCTAATTGCACTCATATTGGTAGCTGTAAGATGTATGCGAGTTTACTAGCAGTTGTAAATGTGTTAAATTATCACGGTCCATCCAAAGGCACGGTTAAAGTTTTGTTTTTATTTTATTCTTAATAGAAAAGAATCACGGTGAAACACACATTCGTCCATGCAAGGCAAATAACAGCCGTCATATTCAGTCAACCACTGGGATGTATTTACTTCCCGACGGGTGACGGCCACCTGGCGGAGATGGTGGAACGAGCCGGAGTGCGGGGCCGGGCTGAGCCGATGTGACTGGAAATGCAGTCTTCATTCCCGCCTTTACCCTTTTCGCTATCCTCACGACCCTGGAGACCTTCGGAGTGTGGTCGATGCCGTAGCTGGTTGGAGGAAGAATAGCCAGTATGCCAGGTAATGCCCTGAGCGCGCGGTTGTGGCGTTGCAGCAATCCGCATGAGAGGGTGACATCCGCGATGCATCAGAGCATCACTTGAGGGGTGTCTCTGCTCATCCACTGCCTGATAGGGAATGGATGATCCGACGGCCTTGAATCGGATGAACAGAAAAACCACACTAGCTCCCCATACGAGTTGTACGGCGAGCCGTCGATGTTTCATCTCACTGGACTGTTGCCCTGCAAATGCAGTGATGTTATTCTCAGCCCACCAGGGATGCTGTCTGAGGCAGAGGGTTTACTGGGAAATTTGCCAGTAAATCATGCCGGCGCCTAACAGGAGCTTTCGCTCGAATCGAGCCACAGCCAGCCTCTCACCTGGCATCGGTCTCAAATGCGTGGTGGCACGGCAGTTGAGGCCTGAAGGTTGCTAGTTCAGCTGCATCATCCGGGAACGGATCGGATAGGATGGAGATGCCCGTCGGGTTGCCCAGCTACTGCGGTGCAATAGTGCTAGATCCAAGGGAATACGAGCCGCTATTGACCTTAGCGCCAGCGATATACCCAATATTCCCTAGTGCCATTGTCCAGCCCAAGGAGCTCAGCCATTGTCCCATCAATATCCGAGGGCTGAGGGGAGACTCGCCATGGACGCGGAGAGTCCGGACCACTGCCGCTACGTCATGCTCGATTCTTTCTCATTGCCTGCGCCGAAAACACGGCATTTACTGCACTATTGGGTGCACGGAGTGTCCCTTGTGCCAAGGTTATGGTTGAGCTGCTCAGCCTTACGAGGGGGGGGATGACCAGCCACCACCCCAACACGCCCGTCTGAGTCGCGATCGTCGAACTCCTCCATGAATACGAGCAGTCTGACCGCCATCACAGACAACCAACCACCCAACTTGACTGGGCCTAGGAAACTATAAAGGAAGCAGCCGTCTCGCGCTCTCCCCATTCCCATCCCTCGCCGTGTTGCCAAACGACATCGACAAGCGTATTTCCCCAGCTTCTTACTAGCCTTCTGGCCCTGTTCACACCGTCCGAGATCCCCTCACCGCCGACAATCCTCGACAAAATGAAGTTCTCTGCGATTGCCTCCGCCCTTGCGCTCTTCGGCGGCTTTGCCGCTGCCCAAGAAGTCAGCTCGAAACCCTTCAAGCTGGTCATCCAGACAACCAACAAGGACCTCAATGGACAACAGATTTCCGCCTGCCATGTAGGCGCTGCCATTGAATCCCTATGCCTTGACAAGAGGGGTGTCAAGCTGTACTTCAACACCACAAAGGGCGATAAGTCACCCCTCAAGGGCTTCACTCCTTCGGGCGCAGTAATCTGGAATCTACCAACCAGTATGTGAACCCCCAATCTGCGGCCCATCTCCTCCATTTTGTCCTCATCTGGCATGCTGGCTACCAGGAAAGCTAACAATAACCCCCGCAATACTAGCGCCTACACCAGCGCCTTCGCCCATGCAGTTGAGCTTCAGCACATCCTCCAACGTGGCCACCAGCATCTTCATCCCCGGGTATAGCTATGAGGGACAACAGGTTGCGTTTGACAAGAACGGCCTCATGGCTATCCTGGCCTACGTTGATGATACCGTAACGCCTCCAACTGCCGACAAGTGGCGCGCCCTCTACAACTGGTATGTCTGCGAGACCTACTATGGCAGCTACACCGGGCAAACCCTGACCTGGGTTCTGGGTAAGGGCAAGCCGCAGAACCCCAGTTGCATCAAAGTCAACGTCAAGAGGCAGTTTTTGTGAGAGCCCTAGGATGTGGGCGGGCGCCGTCTGCTACGATCCAACCATATTCAAGAGCCAGGTTTAATGTGGAGGAACAGATTCTGGCGTGGAGGAGTGCAGCAGTAGTGGAGCCAATTATGATTTGACTATATAATGAGAAATTGAGCATAGCGAAGCAGTTGAAATCATTTTTAATTCAATAAGTCAAACCACCCCACAACCGAACATACCCCACAACCGAACAAGCTTTCAGCCCTCAACAACACCAAAGCCAGCACATTCAAACCGCGTTTTCTCGCGCAATTCTTATCTAATTAAAAAGATAACTATATCATTAGATTCAGCATGCCTAAATATACAGAAGAACATATAAAAAGTGCTATTCAATGCATTCAATCAGGTGATACTATACGCGTTGCTGCAAGTAAATGGGGAATCCCATTATCAACTCTTCATGGCCGACTAAAAGGCTCAACACCAATGTCTATTGCAAAAGAACACACACAGAGGCTCTCAAATACGCAGGAAGCCCACCTACGAGGATGGATTTTAACCCAGGCTGCCCTAGGCTTCCCTCCAAAGCATCGGCAGCTCAAGGAATTTGCATCTCGTATTGCCGCTGCTGGTGGGGATCTTCAACCTCTTGGAAAACACTGGGTTGAGGGCTTCTTACGAAGGAACCCAGAAGTTATGACCGTCAGAGGCAAGATACTTGATTCCAAGCGTATAAATGGAGCCACAACTGAAACAGTCAAGGCTTTCTTCAATCTTCTAGCTATTCCAGCTATCAAGGCCATCAAACAGGAAAACCGATGGAATATGGACGAAACAGGGATGATGGAGGGCCTCGGAAGCAACGGCCTTGTACTTGGAAGCTCATCGAAGAAGCTGACCCTTATGAGGCAGCCTGGATCGCGTTGTTGGACTACAATTGTTGAGTGTATCTCAGCAACTGGGCAAGCCCTTGAACCACTAGTTATCTTTAAGGGGAAGTCCATACAACAGCAGTGGTTTCCTTCAAATATAGCCTCTCTTTCCCACTGGCATTTTACTTGCTCTGAGAAAGGCTGGACGAGTGATAAGATCGCGATGATATGGCTTAAGGATATCTTTATCCCATTAACACGGCCAGCCTCAAAGGAAATGCGTCTCCTTGTTGTTGACGGCCACGGGAGTCATACAACTGATGATTTTATGTATGAATGCTATCAGCATGATATTTATTTACTATTCCTACCTGCACATAGCTCTCATGTCCTTCAGCCTCTTGATATCTCAGTCTTCTCGCCTATCAAGCAGGCATATCGCCAAGAGATCAACAGCTTCGCAATATCTCATGATACAACACCAATTGGAAAGGTAGAATTCCTCCACAGCTATCTCAAGGCAAGAGATACTGGTCTAACTAGTAGGAACATTAGGGCTGGGTGGCTAGGGTCAGGTTTATGGCCTATTAATATTGCAAAGCCTCTCATGAGCCGACTTCTCCTCCAACCACCACAGGAGACCCCTACAGATGTGCAATTAAAGAGAAAATGGACCCCAATAGTCAAAGAAGGACTAGAGATTCAATTTACAACACCTCGTCAGTCAGGGCATCTTAAAGGGTTGTGGAAACAGGTTACTAATGATGATCGTACAAGGCGGGTCTTATTCCAGAAGATTGGCAAGGCTCTAGACCATAATAACACACAATTCGCGGCTGCACAGGTAAAAATTAAATCCCTCGAGCTTCAACTAGCTACAAAGAAGTCCCAAAAGAAGAAGAAGGTAATAGAAGACCTTAATAAACGCTTTGTACGGATTGAACAAGTTATCCAGACTCGATTGGAGATGCAGGCTGCTGGGTCACAAGATCTTATTATACAGGGAGCTTCAGAAGAAGATATTACTAAGGTTAGAATCCAGCGGCAATTAGCTATCTAGAGATATAAAAATAATTGCCTCATGATATTGTTATGTGTATTAATATAGCATTTTTTATTATTAGTATTTATCGCGAGCTTGTTCGGTTGTGGGGTATGTTCGGTTGTGGGGTGGTTTGACTTAGTGTATAAGTTTCCAGCAAGGGTCCAACAACCCCAACGTTCATGCAGCACTGTTCACGGTTACTTGACTAGCCTTGCATTGACCACCACAGTGGGACGAGCCATGTCGCTCACGATATCTGGTACAGACGAGAAGCTAACTTGAAGCGCCAATATGGAAATGTCTGGAGAGTAGTCAAGTACTTTGCACAGTGAAGGCGCCATGTTCGTGCACCTGCCTGGAATTTTGTGTTCTCAATTTCAGATGTTTCACCACCACAACGAACACGTACTTGGCCACTCTTAAACCAGGCACTAATTAATGCCTTGAATCCCCACGAAAGAGATTGTCAAATAAATGCATACAAGCATTGGCCCAGCTGTGGGGCTTTTATTGATCACTGACCTCCCCACGTTGGTGGAGCAGTCACAAAGGTGAGGGCTCAGTCGCTCCCTGCAGACATGACACTATATTGGCTCAACTTCCACCCGCCGCATACCCTTGTGCTTGTTTGTATCCTCTGCACTGGTCGACCTTGATCATGGCAAGCATCAGTTAAGACTGAAACCTGAAACACTGCCGTCAAACCACGAGTCAATTCGTCATGAGGTGACTGTTGTACGGATTGGACGCTGCGAGGGCACGGCTCTGTCATCGAGGTGGAAAATTGCGCCATTCGGTTCACCTGCCCAGCAAATCAGAATGCAGACAACAGGAGGCTAACTGGCGGAAGAGAAGGCAAAAAGTATTAAATAAAGAACTTGCCCATCCGCGGCTTTACCTCTCCTTATATTCACGGCTTCCGTCCCGAATTTCGCACTTTCCAGCAATCGGCCAACATCTCACCATGCTTCCTCGAGTTGGACTATTCGCGAGGGCCTGCTCTGTCGCGCAACGCACCTCTTTGGCCCCTCGCGTTGGTGCCCGTCTATTTTCCTCTTCTCCAGCCAGGCTGCAATCCCTCCCCGTGCAGGTATCCGGCCAAGGAAGCGGCACCGTACAAGCCATCTCTGTCAAGGACAGGTCCTATACATTCACCGCCGACACTTACACCCTGATCGGCGGCACAGATGCCCACCCCTCGCCCGTCGCGTACTCTCTGGCCAGCCTTGGTTCATGCAACCAAGTCACTGGCTTCATCGTTGCCAAGGACCATGGTCTCAAGCTGGGCGAATGGCATGTTACGGTGGATGGCCAGCTCCCCGTGGCAGTCTTGGTTGGAGGCGAGGAGGGAAATCCCAACTGGGAAAGTGTGTCTCTCAGAGTACGCGTTCAAACCGACGCGACGGGCGGCAACGAGGATCCCAAGTTCCAGCACTTTGTTGCCGAGGTTGAACGTCGATGTCCCATTACACAACTCTTTAAACGTAGTGGCGTTCCGTACACCAGCGAGTGGGTGAATGAGAGCCTGTAAATAAAACAAAGATACACAGAGCAGCAATTTACATACCTATTGCACTATTACGTTTCGCCATACAATCTCCAATACCTTTATAACTCTAGGTGGCATTTATTTTAGGTAGCTGAAGTTTCAGAACCTCTGTGAAGTGATCTAGATTGTGGATTCGTTGGATTATTCGTGTGCTCACTTGATGGTGATGGGAGTCTTACCTGTGATAATCCAACCACATGCTACACTTGAATGGCACTGGGCATCAACAAGAGAGGATTCACGACTCAGAAGCAGTTCTGTGTTGTCGGTAAAGAATTGCAGTTTCATTACGTTCTAGTCTCAACATACGCGCGCAAGGAAGAAGCTCATGCTTCATTTTTGACCATTTAGACGACGAGTAGCGCTGCCGTCACGAAAACCATTAAAACACAAGAGCGACTACCAACACCTCGCACCGCTGTCGTGCAAATTATTCTCATTTCTGATACGTAGAACTTCTTGCTAAGAACGAAGACAGCCATACGTAAGCGATGAGCGCTCCACCCACACGTATTTTACCAACATTGAGGACCATGTTGGTGCGCTCCTCGGCTGTTCAACCAAGAGGATTATATTGCGGCTTCTTTAGCAAATTCTCAGCCCCCCTCGTTATATTTAGCTTCCAATGATCAAAGATCGGGTAAGGTAAACTATCTCTCACTTGTGGTAGAAAACTCCACAATAGAGACTGCGACAGGACTGTTTCTACCTCAAAAGATTGCAAAATCGAGCGACGGCGCTCAGTTCTTTGTCAACAATTGTACTACCGGCAACAGACCTGTCTGTACCTGCGGTAAAAGTGTTCAGGTCCTGTTGTGAATTAGGCTTGCTGGGGCAATTAGCCAGCTCTCACGGCAGCATAGACTCGTGATGGTCTCTACATACATCTTGACTTGTTCAACCCAGACAAAATGCGAACTCCCCACCCCTCTCGCGAGTGGACATCTATACCATTGGACATCTCAGAGTTAACTCGTTCTCCTTCAATCTCGAGGGGTCAACATGTACTCATTCACATCCTTTTTACCCGCGTTAATCGAATACCATGTGAACGTAACTACCATGAGTATGGCCATCAATACAACGTCCAAGGCGTAGGTCGGCCATTCCCGTGACTGTAAATACCCAGTAGTGCCTTCTGTGTACTCAATCAACCGATAGATATTTCGAACTGTAATGAGAAGGCTGCAGAAATACAAAGAGAGTAGCATAGTTGTTAAATTAGGCAACTGCAATTTGATCGCTGCTGCATAACGGTTTGATGCAGCGCGAGCGTGAAATACAGCAGCACAGAGGAAGAAAATGAAAAATATGACCAGCTGAAAGCCGAGGCCGGCGAGGATAATATTTTTCCCAGTCGATATTCCGTCCGGATGCTTTGTATCGACTATTTTGGCAGCACCAAGTGCCTGGACCAGGAAACAGAAGATGTCGCCAAACACAAAGATTTTAGACAACCAGCTGACGCGGATGAAGGAGAGATGAGGGTGTCCTGCGGCGCGAATCAAACGCCCAAGGAACATGTAGACTGACGCAGAGTAGAGAATTGGTGCCAACAAAACAAGGAGAACTTGCATAATGAACGGGGTAGTCTCTGTCAAATGATTACTTGAGTAAGCTCGAGCTGCAAGACCGACACACTCGACTAGTGGCGCAAAGATTGTTAGCAAGGCTTCCACCACCAGGGCTATTCCAAGTTGGTATGAGTTGGATGAGGAAGAGTAGAACCTACAGATGCCTCCTATCACAATGGGGAGGCCGAACCATTTCGCGTCCGAAAACTTGCCAGATCTCTGCGAGAGTAATGAGAAGAAAAACAGCGGCTCCAGCAATGGCTGCTACCCGCGAAGGGAGATATGAACCATATGGATTCTCCGACGGCTCCATCCGGCAGGTCTGTATGGGATAAGGGAAGTGGCGACGAGGATTAAAAACTAAAGGAATTAATAAAGGGTATATAGGCGTGTAGGCGAAGTATCTGTATATTCGTCCAAGTTGTAGGACAAATAGAAGCGGGAGTACGCGAAATTTTACAGCTGACGGTAAGGTTATATTTAACAATTAGAGAATTGACCATGGCCACATTAAAACTTGGTCCAAGTGCGCTACAAATCTTTAGAGGCGCCACGTCAGAATGGAGATCTGGAGTATAGGCAGCACAGGCATCAGTTCAGCCCCTTTCGCTGGGAACTCCTATACGACCATCCAAGTCTGGCAGCAGGGAGGAATAGTGTTACACTTTACGTGGTCTTCCGTCGACGCCAGGTTGCGGCGAATAGGACTGTGTTTGAGATGAATGGCCTGCTCCATTACGTTGAGAAGGAGGCTCAAGCGGTCAAGGGGGCCCTGTCAGTTAAGCGGCTAAGCCTCATTGTAATATTAAACAAGGCCCACCTATTTTTCTTTTGTCGAGATATTTGCTCCATCTGCCATTTAAACCCGTGCCTAGGGAATGCGATACGATGCAGTCGGGCGGCTGCCCCGGATCAACCAACCAGCCACCGACGGAATAGGAAGTTAGCATGTATGAGCTGTCCTGTTGACATAGGTTGACGGTCTGTCCTGCCCTTTCGGCCTCCCACATGTAGGCTATTGACTTAAAAGGGGTCAATTCTGCAATGTATTACTAACAGCAGAAGTTTGCGGCTATGCATTCAACGTTCTTTAACGCCGAGTCCTCAACTCGTGGAGGCATCTCTCTAGTATACGTCCCTTTGTCACAGCCCAACCTCAGCCTCAGCAAGAATTCCTTGTTTTACATAATTCCGTATATTGTAATTTTATACTGCTAGGAGATTGAAGCAATTCTTCAACGAGCAACCTCTGTAATAAATTGTAACATGCTTTGTATTATTGGTCCCTAGATTTCCATAGCTATAAGCCCGCCTGTGTATGCTGCCGGGATGCTCTAGGCGCAGAGCCTGCACAAAACATCCATACTGGTTGCATTCCTACAAGCAAAATCACCTGAAGCTGTGAGGAAATACTTCCGAGTCAAGGGGTTTAGCAAAATACAAGTGTCCTCTGAGCCGAAGTCACCTAGCAGGCTATGAAACTCCGCACTCCCACATCAACCAACTGCATCCTGCCATACCGCCAAGATATTCACTCATCGTGCCTCCTACATAACCTATTTTCTACATGCAGCAATAGTGAACCGGTTAGATGGTGCTTTGCTGAAGAGTTAAACAAGGACTGGAACAATCTCACCAAATCTTCTGCCATCTCGCAACCTCAAGTCCATCCTCATGCTGTTATTCCTTCCTGGTGAAATCCTGCCACAGCAGCTGTTCATATTTAAGTCCTTTGGAATTCGAAATGAGAGACTAACCGTTTAGCCTATGATTGTTATACCCCGTAGCCGTATTGGTAACGATATCTATCCTTTCGTCCTTGGCGTCTTGAGTGGATCTAGTTTAGGGCCAGGGGCATCCTTGTACTTTTTTCTCCCTGTGTTTACGCACAACATCACGCAGCTCATTGATCTTTTGTTCTTCCACCTCCCTTCTTTTACAGTCCTGCACCCGCCCTCTTCCCGCGTCCGTAGTCGCCTATCATTTAAACGTTGTCTACCCGGGCACCATCTGCACTTCGTAAGCGGGTTAGAGCTCTCCGGAAACCATTTTACCTCTTGGCAGGGTCACTTACCTCCCTTTGTCCACCAGCCTGCCCCTCCCTTGTCGGTCCACCGAGAAAACCGCAGTGCGGGATCGGTTATTCCTTGTTGTAAGCACAAAGGCGGCTTTGCGCCCCCAATCAGATTCTTATTCGCCATCCCTACTGGACAAACAAATTTAGCCTTGTCTCTGGGCCCTCCTCACGCGACTACGTACGTCGGCGGTGGCTTTAGCCGCTGTAATAGTAAACATACGCTCGTTCTGGGCTCGGTCGTTGTTGTTTCTTCTATTCACGCATTACTCTTGTTTCCATATCTGATCTCCTTTTGCGTATTAGCTATGCTTTGCTATCCGTCCCCCCCCGCGGTCCTCCTGGCCTCTCTCTCCCGTCAGTGCGCTTCCGTGCCCCCCCCCCTCCGGTCCCGCTTTGATGCCTCGGTATGCCTGCGTTCGCGCTCGTTGCTTTTCATCCCCTATCTTCGCTTCGTTTTACTTATAGGAAAAATACGGAACCGATTCCTAACAGTCTTGTCAGCAACGATGTTCGATGTTGTGACGCCTGTTCGTTAGGTACAACCCAGGTCACGCTTACCTACTTACCATAACATTGATCATTCTTCTAAACGCCATTGTTTAAATTACTGAATATATACTAGTTTGTGCTATTAGAGAATATGCAGCTATTGCTTTCTATATTATTATTTGTGTCCATAGGTAGTTCCATCTCGTTAGACGATTAGCTAGCAGACAGCTTGATTACTTCAACAAAGGTAAATATGCTCAGACTTTCAGCCTCGCTTGTTTACGGCTCTTTGCAGCAAGCAGGTGTCAATGACTTTATTACCTGACAGTGTGAGCCGATGTTGATTAGCAGCAGCAACATCAGCCAGAAAGATACTCGACTTCTTTAACCGGCCAATTTAAGTTTTTGGAGTGGCCTTGCCATCTTGTTATATTGTTGAATGGTATTGCATCCTAAAGATGTCGACGTTCTCAAATCTTCCCAAGATACCGATGCAAATAGGAGATATAATCTTCGTTCAGAATTGTGCGGTAAGACCAACTCTGACAAAAACATCCCCATAGCCGACGCCGAATGCGGAGGGTTGTTTTTTCTCAACCAACGGGTATTGATATAGCAGGCAAGGCCAATGGGTGCACAGTAATCAACCTTGAGGCGAGTGGCATTTTAATTAGACAGCACGTCGAAGTAACATGGAGATTTGATGCAGAGTTTGGCGTTAAACATCACGATAGGGTTTTGTATCCGCGATGACCTCATTCAATGTGACTACAACTTGAACTAGCGACATACCTAATACTTCATCTTCCTTCGCGGCAGCTCCCTTGCTCACCACAACGGCGGGCTACCCAAGGCCATTATCTACCCACTGTTTGACTACGGACTCATTAACACATTTGTGATCCAAAGTCTGTATTGAGAATATCGATAGATAAAAAGCATTTAAGTCGGAGGCCTCTACTTGCAACACGATGGTGGCCTTAGTCATCTTCAACTATTCGCCTACAAGCGAGCAGCTAGCATCCAATTCTACGGATGCAAAGAATCAAGTATCTCGGTGCTGCAGCTGTTCGATTCACTGATGGGTGTTGACGTGCTACATATCTATGGCGGTCTAGTTTTCGTTACCGTAGCATAGATTCGTGGAATTTGAGAATATTTCAAGACTAGCATTATTTCTGAGCAGTGAATAGACATATTCATATACACAAGTGAAAGTGATGCGGGAGAGAGAGAATAATTCTGATAAGGAAATGTAATTTGCAAGGAACATAACTTCATCAAAATTGTACAGTTGATGTTGTCACCTATTATTGACAATATATTGAAAGACCTTGAAAGCCATGACTTTGAAATTAAGCAATTGTGAGTCAAAATGGCCAGTAAAGCATCAGTCTTCTAAGTTTTCAGCTAGAATTGAATTATCTTAGTTTTTCATTTGTTTTACTCTTTATACTTGTGGTTTACAGTGGACTGTCAAAGGTTATTAGGCAGACATTAACGTTGCTTCCTATCCGGTGCTATATTAAGCAGCAAGATTTGTTACCCTCGTCGATGAAAGATCGATTTACAATTTTACAACATGTAGCAGAGAGAAACAATATCTAACAGTCACGGTTAGCGAATTTAACGAAGGTAGCGCTGAGTTAGTTGCCCACGATAAATTAGCTGTCATATTGGGATGCACCGAGTTTAATCTTCTCAGACATTGCAATTCTATTTACAGCGTATGCACGATTAATTTGACGAATTAACCAATAACTATTGAGCTGGAGAGTTCCTATTGGAGCAAAAATTGTTAGTCCATGGATGAATATTTAAAGCACACGTTTTCGTTTCCTGATTGCTGTACTAAATGAACATTAAAGGCCGCTTTTTCTTGACTTCACCGATTTCCAGGGCCAAAAAAGAAGAATACATCGTGGTCGAGTTTAATTTATATCAGCCTACACTAATAAAGACAAAGATGATGCACTTGTGACTTGGAAGGGCACTATGGCTTTGAGGGAAGCTTATAGGCTTATAGGGTAGGCAGCTGGAAGTTGGTCATTTTCTACGTAAGCTAGCAGGTTGCAATTTAGGCTGTTCAAACTCGATTTAAATATTTCCTTATTAAACTGTTGCAAGATGGTAAGGGTGAATATCTGTTGAAACCTTTGTCAAAGATCCAACTCTATAAACTGAGTGCCAACTCGTCGACGTGGAGAATAGGCTTTCTGTTGCTCATTGAAGTGACCATTCAAATGGGCTATATTTTGAGAAAGAGCCATAACTACTACGCATGGTACAAGATTTCTCAACAACACTGAAGTTTCGGCATAAAAGTTAGTTTTATTAACAAGTACGTATTTGCGTCTAGCTCATAAGAATATCTCAATATCTAGGCATTGAAGAATAGAATGGGGGAGTAGTTTCCTGAGGTAGCAGCAAACCATCAAACAAAGTAGGAACCAGAAGCGGTTTAGTAGAAAAGGTTTCAGTAAACTGAGATAAGTGAATTATTACACCTTGGACCTGAGATGTAAGCCAATACCCCTGTCTGTAAGAGGCTTTGTCAAGATAGCCTATCAGTATGTGCTCCGTTGACTAGGCTCGATATCCGCTGCCTATGATTGGCTCACTGGGTAGTCCCTTATTCTGTCGCCGCCATTGCAGGGCCACTTTCGCAACGGGGTATCTGTACGTAACTACTCCTTACACGACAAGGTATACGAAGTAGTCGTGGGTGTGATTGCTTCTCATCTCTTATCTCATACCACTGCACCCTTGCATATTGGTTTGACGTTATCATCATTTAGTCAGATATAGACTATCTTATCTCTTAGGCTTGGCCTGACCCATTCAGCTGGTAAATTTCTGCCCAGTGAATAGGTCCATGCAGACCACCAATAGGGAAACCAGTCCATAGTCAGATGCATTGAACGTCCATGTGGCCCTGCTAAAATGGCAGGATGCAATATTATTACGACATTATGGACAAGAGTCCTACACAGCATCCCCAAGTGAAACGAACACAAACGGCAAGACGCCCACGGTGTTGACTATTCCGGAGATCCAAAACTTTGTCCCTAGCGAATTGTGTCCCTGAGGATAGGCTAGAGAGGATGCGATCCTCTTACCAGCTTGATACTTGAAAATCAGTGTGTAGATAATACCGCCGATGTTGCCGCCGGCGCCGACGACGCCAGCGACAGCGCCAATGTTCTTCGGGAGGAGGTGACCGTAGACAGAGTAGCAAGCTCCGTTGGCGGCAAAACCAGTCACAGCAATCAGTACTATAAAGCCAATCACACCATTGATTGTGGCATGGTTGCCATTGATGTAAACTCCAAGTCCGATCATGGCTATGCCTTGCGAAAAAGTGGTGAACAGTAACCAGTAAACCTTGGCGCGAAGGCCGAAGCGATAGTAAAGGATGTCGGAAACAATTCCACCTAGAGGCCGAGCAAAGAGGTTGAGTAGACCATACGTGGAGGCGACGTAGGCGGCGTCAATGGCGGTAAAATCATTGCTGGCAAATAGTGTGGTGATAAGACCAGGAAGTGCGGCATCTAAAGCAGTTTCGAGACCAAATGTGAGTAAATAGCATGAAGCACACATCCAGACCCGTAGATCGGTGAGAACTTTGACCATTATTGCAAGGGAAGGCGATTCCGATTGAAGCGAATCGACATGTGCAACTGCTTCCTCTCTTTCCGGCATCACCCTCGATTGGGACATGTTGACGGGTTTCTCTTGACACCTTTCAGTATCCTCCAGACCGACAGGCCCATTTCTTGCTGACCACTTCCCTGCAGGGTGGTCTTTACCGAGTGCAAATATCGTGACAGCAACAAGGATCAAACATGGAACAGGAACAGTTACGAGGCAGAGTCGCCAAGAAAGATGGGAGGTGTAGCCAGCCTTGATATATCGTTCGTATAGTCCAATCATGGCAGCAACTGTGACACCGCCGCCGAGGTTACCCCAACCACCGGCTAATGAATTCGCAGTGCCGACGATGGACTTGTCAAAGAAAGTCGTGGTATATGCCTGAGTCGGAACAAACGTGCCTCCTAGAAGTGAGATGAAGAACCGTACAGCCTCGAGACCTTGGATGTTGACAGCAAGCGCAGCCAGACCACACGGGACTGCGCCGAGTATGAGGAGAGTGGCTAGAACTCGTCGTGGTCCATATCTGTCGCAACAGGGACCAGCAACTAGACGTACAAGAGCTGTGCCACCGAGAGAGGCAAGATTAGAGTTGGTGACTTGGTCTTGGGTAAGCTTGAGGTCGGCTTTGACTGCCTCTGGCATGAGAGGAGAAAAGGCAAACCAAGAAAAGAATGCTGTGAAAAAGCCCAATGTCGCCAGCCAAAAAGCCGTCGAGTACGGATCCCATACACGAAAGAGCGGGAGTGTGTAGCTCTTGCCGTTTAGTGGGTTAACCCTGGCAGCTTGCCAAAGGGATGACCATCTGAATGTGCTGTAGTGGAATTCTTGGATAGCTTGTTGCTTCACATCACCACTGGAGAACTGCTGAGGTGTTGCTGTGCCACTTGTGTTTACACTCAGACTTTGTTTTGATAATGTACTGGGCTTGTAGTCTTCGTCGTTGGATGAATGGCCACTGAGTACGGCGTGGTTTTGGGTGGCCATCGTTGCTTATTGGCTCTTCATATGTTTCCAGGTGTGGACGGTATCGATGGAAAATTGAGAAAATCCTCGACTAATACGACTAGGATAAGACAAAAATTAGCTATCAAGCTATTGATCGAGGGTTGACTGCCGGAAAAGAAACAGGAGTCGTCGGTTCTTTAATTAATATGGCTACGACGACAAGTATTCAACCCGGCCAGTGAGATAATCAGCGTCAAGGATAACAGAACGACTTTGTGGAGAGAAACACTACACAGGGCGTTAAGATAGATTAGAGTGACCAATGAAATAAGTAAGACTTCGGCACTTGTAGAGGTAAACTTGTATTCAAGCGGCGATAACCAGGTACCAAGCGCTCCGTCCACCCTGATAACGTGAACCAAACAGGGAGCGATGATAACAATAGTGCCATGCGTAGGCTTATCAATTGACGCATGGACGTCATGGAAGGGGAAATATGGTGAACACCGCATCATACACATTTATCTACTCCATCTGGGGCAATTCCGGGGCTGAAACTGCGCTCATGTTCCTACGTGTTCGAGCCCTTGGACAGATATCGTCTTCACAATGAGTGAAGTTATGATATTTCCCACCAAGTTGAACTGTCGAGTACTAATAGGAAATTCTAGAATCTTGTTTAACTAGTAAAATCATCCGAACAGACACATAGCACATGTTAATTAGCCCGTATGTCTTAGATAGTCAGTCAAACTTGTGGTGCGTGATCTAACGATAGTTTAGATAAAACGTGCTTGCTTAGAGATAGATAAGAGAGATTTAGGAACTATATAAATAACAAAAATGCCTAGCATAATAGCGTTAATAGGTTCAACCGAAAACCATGTTCAAGTGCGAGAAGATTCTGGATGTAGACGAGTCTCTTGCACTAACTGGGGACTTCTGATAGTGTCACGTACACAAAGTGAAACTTGGTGCAATGAGTGACCAGGTTCTTATCTACATGGAAGCCTACCAGTCTAATGCAGAAGCAGAAAGAGGCTTTTGTACGCCCGTTGGCACATGTGTGCCGTTTTTGCGCTGCTCCAACTGTTCCATGGGGAGCGGCCCAGCGATCTCTATGGAATGGCCATCCCGGCCTGCCAATACTTTGGTTTCTTCTGTTGCCTTCCTGAGCATCCACCTTGTTGTGGACAGCGCGGCGTCAAGCGCATCGGTAGGAGGAAGCAAAAGCAGAACAGTGCCGTTGTCCTCGTCAGCCTTGGCCTCAAAAGTCAAGATGGAATAATCACTGTCTGAACAGCTTCCAGCCCCTTCGCTTGCGCCAGGGTTTAGGAGAAAGTTTCGCTTATGCAGCGGGCAAGATACGTATTCTCGGCCCTGCTCGTCCTCACCAACCAAGCCATCTGCTAATACGAAGGCTCTTCGGTGCGGGCACATATTCTGAGACGCCCGCAGACCCCGACCAGGGATATTCCAAACCGCCAACTGAACATCGCCGTACTTGACGGTAACAGACGTAGGCGCATTGCCTTGGCGGTCTAGATCAGAGAGCTTACATACCTCTCGCCACTCCCACCTAGCGTCTTTGGGCAATGTCAACCAGGCTGAAATGCAACGGAGAGCTATCTACTGGCCAATCCACAGGGCGGGTCTGCGTGCGCTCTGTCATCTGCTCCGAGGTATTCTGTGCTTCGTCCGTATTGGCAAACTGCTTGAATGCCCTTTTGCGCTCTACGTTATTTACTACGTTTGCCCACTCGCAGTGATAGAGGCCGACCAGGACATCCATCTCCTTCTCAAGCTCGGAGCATATACCGAGTTTGTCATGAACAATGACATCCTTCAGTCCCTTTAGACCGCCAGGATACCTTTCAATCCATCGAGCGGTCCGTTCAAGCTTGTCGGCTGACCTGATGTAGAAGATGAGAAAGCGATCGAGAATTTTGATAGCCTCCCGCCGCGTGACATCTTCGGCGATCAACTCGGCATGGCGAGGTTTGGCACCACCGTTGCCGCCAAGAAAGACATTCCAGCCTTTGGGAGTGGCAATGAGACCAAAGTCCTTGCCCTGTGCTTCTGCACACTCTCGGACGCAGCCAGATACGCCTCCCTTGAACTTGTGTGGCGCCCGAAGGCCTTTGTACCGGTTCTCGAGTTCAACGGCTAAACCAACCGAGTCGCCGACGCCGAATCGACACCAAGTGCTGCCGACGCACGACTTGACTGTTCGCAGCGCTTTTCCATATGCGTGGCCACTCTCAAAACCAGCATTGACAAGCTTCTCCCAAATTTGTGGGAGGTCTTGCTTCTTCGCACCAAACATGTCGATACGCTGGCCGCCTGTAATTTTCGTATACAGTTTAAACTCCGTGGCGATGTCGCCGATGGTTTTGAGGCCAAAGGGAGTAATCTCACCGGCTGGAAGGCGAGGCACCACTGAGTAACTGCCATCTCGCTGTATGTTTGCCAGGTATCTGTCATTGGTGTCCTGCGTCTGTCGTAGCGAAGGCTTCATGATCCACTCGTTGTACAGCGAGCTCAGGACGGAGCCCACAGCAGGTCGGCAAACCTCACAGCCGAGACTGTTTGCATTCTTTCCAATAGCCCGCATGACGCTTGTAAAGTCTTTCAGCTTCTTGAACTTGACAATCTGATAGAGGTCCTGTCGGGAGTAGGCAAAATCCTTGCAGAGGTGGTTGGACACTTCCAGGCCGGCGTCTTTGAGGGCTCGATTAAGGATGCTGGTGGCCAAAGGCAAACAGCCTCCACACCCAGTGCCACATTTGGTCGTCGATTTGACTTCTCCCAAAGAGCGGATCCCCCCGGATTTGACGCATTTGACTACATCACCCTTGCTTACATTGTGGCAACTGCAGATCTGGGCATCGTCGGGAAGATCATCACCTTCTTCCTCACCCGCCTTTTTTGCACCAATAATGAACTCGGCTGGAGACCTCTCAATGGGCACGCCTTTGTTGCAAAGAGCGACGAGCTTGATATAGTCCTTGACATCGCCAACCATCATGCCACCTATAATGTGACGACCGTCGGCTGTGAAGATGTACTTTTTGTATATGTCGGAAAAGGGGTCGCGGTAAATTAGTGCCTTGACCTTGCCCTTGATCTCCTCTGGGGTGAGATCTCCGGACTCAGTCTTCCGAACCGCCGCGTGACTGCCAGTTCCAGATGTGGCTGGCAGGGGTTTACTGATCTTGCCACGGTCGGCAAAGAAGTCCCCAAAGGCGGCGACATCAACCCCCATGAGTTTAAGTTTGGTGCTGCTGTCCGGCGATTTCATCTCGCGCATTTTGTGGTTGCAGCCTTCGGTAAGATTAAACGCGAGAACTTCTGCCATCTCCACACCAGGGCCAATGAGACCATACGTCTGGTCGAGGAAGTTGGCACACTCTCCTACAGCATAAATGTTCGGCAAGTTGGTGCGAAGGTGACTGTCAACGACAAAGCCGCCGCCAGACTTGGCTACAGTGAGTGGCGTAGTTTTAGAGAGGTCATCCCTGGGCTTAATTCCGACTGCGAAAACAGCCAGGTCGATGTCGTAAGGATGATCTGGCTGCCCATCCTTTCCTTCAAGGAGAAGCCCCGTTAGGTTGTCCTTATCGTCCCAGACAAGATTTCGAACTCGCGTCTGTAACAAAACCTCCACACCCAGTTCTTTGATCTTATCCAAAACCAGCATTCCACCTTCCTGGTCGAGTTGGCGACTGAGGACCCACGAGTTCCGCTCAACCAAAACCACCTGGTCGACACCGTCCAGATCAAGCAGAGCTTTGGCAGCTTCCAGACCGAGGAGGCCGCCACCTATTACAGCTGCTTTTCGTATACAATGTCCTAATCTTGCTGGAGCTGCGTCCGTATAGCTAATTATATCTTCGAGGTCCTGGAGAGTCCGATAAACAAAAGAACCCTTGGTTTGTGAGAATCGTTCTTGTGAGAGATAAGGCGGCAACGCCGCACTGGACCCAGTAGCGAGGATGCACTCGTCGTAGTAGCAGTGGAGGCCCTTTTCTGTGACGACTGATTTGGCTTCGGCGTCGATCGCCACGACCGGATCCGACGTGAAGTATTGTAGTTTACCGGTTGCGTGAGATGAATACCATTCGGAGGGGTTGAGATATAAATTCTCGATAGAGCGATGTGCGAAATACTGCGTGAGGCCGACGCGGTTATAGGCTATGTGAGGCTCTTCACCGAAGACCGTAATCTCCCATTCGTCTCGACCGCTTGCGACATCGTATTTGAGAAGTTTGTCAATGAACGCAATTCCCACCATGCCAAGACCGACGACGGCAACACGCTTCTTCGGTTTCTGAATGGGAGCATCGGGCTGACGGATCTTTGCCTCGGACGTAAGAGCGGCCTCCTGTATTGCATCAGAATTTGAACTGAAACCTGTCGCCTTGCCATCGGCGTCATTAAGCGAGAGTTCTGTTACCATCCTGGGGACTTTAGTCTCCAACTTTGTATCTCGTCAGATAACACAATACCAACCCAAATAAATTTGACGCGTATTTGAGAAATGATGTGGTACAAGAACTCAGTTGAAGCAGCGGCCAAGTTTAGAGTAATTAGGCAGCTTGATCGAGGATGCTACCCTCCAGCTGGTCCTCGTGCGATGTGATTACTGTTGGTGGAGATGCCTCACCACCGAAAACTGGGGTCCAATCGCGATAAATATCAATTGTGCCGTGGACTGAATCGCCCTGAATTAAGAAATGGGAGGTTCTCCCATAGCGACACGCACCATTGCAATTGTATATTACGTACAATCATGCATGTGGCGTTTTGTAAGATATAATAACGGCCGTTCGGGTGCGTTAGGAAAGGCCTGTGATAAGGCGAGAGCGTATGTCGGCTCTTGATAGATAGCCGTTGGTATCACTATGATTCACAAACGAGATATGTGCCTTTCCGGCACCCAACACGGGAAGTTGTTACGATTCTGGGGTTGCTGTTTGCCGTTTAAAATGAGTGGCTCATTTCCTCCATTGTGGGCTATGACTGGTACTTGGCCAATGGATAGATGACCAGGATAAGCTGTAGTCATCAAATCTGATATCAGCGAACCCTGATAGGACGCGCCGGACCTCATCAAGGAAATCCATCTAACGGCTTCTTTATGCAGGAGATAGGGAATTGTGGTTCTGGAGCCAGAAAGCCATAACTGGGTTATCGCTTGGTGGCAATTGGTCCTTCGCTTCGCCGCTAGCAAGCCTAGCGGCAATTCTCGGGTTATCTTTAGAATTCACCTCTACGTTCCACACAGTCAGAAACGTCAGCACGATTGAGTTTGTCGAATTGCCGGCTCAGTTGCGATATGAAGTGCCCCCTTGCGCTATTTAGTCGTGTAGTGTCCAGGCACGGGGTATGGTGAACGCGTGTGGTCGTATAGCATATATGCCTCTAGTAGGTGACTGATGGAGGTTTGGATGCTGGCTAGACTCCATCATAACACCATGTCTGTTGTGGATTCACAAGGCAGGTAGGTGGTGGCTGTTGTTTAGTCCTAAATAGGTACTGGATGGATACTTCGCTTTAACCGTGTGAAGCGAAGCGTTGCTATTTCCTCTTATCAGTCATCCTTGTTCGTGTTGCGAGACACTTGCTGCGGGATTTCACTCTCCTTTTGCATTCGGATGTGATTGTTTGAGTGGTCAAACATTCCCAAGATCTGGCATCATAGCATGCGGTCAAACGATTTCTCCTTGGTATACCAAAACGGCTCGTGCTATTCCACCTACACTGTCCTTCCATGCCAACCTCTCCTGCCGTTGTATTTCCCAACTTCAATTATTTAAAAGTGTGAAGGCTTCGGCAGCACATAACATGTCATCAGATGTGATAAAATCACCTGTGCTCTCTTCACCAACTCTGTCAGAGGATGGAGATAACGAATCCCGTGCGTCGTCGATATGTGCCCCATCATCTGTACCGACAACTCCGGAGCCAACACTTCCAACCCCTTTCGTCAAGGAACTGGGTGGAAGTGCAGATTTAGCTCCCTTCGATCCCAGAGCATTTTACGATGAATCCATCCTCCCTGCTATCCCCAAAACTGAACCAATCCAGCCACTTTCATCGGATGCCCAGACCCCAGACCACTGGATCGATCGAGACGAGCGCATGATCCGCCTTACCGGAAAGCACCCTTGCAACGTGGAAGCTCCTCTCTCTACGCTGTTTAACAAAGGCTTCTTAACTCCTCAAAACCTGTTTTATGTCAGAAGTCATGGCGATACTCCGCGGGTCAGCTATAAACAGGCACAAGAATGGAAGCTTCGCGTACACGGCCTCGTCGACAACGAGATGGAATTCACAGTCGACAACCTGAAAGAAATGTTTCCCGTTGTTACATTACCCATTACTCTCGTATGTGCTGGCAATCGTCGCAAAGAGCAGAACATGGTCACAAAAGGGCTTGGGTTCAACTGGGGAGCAGCTGGCGTTTCCACAGGGCTCTTCACGGGTGTCTATCTTGCCGACGTTCTTGAATATTGTAGGCCCAAAAATGCGCTGCTCTCATCGTATCCTTCCTATGACGTTGCTGTAAAAGGGCGTGCACGGCATGTTATATTTGAGGGTGCAGATGAACTTCCCAAGGGCAACTATGGCACCTCCCAAAGGCTCAATTGGGCATTGGATCGAGGGAAGGGAATGCTACTATGCTGGGGACTGAACGGCGAAGATCTCTCTCCAGATCACGGCTATCCACTGAGATTGGTTGTACCTGGTCAAATAGGCGGACGAATGGTTAAATGGCTTAAGCGTATCGAGGTATCGGAATCGGAGAGTCAGCACTACCTGCACTTCTTTGACAACAAGCTTCTGCCTACGGAGGTCACGGCGGACCAAGCTCGAAACGAGAAGAAGTGGTGGTACGATCCAAAGTACATAATCAACGAACTCAATGTCAACGCTGCTATATGTACACCGGAGCACGACCAATTTCTTCAAACCAAGGATAGTGATTCTGGAGTCAAGCAGACGCTTCCTGTTGCGGGATATGCCTACACTGGCGGCGGACGTCGTATTACCCGTGTTGAGATTACATTGGATGACGGCGTGAGCTGGAAGCTGGCCGACATAACATATCCTGAGGATGTTTACCGCATGTACCCAATTCAGGACCACCCTTACTTTGGAAGGCTTGACTTGAGCATGACAGAGATGAGCTTCTCTTGGTGTTTCTGGAGGTTAGATATTGACGTCCAATCTCAGCTCATAGAATGTGATGTAAAAAGCATCGCAGTGCGCGCCATGGACGAGTCTCTACATTCCATGCCGCGAGATATGTACTGGAACGCCACCTCGATGATGAATTCATGGTGGTTTAGAGTTGCCGTGCATCGAGAAAGTGTTGATAAATCTATCCGATTTGAGCATCCTACTCTCGCCGGAAACACTGCCGGTGGGTGGATGCAGCGCATGAATGAGTCTGGCCAGGATCCGAGATTCCCTCAATTCGGTGGCCAAGTAATGGGTACATCTGCGGCTCCTACTGAGAGCTCATTGCCAGGAAGTAGCTCACAAATAGGGAAGAACGACAAGGACATGATGCTAGACCCATCAAAAACTTCTACCATCGTCACTCTCGCCGAGCTTGCGCAGCACGCTGATGGTGACAACTCATCACCCTGGTTCGTTGTCCGTGGACATGTCTACGATGGAGCAGCCTTCCTCCAAGATCACCCTGGAGGGGACCAATCCATCCGATTAGTGGCGGGCGAAGATGCGACAGAAGACTTTATGGCTATCCACTCCATGGATGCAAAGAGAATGTTGCGTGATTTCCACATTGGAAAATTAGAAACAGGTGTAGTTGAACCGGCGACTGTGCCTAACAATGATTTGCATCGAAGTGACGAAGATTCATCCCACGTCTTTTTGGAGCCGAAAAGGTGGAAAAAAACTCGACTAGTGTATAAGAGGCCAATTTCACATGATTCCCGCATCTTCCGGTTTGCTCTCTCACATGAGAATCAGGAATTGGGCTTGCCTGTTGGACAGCATGTGTATTTACGTGCGAAGACGAAGAACAAGGTTACGGGAGAGACTGAAATTATACAACGTGCCTATACCCCATATAGCGGAAATACTCAACGCGGGTTCATCGACATTCTGATCAAGGTGTATTTTCCGTCCAATCCGAATCGCGAAGCAAACCCACCTTTTAGTGGAGGAAAAATGACCATGGTTTTAGAAAATTCTCCAATTGATACAGAAGCAGGCGACGTGTCTTTCGAAATCAAAGGACCCATCGGCCATTTCACCTATGTTGGCAGTCAACAAGTCAAGCTGGGGACAATGAACCCAATCCGCAACATAAAGAAAATTGCAATGATAGCTGGTGGTAGCGGCATTACTCCAATCTACTCAACACTTAAAGCAATCGTGGAAGAGTACATTGCTTGTCCTCCTTCTGAGTGTGTACAGCCCATTCAAATATGGCTCCTGTATGGTAACCGCACTGCAAATGATATCCTCATACGTGATGAACTTGATGAACTATCGCGCGCCCTTAACGGCAATTTCCATATATGGCATGTCCTCAGTTCTGTAAAGAACCTTGAGAGTGATTGGAAGATGGGGAGAGGACATATAAACTTGGAAACCCTGCAACATCAGCTGCCTCCGCCGCCTGACCGGCCACAAAATGGTGGCACTTCAGATTCACTTGCTCTTGTATGCGGGCCACCACCTATGGAACAAGCAGTACGGTCCGGACTCGAAGCGCTTGGTTGGGATCTGGGACAAGATGTAGTCTTTTTCTGATGGTAGCATATATAAATACATACATGCATGCAACACAGCTGTCCAAACGTAACCCATGGTCATTGATATGATTCTCACGAAAGGCGAGACGAGCGAGTCAAACACAATTTAAACTAACATATCTACCGTTAAAATTTGAAACGAATTCCCTTCACAGCAGAGCAAGGGTCAGTGATGTTGATGCAAGGGCCTGAGAATGTACTGAACTGATTAGCAGCTGTGGAGAGAATTGATGGAACAAGTGTATAAGAATAGATAACTCTGTAATAAACCCCCGTAACTTATTTCAGCGACATTATGCAAATCGAAGTTGATAGGTTCCCGGGTTACCGGCGTTGAAGGAGCGGGATATCGAAAAGCATACTTCGAGGCGGATAACCGGATCGCAAGTGATGTGTTGACGAAATGGCGGAACTATGTGATCCGATACTGGGTGAGTTACCACTAACACGTAGCTCATAATGAAATCTACATGTGTCCTTCATATTACTGACTTAAATACCTCCGAAGTTCGTGATGCTAAGGACGGTGAGGTTTCTTTTGCCGCACTATCGAATCTTGGCTTGATGTGGGAACTCATAACCCATATCCCACCAACACTGGTGAACGAGACCAAATGCGCACTGTGGGCACCGGATACTACTTGCGCTATAGGTAGGTCGATTCACCTGAATGGCAAAGAGCTGACCAATTATGCATTAATAACGAGGCAATATTTTTGAGCCATGTAGTGCATCATGTGTGCAAAAGGATGGTAATAGAGAACTTCTGTCCAATCGGGACCACTTCCTGCTAGTGGATCTAAAGATAAATACGTGGACGAAGTCTTATTCCTAAGTATATTTTAGGAGTTTGCATGCTGTTGTGACACATCAAAATATACTACTTAGCTCAAATGAACTTACCCCTGGTTGGTTTACTAGTCATATTCAGTCAAACTGAAGACAAATTATTACCACATCGAATTATGACCAAGCTTCAGTTACATCAACTAAGCACTAATACGGAATGCAACTCCACCAGCTCTGCCCTCTCAGAACCAGTCAGTGCGACTCGCTTCAGGCAACGCAAAATGAGTATATAAGACAAGTCAGTAACATGTCTCTAGGACTTGAAACATCATATTCGCTATAGCCCAATCGACTGTTCGCTCATAACATAAGCCGCTAGTTCCAGATTACCATACGCGCTGCAAAATGTCCGAAAAATACGTCGCTCTTGCAGTTGGAACCCATACATGGGTACCTGATAGCCAAGATGAACCGAAAAGGATATTGAATGTAATGAGAAGATACAACATTGAAATTGTTGATTCAGCTAGATCTTATGTAAACTACACAGCCACCATCCAATAGTTCATACCGCTGATCAAATTTACAGGGCCTTGGTGCATCGGAAACTGTGTTGGGCCAACTGAATGTGGGAGCAGAGTTCAAGATAGATACGAAGGCAGCTACTGGAGTACTGCCTGGGTCAGGAAAACATATTCTACAATTTGCTAAAGAGAGCCTTCAAGCGCTCAAAACAGCAAAGGCAAGCTCCGTCTCCCCAGACGCGATCGAGTTCTTCTGCTAACTCCCCGGTGGACAGATAAGAACCTATTTTCTTCATGCGCCCGACGAGACCACGCCTGTGGAAGTACAAATGGATTCAACCCAAACACTACACAAGCAAGGCATGTTTGAGAAATTCGGCTTGTCCAATTTCACCGCAGAGCAAGTTCTGGAGTATCACAGCTACGCCGTATCCAAGGGCTACGTGCTACCTACGGTGTATCAATCGAGTTCCTCCATCGCTGTCCGATTGAATGAGGATCGCCTCTTCCCTATACTTCGAAAACTGGGCTTCTCTATTCAAGCATACTCCCCAATGGCTGGCGGACTACTTGCAAAAGCCCCCGAGTATATCGAGCAGGGAAAGGGCAACTGGGATCCAGAAACGCCATCCGGTAAGATCTTTCGCGACCTCTACTACAAGCCTTCCTATTTGGGGATGCTGGAAAAGTTTGAAAGGTTGTCTGAAAAGTCTGGCATTAGCCGAACAGGCTTGGCGTATAGATGGGTCCGATACCATTCGGCTTTGAAGGCGGATCTTGGCGATGAAATGATTTTAGGCTCAGCCACAGCTATTCAGTTGGAGCAGGCCATGGCAGAATTGGAAAAGGGCCCGCTTGAAGAATGGATTGTAAAGGAGATTCAGGAACTCTGGGAGCTCATCAAGAGTGATGCACCAGTGGACAACCTGAAGTCTGTTAGGAAGGTGATCATGGGAATGAGTTGATGCATTTCTTTTGTCCTTAGTTCACCACCAACACCGTCAAATTTAGTCAATTTCCTAGGATCATACCACGACTGTCCTTCAAGATCACGCAAATTTGTCTATATTATCTATTTTTAACATGAAAAACGACCCACCTGAGAGACTCAATTGTACATGACTCGCATGGCTGCCAATTAATTTGTCTGCGTTCCCCACTGTATGTTAGCCCAGCATTTGTCAGCTCTCAGGGCAGCGCATAATGAAGACAACCATAATTGTCCACCATTAATCACATTGACGACAAATTATCATGTGCACCCACCTGGAAATAGAACTCCTCATGTCAGTCGTCAGTTTTGAGGATGCCAAATAATAGTACGATAATCAGACGGAATGCTGCTGAGCCCACAGCGAGACGGCGGCCTGGCCGGCCCCGATTTCAAGACGCTGTTGAAGATGAGACAAATGATGGATCCGTACGTTTATTTCGCAAATCTTGCATGTTTCCTCATCAGGGCTGACTCGGAGTAGAAGAAAACCAGGATGCGATTAGCACAACGATCGTATCGGGTTCGGAAGGAAAACACACTAACAACCGCTCTGACAC
Source organism: Calcarisporium arbuscula (assembly GCA_009828645.1). Classification (NCBI taxonomy): domain Eukaryota; kingdom Fungi; phylum Ascomycota; class Sordariomycetes; order Hypocreales; family Calcarisporiaceae; genus Calcarisporium; species Calcarisporium arbuscula. Next base: position 250,110 of record WBSA01000021.1, on the reverse strand, counting down.
GGGCTGCAACCCTTGACGCGGCGCTAAATAGCTCTGTAAACACGTTCATGCTCTTCTACAAGACGGTTTTGCAAGAGCAGTCAGAGATATCCCAAGGCTTGATGCAAAAGCTCAACCTGACAGCCATGGAGATCATGACCGCGGCAGACCAGGCTAGGATTGGACAGCTGCCATCTCCAACTACTACGCTTTACGTCGATGCAGCAATGGGGATATCGCCTCTAGATTCTCGCCTCCAAGGAATTCCTACATCAGAGACTAGCCCCGAGCACGCAATGTTTGTACAGATGTCTATCGCGCGGCAGATTTGGCTCACATGCATTAACCGAGCTATATCATTGCTACAGCCTCAAAACGTACAACATATGAATCTATACCTAGATCCAGTTTTACAACTTCCCCTACAGTTTACTCCACAAAGCACTCTGCTGGCAATGGCTGTGGTTCGTCTCAACGCAAAAGCTGACCTAGGGTTATTGGATGCCACCTACACTAACAACGATGCCGTTCTCCTACCAAAACTGTTTCGCGTCGTTGAAGGAGATCAAAACAGCGCAGTACCACGACTATCGCCCCCTCACCTACAAACGCTGCAATTTGGACAAACAAGAACTCTCGTGCAAACAGATCTGCCTGGTTTCCAAGGGGAGTGGCTCGAAGCCGGCGATGTTGAGGAGTACCTCGCACAAAGAGGCATATGTATACAGAGCATGATGTCAAGTGGACCATCCACCCTGACTTTGTCAACTACGCAAGCGCCAGCCCATGAAGCTCATGATTCAAGAACATCAGATGATGGTGTACCTGCATTCAAGGAGGGCCGACTTAACGACAGTAGTCAGCACCAATCAGTTGTTGAAGGAATATCGACCCCAGCGCATACAGTATTTAGACAACCTCTCGGTGATGATTCACAAACTGAGTATGGATTGAGGGGGTTTACACCATCTGCATTGTACGAGAGAGAGAGCTCAACATCTGGACACATCGAAGACCCATGTTCGTCACCGTCAAGGACTAACATAACAATAGACGTCGACAAACTGATTAGGGGGCTAGCAAGTAATGCTATCTGTTTGGGGCCTGGTCCGGGTATTAAAAGAGGTGTTGTTGATGAGGTTCTAAGAAATTCAGTTGTCAGCATTGTTGATAGTTCAAGTTCCGTGCTACAGCCAGGCGAGGTATAGGCGTTTGACTAAGCAATGCCTCGCAAGCGTTGTTCTAAATAGACATTTAACTAAAATATGATGGAGTTTATATGAATGAGTTGGTTTAATAAATCCCTGGTGCTTGAGCATAAGGCAATAGTCTTACTAGAGAGAAGTGCCTTGATGTAGCAAATATTAATATCCGAAATGCGGCGAGTATATTGTAAACACCCATATTACTTAGCCTAATCCCATATTCCGCCAAGTCATGGCTGAAGGAAAGATAACATTTTACTCTTCCACGCAGCTGTCTCTTCCTCTTTCATTTTTATGGCAGCCTCGGCCTTCTCAAGAGCTCTTGCAAGCTGTGCATTCTTTTCTTGCAGGCTTTTCAACTCCGCCTGGTTGGATGCCAGGTCAGCTGCCAAAGACGCATTATCTGCAAGAAGTTTGCGATTGTCCTGACGCGCGAGCGTGTCTTTTCCAGACTGAATTGCTATGTTTTGAAGGCTCGCAACTTTTTCTTCCAACTGACTCACCAGCGCCTTGAGCGCGGTTGTACATTCAAGTTCCTCAAAGAGCGATGTTAAAGCGTGGTCGGCATTTACGGACAGGGTTGGAAAACGGGAGGTATTGGTACCACGGTATTTTGATGGTTTGGGTTTACTTTGCTCTTCGATGGCTACACTTTTAGTAAATGACTTGCCAACAAAGAAGCTGCCCTGACCCAGTGCAAAATCAGAAACTCCCTCCGTGGACACTTTTTGTTTATTGGCGTTGGAGGTCTTTGCTTTGCGTGTCGTCGTATCAGACTGACTCTGTGCACGATTCTTTTTAGGAGGGTTTTGATTTTCTGGATCATTAACTTGAGCAGCCCTGTCACTGGTCTGATGACTTAAGTGCTGAGCTGAACTAGTCGATGGATCCCCATTGCCATACTTCTGGTTACTATCCGGATTTAATGGAAATTCTCGCGTGAGCGTGTTGTTCGACTCGTCGGACGTGTTCATCAGTGTGTTACTCGCATAGTCGTCTATAATCACATCAGAAGTGATCATAGCAGGTGCATCCTTCAAAAGGTCCACCTGAGAGGCTGCCGAGTCGGGTATTGTTATCGGAGGAGTCGGCATTTGCGCCGTTAGATCGAGCTCGTGCCATCCTCTCTCAATGCAGATTGAGCAGAACCATGATAGTGGCGAGGGGCAGGGTGATGAGTGAGGATCCAACGGCTCTAAGCACCATGAGTGGAAGGATTTAGGACACGTGAGACACTCTATCAAGTCGGGGTTGTTCAGGCCGCATACAGCACAGTAGTCTTGATGTGGATCAGTAGCTAGTGGCAACAGGTCAGCGACAGTTCTCGGACGCGGATGCTGATTTAGGGGACACACGTTGCCAATTCCTGTCTCCTATACGAGTGCGGGAATATTGGGGCGCCTTGTTGTGTATGGTTCGAGGAGACAACGGCGGTTGTCTGGTGTTTTTCTGCAGTAGCTGTTCGTTTGGACGCGTTGTCATCATGATGAGGAGCGGCATCTGGTGCTGGTGTCGTCGTCGCGGCCAAAGTCTTTGGATACGAGTAAGTAATTATTCGTTTCGTATATATTATGATTCACTTCATATCGAAGTGTGAGAAGAGAAAAGGGCAGAGAGTATGGATATGTGCCCTACCTCTTCTTCGTTGTGTCGACGTTTCTTTAGCGGCGAGCCAGAGGAGACTGGAGAGTGGTGGTTTACAGACGCTGCCAAGGTTTTACTACGGGTGCCCATCATGACTGGGGTATATGGGCAATGTTGGGCTGAATATGATGTAAGTAGAATAAGTGAATGAGGATATATGAAAGACTCGAGCTGGGATGTGGATGGGAGGCATCCTCTTTAGGACTCTGCCATTTGTCAGCAACTAAAAGGGTAGCGAGTGAGGATGATTACGTACTCCAAAAATCCAAATCGGGTGAATATCCCAAAATTGATGCAATAGCTTAAGGCAGAGGCTTGCTAGGAGGAATCATCACACATCTAGGTGGGTTTCACTACGACATCAAACATCTTCTGGGTCACGCGATACATCGGCCAAGATGCGGCTGTTAACGGGAGTCCCAGTTTTAGAGGTTTATAAAAAATCACGTAGCAGTATACACGGATTTTACAATAGCTAGCAAGCAGAATCCCAGAATCTCCGCTAAAAGAACACAACCAACAATGGCCGTGACGTTGCTAGATTACCGCAACGATGCTGCTGCCACCGTCAGCATACCCGTCCCTATAGTTGAGTCTGCGCAGACTAGCTGCACTGAGCACATGCTAGTCTGGAGATGGGACGAGACTCAAGGTTGGGCATCTCCGGAAATTCGCCCGTATGGGCCGCTGCCTATCCTGCCCAGTGCTAGTGTTCTTCATTATGCTACGGAATGCTTCGAGGGAATCAAGGCCTATCGCGGATATGACGACCAATTGCGTCTTTTTCGAGTGCGCCTCAATTGTGAAAGAATGCTCCAGTCCTCGCTGCGAGTTGGGCTCCCTGGGTTCAACACGACCGACCTTGAATCCATCATAGCGCAATTTGCTGCGCTGGAGGCAGAAAATTGGCTGCCTAAAGGTCAGCTCGGGCAGACACTGTATCTACGGCCTGCTCATATAGGCACAACACCCGCACTTGGCCTGCAGCCACCTCGGCATTCACTACTGTTCATCGTTGCGACCCAGGCACCGGGGTTTGCCACTAAAGGAAATGCGATGAGGCTCCTGACGTCGCCTGTGAAGAATGTGCGGGCATGGCCCGGCGGGTTTGGCAATGCCAAAATAGGCGGTAATTACGGGCCTACTCTCCCCACGCATAGGACAGCACTCCAAGAAGGTTTTGATCAAGTGCTTTGGCTTTCGGATAGCGATGAATTCGTTACAGAGGCCGGTGCAAGTAATTTCTTCGTGGTGTGGAGAACCGCGGAGGGACACACTGAGCTTGTCACAGCCAGTTTGGAAAGCGGAACCATTCTAGAAGGTGTGACACGATGCAGTGTGTTAGACATGGTCAGAGAAAAGGCGGCTCAAGCGGACGCTTGGATGCATAACGGGAAATCTCTCCCTCCTCTAACAGCCGTAGAGAGAGACTTTTCCATCGGCGAGGTGCAAGATGCTGTCGGTGAAGGCCGTTTGATTGAAGCATTCGCTGCTGGAACTGCCGTAAGACTGCTTACTTCCAATTGATGTGTCAGAGCTAATCAGTGCCAGTACTTTATCACTCCCGCGGAACTTATTCACCATAGAGGGAAAGATATTGACATTCCATGCCCCTCTCATGGAGCTCCGTCATATGCCCTCTTGATCAAGGAGTGGCTCTCAGACATCGTTTTTGGAGCGAATGATAATCAGGGATGGACAAAAATCATTTAGAACGGCATTGAGTAGATTTGTTAGTATATGTTCTCTAGTAGTCTGCAATTCTCTCACTCTGCTCCATAAAGTCAGTTACTATGTAATAAATCGTCGATTTGATCTACCAAAAATGACTTTGTTCCTATGCTACCGTATTGGTAATGATCTAGGTCAGACGTGATATAATCCCTATAACAGTCCATTATTAAATGAATGCCCTATGCTGTTTTCCTCCTGTTTTCCCGCCAGATACTGGAATTTTCTCTTCAAAATCCTGCCGTTTTTCTGTTGAAATATGTACTGTTTCTTAGATGTGTATATATGATTGATGCTTCTCTTGTAGCATGGCCTTTTGTACACTTTCTGCAACATCCTGTGCCATAATCATCTCCATCTCCTCACGCACCTGGTTTTTCTCCATGGTATAATGCCGGATAAGAGACCCCTGACAACCAATTGTGGCATTCGGGTAACCATGGGCCTCCTCGCAGGGAATCTCTCGGATGTGTTCGAGGAAGTCGTAACGAACAAACTCATTGAACGCCCCCTGCTCTGCAGGCCAGCCTTGCGCTCGACTTGGACATTTGGGGTACCTCGAGCCTGTGGGACAGTCCTCCCACCGACGCAGCATCTCTCTCGTCTGCGGCATGTCTTGTATAAGGAGCACGCCGGCGTTGAGATTGCGGCGGCCGCGAGTATCGTAGCCGGATGTCCAGCTTAGGTCTGGCTCCTGGATTATTGTTGATAGCTCCTCGTGGCTGATGTTCCAATGTTTTTGAAGCCAGTTCAGAGGCTCCTGCGACATGGTGATGGATGTGGTTTCAGTTATGTTCCAGTAGTTGAAGAGCCACTCGATAGGCAAACGGAGGTGCGGAAAGATTGCGTCTGTGTCGAGGTATATGACGAAGCGACACCCCTTCTCTAATGCGGCTGTGATGGCGGGGAGACGAATCCACGCGGCGTCACGACCTTTGGGCCTTTTTGCATGTATGAAATAATATCTGTAGCCGTGAATCTTGGCTATGAATCGCCATTTGATTGGTATATGCTGACCGATGGACTTGCAAGAGTGACATACAGTATAGAAAGTGGTTTAGTAAGCCTGGAGTTGATGTCTTTGCTTTAGCCCAGTTGAAGTTTGCGTCAGCCCATGGGGAGCCATGATCCGTCATTACATCCGTGTGGACATCAACGACGCAAATTTGGTCCTGGAGACGCTTCCAGAGAGGGTAGCCCTTGATTGTGTAGGTGATGCCATCGTAGCTGGTAAAGGGGCTCGAGGAATCATGTTTAATGAAGGCATAAACATTGTGAATCCAGCTATCTGAAGGCGGGATTCGTGGCAAGGAGACTAATGTGCCGTCATACCTGGAGGTTGATGTCAGTCAGATGTTGCTGCTCGCCGTTGCGGATGAATGCTACTTACTGGTGGGTATAGTGCCGATACAGATACAGGCCAGAGACAAACAGGGATGTAAATATGACGAAGCGAATTCGGAGTCGCATGTTTCTCCTACTGGCATTGTCATTCTAGACATGCATTTCCACCACTGAACATATGATGGCGACAAGGAAAGCAAGGAGAACTTCCGGTTAAAGAGTTGACGGTGAAATATGACTGACCCACCTAACTGAGGCGGATGTACCGTGTACTTGGTGGTGGATTGCGATGACATGCGCGACCAGGGTGCTATGCGACGGCTTCGAAAGAGTACTGTCGGCAAATGGAAATGGGCATGCGCTATAGCCTATAATCATACTAGCCTTGTTCGATTAGCATTGCAGGGTGGTTGATGAGGGAGGGTAAGCTGACGGGCGGATGACATTAGGCGGACAAGGGATGATAGACTACTATAGTCTATACTGTGGTAGGGGTAGTTTAATGATGATATCATATATGGCATATCATAAGTATACTATTGTTCCCCTACTCTACTAGCGATGATGGGATCAGCTGCACGGTATGATTTCCACCCTTGGGGACATTGTTGCAACAAATCTGAAGCAAGAGTTGCGGGGGATTTGTAGAGTACACAAATTTACATGAATAGTACACAGGCAATTGGATTCAGACAGAGGAGAGAGATGCATGTTATGTAGAACGCGTCTGAGTAAAAATCTTTGAAGCTAATCCGACCACTTTTGCCACAGCCATAAATTCATAATTGTCTTAATTCCTGACACTACTGGCATCCCGGCATGCAGCGTGTCGAGATGAAGACTACTGTTTTGGTGAATATTCATCCAAAACAGCGCGTTATCTACTGAAGGACGAAATATTGTCCCATCGTGATCGCCGTGACACTCGATGATGGAGCAAATACCAGGTCGCTCGCGATTAATCTTTAAATTAGGAAATTGGGTGCCACCACCAGCAGTAGGTGCCTCGAGATAGAGCATAAACGTCACTATCCTGTTTCCCTTGACGTGTGCGGCCGTCTCGTCATCTTCTCCGTCGTAATGGTAGGAGAAGTGCCCATTGACATGGTACCTCTGGACTCGAGATTTCTCTATCCTAGTGCGGTGCCACCGGCCCTGAAAGTCTAGGGAGCGTTCACGAATGCATCTTACTACCGGGTCATTCGCAGTCATGTCAAAGTATCCGGAGTTGCGCACATTGCGGTCCAGGTGGTCGTCCTGGCCGGGATTGTATACCTCTGACGGCTGGAATTTATTGCTGCTGTATTCTCCATGTCAGTTGTGGATGTCTTTTTCTTTCCAACTATCCGAGAGTGCCGGGCGGCTGTTTTTACCTAGCATTGAGAATATGCAACCTCTCAGCCTCACTAGTAAAGTTCTTGATGTAAATAATCAACGGGTCCAGTGAAACAACAACTGTTTCATAAGAATGTGGTGGACAGGTATAGTCACTTGTTGCAGCCGAGGGTATCCTTGAGTACTGGATTCCGTAGGCTTGAAGAAGGATGTACGAGGCGCAGAGCACCAACAGAGAGTCTCTCAAGCGACTCCACAATAAAGGGTGCATTATGGTATGAGGGCAGTGTTGGGCAGTTGGATAAAGGCAACGTTGTCGACAGAGTATGTTGTGCTTGACGTTTGGGAAGAATATGCACCCGTCTACAATGCAATAGTGCACCGCCTCCTACAAAGACTCAACAGACTACATGTTTCCACTGTCTATATACATAGTACGGCACTTTTCGAATGCTCGATTATTGTTAGTCCCATAGACAAATCAAAGGCCCACCCGGACGCCGGCCAATCAACGTGAACACATCTACCGAGCCCATGTTACAATGCTAAGTGGACAGATAGAGGCGCTTCCCTTCCATGTACAGAGTAATTATAATTAGAGTAGTTCTTACATGTCCCCCCCCGACCGAACTCTGCAGAATCCATGCGCAGAGTCAGCCACATGGTGCATCTACCATCTTGTTACTCTATGACCATTGGGACTTCAGCTCAATTAATCCATACGGAGGTTATGGGGGTAAGTTTTAGCAGTCGGCTGGTCTTTACTGCTTGTATGAGTTGTATTTAGACTAGTTGAGATTTTTTTAAAAGTCCTAACCGTGCCACGCCCCCTTTAATAGCCTCGCATTCGCTCACACGACCCAAGGTAGTGCTGACCAGTGATCATCCACGCGGCCACCCCAGTCATACGCGCGGATTTTATTTCCGTCTTTCATTTAGGTCCTGATCGGCTGGAGGCTAACATGTAGGACTCCACAGATACAACCTGATTGCAAAAGTTAGCTAGTATACCCTGAAGACCCTAGTCATAAGTTATATAACTTTATTTATCATACATCTTACTATATTAAAGGATATTTAATTACTATAATATTAAAAGACTCTAGATTAGTCCTAATATTAGCTATAATATATCTTAGAGCACTATCTTATATTAGAAGAAAGGTATTATTAAAATTATAGTAGTATATCTTAATCTAGCTATAGATAACTGGAATAATACACTACTAATAGCCTTTCGTATTACTCTTATCTTGGCTCTTCTAAAAGATCCCAACTTTCTTCTAATTAATATTAATTTAATTTAAGTACTTATTTATAAAGATAAAGTATTATAATTAATTAGCTTTAGCTATAGGAGGTTTGGTCGAAGGAAAATAATAATCATAGCTAAGTTACTAGAGTATACTATAGATAGTATAGTAGCTATAAAAGCTACAGAAAGATTACATTAAAGTATAGAGTCTATATGTATTACTAATTAGTTACTATAAGATATGTCAAATAATTACTTCAATAAGGAATTTTACATAGATAAATGCGAGAAAGGAGGCAAAGGTATTATAGTACTTATAAAGTAAGTGAAAATAAAAGTGGCTATATAATAAACTTAAAAGGGTAACGTCTAGCTTCTTGGTAGATTTGAGGTACTCAATACCTTGCTAAAACATTGGCCTCCCATCTCCGGACTCAGCAAGCCTGCTGCTCTCCCTACATGGCCATATCTAGAATAGGCTCTCTGTTTAAGAAAGAAAAGCTGTTTTTTGTACTGATGCAACATCCACTAAGTGGCCTCTAGCCACCGTGCACACTAGTGCTCACATCAGATAGCAAGCAGCCTTGTGGATGCCGACTGAAGATCCGAGATATAAAACCTGGCTGACCTTGGAGGACTTAAGAAGTACTAGCTGAACAATAAGCTGCAGTCATGTCACGGCCCCGCAGCATCAAGCGAGTTCTTGGGCTGCTGCTCTCCATAGCGGCCCTCCTGATGGTTATGTTCCATTCAGCGACCCGACATTCCCGGCCAAGATACGCATTTGCCACCCTCCTAGCTGGGAACACCTCAGACGGCAACATGTCCGAGCCTTACTTTGTGGGTGCGCGCATGCTGGCGTACCAGCTCCTCCACTCGCATCAAACGCGATCATCTCAGCGTATACCCTTCTTGGTTGCCGTGCTGCCGGACTGTGACCCAGCCAAACGAGCGCGCCTGCAGCTCGATGGGGCAGTAGTTGTCGAGGTTGAGCCCATCGATAGTGGCTGGGCCGTACCCGACGAGGCTCGGTGGCGCAATGTCCTGGCCAAGCTGCATTTCTGGCCAATGGTGCAATACGACAAGATTTGCTTCCTTGACAGCGACACCATTCTCACCCGCCCCCTCGATGACATCTTCGCTGAGGAAGAGACGGCAGTGCACCTAGTCGGGAAAAACATCAGTGCTAGCAGGGCGGATGAGGCCGCACTGCCAAGGTCATACGGGTTCGCAGCCATTACTCAGACGTGGGTGGAGCACGCATTCCCGCCAGGTGTTGACGACTTTGAGGTGCCAAGACAGCTCAACGCGGGTTTTTTCGTGCTTTCCCCGTCGGTACAACTTTATCAGTATTATCGGTCACTGCTGCGTCTACCTGGTCGGTTTGACCCTGGTCTAACAGAGCAGGGTCTGCTGAATTACGCCCATAGACTAGATGGCAACATGCCCTGGTTGCCCTTGAAGTCACACTGGAATGTCATGGCGCCAACGATGGAGGATGTGCGTGGTGGCGCTGCGTCACTACACGATAAGTGGTGGAATCCTCGCAACATGTCTGTCCGGGACGAGTTTCAGGCTGTGAGGTGGCAGATGGAAGGTTTCTTTGAGGGAGTTGACCGGGCCAGGGAGAGTCGAAACCGTGGATTGTAAAAGAATTAATTACACCCACAGGACTCATACGAAAACTGTACATTAAAATTTCGTCTTTACAGTTTGATATCCACCAAGAAAAGAAAGTATTTTGGATGTGTTAACGGATAGATGAACACAGCCGCTTTTTTAGGCTACAGTACGTACATGAAGGAGAGGTTGTAAAGTGAGTAGCATGCCGTTCAACCTAACACTCAGTGCCTACTGTATGTATAGTCTATTCCGCTCATTCTGGTCGGCCGAGCACTTCCCATCATTCCTACAGCTAGCCTCATCTAGACAACTTTCATATTTGCAGACGGTCGGTCGTGGACTACAGTCTGCTACTCATCAGCCTCCTCTGAGAGACGGATGGGACGGGGCCTGTTCATAGTATGTAAGTTTTTATGCAAAACCTGAATTTTCTTTCATCTAGCAGTGACTTACCCGTATAAAGGGGAACGAGCCTCAACGGCGGGTGCCTCCTCCTCCTCCTCAGTCTCGGAGAGACGGATAGGACGGGGTCTATAAACGTGAGCTTCTTCAGTCATCGTATATAATCCTATAGATTGAATAGAAGCCTTACCCGTACAGGGGAGAGCGAGCGGCAACCTTGTCTTCCTCGACTTCCTCAGATAGGCGAATAGGGCGAGGTCTGTAATATTTAGTGTCAACCGCTATATCAAATTTGTAGGACGGTGGGTGGGTAGAACCTACCCATACAGGGGGGAGCGCGCTGCAACATCGGAAGCCTCCTCTTCAACCTCCGAGAGACGAATGGGGCGAGGGCTATTGACATTTAAATATCTGGTACTGAGTCACTTAGTAGAGTGGCTTTAACTTACCCGTACAAGGGAGAGCGAGCCTCAACCTTCTCATCCTGCTCGGAAAGGCGGATAGGGCGAGGGCTAAATTCAAGTAAGAATCAAATATTCCAATATGTGAAGTATATGCAGACAACCTACCCGTACAGTGGGCTGCGAACCTCGACATTCTCGGCACGCATCTCGTTGGTGGAAGGCATGGCGGCAGCAAGACCCGCAAAGGTGCCAACCAGGCAGAGAATAGATGAAGCACGCATTTTGGTTTCGAAGAAGGTGTTAATACTAACGGATGAAGTTTACTGATTCAAGTTGGCTGGATGGCTGGAAATTGTGGGATTGGTATCCTGTTTATACTACCTCAGTTCTAGATTACTACTGCTTCTCGAGTGCCGGACCCTGTTGCACTCATGTCACTCAAAGCTCGCTATTGTGGGGCGTGGCGTCTATGGGTTGCGCAGGATTCAGAACAGAAAACTGGGAGTTAGACGGAGGCAGCAACCATATAGGACGTGGTGGGCAGCAATGCTGGATGCTGTACCATCTCCGTGATACCACATGCAACTCACAAACCAATCTAGCCAAAAGTACTGTGTACAGAACGACAATCTGGGTTAAACCACCCTACCTCGGGCTACCCCCGGCCAGTTGTAGAACTAAACACACAACTACTTTACAGTTAAATAGTTAACTAACTTAACTTTTCATAAACATCGTTTTTCAATTTGTATAATGAATTATGAAATATATATAGAAAATTATTATAATTATATTTTACGTCATCTTATTAGGTGAATATTTAAATAATAGTAACCAAGTTTAGTTATATAACTCTACTAGAATACTTAAAGTAACATGTATATTTTTATTACAAGAAGATATATTAATTTAATAAGTAATATAAATTTAATCTTATATCATTTATTAAAATTTCTATTTATTAGGTATTTCCCTTGTCTAGTATACTTTTATATACTTGAAAGAATATGGCGCACATTCTTCCACTAGATAGATTCAGACTATCAAGTCATTACATTATGCCACTAGGCCAAAAACATAGGTACTTGACGGTATACCCTCTCTCTTAATCTTACTACAAGGGCGTATACGTTCTTACACAAGTACTTCATATAGTCGATAAAGCTCACTGCCGATCGGGCCTTAAGTTGGCACTGAGCGTCTGACATCTTATCCACTTTAGGTTCACTGCCACAAAAGCACTATTGAAATTGGATTATGTTTTCGTTCCGTTATTGGTGGGTTATTAATTGTTCCGTTTCATAATCACATTGAAACAAACGCGGTATAAGTAACTAATGATACATTGTAACAGAAGTGACTAAGGGTTCAAGTCGGATGCAATCTCCGTAATGGGACAATCCTCGTGAAATGATTCTAAATCTACACGGAGGCAACCTTGAGTGAATGTGCCAGACCTTTCCAGCACTCTTCCTGCGCCCTACCTTTTCCCTCCTGGAGACTCCCACGTAGGATCGAGCACTTGCCTTTTCGGGTGCTTAGTTTTGTCACTTATTTATGCTGGAGGTAGAATCAGATTTCTTTCGTGCTATCAAGTCTGTCGTTTTGACCTGTTACACCACACCACTATATAAGTATTAATGTATGACTATAGGAAAATGAGCAAGTACACCAAAATTGAGGAGGAGGACGAGTCCATGCCAATATCCGAACATGACGACCTCGACCGCCAATTCGACAGTGCAAGAAAGTCTAGGTTTGACTTCACGGTTTCTAGGCGAGATCGCTTGTGTACAATGATGCTCGGCGTCCTGGTAGGGGCTTTAGTTGCCATATCAGCCGGCGGGCTGGCCGTGTTTCTCTCCACGGGCAGAGAATTGTCAACATCAAACCAACTTTGCGTCCCTGAAAAGGAGCGCTACCACTGCGGAAGCTCAACCAAGGAAGCCCTCGAGCTAGGCTGCTACTTCGACCTGCTCTCCGTGAGCTTCGTACCGTGGCAGTGTGCCGATAGGGAGCTGGAAGCCGAGTTCCTGGCTCAGGGCCCGTGGGAGTACTGGGCTGATAGACACCAGACGCAGCCGCTCAAGCAGGACGAGCTGTGGTCACGTCCTACTATGCCGGAAGACTCGTTCCATGTGACAATGCGGTGGCATCGTATGCATTGTATCTATCAGTGGAGGAAGCTGCACCGAGCGCTTGAGAGTAGTCGTCGAATGGACACGTCATATAAGTCTTCTGGTCATACTCGGCACTGCCAGGATGTCTTTCTGGATCCGCGACCGATGAACGCTACGGGTGGAACTGTATCTATCCATTTTGATTCTTGTTAATCTGATGGACGGCTAGCTTATCTTATTTCTAGTTCCCATTCATGTACACCTTCTCGAAATATAGATAAAATGTTGTAAACACGACTTGAAAATTCAAATTCTACTGAATTGGTTGGTGAGAGAAGAGTGGTAGTGTACAGCATACGTAACCCGTGGATTTCTGGAGTAAAAGATCTCAAGCAGTGACATTTATTTACCCCCTTGACCTCCCACCTGCGCACGTGCGAATATGTTGAGTCCAATCTTGCTCCCAAAAGGCAGCGGCAGGCCCGCATGAAGATTACGCTCATCACCAGTCCCATCAGCACGCAGATTACGCCAGAAGAGCGCATTCCCCTCAATAGGCTTGACAGTGAGTGCCTCATGAGAACAATCGATAAACTCGCACAGCCTCGGGTCCTCCTTTGACCAGTCGTAGCGAAGATGCGGGAACTGGGTGCCGCAGTTAACGCAGTCGGCATGCAGCGTCGCAAAGATGGATGTGATGCGTGCCGTGTTGTTCTGCTCTGCCGCGTTGTGGTACCAGTCGTAGTGAGGGTCAAACTGTTGGCCCTGTCCGTAGCGCACGACTTGGAAGGCTTCAAAGTCGTTTGGCGACATGAACCCTTGAATTTCGGCAGCGCGACTAGTGATTGTCTGGACGACGGGGTCACGGAATGGAAGGGGTGCGCTGGAGCTAGTCCTATATTCTCCAATGCCGAGCGAGCCATCGTGGAGGGTTGACTGCGACCGTTCATATCGTGTTTCCCTGTTATTTGTTAATCACCAAGTTTATGGTCTCACGGCGGCCGGTGCAGAGTGATGACTTACGCCAAGGAGATGAGATGCTTCCTTTCTGGTTTTGTAATGAAGTTGGTCACATAGACCATGAGTGGCTCGTATGAAAGGATATGAAACTTCATTGCAGGCGGTTCGCTGGGTGGGCATCCTGCAAGACTTTGGTACAATACGGATGCAGACGACGAGAGGTTTGAGGCGCCTTCTAGCCAGTAGATAGGCACCGCAGCAAGGACTGCCAGAACGGCGGCTATCCAAATGAAAGAAATTGAAGAGGCCATGTTGGTTCAAGTTCCTAGTAAATGTGTAGAGTTGCATCTAGTTGGTATATTTTATAGTACACATTGAACATAACTTTTCTACGAAAACACGACTGAGAGGGCATGTGCTCGTTAAGTACTCGGTACTTCATTCCACCGCTCACCCCCGAATCGGCTCGTCCACAAGTGTTACAGAATGGGAAGGCCGGCTGACGATGGGTACTCTAGACTCATTTACTCTTCTAGGGTAGTCTTACTAATATAGAATAACCCTCCTATAGCAAAACATTAGAGAATGCAGCTAGTAAAACTATAGAGAAAGCTACTAGTGCTTTCTCTATAATTTCCTTCCTATAGCGCTCTAGTGAAATTATAAGGACTTTACTAGAAGATGGAAAAGGGATTTTATATTTAAATAGCTTATCTCTCTTTTCAAGGTAAGCTGTTGAGAAGGAGGATGAGACTCGCACTCACAGATCATGGCCTTTAATTAAATAAAATCATATATTATTATATTAATTAGAACTATGCATAGTCCCCTTTTTTATAACTAATAAGTCTGCGACTCTTAATTTCCTGTAAGTATAGTATTCTATTAGGCCTACCTAGTAGTAGGGTTATATATATTCTATCTGTCTTACTATCTTTAATATGTCATCTTATTCATTTTATTAAACTAATATTTCCTTATTACTTATACTATATTATAAGTTATTATAAAATAGGTACATAAATATATAAGTTATAAGTATATATTATACAGTAAAGGCAAATATAACAGTTTCTGTCGCCCGATATACAGCCCCCTGTCCCCTCTTATTCTTGAAAGACCAATATTAACATAATCAGCTGGACACCTGTAATGGTCGGGGGTTTCCTAAATGAACTGGGTTGGCACAGCCGTGGGGTTCATGTAGCTGGATGCTCAGGACGTCGGTCTTATTGTGCAAGTGCCCCGTATGGTAATGGAACGTACGTCGTAACCTAGTGGTCTAGATAATGACTGTGTTGATAGCTAACTAGTAACTATGCCTATGGGAAGCTTTCTGGGCTGGTCTATATAGGTATTGTTGTTTCTGGGATATGGTTGAGCAGCTATCCTCCTCTGCGCCTTGTAGGCCACCTGTGTCGGTGCAGGCGGCACTGTCCCCTTGCACATTACTTTGGGCTGGAAACACGGGCGTGGTTCGTAACAACAACCTTGGGAGCAAATGAGCATACGGGGCCGGACCCGAAAGAAGGTGAACTATGCCTGTATAGGGTGAAGCCAGAGGAAACTCTGGTGGAGGCTCGCAGCGGTTCTGAAGTGCAACTCGAACGTCGAATATGGGTATGGGGGCGAAAGACTAATCTAACATTCTAGTAGCTGGTTTCCGCCGAAGTTTCCCTCAGGATAGCAGTGCTGAACTCAGTTTTATGAGGTAAAGCGAATGATTAGGGACTCGGGAGCGCTATTTATCCTTCATCCATTCTCAAACTTTAACTATATAAGAAGCCCTTGTTGCTTAATTGAACGTGGGCATTCGAATGTATTAACACTAGTGGGCCATTTTTAGTGAGCAGAACTGGCGATGCGGGACGAACCGAATGCGAGGTTAGGGTGCCAGAGTAGATGCTCATCAGACACCACAAAAGGCGTTACATCTTGACAGCAGGACGGTGGCTATGGAAGTCGGAATCCGCTGTGTAATAACTCATCTGCCGAATATAGCCCCGAAAACGGATGGCGCTCAAGCGTCTCACCCATACCTCGCTCGACACATCCAAAGATCTCATTGGATTTAGTTGGGCTGGCCGTCGACAACTACTGGCCTTTCAATCCGCCGGCTGCTCAACAAAGGCGATAGCCTGCAACTGTCACTCGTTACTATCAATGGCTAGTTGAAGGAGGGAAGATGAAAATATGCTCAAAATACATCATAAGATATGCAGAACTCATGCAGGTTTCAGTTGCGCGGTGCAAGTACAGTGTCCCTCCATAGCCACAATAGTTCTCTATCGACAGCGTACTGCAGCAGATGAGGGTTTTTTCGGGAGACCAGTCTATCTAGAGAAGTATAAGAATTGCCATTTTCCCTCTCTGTCCTCTATACATGTGTGTGCGTGTTTGTGTTCAAGTAGAATTACAACTCAAATATAGACACAATAGAATCCATCACTATCCACCCAAAGACTTTAATAGCAATATTTTCTTCGTCTTTCTGTCAATATGGCTATGCCCTACCCTGAAGGTGAGGTTTTCTTCAAGCGATCCGCTCTGAAGATTGCCAGGTCAAAGGCAGAGAACTTCTGGTCATATGAACCAGACAATATCATTGACTTTACCAGCCATATCCTTATTGAGTACATCTACAATCACACCAATGGCGGAGGCATAGGTACTCGTACATACACTTGCAAATCTGGCCCAACCAAAGTTGGGAATTATACAGGCCACTATCCGGATTCTTGGCCCATCATTTTCTCATCAACACTGGAGGAAAGTTCAGTGCAACGTAGAGGAATAGAAGCAACCCGAATGGTCCGCGCGGCGACTATGGGCAATGCAGAAGAGTACAGAGACCGTGGATAAGGCGGCCCCGATAAGGTGTGCATTGTTCCCATCCCAGTCAAGGCTAGCGAAAAGTACATGTTTATCGATTTGATTATGCCGGTCCGAGCAATCTATCTACCGCTAGCACAAAAGGTCGGACGGCTTCACCCTGATCTGTGTATCTTCCTAATGCTCGATTTCCGATATAGGAAGGGAGTCAAGATGCTATTTGCGGACCACCACCGCCTTAAAGACATAGACTGGCGATCTGCCTTGGGCAGCGTCGTTTTGGGATTGCGCGAAGACATGGATAAAACGATTGGTCCATTGATGAGGAAACTTGACGAAGCGAAGCCGGAACCACTCACCATCTATAATGATGAAGAAAGTGTCCGGTCAGTGTTGCCAGTAGATCCAAAAGATCTAGAAGGTTATGTAGTTCCATCTTTAACCACAGAAGAATTAGAGAAAGTTGATGCGCTCCGAGGTCAGATGAAAGCTGAGTTGGACAAGCATGACGCGGAAAGTTTCGGTGTGTCTGAGCAAGTGCGGAATACGTACAAGGAAGAGTTCATGGAAGATGTTGAAGACAATATCGCAAGCACTAAGAGGGCAGGGACAGGTGGTGCAGAGGACGGATCATCTTCTGGTCCCAAGGCTAGGCCGAGACACAAATGGCAGCGCTTTAGCTACACCGACGGTCTGTCCGAATAGCCCTTCCGTAGTTTAATGATCGATATCAAGGGAGCCTACAACTATCTCATGCTCCCACGCCAGCTACGTGACCCAGACTACGGATTGGACTTTCCCACGGACCCTGATGACTCTCTTGTTCGAAACTATCCTGGCAGCTACACCAAGACCAGCATGTACAATCTAGCAACCGAAAAACGAGCTTTTCAGCTGCTGGACTATTCAACAGTCATTTCCGACCATTTTGGAATCGATGTTACATGGCAAATATACGAGTACATCTCTGAGGCCGGATCAATGGTTTCTCAATACTTCAACCTAGCAGTTGAGACTGGTCTAAGCATGATCCCCGTGGTTGGACCGCTAGTTTCAGCAGCATACGGTGTTTTTGTAGAAGCAATGGAAGACCCGGAGGGATTCAAAGCGGATAACATTCTGAACCTAGATGAGGGTGTTTTACAAGGAGTCTTGGAGACGGCTGGCGAGGTTGCGAAGAAGGCAGCAAAGTCCAAGGCGAAGAAGGTGAAGGCGGCTGCAGGTTTAGCAAGGCCTTGGCAAAGGCTACATAGGTAATCATTTGTAGTTTATTTACAGCTAAAAAGTAGACACCAGAATCATCTGCGTACCTAGTTTGTCGGGAAAAAGGTTCGCACATTAGAATGAACCACAAGAAATACTGTCTATAATTTATCTGTATAACGTACCGGATAAGCGAATCGGTCAGACAAGCGGGTCGGACAGCAAAAATAGCATCATAGTTGGAATAATTAATCAAGACTTCAATATTAATAAAAGCATAAGGTGGGACACAACCGAGCGGGTTGCTTTTGAAGGCATCGAGAAAATGTAAGCTGAATATTGTTGTGTTGTTCTTAATGGTAAAAATAGTGGCCCATTGTGGGGTGTGTTGACTTATTCTCTTAATTCTATCAGTGTATTAGGCAGCTTTAGGAGTTTGTCGCTCAGGCGTTTTCCTTAGAAGTCAAGGTATAGTAGTAACCTTGAATGACGAAAATGGGTTGTTCGATGAATTAGGTGAAGCAAGAAAGTAGCTAGGCTAAGAAGAGGATGTTTCGTGAATAATCATATCAAAATTAGAAGCATGGCAGCGCTTGCGTGGTACTGACATCATAGCAGCCCCACGGATTGCCAAAACTACTATGAGCTATGTCTGATGAGTATAATATTGTATGGTAATAGTATGGTGGCGCTGGGCGGAATCATGCCAACTGATCCCCATGAAAGTGGTTAGTAAGTGATTTGTCCAAATCTGGATGCAGGCTGGATGCAGGCTGGACAAGCCTTTATAACAGAGCTCCAAGACCAAACGTAGTAACAGAACGTCCCATCTCGCTCAATATTGACAAGAAGATCAGATCTTTTTTATTTGCGTAGTTTGCATTCGCACCAGCAATAGCCTCGAGCAACATCAACACCATGCCAAGTTATCACTTCGAACATGTTATTCAGCTATCCCAGTCCCAGAAGCTGAGCCTGGTACGGGCAATCACAGACTGGCATGCCACCACTTTCAAGGCACCTCGATTCATTGTCAATGTTCGCTTCGTGGACGTTTCACATGGTCCCCTTTCGGATACCTACGTGGGTGGCGAGGCCCGGCAGACAAACCGACTCTTTGTCAGTCTACGGAGCGGCGCCGGTCGAACCCAATCCCAGCTAGAGGGCATGACAGACAAACTGGAGGGTTTCTGGACACAGGTCGTTGGCAGCGGCTCTACCAGACAGCAGTTGCGGGGCGTTTTCATCATGGGCGTATTCGATAGTGCCAAGGAATCGGGGTTCCATTTGCCACTAGTAGGTTTTCATCGTGACGCTGGCGACATGTTTGCTAACTCGGTATAGCCTGGCCATTTTGAAGACTGGGTGAAGCACAAAACTCCCGAGTTTCAGAAGTTGGCGCAGGAGGGAGACATAGATGCTTTGCAAGTTCTTGAAGAAATCAAGACACGACCAGAATTTCAGTCGTAGACTTCATGAAGGACATGCCTAGCGACGCCGTTGATCCCGAAATGGGAGAAATCGGCCCCCAACAGCAATTTCCTCGTAAGTCAGGGCGCCGATGTTAGCGCCCCCAAATCTCGAAGCTGGCGAATTCGCTATTCTCCTAGCATTGCTAGTGGTCATGATCAGAGTGGGATTAAGCTAGATTTCATTGATGGGATTGAAGAATGATGATGGTGATATTTCCTTCGGAGATCATAGTACGTTCTTGGGACAGGTTTAATCAATCACAACCCTTGTTCTTTGGTAGTCTCAAGACCATGAGTCACAATATCACGTAGGGCACCCACCGCCCGCCATCATCATTTTATTTCCAGCATTTTCAGAACAGCCCGAGCCGACTTAGCTTGCGACCTCCCCAATTAGGTTATTGCCTTGAGGAATACGGATACAAAAGCCACCAATCCTTCGGGCCCACTGTTATTGTGCTTGTTGGTCTCTGAAGCATGTGCGTAAACGAAACCAAGCAAATTTTAAAATAAGGACGAAGGCAGCCGGGTCTCCTGTTACTTTCCCGTACATCTTCTACAATCTCTGCAAGTCCTCGCATCCATCAGGTAAAGGGTATCTATCAATTCGACATGCACCTCCGACCCCACGGTACTAGCCTCCCGGTGACTCTGCTCCCGGGCCTGCTGCTGCCAGTCATAAATGCGCAGTTTTCGTCTTGGGGTGGGTTTGGATACTCAGAAGGCGGCGCCCTGTACCCGATTGGTGCCGATTCGGCATACTGGAAAGCGGCCGTTGCCTTCTCCAACGCTTCAGCCGTCTTCTCCATTCCCGGTCGCGACGTTACCAAACCATGGCCCGGCGTACCTATGGACGGTTGGACTCTCAATATTACCGTCGACGTGACTCCCTACGATGTCGGTACAGACCTTCGCATCATTGCTCCTGAATCCCTCTACAAAAAAATAAACCCCAACAGTGTCAACGGCACTGAAGAAGGAGATATTCGCGATGCCGGCGGTGAGGTCATTCCAAACGTCAACAGCGACTGGATTGTTTGCTCCTGGTCCTCTTTCGGCCCAGACTCATACAGCAACATCAGTGACGCCTTGAACCCCAAAAATATCCCCACCAAGCCCGACGGTGACTGTAGTCCTTGGCTGAGCGACGCATGCATTACCGCTATTGAAAAGGCGGCATCAACCTCATATAGCACGGATATCGATATCCGCATTAACCCGTATAATGCGCGCGCACTATGTCAAGGCTTTGATATGCCAGAGGAGTGTGCCGGCTCCAAACTAGAGTCCCCAGACTGGCCATGGTCTTGTATGTTCTTTGGTCGAGACACAACGCAGTCCCCATTAGCTAACATGCTACCAAGTACCGGACCTCCCGACCCGGTACCTTACTGGGGCGACAACATTCGTCGACGGTTATGAAATCAAGCAGGAAGGAGATTCGAGTGATACTAAGCCCCCATTAGAGGACGCGCCACTGATGTGGAACTCAATTACACGAGACTACATTGGCGTGGTGACAATGTTCGGGCGCTACAAGAAAGACGCCTCTACTGACGACGTCGAGCCCGGGTTTACCAAGCTGAGCTGCATCCGCCCCGAAAGCAGGGTTGCCGCTGTTAAGAATTCCGGTGACCAGCCTGGAAACAAGACTAGTAGTGAGGATAAAGAAAGCATGGCGTCCGCCTGGCAAGTCTTTTCCATACCTTTGTTAGCTGCACTGGCTGCGATATTGTATTAGAGTGGAACGCTGAATGATAAGAACAACAATTGTTCTAGTAATTGGCAGGATAGAGGACAATATCTATAAATAGTAATCTAATAAAAAGACAAGATCAGACAGACATACTCTGCGTCGATTGGCCAACGCCTGAAATGGAAGCTGTCTAACTAGTGGACACATTTAGGATATGTTTTGCCTGCTTCTTGGATGGTCTATATGCAACTAAATATAAGGGACTGTGTCATCGAGTAGTTCGCTTCGGACACACAATCACAGTGCCTTCCTGGAAGTCGCAAAGTCGTAGATAGTTTAGGACAGTACAAAAAATAGTCTAGAATCCTCCTTTACTACTTATCATGTATCAGTGTGCGTGCTCCATGCCTGCCGTAGTGACTCTATGCCCTCTGAAGTAGCCAAAGTTGTGACTTGTTCAAGTTCCTCCAATACGCGAACAAGCTCCTCCTGTTCCTCTGTAGTCCTTAAGCTCTGTCCACCTACGACATGTCAGCGTTGGCGAATATAGCTTGGTGGTTTAAACTCACAAATGACGAGCGGCTGTACGGCATTGACGAGAGCGCCCGGGTATCTGTTCCCCATGGACTTAGTCATGCCACACAACTGCAAGGTATGTCGCCTTATTTCGGCCTGTACATGTGTCAACGGAATCCGTTACATTTTGAATTCATGTCTGATGTGACATACCTCGACGATGCGGAAGAAATGTAGAAACTCCATACCGCTTGGGCGATGAGGGTTATGAAGAGCAAGGAGTACCTTGACAAGATGGTAAAATTGCATCGCAACGACTGCAGTTTGTTAGCACTCCAGAGGATCTAGTGGGCGAAAGGAAGGCGGAAGGACACCCACTATGCCAAGTGCAGTTGTACATTATTTCAGGGAACGGCTTGCTGTGCTCGACTACATACAGAGGGCGGAATGTCTCTGGCAAGGTTTCTTTCCACGTATCGGCCTCGTATTGTAGTTCATCCCAGCGCTTGACATAATCTACGTCAGCCTCGACGTCTTCCCCGAAGCAGTGGTCGATGACCTCGGCGGTCAGCATGGTCATCTTCTCCGTCTTCACGTAATCAGTGTCTCCCGACCAGGTTATGTCGACCTTCCAATTGCTGGGGCGTATTGTGGTTGGCTTTCTCGTAGAGAGAGCAACCATGATCTCCTCCCTAAAGTATGTCCAGAATGCAGTTCGTTTCAAGGCTCGATAGCCTATATTTCGGCGGTTATGTGTAAAAAGCGAGGAGCATCCCCGCAAGTGTCGTTGATGATCAGTCTCATAGCTCATCATCTCGTACATGCGGAGAATGACAGTGGATATGGGTAGCACGTTGTCGAGTGTAGTGGTTGGGTCTGCAAGGGCTGGTATCAAGCCCTGAACACACAGGTCATGGTAATGGACTGCACAGAGGTCGTCGCATGATCCATCAAGCCGGTTGAGATGACATGCTGAGAACGCGAGAATGGCATGCAGAAGAATCGGACAACTCAGCGCCAGATATGGAACAAACGTCTCGAACTGGCGTTGAGGATCATTGAGATCAAGCTAAAAATAGTCAGATCAAGTGTCGGAGGGCGGGTAGACACATACGAACCCAGCAAGCCAAATTATTGATGTAATTACGGAGGAGACGAGCTGTTAATGGATCACTTATGGGCTGTATTGTTCCATGTGTATATAGAGTAGAGTCGGACATCCTCATCCGAACTAGGGATTTGACCGGATCAGTGGACTCCGTACTAAGAATTGAGTTTGGAGATGTGAAGTCAATGGCCCCAGGAGTCATGATCTCTGTTGCATCGTCTCTAGTCACCTCAGGCACGGTCATGTTTGGTGTCAGCTCTGTCCTTCGTCAGTATTGATGAATAAATTAACGCCCATGTACCTACCATCGTGACCTCTGGTTGCAAATGGTGAATCCGAAGACGCCACTGTGGCAGCATGCCCTGGTGTGGATGCGCCCAACGTACCCGATGCATCGTCGCATCTGATATCTACAGAATGCACAAATGTCACTGCGAAATGGCATGAGTCGCCATTGTCAACTTCAATGCAAAGGACTACATACCTTGTGAGGGAGTATCTAGCCAGACATGTTCCGCCGAGAACTGAAACCGCCCGTCACCCTCGCTCGGCTGAGAGAAGGATGCTGCAGCAAAGTCATACTGGCATTCGCGGTGACCAATTTCGCAATGCCGACACGTAGGCTTTTTCTCATCACCTGTTCCGAGTCAATTAGCTGAGCGCGATGACACAAGTTTTAGCGGATCCTACACTTGATGTGACGTTTCCGGCATGTAATGCTATATTCTTTAGTTTGGCCAGAAGGAGACGTAGGGACATAGTTGGGATGCACTTGACATACCAGCCTGTACGATGAAAGCACTTTTAGCCCATGAAATTGCGAAAGATTCACACTCAGATACACACTCACCAGTTTTGACGCGCTTATAAATCTCCTGGACAGGCGGCGCCATCGCACCGGACAATACAGACTTGAAACCCGACGGCAACTCCGCGCCTGATTGGGGTCGCTGTGGCCTGGTTTCTCAAGTCATCTTATGAAGCTTCCCGTTGTGCACAGGCTCAAGATTGCACAGACTAAGTAAGGTATGACAGGACCTGGGTTGAGATGGGGATCTAAAGATGGCGCTCCACGTGATGTTTGGGGAATGTGGGTTCATGAGCCTCAAAACGTGGATTTGGTAAACCAGAATGCTCGCTGCAAGCCACCTCCACTTTAATCACAATCACCAAACTGTTCAAGCCTGCCTCTCTGCCATATAGCTCAAGGTGGCTGGTTCGTCATTACTGGGCTAAACTGCATTGAACAAGAACAATCAACGACAGCCATGAACACTCCAGCGCCTGGTTACCAGTGTGGAAAGGAAAGAAAAGGCATTCAACAAAAGTCATCATGAGCCTGAGTATCTACAGCTCAAAGCCCTCCACCATCTCCCAATCGTACAGGAAACGTGCTTCCAGACTTCTACCATGTAGACCTTGGACACCAATTTCCACCGTCTCATTTGGCACGAGATCCACAAAGTTGTCCTCAAACACCGCGTCGTCGCCATGCTCTGCCAGTGGTACCGACAGTGTGACTCCCTTGACGGGCGCATTGGCGCGCACAAACACCTTATCGTCAGATTCAGCAACGCGTACAGTGACGCGGAGGTCCCGAGACAGCTGCAGTAGCCTGAGCGGCTCGGGCCAGGACACCCAGCGCGCGAGCTGCGCAGACGTTGCGGCATCCTCCAGATAAGCTGCAACGACAGTTTGTTCTGCGTTGGGAATCTCGATGGTGCCAATCTCTGTGGTTTGGTTAGGCGCGAGCTTTACCTTGCACGACTGGCTGTGACCTTCCAACGCCACCTGAGATCCAGACACGATATCAAACGCATTGAGCTTGAGCGTTGCCTCCACCGTCGCCAATGTCCCATTCACAGCCCAGATTTCCAGCGAACCCTTTTGCGGCAGGTATCCAGTGGTGATGTAGGGTGGCTGTTTTGTGACTGTGCGCTCCATGCCAATAACCGTTTTCGCCAACGCTCTCTTGGTGATGTAGTATGCGGGCTTGCGATTCAAGTCAACGTCAACTAGTGCCCAACTGGAACCGGGCCAAATGTCATTCAGCTGCCACACAAGCACACCGGCACAGTTCTCCTCTTCAGGTCCGCGAAATTCTCTACGCCAGCAGTTGTATGCATATTTCATTGCCTCCGCTTGTAGGAATTGTGTGCAGTATACGAAATCTCGCAGCGGATTCATGCGGAAGCGGAAGTTCTCGCCCATGTACATAGGATAGCGGCGCGCGTGCCCGGGACCCTTATCGTGAACGTCAAATGTCCGTGAAAGGGAGTGTCTTTCGGAAGGGAGAGTGATGGCGCGGTGGAGCGTCCGTAGCGAGGGACAGGACTCAAATCCAAATTCGCTGATAAAACGCGATATGTAGTCCTTGTAGTCTTGATAGGGAGACAGCTTTCCATGCCAGACTAATCACAAACAACAGTGTTAGCTCTCTCTCCAATCTAACGCAAGGCAGCAGGAAGACTTACCATCCCAGACGTGGGTATCTCCAACAGTGGTGTCATTGGAGAATGATCCACCATAAGGACTCGAACGCCAGTATGGAACGTCCCCTCCGAGCTTCTCAACCAGACTTGGCAACAGTCTTTCGTAAATCTCACGAGCGGGAAAGTCCGTCTTGTCCCACGGTCCTTTTTCGTCACTCATGTCAAGCTCCCAGCCCCACCTCTCGGCGAGCATGTAATCTTCGTTATTTCCAGCCCAGAGCGCCAAGCTGGCGTGGTGGCCAACGCGTTCCAGCTGCTGTTGAGCCTCCACACTGACGTTATCCATATAGTCTGTGGCCGCTGGATAATTGCCGCAAGCAAAGAGGAAGTCTTGCCACACCAGGATGCCCTCACGGTCGCAAATATCGTAAAAGTCGGTAGACTCGACAATGCCGCCTCCCCACACTCGGATCATAGTCTGGTTTCCGTCCTTGGCTAGCTTCAACCAGTCATAGTATCGCTGTCGTGTCATGCGCGGAAGCATAAAATCACCGGGAATCCAACACGACCCGCCAGCGAACATGCGGATGTTGTTGATCTCAAAGACGAAAGAATTACCATCCGCTTTTTTAAGAGGATGTTGAAGCAGCCGGAGTCGGCGGATACCAATATGGTTACTTTTGCTATCAAATTCACCGATCTTGACTGTAACACAATACAATGGCTGTGCGCCGTAAAGGTGAGGGTACCAGAGCTGTGGATTGGACAAGGTGACAGTGGTATCGAATTTGCCACCAGACACTTGCAGAGTACGATGTAGGATCTGCGTTCCGATAGGATCACGCACCTCCAAAGTCACTTCCTGGCCCTGGGCATGATTCTCAACCGCCCCTTTGACACTTAGCAAGGACGACCTCAAATCCGCTGCAGTTTGTTGGCGGATACATAAATCGCCAACCCTCTGCTCGTATATCTCGAGATAGATGGGCTTCCAAGGGCCACAAGTGTTAATGGCCGGGCCCCAATCCCAACCCTGGACTATGTTAGTCAAACTTTTCTCATGCCGCATAGATTAGCATGGGCTGCATACCCAGTGGTATTGCGCCTTTCGTAGGAATAACCGCTCTGGGCCTCCAAAGTGCACATCCGTGTCGTTGCCTTTGTAGCCAATTCGCGATTTCTCATGTCGAGCATACGCAGGGGCGTTTCTGAAGCGGAGCTCTAGGTCATTAATCCCTTTTTTTTGCCTCAATAACTCGGTCACATCAACTCTATGCCGTATGTGCATGTTCTTGCTCCCCAGAATATGTTTGCCATCGAGATAGACATCAACAACAGTGTCTAACCCGTCAAACACAAGAACAGCTTTTGAGATTGGGGAAAGGTTGACACGAGGCACCTCGGAGGTTCGGTAGGTCCAGTCTGCATCATTGACCCAGAGACATTGAAGCTCATTATCGTCAATGTAGGGATTCGGAATGAGCTCGTGGTGTAGAAGATCGATATGAGCGACAGTTGGGAATTGTGCAACAGGAAGAAAGGATGAGGCTGTGGAATTGTTCAGACTACTACTCTGTTTAAACTCCCAGCCTTTATCGATGGATATCTTAGTGAGAGGTGTCATTTTTGTTGCTTGGATTGAGGAGAAGAAAGCGGGTGAGTTTTCCGTGTGGTGCACGCCTGTTGCACATTTTGCTGTCATATAAAGCTGCAGATTCCTTCGACGACGGGGCGCAAACTCCGACACCGCACCTACTCTCAAGCTTCAACACGGCTTTAGTATTGACATGGCACATATAGTAATCGTCACTACATCTCTATTGCCGAGGACGGTTGCCCTCATGCCCGAGCGGAAACTTGTCGGGCGTATAAGATCGCGCAGAGAGCGTACGGGGAGATATATGACCGAGTATCTATGGTATGGACTGTATACTTCGCAATGTGCATTTGTGGCGTCAACCACGCCTCCCCAGGCCGAAGCGGGAATAGGCCATAGAACGCCCACTCACAATTAACCGGATTATTGATCCCATCATCAGAAGCCAACCTGATTCCAGCTGCTGTCAGCGTACTAACGACCACGTGCTCGCTTGAGCCTGATTTAGACGTAGCCGAATAGCAGGCTTGCAATGTTGCTGAACGCACAAGTCGGCCGTCATCGGACATGCTCGAGTTTGACGCTGAAATGAATGATTTCGATTGCAAAATAAAATCTCGCATGTATAAATACATTTCTTCCATGTGAAAGCGTCATTTCCCCCTCACATACCACCTTCAACTCGTCTCTGCTCTCCCTACCCTGCACACGAGTGAGTCTACACCATTAACAAGAGTCCAGTTACAGTTACCATGGCTGGAATTGCACTTATAGGAGCCGGCATATTTGCTACGGATGGTAAGTGAATTGCATGCTCGGTTTGTGCTCTGTTTCTGACGTGTGGTAGAACATCTCCCCGCTCTTGTGTCCAATAAAGCCAACTTGAAAGCGATTTACTCTCGGTCCAAATCCACAGCCTCTACCCTTGTCGCAGAGGCACAGAAGCTTGGCCTCAAAGATGTCGAGCTCTACTCTGAAGATACTGCACAACATACCCTCGATGATCTATTGAAGCGCGACGACATAAAGGCCGTGGTCATTGTTCTGCCAATCCTGGTGCAGCCAGACATCATACGACGGTGCTTCGCCGCTGGCAAGCATGTCCTGTCTGAAAAGCCAGTCGCCAAAGACGTGGAAACTGCGCGCAAGCTCATTGAGGACTACAAAAGCCAGTACGCCAAACAGGGAATAATTTTCAGCATCGCGGAGCAATTTCGCTTCATGCCCGAATTTGAACTTGGTCGCAAGTGGATCGTCGTCGAAAAGGCCATTGGCGATATTACTCAGCTTCACCTTAGGATCTGGCGTAGTATTGCACCAAGCGGAAAATACTATGAGACTGAGTGGAGGAAAGTTCCAGGGTACCAAGGTGGCTTCTTGCTCGACGGAGGAGTCCACCAGACTGCCATGTTACGGTACGTCTCAGGGCAAGAGGTTGTCGAGACACACGGGCTGGCACGTCAAATCGCGCCTCACTTACCACCTCTTGACACAGTCAATGCGGGAATACTGCTCAGTGGCGGTGGAACGGGAACTATTTCAATGTCATTTGCCGCCACAAGGCGTGCGACCGATCTGACGATTATGGGAACGGACGGTAGCTTTTCCCTTACCGATGGACCGGATGGGTTTATCCTTAATTTGGAACTGGCGTCTGGTGAGAAGAGGACAGAGACGATCAAGACCAATGGCGTTCAATTTGAGATTAAGGCATTCTTGGAGGCCGTTCAGTCTGGAAAGGCGCAAGCTCGATCCGGGCCAGAAGAAGCCTTGAATGATTTGGCAATAATCGAGAGCTTATGCTCCGGTGGTGGTAAGGTCAACCTCTACTAGATAAAATCTGGTAGGAACAGTATCGCTAGCAATATTGTAAATTAGTATCTATATTGCAGCATTGACACGTATTTCCACCACAATATTTATTGAGGACGTGCAGTAACCCCTGGCTCGTTGTCTACTCCCATCAATTGGCTTCATCCGTCCATGTTACTGCTCCAAGGTCAATGAAGTGAACGACCGAGATGGCCCATTTAACATGGTGGTACGGCGTGGCTTAGTAGGCGTTTGATGTAATGGACACGGTGAACACCAGACCGTGGTTCTGACAGATTTGTAGGAATGACGGTAAGCACGGAGATGCTGCGAAGAGCAACTGGAAACAGCAGAATTTTATTCAGACACCAACTATGGAATGCTCATATCGACTAATTTTTTGGCACCATTTCAACAGGGAGAACCTTGTGGATAAAGGTGTCCAGGCCCTCGAGTTCCTGTCCATATGTTATTAGTGACTTCCTGCAGATATTCATAGGGAGCATACCTCTTGAGTGACCGGTTGAACACTGGCGGATGCGCTCTTACTTCCGTCCAAGATTGCTCCAATGGGCTGGCCGAAACTTGCCAGTATCTTCTCCCCGGAGTTCTCCCTTGCCCCTGAACGATCGACTATTGACACCGGAGTCTTGGAGTTGGCAGGTTTCCGTAGCTCTTTGACCGCATCTGCAACTATCAGTTGGTCCGTGATGCCCAAAACGCCGCCAATCCTGTTCACATCCGCCAGGGTGGCCAAAAGAGCGACATCGAGACCTTCATTGTACCCCCCGACAGCGATGCGGCCTGGATCGCAACCTTTGACAATCTCCTCATGCACAATCTTTTGTATCAAGGCCTCTCTCTTGGAGATATCGCTTCCATTACCCTCCTCACTATAGTCGAGATACGGGAAAATGAAGGCAATATGGTTGCAGTGTCCCAGCTTTCGTAGTGGCTCGACCATGAATTGCCAGTCGCCACCTTTCTGACCTTGGCTGTGGCACCATACGAAAGTGGAGGTGTGGCATGTTGGGACGGCGCGCACCCGGAGGTACTCGTCAGTAAAAATCAGAGGATCAATAGTCATCTTCAACAGTGTAGGGTAAAAGACTAGGGGGATAATCTTGGGTGCTGGCAGAGACCATTTTCCCAAGGTAGAAGCAAGCTTCTTAATATATCTCCGTTATCTAGCTGATCAGCTCCGTTGTCGCTGCTACCAGCCTCTACGGGTCGGAGTATGGATACGAATCTGCCGTGCATGCTGTTCTTGGCATGAATGAGACTATTCAGTATGTTCTGAATTGCCTCGCATATCGTGGACAACTACGTCCAGTTTATTTTCGCCAGAAACGGTGGCTCAAACGATCACCTGATCGGCTGAACTGAATACAGCCATCTTACCGAGTTAGTTCCTCGCCTGTTAACGAATAGGACCGTTGCCGAAGCCACTTTCAATGGACTTACTTCATAGTGGAGAACCCCAGCTTATGAATGGTGTGGAGAACTCCATGTGGCATGACTTTCTGGGGAAGATGAAGGAGTGTATTGATGGAAATCTGGGGAAGACAATCTGAATTGACGATTGTGAGAAGTGTTTAGTACCCATTGTTTGTCACTCGTGTATATATATCCTGCTCGCCATACGGATCAACAGACCCATGGATCGGCATCTACGCGTCAACATCACCTTAGCCTCCGCACCGTGAGACATCACTGCAACCTCACTGGCATTATGGACTACCCCAAGGCCACGGAGTACCAGGAAACTGTGCATGATGAGGCTCCTACCAAGGATACGACGCAGAGTCATATGACTGAGTCGCGTATGCAGGCGGCTCTACTAAGAGAGAATCCTCGTATCTTCCGGAAGAGTTTCTTGAAGTTGTACGGATGCATCTTTGTTGGATACTTGTGCTCGGCGACGAACGGATTCGACTCCAACACCTTTGGTACGTTTGAATTATCGTTGCATAGACATAGCATTTCTCCGCTAACAATTGTCTAGGCGGCCTCTCTGCGATCCCGCAGTTCAGACAGTACTTTGGCATCACAACAGAAAACCAAGGGCTAGTGGCCGCACTCTACGTCATCGGCAACATAGCTGGCTCTTTTTTTGCTGGCCCATGCTCGGATCACTACGGTCGCCGTGTAGGAATGGCAATTGGGTCTGCTATTTGTGTTGTCGGTGCAATTCTTCAGACCGCTGGCCACAACCTCGCCATGTTGATGGGTGGTCGTTTCATCCTTGGCATGGGAGCTGTCCTCGTCCAGACTGCCGGCCCTAGCTACGTGGTTGAGATGTCGTATCCTAAGTATCGTGCTCAGCTTACTGGTGGTTATCAAGCCTGCTTCTTTCTGGTTTGTTTTACGTCTCTAACCGCAGATGGAGCTCATGATATGCTGACACCATTAGGGTACCATTATTTCAACATGGTTAGAGTTTGGACTCAACCACGCCAAAACGACTTCTTCCTTCCCTTGGCGAATCCCCCTCGCTATTCAAGGCCTTCCGTCAATTATTATACTTTGCGCAATCTGGTTCGTTCCCGAAAGCCCTCGGTGGTACGTTAGCCAAGGACGTATTCAAGAGGCAAAGGCGGTCCTTGTCAAGTATCACGGGAACGGAGACCCCGATGCCTTGGTCGCGAACCTCGAGCTGCAAGAGATGCAAGAAGTTATTGAGCTGGATGGATCCGACAAGCGGTGGTGGGATTTCAGACAGCTTTTTAACACCCGCGAAGCACGATACCGAACATTTCTTGTTACTTGTATCGCCTGGTTTGGTGAACTGGACTTGCCACCTACCAGCTACTATTTTCCTTTGATGGGTATGTTCTCGTGTACCCTGCACGCTGCATTGTGCTGACATTCTGCATAGTTAAGACAGTTGGTATTACTAGTGTGTCCACTCAGCTTCTTCTCAATGCCATTCAGACACCTATCATGGCAGCCGCGGCCCTGTGTGGCCTCAACACAATGCACAAGTTTGGGCGGCGTAAATTACTCATGTTTTCGAGCGCCGGTATGACTGTATCCATGGCAATTATCACTGCATGTACTGCAGAACAAGCTGGTCATCCGGCCATTGGAGGAACTGGTATTGCCTTCCTCTACGTCTTTCTCATCTTCTTTGCGTTTGCATGGGTTTGTCTCTTCCACCCTCCACTCTTATACTATAAGCTGATGTATGCCCCTTCAGACACCGATGCAGTCACTTTATCCAGTGGAAGTTCTTACCTACAACTCGCGAGCGAAAGGCATGGCGTATCTTGCCTTTATGAATAATGCGGTTAAGGTGATGAACACTTACGTACCTCCTATCGCCATTGCCAGCTCTGGTTGGAAGTACTATCTGCTATATGTTTTTTGGGATGCCTTTGGCGTCATTGTTATCTACTTCTTCTTCATCGAGACTAGAGGATGGAGTTTAGAAGAAATCGAGCAGTTGTTCCGCAGCAAGAACCCCGTCAAGGCAAGCCTGGAGAAGAAAAATATTAGTGTGGCCTATGATGGCACTATCACAGATGTTGCAGGCGTTGAAGACACTCGGGCTTAATGCTTTTGAGGAGATAGCAGTTTGAGTTGCAATAGCTTAGTATGGTAATTAAGGATCCAGTCTAAGATGGAATAATACTCGGAGACGTATCCCCAGTATTGCACTTCAATTATTACGTCTAGCATTAAGTAGTCATTTGTACTTATGTAGCCCTATGGATGTGAAGCATGTAATAACACTTTTTAATATTTATTTACAAGTAGATATACGAGTTCTACTTCTTAAATATACTATGCGTTTCTTATCTTTGCCCTAGATATAGAGAGAGTATTATAAGTAGCAATGCTAAACTTTAACCCTCTGAAAACTTTCTCGGGACTCGGCGATATACTACAACATTTGTTCCATCGCTCAGGGGCTCATTGTGTGGCTCCAAGGTATAGCCTCCAATTTTTGGGGCTGCAACCCACCAGACAAACCAGTAGACAACAGACACAGCCAGGATAGCGATGCCAACAACGCAATATAGCCAGTAGGGAAGAGGTGGTGTATCTCCCTTGCCTCCTGGTGGGCGGAGGAATGGTGCCACCAGCTGGAAGGCTTGGCCTATCATGAAGAAAGCGGCAACAGGCAGCCAGACTCTGAATGGGCGATTCGCTTTGGGATCTTTCCAGCGGAGATAGAACAGGCCAGCAACAACCAAGAGGTTGATAACAGAACCTGGGTACCCTTCGAGATCGAGGATGAAATTATACGCATTTCCAAAGGGGATGGCGACAATGACGATGAATGATGGGATGAAGTGCAGAATGAGTCCCGCTGACGGAGAACCAAATGGCCACCCTGACGCCCAAAGTCGAGGAAATGGAATAACGCCTTCCTTTGCCAGCTCCTGGTTGACGCGCGATTGAGCAAACGTGACAGTCAAAACGTTTCCAAATGCCGACAGCGCCACAAGAACACTGAGCGCTCTTTTGGCGGCGCTACCAAATACTTTGCCCATGAAGAACGCAGCAACCGTGGTTCCGCTGGCAGCAACTTCATCAGGGGTAGCAGCCGCGAAGTAGGCAACATTGGCGAGGATGTAAAGAATTCCGCAGGTGGATAGGCCGAGGGGGCCGGCGATCTTGATTGTGCGCACCGGGTTTTTGACTTCGTTGAGAACGTACATCGCATTAGACCACCTGTCGCCGTCAGTTCACGCCTATCCACAGTGGGAAAAGGGCTCGTCCTTACCCAGCATACGAATTGAGTACTTTGAACAGTCCTGTCGCATATGGATTGCCCGATGTAGCTGAATTTGCGAAAGCATTGCGGAAGCTGGCATGTGGATCAGGCACGCTGGACACTCCTCCTCCAAGCACAACCCAGCCCGTGATCACAACGAACAAGAGCAGAACAATCTTGAGAACGGTAAAAAAGTTCATACCATGAACTCCGACTTTTGGGAAGAACGTGTGGATGAGGGTAACGAAGATGATTACTGCGATTGCGATGCCGCGTTCCTGCCATTCGGTTGCAACTCGTCCCGAGGCGACAACAACGTTGGAGGCGAAGACGATGCATCCAGACGCTAATAGTGAAGAACATATCAGGTCAGTGGTATTGCGCTGAGAATTAGTGCTGTTGAATCTTCTAACCTGTGAACCCGAGTGCAATTGCCTGGACTGCAAACACAATGGTAATAAGCATCTTGGGACGTGGATAGGCAGCCTCGAGGTAGACCTTTTCGCCGCCGCTGCGAGGAATCATGCATGCAAATTCAAGCCAGACACACAATCCAGATATTGCGAGCAAAAGGCCGAGCACCCATAGAAACATGGCTGCTCCCACACTTCCAACGCTATGGACAACTGATGATGGGGTCGAGAAGATGCCTGTACCGATGATGCGTCCGATGCTAGAGTCGTACAGAGTAATTAGCATATGTGGTTGGTCTCGCTTCAATTCACCGCATCAACAAGCACATACATCAACGAGGTCGTGCTGAAGACACCCAAGTGGCGACCCAGCCCTCCAGCCGTGTACTGGTCAAAAGTAAGGCCACCAACATCATCTTTCAGGTTCTCGGTCGAAGAAAACGGAGCCTCTGCCGTGGTTTCGCTCACCGAGCGCTCTGCGGATTTGCTTTCCATTTCCTTTTCTTCTCTTCTTTATTTGCTGCCTCACCAGCAAAACTTGATTGCTATGTTCAAAGGAACAACAAAAAGAAAAATAATCATCTTTATTTGAACTGGTCGCCCTACAAGTAGAAAAGACTTGGTACATCATTGTCTCACTAGCTTACGGTAACGCCGAGATGAGCATGGTGGCATAGAGAATTGCGTGATCGTGTCAACCTGTCAGTAGCACTTGATTCAACGTCAGGGACACAAGCCATGCATCCTTTCGGATAAGACGGCAGGCTATCAGTGATCGCAGCATACGAACATGTATGGTGCAAATAATGGGAAATAATGCTCGGGCTCTCACAACGATGATGATACACAGCAATCTAGCCAGCACGACAATTAGTTTATACGCACAAATGCTGCGAATGCAGCGTCGCATTCCAACGTTGTAAACAAATACGTACCTTTTCTCACCCTAGAATGACGCTACCACCTCATTTTTACCCGTTGTTTGCGTGTGCCGCGGTTGGTGGCGTGCCAATAAATCTACGCTGTCAAGGGCCAAGCCCATATCTAGATCCATCCCGGCCCCAGCAGTTCATGTGCCGTTTGCATAGCCGTTCGCACAGCCGGTTCATGCCCGCCTAGCACTGAGCGAGACGCAGTCTAGCTAGTGTGTAGGTCATCAAGGAAACAATGAAAAATGACCAACAGAATCAGGCGTTTGTTTGTTTGTGCTACTTCCTAATACCAAATCTTCATAATTTTCAATCATTGCTTTGTCCTTGCTGACACTGCATTAGCAACATTTGCTCGCTATCTCCCTAAAGCAATCTTTTTGCCCTGTGCTCAAATACTCCACCGCAGAATGTGAGAACTTATATGACAGGGGGTAGTGGGCCAGAGTGATGGCGACAGCTTGCTCTCTTGCCCTAATGGAGACGCTCACAATTTGGCACATGAATCACAACATCGTACTCGACTGTGTGAAGCACCTGCTCCATAAATATAATATAACCGTTGAATATCTTTGGATTTCATGCATACGCCACAGGCAGTAAGCCGGCTTGGCAATATTGTCAAACCGACGCTTTGTTCACCTTCGACACCCATGGCCGTACCTGTTCACTTAACTAAAACAACTGGAGATCCTCATCCATCAAATTCGTCTAATCGCGCAACCGGCATCGCCGATACATTCGTATCACGACATGCGCCGTTACGACAGATGGGGTGGTGACATGTACTTAATACTCCCTGAGGTTTGTAGTAGTTCATGACTACCTCGCTTTTTTAAGCTTAACACGAAAAGCCTAAATCTTAGACAAGATGGTGTTGGGCTAGTGTACTGCCTCGGCAACGGGGCTCTTCGGGATGGAGCTTATGGATACCGCAAAAGTAGATGCTCTACACATACCGGACCATAATCTAGTCGTGACTGATGTTAATACAGTCTCTGCAGAGTTTCGATGGAGTTTCAATGGCGAGTAGTATTTATTATACTCCATCCTTGGAAGGCAGTAGCAATTAACTTTGTCGCCGCTCGTATATATCACTAGAGATCTCGTAGCTTCAGATTCACACATACTATATTGGTCAACTTCAGACCAGCCACTGGCTACAAACTATATTACCTAGTTAAGCTTCATTTTATTAATGGCAGGTCTTCGATCTCCACCGTGAACTGTCATCAGAACTCCCATAGTGCCAGCATGGAATAACATACCAAATACTTCGTGCCGGTAAATAGCCAACACTAAACCAGGAGGCACGCTATCAAAGTCTAAAGCGCATCTAATAAGTCTGCCCTTGCTGTCTTTACCCCTTCCAGGGTGCTCACAATCATGGAGACAGACCGGCAAGTAGTGTCTGACTTCTACAAGACGAAGTCATTTCTTCTTGCAGAGTAGTATCCAAAAGTCTATTCCATACGCGCGCTGTTCATGGAATCATGTCAAGCAACTCAGATTGCATATTGTCTGGGTCATTTAGGCACGGCTACTGATGATAGCTGCTGCACCATTCGGGCTGGCTAGTAAGCAAACTAGCCGCCGAGCAAGTACACGAGACCTATTACTACATTAGTTCTCTACTTTGCATCCAAAAGTTATATCCCCCGTGATGTTAAGATGCACACCATCGATTGCGTTTGCGTACTACTGGCCTTACATGGTAATGGCATAGAAATTGATGGGTTTATGAGCCGTCCTGTGAAACGCTCATGTTTGGTGTCAAGCAATTCAACATCAGTCACCTGAGAAAGTTTTGCGGCTAGGTGAGTGGTGTATTAATTGTATTGCAACATATTTCTAATCAACTCCAGCCTATGAACACCGCATTCCTATCTCTCAAACGTTGGTTCGGATATCTTGTCACGAGCATAAAACTTAATTATATCTATCTCCCTACCTTTGTTTCGGAAGAGTTTTTCTAGATCCTCAACAGTTGGAATTGGTGGAGGCTGTGTCCAACTCCTCTTGACACTTTGACCATCTGGCCCGGCAAGAACCGCACATGCGAAAACCTGTGGCTGTCCGGCCTCAATGATGCCCTTGAGCTGAGGGACAAGAGTGCGTGGGAACATTACACTAGTGTTGCCATGCGGCCTAGTTACTCTGCCTTCTCTCTTGCAGCTGGGAGATGCGTCAAGGATACCGCTGAAATCGCCGGCAGTGCAGATAACCCAAGCCTTCCGATCCTGGATGTTTTGCTCGTCAGAGTTAAAGTCATGCCGAGGGGCGGCGAACCCTCCCTCAATTGCAGTCAGCTTACGCGGCGACGTGATGCGATGAACTCGAACGTGCCAGTCTGCGTGCGGCACTAGCCATGTTTCGACCTTGACATCGGCCCACGGATGCCACACCGTGTAGGTGGTATCGTTGGCAATATAGCTCTCATCACAGTGTTCCCTAATGCGGTAATGCGCGTCATCGTCACTGAAGGCAATCATGCTGTCAAAAGCCTCGACGTTGAAGGCGCGTGCATCGCTGTTGACGGAAAAGCCGTAGCGGGTGG
This sequence comes from Calcarisporium arbuscula, assembly GCA_009828645.1. NCBI lineage: Eukaryota > Fungi > Ascomycota > Sordariomycetes > Hypocreales > Calcarisporiaceae > Calcarisporium > Calcarisporium arbuscula. Next base: position 212,818 of record WBSA01000021.1, on the reverse strand, counting down.
AATACGCGAACTTCTGATACTTTTCAGGGACAAATCGCATGACTTTGTTTGAGTCGGGCCCCGCAGTAAGCATCACTGTATGGCCGGGGGAATGAGTGAACACGAGACCAGGAACGGGAAATGAGGCCACGGCTGGACGCATGGGCATGAGCAGCTCTTCGGCAGCCCAGAAGGGGTGGTCTGCTGGCAGGCTGAGCGGACTAAACGCCTTCATGGCCCAATATGGCGAAGAAGTTGAGAGATATCGCTCCGCCATGAACGGGTTCGGGTAGGCGTATCCGAGTGATAGGATGCCATCGCGTCGTGTGATGGGCTGCCGTGCCCACCAACGCAAGTTGCGTAGATATACAACCCTTGATGACGCCCCACGGTAGTAGAGCCTCGATACCCGCGACAGCAAGATAACCCCAGTAAGCCACGACACACAAGCGGTAAGAAAGGCTGCGACCATAGGGAATGTTGGCACCCGTGTCGGCAAACCAATGTAGGAAAGCCGGAGCAAATGTCTTGGCCCGCTCTTTAAAGCGGTCACCTCGTGCCTTGTCCTCGGGTCGATGCACAGCATAAAACATGCCGTAGTAATGCATGGCGAATGGGTTGTAGTAGTCTATGCGGCGGGTATCGCCCGCATCTTCACCATCGCGGTACCATCCATCTGCCATGTATAGGCTCTCCCATGTCGTCGAGATACTCAATAGTACCGACACTGTTCACTTTCTCGCCCACGCTTTCTAAGGCGAGGTCCACCATAATTCGGAAGAATTTGTGGTTATTGGAGCCATGCTTACCCCTCCGGCTTCCCATCAGCCACTCAATGACATTGCGCTTGGTGCTGTCATCGAGAGGCTGCCAGTATTCTTTCGGGGCAACCAAGATACCGTACGCAAGAGCCGCAGCTTCCACGTGGCGCTGGTCCATGGACGGCACGGCACCCCAGTACTCCGGATGCTTGGGGTCTGTGCCGTTCTTCAAGCCCCTCACGGTACTTGTCCCAGTGTGCAAAGTGGTTTCCTCCTGCAGCGAGGGGAGCGAGGCCGAATAATGGGCGGGCATATCCTTCTAGGTCGCAGGCTGCTCGATCCCAGTCAGAAGCGGCTGCGTCGAGCTGCACCCTTGCAGACCCTTCTGAGAAGATTGGCAGCAGGGGATCAAATAGCGAATGAACTGCTTGAACGACGTCATCTCTTGTCTTGAACGGATTCCCGTGAAGGGGGTTAAACCTTGGGTCTCCCTCGGTTTGGTCGGCCATGTTGTGGTGGCGTAGCGCAGCACAGGTGGTAAGTAATATCAGAGACCGGGGCGCAATTAAGCAAAGACAAAAGCCGGAGACACGATAAGCTTGTGTTCTCACTTATAGCAAACACAAGACAAGGACATGTGAGTTTGGATATATAGCAGTCACAGCTAGGTTCCATGTCAGGTGATGCATTGCTCGGACAATCCGCACCGCGAAGTCGCCACGAATTCGGAAGGGTCATGATTCGTGCAATTGGAAACGATCAAGCCCGCGCCTTAGAGAGAGGGTATTGACTTGCGGAAACGGCGGGGGAATGAGGAGACGGCTGACAGCACCAACTTCTCGGACATCGGAACTAGTCTCGGGACGCCTTGTCCGGGCCACGACGCCGCCTCCACGTCTTCACCACCATCATCTAGACACTCAACCCATTACATCGACCAATTCTCCACGCCAGCAAGGATCATACCCCGTGGGGAAATTATGCATCGATGGAGCTAGAAGTGCCCCAGGACTTGACTGTCGATTTTCCGGTTTTTCTTCTCGGGCATTAAATGGCTCGAAACATAAGAACCGTTAACGACGCCGTCTTAAAGATAAACTGCTGCCCATTGCTTCCCCATACTGCAACTGTATCAACTCATAATCTCCATTAGGATTCTTCCAAGATAGCCACCGTTATATTTTCCCGACCAAAGGTCATGACCCGGCAGCGGCAAGCCGGCGTCGACGGCATAACTATCCACGACGCTGTTCCCCGTCGCGAGAAGATGTGGTGGAATTATCCGGGTCTGCGCGCTCTCAACTTCCTCCTCTTGGGTGCTATCTGCTGTGATATCACAAACGGCTATGACGGCTCCATGCTCAACGGTCTCCAGATCTTGCCTCAGTGGCAAAATTACTTTGATCACCCGGTCGAATCGAAACTGGGCCTCATTAGCAACGGAACTCGAATCGGGCAGGCGGCTGCCATCATACTGGTCGCTCCGATTCTTCAGCGTTTCGGTCGACGGTTGCCAATCATCTACGGCTCGCTGATTTTGCTCGCTGGCGTGGCCATTCAGACGGCGGCTCAGAGTGCCGCCATGTTCATCATTGGTCGTGTCATCATCGGCTTCGGCAACAATATCCAGCAGTCTTCCTCACTAATCTTGATTGCTGAGGTTTGCTTTCCATCGCAGCGTGCTGCGATATTGGGGATCATGAATACCACCGGCTCTATTGGACAGATCATGGCGGCATGGGTGGGCAAAACTCTTCCAGAAGTAGACTCTAACACTAACTAACCCGGCTACCTTAGATTACATTCGGCACCGGCCTCCATATGGCCTCGACGTGGAGTTGGCGTCTTCCGAGTGTGCTTCAGGCGGCATCTTCACTCCTACAGATCAGCATGGCCTTGTTCATGCCCGAGTCTCCCCGTTGGCTCGTCTTCAACAACCGCCGAGCGGAGGCTCTGTTAATATTGACCAAGTATCACGCCGACGGGGATTCCAATGACCAGATGCTCAAACTCGAAATGGCAGAGATTGACCAGGCGCTTGAGTACGAAAAGGTGCAGCAGACCAGCTCCTGGATGGAATGGTTTCGCACTCCTGCCAACAGACACCGATTTTTCATCGTCATGTCTTTGGGGTTCCTCATCCAATGGTGCGGCAACGGCATTATATCCTACTATCTGCACCTCATGTTGAATTCCTTTGGCATTAAAGACGCCAAGACGCAATTGTACATCAATGGTGGTCAAACAATTTGGGGTCTGATAGCGGGTACGTCCTTCTCTCTCGTGAGCGAACGCCTCGGGCGCCGGACCATGTTCCTAGGCGGCATGTCTGGCATGTTTGTTGCAATGGTACTGTTGACTGTCCTGACGGGCGTCAATGCTCACCAGAATTACTCCAGCCACTCCATGGCTGGCGCCACGGTTGCCATGATCTTTGTCTTTTATGCATTCTACAAGATGGCCGGCGTTACCCAGGAGCCCTACTTCATGGAGATTGCTCCATACCAGCTCCGTGCCAAGACCACCGCCATCAAGCAGTTCGGTGATGCAGGCGCCAATATTTTCAGTGGCTTTGTCAACCCAATCGCATTGTCGCGCATTGGTTGGAAGTACTACATTGTCTGGTGCTGTGTTTTGGTAACCAACTTCTTAACCATATACTTCTTCTACCCTGAGACCAAGGGGCTGTCTCTTGAAGAAGTCACCCAAATGTTTGATGGGAATGAGATTCATGTCAACATAAAGGAGGACGATATCCATCACCAGGAGAAGGAACAAGCTGTCGAACTTGTTGAGAATCCAGAAGCGCAACGTCGCTGATTGGGGGGTTGTATATACTAGCTCAGTGTTAAGTAGCCCAGTGTAAGCACCAGATGGTATCAGTAGTATTTTCAGTGCTTATAATCTCGTTATTTTAATTGTTCCAAATACTTCGCCATCGCAATCTACGAATCATGCCAACGCCATACTGGACGCAAAATACCCAGAGCGCACACCTTGTTAGGGACAATCCAATCGATCACTCATCCTAGTTATAAAGGCCTGCCTGTAATCTGGAGAATGGTAGAATACACATGTTTTGATTGAGAAAGCCCATCTTCAGGCCATTCAAAGGGAGTAAGCATTCTACCATCACGAAAAGACAAGACACCTAATTGGTGGACAAACTCCCAATCGCCTCCAAATTCAATGACCAACAATGCGGAGTGCGGGGAAGCCCTTGGCGAAGCGTCTCACACCGGGCATCGGGCTAAGTCTCGGGGTGCCCACGCCGACGACAGCTCTTCCCGATTGCATATGGATGTGCGATCGATGATATCGGGCACCGGGATAGTGACATGCCGAGTTGGACAAGCATCGGAAGCGAACCGACGGCGGCGCCGGTGTCCATGTCTGCCACTGCAGCCCTACGTCTTCATACAAAATAGCCTGCTACTGGGAAGCTGGATCAGTCAAACGCAGAGGTTGATAACAATCACCCGGCAAATATTGACACCTTTGGATTTATTTACCGACAGAATGTCTTCATCCTCAGACTCGTCTCCGCGTCATGGACGAAATGTACTTTCGCGCTCTGCAAGTCAAGACAGCGCGCCCACAGAGGTCTCAGCCTCTGGCGACAAACTGGCGCCTCGTCGACTATTGGCATCTGGACTAGCTGGACTATACTCAGAAAGCACCGTGGCTAAAATTTGGAAGGTCGCTTCTGAGCGGTTAGAGAGCGGTGTAGGTATTTCTACGCTTCATGAGAGACATGCCTGCCACTAGATGCTGACCTCTTCTCTGTAGGAAGCACCATCTGTCTATCCAGAATGGACTCCAGAGGACGGACCAACTCCCGGTCGATATAATACCAAAGATGTCAACTTCTGGACTTGCGGCTTCTTTCCAGGCAGTTTATACTGCCTGCTTGAGAGATGTGTCAAGTATCCCATGTATTTGCCTCCAACTGGAGATCCCAACGCTTTCCATGCTGAACTGCTTCGTCTCTGCAAGGCCTGGGCCGCGCCGATGCACCAAATGTCTTATCGGACAAACACACACGACATGGGGTTCATTACGCAACCATCATTGCGACAGGACTGGGAGCTCAACGGCAACAGGAAGAGTTTAGCGTCTGTAGTGCGTGCCGCTGAGAATCTGGCGTCACGATATGTCGACAGCATGAAGGCCGTCAGGAGCTGGGACAGGTCTATAAGCAAGCGATATGACATCAACAACAATGAAGAAAACTTTTTAGTCATCGTCGACAGCATGTGCAGTAAGTCAGTCAAGAACCTGCGAAGCAAGATCTTCCGACTAACGAGGCAGATCTCGACCTCTTGTTTTACGCTGGCCATCAGACATCAAACCAGAGCCTGATAGATGTTGCGACACGCCATGCGCACTACATTCGTAGGAACCACATCAGGTCTGACAACTCTACATGGCATGTCGTCAATGCTGATCCACGAGATGGATCCCTCAAGTCCAAGCATACCCATCAAGGGTACTCTGATGAGTCTACTTGGTCAAGGTAAGCAGATCCTGCAGCAAACCCCCTTGACTATGCCATTGACTTACGAAATCCTTCTAGAGGCCAAGCTTGGACCATTCTAGGATTCGCGCAGACTTATATCTGGACTAAAGACCCCGAATTCCTAGATACTGCCATACGCCTTTCGGACTACTTCATCAAACGACTGCGCAGCGCAAAGCACTCTCATCCCTACGTGCCGCTCTGGGACTTTGACGCCCCAATCGAAGATGCTGACAATCCGCTTCGGGACTCCTCGGCTGGTATGATTGCGGCCAACGGCTTGGTTCTCCTGCATCAGATTCTCAATCGCGACTCGCCTTACCTCGACGAGGCACTGCACATTGCTCGCGACACCATTGCGCTAAGTCAAGCAAAAGATCCTGCCACACTGGTCTTGGGTCTCGACTCCAAGATTGTTGCGGAAGGCGTCACGTTTGATTCCATCTTGAGGCACGCCACGGCGAACCACAACGAATATGCAACCATGAGATATAGTAACCATGGCCTTGTATATGCGGACTACTACTTTTTAGAGTTTGGTAACAAGCTTTTGAGAATGGGATTTGTTTAGATTTTAGTCGCATGATTATATGAATTAGTGGCAAGGCTTATATTATATCATTACGTAGATGACGAGGCATTTACAATCGCGGCTTGGTATGGTTAAATGATGACAGACTAGAGGTAAAATATACACTCATCAAAGCAATCAATTTCTTATCAGACTTCCACCTAAGTCCCGGGATTATCTGTCATTGTATCCCAACCATGAATGTCAAATGTAAAATCTGTTCCGTTCAATGTGAACACTCGATCCATTTCAGCAAACTGCTGATCCAGCAGCGCCTGCGACGTCGCAGCCAGCTCATCTCCCCAGTAGTCATTGTCCAAGCATAGGTTCCCCGGACGCGGTTCAGGTTGACAAGGTATAGCAAATTGCGAACCCTCATGTCTTATTGCGCCATGTAAGAGGGTAGAACTGGAAACCCCTTCCAGCCCCGCGTCTGCTACTTGATTACTTGACCTAATCGACGTATTCGGAGACGCCTGATCATTTGAGACGACGGAATGGCGGTCTATATCTCTCCCTATAGTCACACACGCAGGAATTAGTAAAACTGCACCATAATAATCATGTATATAATGAGCATACCGATGAACAACCCTGTATCGGGATGTCGGATTGCTAGAGGGTCAGCATCTGTATCCGCCACAGTGAAAGGATGGATCAATATTTGAGTGCAGAATTCAGGGTCTACCAGGCATTTGTCGTGAAACCTCTGTAGCTCATACGCATACCTTGCTGCCACATCGAGATCCATCGAGCCCTCATGTTGCCGTGATGCAACATATTGGAGGCCTTGCCACCGACGGGACATGTCTAGGAGGTATTTTATCAATGTGGAGAATTCAGCCCTCAATTGGGTGTCATAAAACCGCCAGTGAACTGTCCAGTCATGAGATGTGAGCTACCGACCGCAAAGAGAGAAACTTACCCAAAAGAATTCGTGCAGCAATAAAGGCACAAAAAGCAATCTGGGCAGGCACAAGATAGCTGATATTTGACAGAAACTTTCCAATAATGGAGCTGATTTCAACAGCTGCCAAAACACAAGTGTCGGCGCTACAACTGCTCGGCAGTTTCACATTTTTAATCAAGTCGGGTGGAGGGTAAGCAATGTGTTGGTGCAGAAGTACCATGGAGGCGTTATGGATAAGATGCGCCGCTGTCAAATTCGTATCCATTTCAATGGGCCTTTCTTCTTTGGAGACGCTAGAATCGCTCCACCTTTCTGGAAAAAATAGTTTCCAGCTATGCAGTATTAGCAATCGAGATGTATCATGAGAGTAATCTGGAAGCCAAGGGCCTTACTGAACAAGACGAAGGTCCAGCTCTTTGAACCGAGTAAGCCACTTGCTGACATCGTCTCGGTTCTGAAAGTCGACATCTTGTTGTAGGAATAAGGAGGTAACTTGACTCAGTGACTCTGTTGCCTCAATTCGAAACGCTAAAGCGCCGACGTTAAACAGTTCCCCTCCCTTGCCATCGGGGCGTTGGCCCTGGGTTTGTGATTCGCCAGCAGATGCTGCCCGTGGGCCGACATACGACATCAGATTCCCTATTTTTGTGGTTGACCTGTCCAATATGCCGAAGAATGGTGTCATACCACTCTCATTTGAGTTCCATAATTTGCCATTTGAGGGAAGCCTACGGTTAACTTCCTGGGCTGTGAGACTTGGATTCCAGCCCGAGGTCACAGCCAGGAACCTATCCAGCAGGAAGATATTCCAGAAGACCCGCCTCCTCTCCTCTGTCTCACCCGCACTCTGAGATCTCTGGAGAAGAGTCAATGGCCGCATGAAAGAGTGGCGCGGCAATTGGTCTGGCTCCACGGTAAGCTGAAGGTACTCTAGACTTTTAACTAGTGAAGCGACAATTGCCCAAGCTCGGGGAAAGTTTGCGGATCCCATCTAAATGGATCAGAGACATCCTATGAAGAGTGTGGACGGGGGTGGACTCTTGGACTTACGTGGTCGAAAGCGACGAGGGCGAGTGCCTGCAGGTTCTCAACAGACAGCCCGTTCATCGCGTTGAGCATTACTATGTTACGCGATACACGGACTTGATGTTCTACGGCTGCATGATCCATTGGAAAATGCCGCACCTTGACCTGACGGATGGCCGTAACCGTAATCGCATGCAGCAACACGCCGAGTCGACTAGCCTCAGAGGGGTCTTGCAGTCGCCGGCGCAACCTTTTTGATGAACGAAAGGTATCCAGTGATGGACGGTGGAGAAGTAGGCGTCGAGGATGTCGTCCATTATTCTCGGGGCAGGCAGAAAGGACGCATGATCATCTAGATGATCCCAGTTAGGTAGGTTTGGGTTTGACAAATCCTGGCATTTGCGTTTGCGTGAATAGTTCATATTAACATCATCCTGACCATTTCGTTCCAGCGGCGCTCCACAGTCATGCCGTCGAGATTGACCATGCGACTGGCAGTCAGCTTGGCCCATCTGTGTAGAGCTAGAGCTCTGGACGTGGAACTGATTGGCTATTAGGAGTGCTGCGTGGTATAGACATCCCTGGGCGTCGTTTAAGTCGGGCGGGGGGATGTGAACTGGCCGTTTTTGAGTCTGCTTGTCCGCCAAGAGACTTTCCAAGGCCTCTGCGAGGGTGATTAGACCATGGCCAAGGGGACTTAAATACCAGCAAACAAAACCCTACCTATCCGTCGGCTAAGATTGTCTACCGCGCCAGAACGCAAGCCTGGCTTCCGCCCAATGCTATACACGCACTCACATGCTACGATTTATAGATCAGCACTGCCAGATGGTACAGGAGATGAAGGCGACGCACATAGCCGGGAACACTGGGAGCAGAATGGCTGCTCCCTAGAACATTTGAGCTTCTTCTTCCGGCAAGACTGACAGGCCGGCATGTCCTCGGCCGTCCCAGACGCTGAGCCAGGGAGACCTCGCTCCGGTTGACCAATCTCCAAGAGAGGGTTCTCATCCATGGCCGGAGAGCATGGAGAGGATACATACAGATGTAATGTGAGAACAGAAGGTCACGTTGGGGAATGGAGAAGTGTGGATCGGCAATGTAAGCTACCAGATAAACATGGATTACATCAACACCAACCACCGCTTACGGCTTGGGGCACGACTGTGGAGTGAAGTTGGGGTCCAGCGGTGGCACTTGTAGGATATCATAACCAGACTGTAACTTTAACAGCCTGCAGCGGCCGGAGAGGTAGGCTAGATACAGAATCTGCGAGGCAGTCAAGCTGGCGAACTGACCACCATTCTATTACTGTGTCTTTTTAACACAGTGTTGGAACGTATCCAATGCCACGACCCAGATGCCATCCCCGTCTCCAGGGTAGGTCCTCGTCTCCAGGGTAGGCAGGTTTGATTTGGTTGTGAGGAGCTGAAGAGCAGCGACGCCACATAGTTAATTGTATGGACTAAGGCTTCAATAGGTCATCAGCAGGGCCGCATTTCACACTTTCCAGCTTTCAGCCGCGTTTCCTCTTTCTCTGTTCGCAAAGTACTGCGATTCCGTATGCTCAATATTCAAGTCTGGCACACGGACTCTGCATACTCTAGCCATGCTTGAAGCCGGTGCTGCTACTGCGCGAAAACGGTCGCGTGCTGGTATGTGCTTCTTGAGACACTAATCTTCCCTGTCGCCCGCTCGTCACTAACTGCCGACCATCAAGGCTGTCACACATGCAAGACTCGCAAGGTTAAGTGCGAGAGCAGCCCTCGTGAATCTGGTAACGATGCTCAGCTTGCACCTCAGTGTGTCAATTGCCAACGGCTTGGTTTCCAGTGTAGATGGCAACCACCAGTCGCGGGTGAAAACTACGAGCCGCCGCCCAAACGACGACGAGCAGTTGGGCAGCGTCATGGCCGACCTGGCGAGAATGAGGACAAGACTGTGACCAAGCCATCTGATACGCGGCTAGCGATGGGGCGAGACGTGCAGCGAGGTCCCGAGCCCTCGGCTGTCGTGGTTGAGTCAAGAGATGCAAGGACCAGCCAGCCGTCCGATGACCAGGCGGACTTGTTTGAGGGCTTTCCCTTTGACCTTGGCTTTGGCTTCGCCTCTGGCCCTCTCGATCTGAACCTTGCCGGCGAAGGACTGGACTTTGTCCCATTGCCCGCCGTGGACGCGTCCATGCTACAGGAACTAACCAGCTTCACCGCGTCATCGAATTGGCCGACGACTTCATCTACGCAAGCTCCCAACACAACGTCGATCGACAGTGGCGACCTGGGGGAATTGGATGGCTCACATACGTCCGTCAACTCAAACAACCGTCGGCTCATCCAGCACTACCTAGACGTCATGAAGGGCTACGCCAAGGTGGATGATCGTTCAAAGGACGCCAACAACCTGTTCATCTCCGCTTTTACCAAGTCGCTCTACTTCCCGCCACTGTTTCATGCCATTTTGGCATTCTCTGCCTCGCATTTGGCCATGGAAGATGCGTCTTACGCCGGTCAGGCCAAGGACTTCGCCACACTCGCCGGGGCGTCCTTCGAGACGTTTAGAGATGCTGACAACTTTGAGGCGGATGGTCTACTGTCCGCACTGTTTGTTCGCGTCAAGACGGTTCATATGGTGGCGGGGAGCGTCGACTCTTTCCTTGACTTGATAGCCGCCGCGGCCGATATAGTCTCGACCAAGCAGGCAGAGTTGACGCTGGATACGTCTCCACTGACCGGACGCATCATTCTTCGCTTAGCAATTCTCGATGCCCGGGCAACCTATCATCGAATTGGCGGCGGGCGACTCGTCAATTTGCTTCGGGATATACCAGCCTTCTTCTCGCTGTTTGATCGCGACTTTACCGTGACGGCCTCCGAGGGAGCGCTGTTCAACTTGCTCCGGGCTGATATCCTCCGTATGAGAGTAGCAGAACTAGACGTTAGACTACACGCGCAGTTGGAAAGCGAATTTGTCATGCAGGCACCAATACGTACCGATGAGGTGAAGAATCTCTACGCGGACATCGAGTACGAGATTGATCAATGGAATAGCCAGATGGCCGAAAAGATGGATATTTCTGTGGCTAGTACCCTGGTTGAGGAGGAAGTGCTGAGTTCAGTGGCATATGGATACTACATCGTATTTTCCGCTCTGCACTCAGCACTTCTCTACCTCTACAGCGTCTATGTAAGTTGCACATTCGAATGGCTTTTCAGCGACTAACAATATTAAGCCGTTGCCATCGTTCAATCCAGAACGATCCATATCACTAGTTCTTCACTGTCAATTGAAAGTTAGCAACGACCCGTTGCGCGCTGCCTCACCGTCCTCAATTTTACCCTCCTCAATCTTCATGGCTGGATTGGTGACTAGCGATTCAGTCCACCGGTATTGGATCTTACAGCTACTGAAAGCAGGAGAAAGATGGGGCGTTTATGTCAAGAAGGCGCGAGAACTACTGGAAGCAATGCTGAGGCACCCACAACAAGTGGATATACGCGATATGATGGACCGTGTCACAGGCAGATTCATAATATAATCAACGACGAAGACAGTGTAGTGTTACAAATGGCAGCAGACTAGTTACATAATATACCTGAATGTCTCCCACTGCTCAAAGTCCGTCTTGTCTGTAAACTCTGGTTCCCCAATGCCGTCTCCACCCGCAGAATCTCGGATTAGACGTTCACGGCGTGCGTTTTCATATCTGTACCATGTGATTTGTGCAATGGGGAGAATGATCATGAGTGCGTAGCAACCCACTGACAACACTATTAGCAAGAAGAATTAAACAGTGGCGCAGGCAACGCAGGCACATACTAAGCATTCTAAAGGCCAGTTCGTAAACCGGTGCTTGGCTGCTGAGGAAGAATTCTGCCACTAATAAGCCCATGTTCTGCATGCACATGCAAGATGCTGTAACTCACGAGGTCCTGCAATAAGGCCGGCAGCCCAGCCCGCAAAAATGATTCCTGAGGCAGTCGTCTTCTTGGTGTTACCGGCATAATTCGACGCGATTAAACCAGTATTTAACGTGAAGGATAGTGTGTGTCTGAAAGGTCAGTCCTACACTTAGAGTGCAATAAATTATACATACGTGTAAGTTAGATAATATCCTGCGAGTCTTCCAGCCTGGTTCTGCACTGGTAGCACATGAAGAAGGGACGCCCCGATCAGCGGCGGAATAGAGCAGATGATGCAGAGAACCAGAGAGATGTTGTTGTACTTTGAGGCAAGATATGAGAAGATGAGAAACGACAAGAACTGGATAGTGGCTGCTGGACAGGTAGATACGAGTGTCGTTTGGATTGGAGTGAAACCGAAGCCGGCGACGATTTGGCTGGAGAACTGGCACAATGTTAGATTAAATTGCTAAACAGAGAAGCGGAGTTATCTTACTTGACTTGCAAAGGTGGAGGGCATGGTATTGCCGCTGGTTATTGCGTCAGCCCCAGTCAAGGAATTTCATCATGGTTACCTACACGGCTGTGACAAAGAAAAATATTGTCTGAGGATCTCGCAACGCCTCCCAGAACTGGTGCCACTTCCATCGGTCATCAGCGGTAACTGTCTGATTCTGTCTCACTCTCTCAATGGCAACCTTTTTCTCTCGCTCATTCAGCCATCGAGCGTTGGTCTGGTTATCCGGCATCAAGTAGAGGAGCAGCAGTGCAAAGGCGAAGCTAAACGACCCGAAGAAAAGGAAGAATATCTTCCATGTCGCAATGGACCCGTGAACTACGGATGTCAGTCCTTGTCATTGGTGTTCTTATTCGACACAACTTACTCTTTCCCAGTCCGTAAGTGAGGAGACCGCCGATAAAGTTGCCAATCGGAGTGCCACTAAGCCAGAATGCAGTGCGAAATGCTTGCTCCTTTCGCGTCCACCAATTGCTGGTGACAATGACGAATACTGGGCCGATGATACTCTCCACCAGCCCGAGGAAGAAGCGAGCAGTCGCAATGCCAGCAAAGTTGAAGCACAAAGCTAGCTTATCGTTAGATTTGCACAAATGAATTGACAGCCTGCCACGTACGGGTGAGAAGAATGATGGTCGACCAGGCAAGCACCGCACCCGATATGAACTTTCCGGCGTGCTGCGGCCAGCGCTGGATAAGCTTTGCCCAGGCCATAACGCCAATCATGTAGCCGATGTAGAAGATGCTAAATTTCATGAGATTAAACCTCCACGTAACGAGCTTGCGAGTTCTTACCTCCCTAGCCAGCTGTAGTTGCTTCCTTTGAGATGCAAGTCTTTAGTAAGGCCAAAAATAGAGCCGTAGTTGACCAGCGTCTTATCGAGGAACTGTGTGGAGAGTGAGAATTCAAGTTGAATGTATTAGGAGTCAGCAACTTACTGAGAACATGTAACAAGTACCTAGCATCGGCAACATAATCCAATCAATCTTCCTGAGCACCCGCTTGTGCTCTTCCTCGGTGTAGATGATATGCTCTGTATGCCCGTAGATTTTCATATCCTCATCTTCGTTGATGCCTTTCCCGATCTCAATATGATCTCCCGCTCCAAAACTGTTGCGTTTGCCGTCATCCTGTAGCTCAGCGGCGGTGTTCTTGTGTTGCACCTCGTCCATGTTAGCCATGGCTATTTTCGAATGGTTGCCGAGTCGTTAACTTGAGACTTTTACAGCGCCAGAGAAAGCTTGAACTGGAGACTCTGGAGAATCTGGGGATGTCCCATGACTGGCATTTGTATTGTTTTTATAGGGCTTCTTATCTTGACCTACGTTGGGGTACAATCTGGATTGCAGCGGATGCCGTGGGGATGCCGACATAGTCGAGCCGACTGTGTCGGCTACACAGTCATGTGACCTTATCGGGTACTGGCTGTAAGTGAGACAGGCAGGCAGGGTCGTGGTTATAAAATATTTGGGTATCTCTGCCATGTCAATGATATGATCTTATCACTCAGTTTATCCTTCAGATAACAAAGTTCACTCGAAATGGCAATCGGTAAAACCAAACCAGTGACTCGAGTCTCAACACCAAGCATCACGACGCTCCCGGAGACGGATGAATCACGATCTGTTATCCTCGAGCCATACCACGTGGACCTACTCCCAGAATATGGATATGCCAGCAAGGAGTAATCTAATAAGTGGCGTTGCGTATGGCGAATCCTACTGTACTCGCTTATTGCTTTCGTTATCCCGAGGATGCTTCTCGCTTCACCGGCTTCGTGTTGTGGAGCCGTCTCATTTATGGGGTGGAACAAGCATCTGGCGACACACCAGTCGCTGGCTGATGCGTAATGGTAAGAAAACAGAATTCACGATCTACTTATAGCCATACTAAAATACGTACAGGTCATGCATGGCTAGAAGTTGATTCTCAAGCTACATCTGCTGTTGGCAAGATCAAAAAACGCCGACCCCGAGAGATACAAAGACATCCACTTCATCCCCGGCCCAACCTCCGACGAATTTGCCGCTAATATCCCTTTCGTTACGAATGTTACAAAGGAAGCCCTCTCCGAGGCATACATGGCTTTCAAATCCAAATGGTGGCCCGCCACACTGCAATCTCCTGAAATTCTCGTTGCTGCCTCGCATGCCCTTCGCTCCGGGGACCTCGGCCTTGAAGCCAAACGTGTTGTCCTCAGCGGGCTATCGCAAACAGGCGGTGTAACTAGGCGTTTTATTACGCATTCCTCTCATTTGCGACTCCCAGACGGCTCACTGCCGTTTGAGGGTTTCATCCCCTGCCAATCTGGGGGCGAGGTCCTGCCTGATGTGCCTGGAGCAAAAATCATTGAGCTTCTCGGAGAGGCCGAGTTTCAAACCGTCAGGCTTCCATGTGGTATCGGCGGCCAAATTCTTGGGACTGCCCATCGTCGGCCGGACAGCGACTCGTTTCGGCTGTATGAGGTTGCGTGCATGGCGCACCGCGAATCACGATGGGCTTCACCCACCGAGTTGAAGAGGTGGTCTGTCGCTGATCTTCGCGGTGCAGAATGGAGCACCTTTGCCAATTCGTTCATCTACCACGCCATCTTTGAAGCAATGGAGAAATGGACAGGCAGCCTGGCCATTCAGCCATCTCCAGGCCTAATTATCGATACAATTGGTTATAGTGACGAGATTGTACGAGATGAGCATGGGAATGCGATGGGAGGGGTTAGAACTGTACATAGCGAAGCACCCTTGGCGAGATTTGTGGCTGCGACACCCAAAGGTCGACCAAATTGGTACTGGGGTAAGTCATTTTCCTACCGTCGGCGACGAGGAGCCACACTAACATGTTCCAGGATCGCAATGGACATTTGGGAGCGACAAGCTACAAGCCGTTTATGGGACTGCAGCCAACTATAGATGGGTTGCTGGACAAGCTCTTCGGGAACAGATACAGGCTGGGTTTCTACTCCCTGTAGATGCTGAGATTTTGCGCCGTGAGACCATTGAGAACGTAGCATTTTAGATATCTACTAACTATATTGCTCATTCCATTTTATTTTATGTATTGTTGTCTTCTCGTTTCCGTCCAAGTGCTGGTATGACATCGTGCTGGAACAGTGATGATGGATTCTAGCTGTCTTGAGTTCGAAGATTCCCGTTATTCTTCAGAGTACGTAGCGGCTTTATGGCTGTCAGCAATACGTCCGAAACATCACTCTGAGAGTAACTCACAATTTCAAGTTCTGTCTATCAGTCAAGTCCAGCTGATTCCTGTCAACAACTTGAGTGCCCCTACTACCGTCTGCGTTGGTGGTCTCGATGATTCCACTATCTGCAATCGCATTGTCCACCTCAAGCTTGTCACGACGCTTGTTCTCGCGGTCCAGGTAGACACGAAGGATCATAATGATGATGGAAGGAACAATGGCAGAAATCTTGGGCATATTAGTACTCAGCATATCACGTTGACATGTGTGAATTACTTACTACGAGCAAGATAGTCCAGGTTGGTCGATACCGTGGCTAAATTGATGTTTAGCATGAAGTTAAATAGTTCCAGTATCTTGGGAGACGCACCTTCCATTGAGGCCGGAATAATTGAGGCGAAATGATGTTGCCCAAGCCGTAGCCGACATGGTAGAGGGCAATGACAGTTGTCTTCTTTGTGTGGCCAGCAGAGGCATTGGCTGCCCAAATCATGACGACGGCGTAGGGGACGCCAACAGCCGACCGGATCCAGATACCCGTGATGAGGCCCCAGCGATTGGATGACGGGAGACCTGACATGGGCGATTAGGAGACTCTACTAGATCAATATTCCATTAGGGATGTAGTACTTAGCAAAAGAATACTAGATAGCGCGGTGGGAATGTATGCAAACAGAGAGATCCAGGCTCGGGCGTTCTAATCGATTGGTTAGAAAACAAATGCCGCCCGCGAACTATCCCATGCTTACTTTAGTCTTATGCAACACGATCGCAGCAATGGAGAGAGAAACGAAAGATACAGCTCCAGTAACGGTGCCAAGTAGCGTTGTCTGGAGGACCGTGAAGCCAAACGAGTTGATGATGAGGGAGTATTGGTTTGTGGTTCCGTTGGCCATTTCCTGCGTGAGGGCATGCCCCGCAAAGAGCCAAGTTTTTGGGCCTTTGAGAGCCTCGATGAATCTAGGAGGGTTAGTTTGTGCAGCTAAACTGGCTCATTCGATAGACTCTTCTTACTGTTCCCTCTTGAATCTCTTCTGCTCAATGCCAGAGTGGTTCTCCTTTATCCGCAATACAGCTTGGGCACGCTCCTCGGGCGTTAGGAAGTGTGCGTACAAGGGACTGTCAGGAAGCATGAAGTACACAAAAACCCCAAAAATAATGGTCAATACGCCGCAAATAACTGTTGGCTATCAGTAATCTAGTCATGGAAACAACAAATTTAGAAGGAACACCAACACATGAGCCATTTCCATGGCGCAAAATCGCCAGTACGGATCCACAAGACGCCATATGACAGCAGACCGGAAGTGATTGGGCTTGCGTTGCCGATAGACCACATAACAGGCATCAGCACGGCCTGCTCGTGGTACGTGAAGAACATGGACATGATGAGTAGGAACGAAGGCACAATGCAGGCCTCTGCCAAACCTAGGAGAAAGCGCACAGCAAAGAGTGAGCCAAAGTTGCTACAAGGAATGTGCAGCAGCGTAATACAGCCCCTGCGGCGTGTCAGCACTCAACTATTGATATGTATGCAGGCAACATGAACAGCCGTCTTTGTAGAACGAACCATATGATCAAATTACCGGCAAGCCACTTTGCGACGGGGAATCTCTGGAGCGCCCAGTTTTGTGGAAATTCTGCAATCATATAGCCGAAGTAGAAAATGGAGGAGAGCCAGTTATACTGGTTGGCATTAAGGTGTGCATCTTTCAAAATGCCAAGAATAGCTGAGCTGCCAAGCTGTATTCGGTTCAACGTTAGTGATTGCCGGATGCCAAGCTTGCTAGGGCGGCCATACCGTTTGCTTGTCCACGTACAATCAGATGGTATCCGATGCACAGAAACGGCAAGATGCGCCAAAGCAGCTTGTTGCGGATTCGCCTGGCTTCCTCCGGCGTTGGATCTGTCACTTTGACCTGACTAAAGAGCTTGTAGCTCTCGTCTGCATAGCGGTCGGGGAGCTTAGGCACATTTGCGGGGACAGCATTGTCGTCTTCGGTGCCATCCTGCGAGTTTGTAGTTGCCTCGTAGTAGGCATCTTTCTGTAGTGTTGTCGTCATGGTGCATCCGTGTGAGCAAGTGAGGTCTCGGCAGTATCAGATAACTTGGACGAGACATCCCAAAATGTGCAAGAAGATGCAACGTTCGAACGTATAAGGTCCCGACAACCCGGTCGCCCAAGATGCAGAAACTGTTTGACCCTTGCGAGCTGAGCTGACCATCAACATGGTGCCATCCCGGTGTCGGCAAGCGTCATGTAAACTGGATACTCTGTCACCAATGGCTCCAAAAGAGATGCAACCTATGGGGGCTCACTCCGACAGCATGCCTATCAGACGTTTCCAAACAGTGTTTGAGTTGCTGATTCACGCAGGTTGCCTGGCGAGGTTCAGCGATCTTCTGGTGGCTGCCTTACGCCATGCTCGATATGTTGACGTGATGCGACGTAGCTTACAAACGCAGTATCGTATTGACCAATTGCCGTCTTCACAGAGCGCCGCTAATACAAGGCGGGGATGGTCGTGTATAAGGTTCGGTGATGATGTTTTGCTTCCCGTCTTCTCCTCTTTGTGTTGTCAGCCTCTTAGCTGAAGAAACATATTGCCATTCTGTGAGATGACTTTTATCCAGTAGTGTAAATTGTCAGTTTACCGATCAAGTAGGACCCATTTATTTTGTTAGTGAGTCTGTATCCGTACTTATACCCGTCCAACCCCGTCGCGTAACTATTTCGTAGTCCTCCTCATCGCTTTCACGCAAGCGTTATATTCCTTTATCGCAAAGATGACAGATACGGAACCAGCGGTTCGCGTGCTTATTGCCGGCGCCGGAATAGGTGGCTTGGCAACTGCCATCTCTCTTGCGCGCGTCTCTGGCATCCCAAACCTAGACATTCAGCTGTACGAGCAAGCTCCGGAGCTGCATGAGATTGGCGCAAGCATTGCACTCAGTCCCAATGTATGACCTAACCAAGTCTTTGTTCTTGTCTCTTGATGGAAATAAAAGCCAACTTAGTTACAGGGGATGCGGACGCTTGAACGTCTCGGCGTACATGAGGCGCTCAGTGACGAGCTCGGCTTCAGAGGCCCGAGCGGAATTCCACAGATTTTTCGGTATGGATAACGACGGTGCTGTTCTGTTTGAATGAAGCTAAGGCCGCCAGTCATTGGAAATCTAATCAGGTGGTCTCTGTTGACACTCATACCGATGTCCCCAATCGTCGTCACCAGACAACCAGGTTCCACCGTGGTCACGTCCACTCTGCGCTGCTCTCGCACGTTCCCAAGTCCTCAATTCATCTCAATAAGCGAGTCGCGCGTGCCGAATCTAACGCGAACGGAGTGTCCTTGTTCTTTGAGGATGGCAGCAATGCACGGGGTGACATTTTAATTGCCGCTGATGGCATCCGCTCAGTTCGTTGCATCCATCCCGTGTCGTTTCAATCATAAGCAACGCAACAACTAATTCAGGTGCAGAAAGTCAGACAGTCACTTCTTCCAGAGTATGAGCTAAAATTCACGGGCAAGATATTCATACGGTCCACATTTGATGCAGCGTTGGTCGAGAATAAAGTGCCTGACTTACCGGCTGATGCAATCCACTGGGTATGTCACCTTACAGCTATCCAATAAGAGCTTAATGATGTGGAAATCCCGAAGTTGACAATCACAGTGGGGTCCAAATGACAGCTTCTTTGCTTCCAGACTCGGAAAAGGGCAATATACCACCGTCGGTGCCTATGAAGATCCGCGAAGTGCTGAGGAGATAGACGCATCGATCTCATGGAACCAACCCGGCAATGTTGAATTCTTCAGGAACAAGTACAAGGACTGGCATCCCATCATAAAAGCCCTCACCGAGTTAACTCCCGATGTGCACCTGTTTCCCAACTACGCTGGGACTGCTCTATCGACCTGGCTTCCTGCCCCGCGAGTTGCTCTACTTGGGGATGCAGCACATACTCACGGCGGAGCTTTTGCTGCGGGCGGTTCTTTGGCGCTGAATGACGCCCTCGCTCTTGGCCTTGCGCTGAGACACGTGGCTGAGTCCCAAACATCAACGTCTACCTTGACGATAGCTGAGATTCAACATGCGTTAGCACTCTACGATCAGACAAGGCGGCCGCATACCACTCGACTGTTAAGCATTGTCCATGGCTCCCTTCACAAAAAGGCCCCGGTTTATCACTCTGCGGAAGAAGAAAATGAAGCCCTTCTTGCTAGATTCAAGAACAGGCCTGATCTGACATGGTTATCAGAACACGATGTGGAGAAGGCGTTTGCAGATGCCGTGATAGAGTATGGCGAACAGAAGCGCACCCAACCACAAGGAGGCGATGCAGCGTCGAGATCTTATGAAAGTAGACTTTAGAATACACTTTAGTTAGATGCCACTGTTATTTGGAAATGTATATATATATCTCTTCCAGAGTAGGACATTCTAACCTCTGGCTAGGTCATCGCTGGTGGACGACGTGTAGGCTGCTGTATGGTTGCCGTCCCCATACAAGTTGCCATTAGCAAAACTGGCACATCAAGGAGTAATGGCATAAATTGTCTAGAAACCTATAATACTAACGTTGGTGCAGTATTAAGTATAATCAGAAAGTCCATATTATAAGGTCCCTAATTCAATATCTGCAGCGAGGCCCCCAGCTCTATTTTATCCCCCGCCTTATACTCCGCCTTGAAACTGTAGTTCCCGTAGTATACCACAAAGGTCCCGCTCGACAGGGTTTTAACTGTCGCCTTCTCTAGCACCTCATTCCTCCATTGTAAGTCAAGCTCAAGATTACCTCGAAGTCGCAGACCATTCGCCCTCCCTTCTGACCAGGCTGCCGGCAAGGCTGGTAGCAAATCCACTTCTACCACGCCCCCAAGGTCCGGTACTATCGACCGCACAAGCATCTCCATGATGACCGCCGCTCCCCCAAAGTTGCCATCCACGACAAATATGTTTTCTTCTGCACCTGCAACACCGGGCTTGCTATAACTAAGCAGGTTATCGAAGCTCAGCTCGCTCACCAGGTGGCCAATCTGCTCCAAGGCCTTGTCTGCCTTCCCCAGTCGAGCATAATTGAGACCAAAAAGAGCCGCAGTAAACTCAATATCTTCCAGGTCTTCACAATCCTGTCTTCTGTCCAGAGACACAGAAATTGCCTTGGCAAGGTCTGGGGTATGTCGCATAGAGACTTGCGCCGATCGACAGATTGCCATGGTGTGAGATAAATGACGATGAAATGGCTGCGCTTCCTCAAAGTCATGGAGCCACTCTTGAAGCTGGGCCGTGTTTGCCAACATGAAACGGTGGCAGCTTTTCAACGGCGACTTTTATGCTTTCTGCAAAAGCAAAATCGACTTCAAGGCGGTTGGAAGCGTGCAGGCAAAAGTTGAATAGGTCGCGCAGAAGGACGATGTCGAGGGTGGGCGAAAGGTGAATGCAATGCTCTTGCTTCTCTGCATCGTTGGCTCGCACGAAAAAACTGTTCTCGGGACTGATAGATGGCGCTGTGAGAAGCCACCCGGTTGCTGGATCTTCAATCATGTAGTCGAGGAAGAACTCGGCCGCACCCTTGAGAATGGGGTAAGCTGTCTCTTTCAAAAGCTTTTCGTCCAGTGTGTACTCATACAGTTCAATCAAATGGCTCGCCATCCACAGTCCGCCCGTCACATTCAATCCATAAGTTATCTCCCAGCCTGGGTCCGCAAAGTCCCATGCATTACTAAAGACATGTGCAACCCAACCGCTGCACCCATAGCATTCGCGAGCAGCGTTCCGGCCAGCAGCAGCCAGTGAGTCCAGGTAAGTTATTAATGGCTGCATGAGATCCGCAAGGCCGCTAGGAATGGTGGGATAATAGTTCATCTGGGTGTTGATATCCAAGTGGTAGTCACAGCTCCAGCCCATGCGGCATGCCTCTCCATCATTCCACAACCCTTGAAGGTGAAGGGGCAATGGTGAATCTGCTCGTGTGCCCGCAATTGTGAGATAGCGGGCGTAGTGGAAGTAAAGAGCAAATATTCCTGGGTCATTAGCATACCCAGATGTATCTAGGTTCTGCCTGCGCTGAACCGTGGTGAGACTGGATTGAGCCCCCAAGGTAGGTCCGAGGGTTAGGCTTGTTCGCCGATAGAATGGTTGGTAGTCGGCTACATGAGCGGCCAAAAGGTCAGGAATAGACAGCGTGGAAGCTTTGTCAACTTGTAGAAGCGCCTCTTCTCTCCAAGCATCACCAGGCTGCTTGTAATCCGTGTTAAAGGCCAGCAGAATAATGATGCTCTTCCCCCGAACCGACAGCTTTCCTTCTCTGCTTTCGACTATTCCATCGTGCGCAGTAGCAGCAATAGTGCCATGGCCCTTCGCACCACATGTCCCGTCGCTATGCACTTTTTCAAGAGCGTGCGCCTCAAACTCCAGTCTGTCATCCTTCACGGCAGAACTGAAGGCATCGTTCTCGCCTCGCACAGCAATGGTAAGCTCCAGCCCACTTGGATCAGTCGTCTCGAACGCAGCCACCAAAACCTGATGCGGATGACTTAAAAACCACTGTCGTCGAAAGCTATGTCCTCCTCGCTTATACTGCGTCTCAGCAACAGCTTCGTCAAGTCGCAGTTCCCTCTCAAAGCCATGTACATCCTCATGTCCCTCGACAGTAATGTCGAGCTGGCCCACGGCCAGGTTAGTACCAAAATTGCGCTTTCTGCTTTCAAGATAGGTTTCTGATCGCAATTTAGCTTGCGAAAACTTTCCATCCAGTAAGCAGTGCTGCGTCTGACGTAGCTCGGCTTTGGGATCGACAGGCCGCGATGCCAAACCTGAGCCCGCGACATGTGGTTTGCCGGACCAAAAAGTGACTTCGTTCAAGATGAGTGATTCGCGGCCAGGCGATGACATTACTGAGGCGGCTAGACGACCATTTCCCAGTGGCAAGCTGGTTGGAAATGACGTGGAGGGGGCCTCAAAATAAAGGCGGTGGTTTGAGGACATATTTGCTGATGCGTAGCGGAGGCTCCGTCAATCGAGTCGAACAGCGGCGCAGGTGGTGAAGTGATGCGCACAATTGTGACACATCTATGCGATTATTTATCGATAACCCAACAGCGAGAATCTCAGAAGCCGGGGATGGTACAAGTTCCATCAACCCGCCCGCAGCCTTTGCCTCTGTCGTAACAAAGTCATGAGTGGCTCGCTACCGGAGGAGGCATCGGCAAGATTATCGGGCAGTCTCAAAGGCGCTGCTGGTTGGTGGCTCGCCATAACGCCGAAGAGCCGGATGTGGCCAAACGATTGGTCCGGCTGTTGGAGGTGGCGTTAAACCAAGATACTCTTTGGCTGTCGTCCTCGTGGCCCCGTAATTACACCGTCGAGTCTAGGTCCAGCAGCACTCTTGACGGCGTTGCATCTCTTCCTGGTGTCAACAACGGTTCGATATGCTTACCCTATACTAAACTCGTTTGCCGTTGTCCTCGACACGCATGTAGAGGAAGTTTATGTAGCAATGGAGACGCGCCTTGGTAGTGCCTCTTGGCTTTCGTTTGGAAGCGCAGCATCATTTAACCGAGGTCTGTGACTGCTGTTGACGGCGGAAGGGTTCCTTTGAGAATAGCTGTTTGACAAGTGGGGAATTTCAAGCATCAAAGAGCTCAACATCGATGGCTAGTAGCACCCGCAAGCAAAGACTTTACAAGAGATCGAATGAAACCTTTAACGTGTTATGTACTCCGTATTTATCTGGGGTATAAACACGTCAACTATCCGCATCGGCTCATTCTAGCACCATCATTGGCTCCACCACCTTTACAATCACCGACATCAGCAGCCATCTCCAATCTAGTATCAAGCCATGGTCCAGACAAATTACCGACGGCAGAAAGGCGTCTCCCACGCGTAATTATTAGTCTCCACAACCCCGCGACTTCCAGCTTGTTCTGCACTCGTCGAGGACCCCACAATCTTGTCGAGAATCCTCCCGGGCCGCTTTGCTCCTTGAACATACAGAAGTGCCAAGCTACACACCGTTTGGTCGGTTATTTGTTCAGATAAAGGTCGGTAGTCTGCAGCCACTAGTTGCGGCTCTACTCGCACCGCCCATCATACGAGTGTGTAGTCTGAAACGTTCTGCTTTGTACATTGCACGGGGTTGTCCAACGGCTTGCGCGATCTCCGTAGCAGCCAACATCACCAATCAATTCGCCACCTGCGTTTGGTACGTCGCCGTCACCTCTATCCGGCTGAATCATATCTCGCCAGCCATGTCTTCCGACGTTGATACCGAACCGTCTTCTCTCGCGATCCGTCGCGTTGACCCACGACAAGATCCTCCTCTTGGCGATTCTATAACCGAGCTCAGTAGCGACATCCTCACGTTATCATTTGCCCTTACGCCCTGCTTTACAGCATTACTATTTCCGGAAGCTTTGCCGTTGTAGCGCGGGGATATGGTGGCTACACCTCCGAGCACTTGCGACATGTGCTCTTGCCTACAATAAGGGCCGAGACCAGCTGCCAGGGAGCGCATCAAGCTACTTGTTATTGAAGTTGGAACGAATGATGCTGCGGGGAATAATTGCAAACTGTACCGATTGGTCGGTATAAGGAAAACGTCAGGTGGATGGTAATGCAGCAAAGAACGCGGGTTGTGGAGCGAGAGTGATTGTGGTCGGGGCCAGGGCCTGTGGACGAGACGAGACTTGAAAGCCCGGCCGATAAAATCACATTTCGGAACCTCGACTATTCTGAGGCTGCTAAAGCTGTTGCGGAGGAATGCAGTGTGCCATTTGCCGACCTATGGCATTTATTCATGTCCTCCGCTGGATGGAAGACAGGCGAACCCGTCCCCGGCCACGACAGTGAGAGGAAGGACGCCATACTGCCTCTGCTAACAGATGGTGTGCATTTAGTGGAGAGGGCTTATAGGCTATGGTATAAAGAAGCTTCTGGATATAATTAGGCAACATTTTCCGGAGCTGGAGACAGAGAAGCTGCCCACAGTCCTGCCGCATATTTTGATGTAGATAGTGGCCAACGTGCCTGATACTCTATGGCAGAGGTACAGTCAAGTTGTTAGATGTCTATCATGGCGATTTCTCAAGCCGACAGTGGCTTTAGACTTTTCGCCCATAAATTCTTCGACGTTCAATGGCGTTGCCGATATTTTTTTCTCAATGTGTAGCTGTCAATCGCCTTCATTCTGATTCAGTCACCGTGTCACATCATATGTGACCGGCGTGTTCATTGCGAAATGTCTTGAAAGAACGTATTAATCCTCACACTTTGTGCCCTATTGTATTGACTGCCACTAGTCACATGTCATGAAGACATCTCTTATGCGTTGCTCTCAGATTGAATACCAACACGAATAACAAATAGTCCATCTAGCTATAGGGTCATAGTTTGAAAGCACTCTGCCTTGACAATCCCAAGAAGGTTTCGTCAATATATAGCAAGTTCTATGTAACTATCTATATTTCTGCTATACAATAACATACTGGTCTACAGCCTCCGACCAGATTTGGAGAGGCGCCTGAGAGGGGTGGTACGACACTTCACGCACTATATGATTATTAGCCGGACTTGTTCTATAGTACCAGCGGCTTCACTGTGTAGCTAGTATAGCTTCCAAGTATGGCCAATCGGTAAATTCAGTGCCTAATCCGTAAATGATATGATTTAAATTCTGCTTCTGTAATTTTAGCGCCAAGATACTGAAGGATATCAGCACATGTAGGCCGTGGGCTGCTCTTTGTCCTTTGAGTGTTTCTCCATCCCAGCAGGAGGTCCGCAGGATACTGATACCATCGGATCGACTTTGTGCCACGAAATATTACAGACAATGCCGCAAGCCAGCATTAGAAATGTATGCAGTAGAGCTGAAATTAGCTGTGTTAAATATAGGAGCACTACGTGTGATCTAGTCCATCAATCAAGCCCATATTCTTACACTTGACGAAGGTAGGCTGCTTCTACTTATGCTTACACACAGCTAACCTAGCTGCCTTAGTATTAGTGCCCTCATATATCCCTGCAGCTTCATTTCGGCAGCCGAACTTGACATAGCAAAACAACATCTACTCCGTACAGTTCATGGCATTCCACTAGCGCTGCAGTGTCGGGATTGGACATCTAGCGCGCGGAAAGGTCAAGAAGCGTTTACATGGAGCCAGCAGCTAATCAAGAACGGCTTCTCGTATCCGAGAGTGGAACTCAGACCAGCAACATGGCTTTACCTTGTAAGCCCATGCACCCCTTAGTCCCAGGTTCTCCGCACTTGATGTCCACCTGCACACCACCTTAAGCACAACCACCAGCGCTGCCACTGGTTCATCGAAAAGAACTCCGTGCCCCCCATCATTCCATCGCTCTGTACGCCGATCACCAAGATGCCACTTATGTTGAAACGAGCGTGTGATCTCTGTAACATACGGAAGATTAAATGCGACCGTGGAAACCCATGCTCTCGATGCATCGCTGCTGGTTTCAATTGTACAGCGCTTCGTGAGCATAAGAAGTCTGGTCCTCGGAGCTTGCGGCAGTCCAAGATTAAGCATCAGCAACAACAGCAGCAGCAGCAGCAGCAGCAACAGCAGCAACATCAGCATTTCCCTACTCAAGAATCGCCTGCGTGGGCGGTTGAATGTCTGTCGCCGACCTCCAACTCACAGCCATCCTCGCCATCGCTATCCATCCCTACGGCCCCGCCGTTCGACTTCAGTTTCGCCAGTGCCCAGCCATTTTTCACAGACGCTGTACTTCCTGTTCCGCCGTGGGACATACATCGCATTGCCCTGCCAGTCTTGCGCTCTGTCCTTCTTCTGTACAATGAGAGGCTGTACGGCATCTGGCCACTGGTTCAGGTCCATTATTTGCTCTTCCGCTTAGAAACAGAGTCCAGCGACCCGGAGCTCTATGCTCTCGCCACAGCCCTCTGTGGAGCGACGTTGAGCTATCTCGATGGTGACACGACCATCCACCAAATTTCCGCGGAGCCTTTAGTGGCTGATGTCTTTGTTGCTGAGAGTCGCAGAGTACGTGGTATGTTCGATTACATGGAGCCAGTTGGACTTAACACCATTTTGACGAGCTACTTTCTGCACATGCACTACGGCCGACAGCTATCACGAGCGCAAATGGCTGCCTTCTACATCCGCGAGGCCATCACTTTTGCGCATCTCTTGGGTTTACACAACGAGTCCACCTACGCGTATCCGGCATGGACTGCTCACGAGCAAGCGGTATTGCGCCGACTATACTTTCTCTTGTTTATGACAGAGCGGTATTTGTGCATACAGCAGGGCCTACCAACAGTATTAGATAGTATCGGTCTCCCATCTGCCCCTGAGGGTGATGAGGAACACCCGGAAGCAGTCAAAGGCTTCCTCAGCCTGGTCACTCTATTCAGCACACCGGGGAAATCCTTCTTTTGCACGTGGGCGAATAATAACGTTGATGGAGGCATCAGCCAGGATCAGCTTATGCTCATTCAACGGGCCATCCAGCACCCTCTTCCAGACAGCAAACCCAGCAACCAAACAACAAATGGCCAAGACGGCAACCAACATGACGTGTGTATGGATAAACATATCCAGTTTGTGGACATTGTGGTCAGCCAACATTGGCTGCGCTCGCTCGCATGGAAACTTTCTGTCCTGCGCGGGTATGTGACGCGTAACGCCACCTCGCCTGGCGCATTATCCATTGCGTATCCTCTGGAGATTGCTGTTGACACCTTGCGTGGAATAAGACAGTTCCCCAAGCAGGCGTTTGAGGTCCATGGTCCCGGTATGGAAGCTAAGATGTGCGAGATTGCGATGGCGTTGGCCGACTCTATTCTCTATAGCCCCACCAATTACACGTCCGGAGCAAGGTACTGTAAAGACATAGGTGCTAAGTCTGTACTTAAGGGGTTGACAGATCGTATTCTGGAGACACAGATGATGAGTTCTGATTTAAGGGACAACCTAGTTCAAAAAGTGGCAGGGTTGCTAGGCACCTCAATATTCAAGCCTCTAACTCCTGGGTACCAACAAATAGAAGAAGGGGAGTAGTGTCAAGGAAACACCTTTTGCTACCTAAAATATTCATATTACCCCAGCCACAGCTTTGTTGTATTTGCAATAGTCAATATTCTTCCCGCTATCAGTACCACCATTGTTAAGGGCGTAGGTAGGGAAATTGTGCAATGAGCCACTCGCACCCAACACGGCAAAACTAAGCAGGAAAACCATGACCTGAGTGCCTCCATCCAACGCAGCTGAGATAAGATAGTTATACTTTATGAAAAGTCCTGCGTGATACTTGCGAAGGTAGAATTGAGAGAAAAATCCACAAGCAAAGAACAGAAGCAGCGAGGAATTAACTCCCACACACAGCAGGCTGGCGTTGTAAGCAATGATGGAGGTGTTTGTCATCTTCAAAAAGTTCCATCTGGTTAGCTTGTAGGCGACATAGAAGGGTAGTGGTAGTGCAAAGCCAATCAGGTATGAGAGCGTCGCCCACTCGTAGCGGCTGCCAACTGAGAATGTGTGTTTGGCTAGGGACCATGCAATCGCCAGTGTATTGTAGTCCTGGATGTTCTGGCCGGACCAGATATTCGTGCCGTTGATGGTCAGAAGATTGCTCCACTGGTTGTTCACGATGCTGACCATGATGACGTAGTTGAAGATGGCACCGATGACGGTGCCAAGCATTTGCGCACAGAAAGTTGCTTTAGGCGACAGATGGGATAACTGTGCGAGCTTAAGGTCTCTCAGCAGCAACTGGCCCTGCTGGATTCCGTTGGATCCATAAGCTGTGAAGTACATATTAGCGAGTGGCCTGCCGGGTATGAGATAGCCCGCGATCATTTGGATGGCTGGTTGATGATCAAGTGAGAATCCAGTCAAGCCCATCTGCGCGCCGAAAAAGAGAATGAAGACGGCTGCGATCAGATTCGAGATGAGAAATGCCCACCAGGGCAACGTAGACTCAACGCGGTAGATTGTTATTACTCCGACAACAAAGGAGCACACCAGGATAGCAAGGTACCACCAGTGAGGCACCTCGCTATAGCCGTCTTGGATCATGAGCCTGTAGTGGGGATCAACTTCGGGGTTCGCTAGGATTCTCCTCCTGTGTTCTTGGCCGCTATCATCTCGAGCCCTCCAGAATTTATATGTAGAGGCAAGAGTGAGATAACTTAGGCTGGATGGATGTAGAAAGGACCATCCTGCCTTGAGATCATCGTAGTTCCATATCAGTAAGTGGACAATGCCTGAGGTGATGGCCATGTTGACAGCTATGAGGTTGATTACATATGTTCCGGATAGGTGTGGTAGGCCTTGCTGCGCAACCAGTGTCTCATTTATAGTATGGTCTGAATTTAGCACGGCAGTGATGTTGTACGTGACAAAATTCGTAGAGTTCGACGAGCTGTCGAATAGAAGTTGAGAGAGAAAGGGAAAACTCATAGAGTTCCAAATGTTGCCATAATATATTCCAATGAACAAAACAATGCAAATCAAGTAGCCGACGAAAGTGTTCAGTAGTGTAGATATCGGGTACCAAAGAGGCGAGTTCATACCAGCAATGTAATTCCAGTCAAAGCAGAGGCCAAAAAGGCCCAGTCCCTCGTTGTTTTGGACACCACCGAACAGATTCGTAAAAACAAGGCTGTCTTGCCTAGCCAGGCAGGGAATGGAGATGCCCTGAAAAATGGGAGCAATCCACATGGGCACCATTTCCCATAAGAAAGCCCCACTAAAGACCGCGGTGAAGTAATTCAAGCGCTTGCGTGTCTCTGACCTGTCACGGTGAAAGACCTCAAGAAGTGTATTCACAGGAATGTTGATCGGCCAGAGCATCTTGGCTGGATGTACCAGGACGGATCGTAGCAAACCCGCAATGCCATACGAGAGAAACTGGGAGGAGATGACGAGGAATATAGCAGCGCCTTGATTGGGACTGGAGCCGTAATACAGCCTCTGAGCAGCTAGAACCTGGGTGGCAACGGCGGAGGTGGAGCTCGCCGAGCCCATGATGACGATGAAGGCATGCTCCTTTGAGTTGAAGCTCCCAGGATTCATCAATCGGCAGAAACGAGCTGCCACTCCGTTGCCCGCAGGTTGAGGGATGAGGCGGAAGGGCTGTGCCAGGATGTAGGCGATGACAGTCAGGAATACCACGGACACATAGATGACTTGCGGTTTGAAGTAGAATATTTCCTGGAGAACAGATGCAAATATGGAGATGGCAGTACCTGTCAAACAACATGAGTAGCTGAATCATGCTTTAAATTTCCACGGACTGAACTCACCAATGCACACAGCACGGAACGTCCACGGTGATTCAGTGGGGTCGTTCTCAACCCGAAGTACATGGGTTAGAAGATCCCTTGCGTTGTCTACGACTATCGGCTCGCCAAAGTGATTATCTTTTCGGACATCAGGTTCGAAATCGTCGTTGATGATCGTTATGTCACGATCGGGCACAGCCTTGTCGTTTGGGCTGCCGCCTAGTTCTGCAAGGTTGACATGTCCGTGGGACTCGTCTTGCGCTTTCTGTATTGGCGACATGGTATGTTTTCTTTTTACTTGGCAGTATAGTGCCCTGTAAAAAGCTCTTAGTACGATGGATGAGAGTAATGATGGAAGGAAAGGGCAAACACGATGGGATGGGGATGGGGATGGGGATGGGGATGGCGCGTACTTACATGTGAGCAGTGGCAACCCCGCCCAACAACGACCAGTTATATTCCTTCTTGCAACTCACCAGGCCAATCAATTATCAGCAGAAGAGAAGAGCTGAATATATTGCTCATCTATACATACAGGTAAGCTTGCGCTAGCTAGATTTACAGTTCTCTGGTTGGCAGAATTTCGAGGGAGGGCTGAGACAGCTGGGGGGGGTTGGGGGGTTGAATCTCATATGACGAAAAGGGTTAGCAACTACAAACATGCAAACAGCACCTATTGAAGTAATCGGGCGTAATTTTAAATTTATACTGTGTACCTTGGCTAGATTCTCCTGATCGAAGCTGGCTTCCAATGCCATTGGCACGGATGACACTTGTATCCCCGTTTCTTTAACTCTGTTAGCGGGGACTACGATTGGAGGTACCAAAGCGTGCCACTGAAGCAACTTGGCAATTGAAAGCTTGGTATATCTCAAGGTAGAGGTCTGGGCGGCGGAGGCATCATTGACTATGGTACGCAATTTTGGGCGCCCAATTCCGAGCCTTGGTGTTACTAAGACCGACTTACAGCTCTCTGTATGGACGCTTAGTGACAAGGTTAACTTTGGCCTCTGGGACGAGAAACTGGACAATGCTTCTTGGAGATACGACAGCTTGCTTCCATTTATGAAATCGATTGATAATTTAACATGGCCTTATGTTAATTCAATCTATGTACCGTGAGCTTCCTCTACAGAACATGGTTTGTAAGTCTTGGGGTCATCTTGGTATTAATCTAGTACCACTAATGGCAGTGCAGGTAACCTGCTTGAGATTGGAAGACATTTGAGAATCGATGATATGGACAGCAATAAATTTCTCAATTGGCTTATCCTTTCGATAATATCATTATTTTGACGGATAGGCCGGTTGCGAAAACTTCAATCTAGACAAGTAAAGAGGAACGTCAAGTCATCGGCGCTCAGCTTGCGAATGGTACTGAGACATATGGCAAGGACATTGTCTTATCCGCCAGAATAATTCTCTCTACTACCTTTTATATGGTCTGGTCTCGGTCCAGCTACAAAGTTGGTGAAATATGGCATTGATGTTACTACGGACATGCCGGATGTCGGGAAGAACTTGATAGACCACGGTCGCTTCCCTTTTCGTGGAAACTCACGAACACATCCATCGAATATTTTCTTGGATCCACTAACGCGCTTCATGCAAAGCCGCAATATGTCTGGGGTATACCAGAAGATTTTATTGTCACGGTTGGTATCCGCTGTCGTATTTTAGCATCCTAAAATCCACCTACCCTTTTCGTATACCTGCCTCCTCACCCTAGAACTACCAGGGTGAAGTCACACACTCCACTAACTTTTCCGCGATATCACTTTTCTTATTCAGCACAGTTCCGCGCTGCCGCTGAAACTCCAAGGAGGATTTGAGTGCCGCTACGCTCTAATACCCCAGGTGATGCAATTCAAAAATGCGCCCTCGTGGAGCAATGTATAGTTGAGTCCGTGCTTCTTGTGTGGTATCCGGGAGAGGGGAACATAATCAAGGCACTTGTCCACTTGATCCCCTGGCGATTGACAACCAGCATCATCGCATGCTGTCGTGCCTACAGCCAGAAGCTGACTTGGCTGCGCAATGGACCAATATGATGGTAAAAAGCGAATCCTTTTTTTAAACTAAATAAAATGAAAATGAAATGTGAAATGAAATGAAGAATAGTTTGGCCCCCGATATCAACATCTCTCCCATCTGTGACGCCTGATGTTTCCACCAGCTAGACAGTGACTAAAATACTGCATTAATAGCGTTGTTTTGCATCTAAAATAGTTGTGGACTGATTCATTTATTCTCGGTGAATACGTATTTCACCAAGACATGAGCCGTTTCAGAGCTGTGTATCATGCCATAGATAACGGATAAATTCTCTTTATAACAATAGTCTGATATTGTCTACACTATGCTAGAGTATTTGACTGGGTAGTCGGGACCCGTCAAGTGAGCCCTAATTGCGTGTTGCAGTAGTAGCTTCTCAACCCCTGCCTGCATACTGAGTAGCCCAATTGCAGGAAATTCAGGGCGTAATACGAAAGGCGCGCGCCAAGTCACATCAAGTCGAGCAGACGGAAGGAATAGACTGGTCCTTCACTGGATCATTTCAGAGAGGGAGTGCAGGTTTCTGCTTCAAGATGTCCAGTCCCTAGTTCAACCATCCACAACTTAACATTGTAAACTAGCGTAGTAAGGTAGGTCAATTATCTTCAAATATCAGGGAATTTTTCCACTTGATGTTAGATTTGTTCTCCACCTTTTAGGACGCGGGAAATAAAGTATGGCGAATGCCTTCCATCCGCATGCCCATTTCTCTCAACCATTCTAGGGCTGTTGGTGGCCTTCGCCCATGCGAGCTATGTATCTGACAACGAGATTGAAGATCTAACATACTCTCGGAACCAGACCCCTTGCTAGAGGCGCTACGGAGAAAGAGATGCCGACATGGCTAAGATTTCATTTCGTGTAAATATGTTACTTATCCACTCCATGCCCGACCATTCCGGCCTTTCCGAATTGCGTGCGCCATCAGATACGACATATTTCTAATCAGCTCTTAACAGGGAACAGCTTCAGCTGACGTCAGAAAGCAGCCCGAACGCAACCCCCGGAGGGAGCATCGAAGCAAGTGCAGGTCTGTTATTCAGAGGCCATCGTAATGTCGAGGTACAGCACCAGGGATGTGTGGGCTGTACAACCTTAATAGCCAATACTTTATAATTTACAACATTTCCCTAAAGCTATATGTACCTCGGCTAATCGTGAGAACATTCATGTAAGCGACTTTCCTGTTTAGTGTGTTCGTAAGTGTCTATCGGGAGAACATGTCAATTGCAATGCTCGGGTCCGTCATAATATACTGCCACACCTGCGGAGAGTTATAAGAGCCGTAGATCCCTCACCTTTGCGAATTTCTCAAGATTCAAGCGCCCCGAATCAACAAACTATTTAAATGATGCTGTCTAAGCTCAACTATCTAGCAGCTATCGCTGTCGCAGCCAATGCTGGTGCTGTAGCTTCCGCCGCCACCAAGAATTGTGTTGGCTTGTCCATCCCAGTGACGGTGCAGGCAACAAACCAAAAGTTTACAATTCCCCGAGTTGATAGCAATATCGATGCAGTCGAGTTCACCATCGCCAGGGAGTATGTATTCTGTCACTACATTTGTGATACTGGTGCTGACTATCCTCGTAGCCGATGGGACGCTGCGAGCCAACCGCCCATTTCCAGTGGCACGATTGCTGTCAGCGGAACCTACACCATTAGTGGTCAACTCTGTGTCCCCCAGACGAACCGAAATGGCGTCAATACTCTCATGATTGCATCTCACGGTGTGGGCCTGTCGAAAGCGTAAGCAATTCACATATAACGGGGAAAGAGCCGTGGCTGATCGGTTTCACTTAGTATGTGGGATCCTACCTACCGACCCCACGAATTCTCCTTTGTGGATGCGGCGCTGGCTCAGGGTTACGCTGTTCTGGCATACGATCGCCTTGGCGCCGGTCTCTCCTCCTTGCCAGACGCGTACAATGACCTGCAAGTGCCACTACAGGGCGAAGTTCTCCGTACTTTGACCGAGCTGGCTCTGAACGGCACACTTGTATCCTCCTCTAGCAGGACTAGCCTTGGAAGCCCTAGCCTCGGAGGCTACACGGCCAAGAAGGTTGTTCACGTTGGCCACTCGTACGGTTCCATCATCACCAACTGGTTCATTGGGAAGTATGGCTCTCTAAGTGCCGGCGTTGTCCTCACTGGTTTCTTGATTGATAACCAATTCGCCAATCTAAAGGTCCAAATTGCCGACCTGTCTTATGCGGCTGAGCATGATCCCATTAAATTCGCTAACCGTACGAGTGGATATTTGGCATTTGGCAGTTTAACCGCTTTCCAGGCAGACAGCTTTAGGAAGCAGACTTTGGACCCTGAGGTTTTGACATACTGGCAGAACTCAGTTCAGTCTAGTCTGGCAGTCGGAGAGGTTCTCACGCTCGGTGTTGGTGTTGGTGATATCGTTTCTGACTTCACCGGGCCTCTACAGGTAAGATCACTCGCTATGAAATTACTAGTAGTTGGAAAATGAGTGAGAAGAATGAGAGCTAATATATCATAGATGTATGTCGGCGAAAACGACTTTGCTTTCTGCGCTGGCAACTGCAACGGCATCTTCGACTTAAATCAGCTCCACGCTATTTATCCCAATGCGAAGGACATCGATGTGTATCTGCAGCCTAATACGGGACATGTTGTTGAGTTATCTCTAAATGCGACTGCTGGATACCAGGCCATATTTAGCTTCCTGGCCAAGAACGGCCTGTAGATTAACACAGCTATGCAGCATGCCTATCTGCCGGCTTGTAGCCAAATAGCGGATAATAATAATTACATCCATTGCCTTCCGTAAATTCCACAGCTACCTAGGTTAACAGTAGCTCTTGAGGTTATCCCGTATATATCCGCAGTAATATCAATCCAATAAAAATAAGCTCAATGCGATATGGCCATACTTTTCTGTCGAAGAAGGGATATGATATGTATATATACACTGGAAGGTTAGTACACTGTGTAATATAAGCTATATCTCCATCATAGATAATAGAGATCATATTGACTCAACAGCCAGGAGCCTTGCCAGGTGTGAGGCACACCGAGGCACACCGTATCCCCGAGGTATCTTTGCTCTTCGTCATTTCCATATGCCCGTTTGAATTGCCTAGCTTATCATCAAGTTGACTATTGCTTCCAGATTAAATTTAAATGCAAGAAGTAGCACCCTAACTTGAGCAGTACCGTTACAGACCCTACCCGCTCATGGCACGGAAGTTGGCAGACAGGTTTCTATATACGACTGTTTTGTATGCCATGTTGACTCTGTAATTCCATTTGTTGAAGCACTCCTGTTTCGAGAAGCGGGTCAGAAACAGAGAGCGACAGCAGGCCACAATTTTGGGTGACTTATCCAAGGGCGCCTGTTGTCTTGTGACGCAGGCGAATGAGAGCATAACGCTGGCATTCACTGCTTCTAGTGTTTCCATTTCTTGAATTAAGTTGATTTTGCCGATGTATTAAGCAGCTGTCCGATCTTCTCATTTGCTTGATTACGACAATAGCTGATATAGTCAGATGCGCATCGTGAGACTAACTAGCACTTATTGACAGCATGGAGAACTCAGACGACCCCTGGGATAAAGACTCGCGCAGACTCTGGGTATGCTGTCTATGCTGCATCGCGTTTCATCGGCAGGGTGGTGTCTACTCCTACACTGACTGCCTGTCTCACCCTACCAACTGGTTTGCCCTAGGACATCGCACAGTTTCTCAGATTGACTTCCAGTTCTATATAATTGCATCCTAGATAGAGGTTGGCAGGCGTCTGATGTTTTGTCCGTCAACATTGAGTTTCGTCGAGTACGGGATTAGATTCGTGGCATTAGCCTCCAAATCATTACACTGGATTATGAACACTTGAATGCCAAGACTAATCGAGACGTGCCCACCCAAGCGACCCATTCTGTCACCTTAACTGACAAACGGAGCCCTCTGTCCCATTAAAATCCCTCGGTTAGCAAGGGCTCGAGCTTGCATGTACGTCATCCGTCCATGGACCGTGACTGTCTTATCTACAACTTGAAACAGTCTTATCTACGACTTGGAGTAATCTTATCTACAACTTGAAATATTTACTAGCTCTCAAAACCCCACCTAAAGTAAAGCGTAGGGCCCAAACAAGGCTACAGGGCGAAGGCATCAGGGCTATAATGATTGATTCATCAGCGGCGGTGAACAGTTCCCGCTGTAAGTTACACTGGTGTAAAGAATATTGCCTACCATTAAGGAATTCAAATGACATAAACACGCACCCGAATCTTTTCGTACCGCCCTGAATAGTATTCTGCTTAGTCGCCTTCTTCCAAACCTAGAGGATATACAATAGCCAATACTCCGTATATCCAGTGTTGTTAGTTTATTAGCTCCTTCCAATAAATCGCTCATCATATTTCCTCTTTGGCTTCACTCCTGGCTAGACTGCTAGGCAGATGCAGCTGGCTGGAAAGAGTCGAAGATGGTGTGACGCTCGACGGCGATCTGCTGTGTGTATCCGTACTCCATAAGATAAGTGACCCCACCCTAGACCATCTAGGACCTTGGACCATTATTAAGATATGTTGAACTGCAGTAGTGTATTATGTTGATTGATTGACTATTGTTCCCCGCTTCTTGCTTGAGGATTTAGGTCATCTAATTGTAATAGGGTTAACTAGGGTAGTCTACTATATAACTTTCTGCTAATATATATAAGGATTGTATTTCCTGTTCCAACTTTATATTTTAGAAATGCCGCTCAAATTGTACATAAAGCCTTCAGTTTAACGGCTCGCATTGTATATAAAGCCTTCGGGTTGACAAAATGCCGCTCACATTGTATAAATCCTTCGCTTAAACAATAGTGGCTGAAGGCTGGGGGCCGAAAGCGGGTCACTTAACTTAGTGCGTGATCCTTCTAGAAGTCTGATGTGGAATAATTAATGTACGGGGTAGGTGGGGGTAGGTGGGGTAGTTCATTGCAGTCGATCATCGTTGGAAGAGGTTGTGAGATGTATGTGACTATAGATGAATGAGCTGTTGGCATTTGTGTAACTCATGCCTCTTCAGCAAGATATTTTTAGTTTGAGGTTTCGGTATATGCACTTTAGTAGTAGGAGAAAATTTGCTTCATATATATAGTCCCATTATAATATCTGGCCACTGGGGAAAGAAATCCTCTGCGAAGTGTCTCAGAGGTAATGGGATTCGGTTAGTATGGTTATATCACTGCTTGCCCCAAGCACCTCCACGGAATTCTGCGTCCTCCCGAACCTCGCTTCTCTTACCCCATGCTCCTCCACGGAACGCTGAGTCCTCCTGAACCTCATCTCTCTTGCCCCATGCGCCTCCACGGAACGCTGAGTCCTCCTGAACCTCGCTTCTTTTACCCCATGCTCCTCCACGGAATGCCGAGTCCTCCTGGACTTCGTCTCTCTTGCCCCAAGCACCTCCACGGAATGCTGAGTCCTCCTGGACCTCATCTCTCTTGCCCCATGCGCCTCCACGGAACGCTGAGTCCTCCTGAACCTCGCTTCTTTTACCCCATGCTCCTCCACGGAATGCCGAGTCCTCCTGGACTTCGTCTCTCTTGCCCCAAGCACCTCCACGGAACGCTGCGTCCTCCTGGACCTGTTTAACTGTAATTAGTTCTATTCATCATTACGAATTATCAGATTGATAATATAGTATGCTGTGCTGAAATATTTATATCTTAACGTGTAGATTTTGGACCCTAGCATTGAAATTCATGCAAGACAGAGTAGCTCAATAAGTTACTTACAGTAGCTGTCGGCACAGCTATCGCCACATTGGCCAGCGCGAGAGCAAAGAGAGTGATACCGAAAGTCTTCATATTAATGCAGGTAAATAATCAAATACGTTTGAGTAGATTTAAAATTGTTAGTTCAATAAACTTCGTTGAAAACAGTACTCAGTCAATTGGAAATGATGAGAGGTTTATGGTCGTACCTTTATATCAGTCCTCCTTGGTCCTAGCTAGCCTCGTCTATTTAGAGAAAAGTTCTAGAAAAAAATGTCAACCCCCCGCACCTACCAGGATCAGTGTTCAGCTAGTAACTTTGGCCGAAGGATCATTAGTCTTAAGAAAATCTTGTTCACTTATCTCCCCCCATACCTAGTGTTTAGCTCATGATATCACTTATTCACTAAGGATTACTGAGCATATCCCTAACATGTATTAATTACCTTCCTAAAAAGAGCGTGATAGTCATCATGTGCTCATATCACTCCCAGTACCCCGCAGAATGATAATGTGGCGCTGTAAAATAAACAGCAAAAGTACCCAATATAAACAACACTTGTCTTGGAACCAGCGCCACTGGCCCCCAACGTTGTGACGACGCTGCTCAAAGGATCAAATCCTTTATTCAAGTTGTGGGGAGATCGTCCTGGATGCTCAATTGACTGAATAAACTCTTCGTGTGGCAAAATATTCAACCCTGATACAGAATGAGTCGGCTTCGCCGTCCTACATCCTCAGCTCTCACTTGCGACTCCTTGCATATTTAGAACCATCTCAAACTCTTGCAAAGCCTTCATTTTTTTCCGACGCCAGATTAATGGAGACCATGGATAACAGTTTGGGGGAACCCCTCATTGTCAAAAATGAATATGAGCTGGAGCCAATTCAAAAGAGATATGCAAGAAGACCGTTCAATTTAATTTTAATCTTATCCCAAGCCGTAACGCTCTGTTTACTACCAGTATTGTATGTCCTGGGCTACAGACACGGTTCACAGCAATTTCCCCAATTGCCGACGCATGGTATGAACGTTTACGCACAACCATCCGAATTTTGAGGAAATACTGATTGATGAATAGCTGTCACTAGAAGTGGATACAAGCTCCATCTACAGCAGTTGGATGACGCCTTCGAATTGAAAGACCGAGACAACATGAGGTTCAAAGGTCTTCCAAGGCCAGAACTCGACGAAGCTTGGAATGGCTTACTAAAACGTAAAGTCCACAACCTTTCTGAACTAACTGTCGATCAAGGCTGACGGGCCAACATGTACAGACATGAACATTCGTGTTCACCCTAGTGAGGCACAGCAGTCCCACAACTTCAGTTCGATTGAACTCAATGATGGTTCTGGTGACATGATGGGTATGCCCACAGTGTTCCATGGTCTTCATTGCTTGGTATGTTTTGTATCCACGCGCCGTCATCGCCTTCAGATTGAACGTAGAACGCTTGCATTAACTCTAAATATAAGAAAACGATACGCGAATATGTATTTCCCGAAGCCTATCCTGCTACTTGGGAGCAATTCAAGCCGTCAGTACCTGGTGGCATTAGTCGGCATATGGATCACTGCATTGAAAAGTAAGTCAGTTTGCTACAGAGAGAGCGATATTGGACTATCCTATTTTGCAATTTACACTAAGTCTTTCTGGATCTTCTAGTCTACGGCAGGCTATTATGTGCCAGGGTGATATGTCCCTGTACACCTATAGGTGGCTTCCAGAACAGGACGAACCAGAAGTGATTGCGGGAATGCAGCATATGTGTGTTGACTTTAGCAATGTAATGGACTGGGCAGCGCAGCGCAGTTTCTCCCTCAACGATATGTTGCTGCAGAGTCCATACCGAGGTGAGACATCGCTATTAATTACATATCCCCTAAAGATAAAACAACTAACATATACATATTAGACAGCCCCTGGGACCCTCACACTTTGTCACACAACCACTAAACGCCAAATGCTATTAAATCATACATGCTTTGAAGGCATTTTCAATTGAATTCCAACTAGACGCATAAATTCCCAGTCTGTAGCCAACTACAGTGGGCTGTAATTACTTACGAGGGAAACTATGGCCATATTCAACAAAATGTGACAGTGGCATTGAGCCAGAGCTGAGGCAAGGTATCTTGGCTTGACTAGCCTACAATCGCTCCAGCTCACAAAGACGGACAATCCAGAATCCAGCAACTCTTTTACAAGATAAATAATCCCCTCCACATATCCATGAACGCAATTAGCCAATTTTGAGAATACCAAAGGTTAAACAGATACTTCGTGTTTGATTATGGCGATTTAGAAGCTGAAAAAGTCATGTATCTGTATCAAAAAGTATCATGCCGCTCTATCAATCCCCTTTTGAATTATTGAGATGTGGGAGCTTGGCTGCTAGAGAGGAACTAAATAAAAATACGAATCAATTCCAAATATACGCAGGTATACAGCTCTCTTTAAAGTAGACAGTTGGGCACTCACAGAGCTACTATACAATCTGTATCAATGTTCTCTTGCCTCTCTTTAGCCATAGTATTCCTCCAACCACGACCGCAAGTCACCAATCGTTGGGTAGTCCATAAAAAGACTGCCGCCGACCTTGACATCAAGTTCCAATCTAAATTTCTCCACAATCACGAGCGACATTAGACTGTCAACACCCAAATCAGCGAAACTAGCATCATCCTCCAAGTCAGAAACCTCCAATGCGGCTTCCTTCGCAATTACCAAGAGTGCTTTGGCCGCCACACCAGTGGAGTCAGTAGTAGATTCCACAGATGGATTCACCGATTCGGTGCTGACAGGTTTGGCTTCCTTTGTTGGAACTACCATGACTACAGAAGGATTGGCGGGTGAAGACGTACTCTGCTTATCGCTAGAGGCAGAAGCGTGGCCAGAGGAGACCGTCTTTGGTGGCGACGCAGTCGTACTTTTCTTGCTTTCTATGGCAGCCATTTTGTCTGGGGGCGAGAAGAACCGACTAAGTAGGATGCGTGGATAACGACGGAATTGTATGCCACCAACTTTGCCGACGATAACATTATCTTGCATGATGTACACATCGCCAAAGTAGACCGTTTTGTCCTCAACTGTCGGTATCATCTTAACGTAAGAACGATACCTAGCTCCTGGGACCAGTGGCTTGGCGAACTGCATTGACTTCCACCCAGGAGTAACACAGTAGTTGTTCTTCGTATCTATCGCATCAGAACAGTTCATTATAAAGCCGGCCAAGTGAGCCACGCTATCAATAAAGTACGGCGGCACGGTCCAGACACCGGTCTCCTTATTGGTGAGCTCCACATCGGCAAACCCTTCTAACTCATGCATTACGACGGACTGCATGCCACGGTATTTCTCTGAGTAGTCAACCAAGTTACTACCGAACAGTCCGTAAGCCATGCTGTGCGAGAAGCGATTGGCCTTGCCTTCTGTAACTAAGCTTTCGAGCGCATCAACCCGGCTATGAATCAGATGTGCTATAGAGCTCCACGAGTTGAGCCATTCGTCTGCATCGCCATAGGTTATATTTGCAGTTGCAAATGGCTCTTGTAACGTGCCGTTGTTGTCCACGTTTTGCCAGACTATATCGACTGGCCCTGACACAACGTCAGCAGTAGTGATGGTTACACGAATCACCTGAGGGCTATCCTTCTGGCTATTGGCCACAAGTCCCTTCGTGACAACCAAATTCCTTATATTCATATCTGCGAGCTCGGGTTTAGGAAGCAACTTGCTGCGCAAATATCGGCCGAGGGTAAAGGCAATGTCGGCGTGGATAGACTACACATCTTGATTAGCATGTTGTTGATGAGAAGGCTTGAGTAAATGAACTCACCGATGTAACAACACTGCAGTTGTTCATGCGATGTCCGTCAGCGGCAGAAAAGAAATCTGGTCGCATAAGGTCAGATTGCATGCATATTGTACCGGCAGAGCCATCAAAGGTCTCATTAATAATCTGATGCACTGTTGATGTCTGAATTCCGCCAATTCGAGCTGACTGTATTCCTGCCTTGACTACGGCATCCTTATCCTCAGCATCGTAGAAGGTGTTGCCTTTGGTTAAACACCAATCACCGTTATATTGCAGCCAGTAGTTCTTGTTATTCCATGAGTATGCTGGTAAATCAAGAAGACGGAGCGCGCTTTCAAAAGAGCGATGGTACTCGTTCCAGCTAACCTCAACACCAGCAAGATGCAATGCAGCCATACTCTCAGCCATGGTCTTCCAGTTGTCATCCCCGCGACGCATTGAGGGGATGGCGAGCTGAGTGGATGGGATAATAGATTTAATAAAACCTGTGCAGACTGGGTGGGGTCCAATTTCGATCCAAATAGTTTCGTCACTTATGGTTGAAACTTTTTGAGCGTTCTCCAAAGCTGATAGAAAGTCGACGGCTTCTCTAGTAGCGCGACGGAGGTAGTTCGCATTTAGAGACTTGCTGTCGAAAATAACTTTACCAAGTAATGGCGAGATAATAGGCAGTTTGGGCTCATGAAAGACGACTCCGGTACTGCAAATAGCCTCAAAGTCATGTAAAATGGGGTCTGTCTGCTCCGAGTGGAAAGCAAATGCAACATCCAATTTAATGCAGCGGAAACCAGCTGTCTCAAGCTTCTCAGCGACCTCATTAATCTCTTGGCTTGTGCCGCTCAGCACGGTGTCCGCATTACCATTGATGCAAGCCAATGTGTATCGCTTGTCTGCTGCGGCGGCAGCGATCTGCGCAAGAGAAGCTCGTACGGCCATCATACAATGGCTACCACTCTTACACTTCTCCTGGAGCATTTGAGCCCGTGTTCCAACCATAAATATGGTGTCACTAGCAGTGGTAACACCGGCGACGTGCATAGCGGCATACTCGCCAAGGCTATGGCCAACGACAACATCAGGCTTAACTCCAAGAGAAGCCCAGTACTTGGCCAAGGCAATCTCAGTGCTAACTAGAGCAAGCTGAGTCACA
Source organism: Calcarisporium arbuscula (assembly GCA_009828645.1). Classification (NCBI taxonomy): domain Eukaryota; kingdom Fungi; phylum Ascomycota; class Sordariomycetes; order Hypocreales; family Calcarisporiaceae; genus Calcarisporium; species Calcarisporium arbuscula. The sequence continues at coordinate 170,403 of WBSA01000021.1, read as the reverse complement.
ACGGGTGAGTGTTCGTGGTCCTTAGAATAAGAACCATCAAGAGCGGGGATAAATGACGGAAAACCCGAGCCCTGAGCGAGAGAGTCAAGATGCTGAATGTGCTCTCGGAACACCGGTGCGTCACGATACAGCTCTAGACTCATCGATTTGTAAGATGCACCCTGACCAGTGAATGTGAAAGCAACTGGTGGTGGGCCAGACTTTCCAACGGGTTTAATGGAATCAATCTTCTCAAGGCTAGAGGTAAGACGCTTGTTTAGATGGGCAACGCTGCTGGCCACAATCGCCAAGCGATAGGTGTGCTGGTAGCGGCGTGCTGTCGTAGTGTATGAAAGATCGGCGAGATTAGTGTTGGGGTTAGCATCAAGATATTCAATAAGTCGATTTATATTTCCCATGAGTGATACTTTGGTCTTGGCTGAGATGGAGATGACATGCGTTTGGCGAGGGTCTATCTCCGTGATATTTCGAAGAGGTGCTTCCTCCAGGACCATGGTCGTATTTCCACCAGCCGCGCCAAAATTATTGACAACAGCAATCCGTTTCTTTTCAGGAGTGCGTGGCCAAGGAGTCATCTGAAAAGGAATGTGGAGGTTGCGCTTGTCAAGGTCTATTGGGAGTTTCGGGTTGATCACCGTTTTGATCCCAACATGTGGCGGTATGGCCTGCTTCTGGAGCATGAGGAGGACCTTCATCAACGCCGTCGTCCCTGCAACAGATTCTCCATGGCCAAGATTCCCTTTGACAGCGCCAATATGCAAAGGTTGGTCAGATCGGCGACGTTTGGTTATTGGAGCATACACTTGCAAAATGCCTTGCATCTCCTCGTGGTCGCCAGCTTGAGTTCCAGTGCCGTGTAGTTCGATGTACGATACATCGAAGGGATTAACGCCAGCCTGGCGAAGTACTTGACGGGACAGATAAGCCTGATGTCCGGCGTGGGGGTGGGTAATAGAAACAGCTTCTGCGGAGTGGTTGGTTCCAGCACCAAGGATCACGCCCAAGACATTATCATTATCTGCTTCGGCGTCTTCAAGTCTCTTTAGCACCAGAGATCCGATACCATCTGCTCGGCAATATCCATCAGCCCCGGCATCCCAGGTCTTGCATGCATTATGCCCCTTGGTGAGGAAGTGGCCGTGGCACAGCCCAGCAAAACCATCAGGGTTGGTGAGCACATTAACTCCACCAGCAACTGCCATATCAACATCGCCGTTCCAAAGTGCTTGAGAAGCAACCTATGGCATATATTAGCGTCGCCTGATTTCTATGAATACTCACATGGTTATAGAAATACCTCAATCGCTGCCAATCCGGATGAACAAGCAGTATCAATGCTATAACTAGGACCGGAGAATTTAAAGAAGTAATTAATGCGGCCCGGACCAAATGCACGGCAACCACCCGGAATATAGTACGCGCTGACTTCCTGCCCTTGGTTAACCTCGCGATAATCATCAGCAGCTTGTCCGTAGTAAGTCCCAATACGTTGCAACTGTGTGGACGCGGTCCGGTTACCAACAAAGCCCGCTTGTTCCAGCGCTTCGTAAGCCGTGACAAGAGCTAGACGCATCTGGGGATCCATGACTTGTGATTCACGCGGGGAGATGTTGAAAAATGGTGCATCAAATAATCCCGGTTCGTCAATGAAGCAGCCATACTGTGTCATGCTCTTGTTCAACTGCTTGCCGCTTGGATCGAAGTGACTGTCAATATCGAAGCGATCCGCTGGTATCCGCCGTGAAACATCTAAGCCTTTCTCAAGAATATCCCAAAACTTTTCGATACTTGTGGCACCACCCGGGAGCCTGCAGGACATGCCCACAATGGCTAATTTGGACTGTGCGGTACCGCGAGGTGTGTTACCACTGGGTGCATCTTGGATAGCCCATGATGTCAAATTGTTGATTGATACTTCAACATCTTGAAAGGCGCTAGTCAGGGCGGAATTGAGATCGCTAAGGGGAACCGAGTTTCCAAAGCAGTACATTGATATAGCACAGGCATCAGTGCCTTTAATGCGATCGACTATGCCACGGACAACCCGATCCCAACAGATCGTCTGCGTAAGGAGCTCTGAGATGACGTTTTCGAACAGCTCACCCGCATTCTTAACTGAGAATGGAAGTCCAGAACTAGTCGAATATACCGAAATAGCTGGTGTGGAGCCAGCCGTAATTGTGTTCAGAGACCTTCCATACACTATGTTCTGTGTATCGCGTGTGTTGTAAATGTGCGGTGCGTGACATAGGCCGCCAAAGACTGGTAGAGGAATGAACCGGGATGTGCTAAAGAAGTCTGATATTTTGAATAGCGCCTTTAACCTCGCGGGGGGGGCCGCTGACTGTCACAGATGTCAAACTAATGGCACTCAAGAAGATTTTGGCAGTGTCCGGTATCTTGTTTCGAGAATGTAGAGCATCAAGCTCAGCCTGCACAATAACAGGATCGACGTTATAAATGAGATATGCCCACGTGTCTGGCTGTTCCGACAGCTCACGGGCCTCCAGGTTTTCCGAGACGCCTAGAACGTGAACGCCTAGGCGGAAAGCTAGGCGCACAGCATCTGCACCGGCTAGTGGCAAGTCTGACAAAGTTGGCGATAATGAGATGGCTGTCGATGCTAGCAAACCAATGCCCAGGCCGGCAAGGCATGTATTTGAAACATCCCTGAACTCCTCTGTATGATTTTCGATATATCTTGAAACCAAATTAATGCCCAATATCGTGTATTATGAATGAAAGTGCCATTACTCACCCGATGTAGGTCGCTAGTTGAGCCACGACAAGTAATACTCCCTCGACAGCGCCACAAAGTAGACCATCTCGAAGCTCGGTAGTCTCACCCCAGCTAAGGATGCTCTCAAAAGGTGCAAATAATTGTTTTAGTTCAGTAGGTAGACTGCTAACTTCTTGTTTAACTGCACACGTCGCTTCATGTATGAAGCGAGCGAGGGTCGAGTAATGCTTGTCTTTGCTGTGATTGTGAAAGCGACGAAAGTGATCTTGTAGGTCACCATTTGGAAATTCATTGCTGAAATAGATAAAATTCATCTTGCTTGAATCTCCATCTGTGTCCGAACTTGTATTTGGGGTGAATAAGGTCATAGTTGACGACGATCAGCGTGTATAATGTCTTTCAGGAAAGACACCTTTCAGGTTCTTAATGCAAGGATAGCCTTCTAAAAGCGAGCGTCAAATATGACAAGAGGGAATCACAGCAACTCCTCACATAATAATGAATATACTGATGGCCTGGAGAAATTCGGATGTGCTCTGGTGTTGTACTTATGGGCAGCAATGAGTGACGAGGCTGGTCATTATGAAGGACAGCTACCATGTCCATAATCAAGGGCTGCAGGGTACATCCTTCTATTCGGATGATTGAGGCTATGGCGAGGAATAACCATTACCTTGTATTCTACATTATCCTTGTCCCACGCTGGGTACTATCATTCGGTCGTTTTACCATCCAAGGCAACCCTCGTATTTCGGTATGTCCTCTTTGTCAACGAACAATGACGCCGAGTGACGTTGGAAAGTCTTATTTCAGCCTCAGCCACCCTAACGCACTTCCCCACCACCTACTTTCTAAATGCCCATCAATTCACCCGAGCCGAAAGGGCCATTCTTTAACCCGGACCACTACTGACAAGAGATATTCCAATTGTTCCCTCCTCCTACCAATTTTTGGGTCCACTCCGATTCCGTAAGACTAATTCTAGTGTCCCCGAAATTGGATTTCAATCCATGTCATGTATACAACGTGACTGAGGCCTTCGTTTGGATGGGAGTGTAAAAGCCGATTATTAGAAAGTGTGTTAGAGCCTCGGATGAACTCATCCAAACCAAAACCCTGGCTGACCTACGGTACAAGCAAAACACCCAACGCGTGATAACAGAACAGCCAGCGGCTAAGCTATTAACCACCGTAAGGCGATATCATAGGATAACGCTCTATGCTTATTTCCTTGTCCACAGTGAACGCTATTGGTGTTCCACGGCTGAGATAGTCAACTCTGTCACCCCGCCCCATTGCATGTCGTGCATTTTAGAAAGGAAGGAGTATCAGAATCTGGCCCACAGTCAAATTCTACATATAAGAATTATGAGTTTACGGTTCAAGATTAGTCAGAGTGTCAAATATCGGTATTTCACCCGTGGCCTGTATACTGATGCGTTGATGCAATACACGGACAAGTCCCACCAGCATTGTAAAGGATGTGGCCATGGACCTATTCGTAAATCGGTAAATAGCCATACATTCATTAGCTATCTGGCTGATCAAACAATGTAACCATCTTACTTAACTTGCTTAGCAGGGAGTAGCTCACTGCTCGAATTTTTCCATTATTTGATCTGAAACCCTGATAACAACAGCGTCAAGCAATTTGAACAGTTATTCAGTGTTCTTCACTGACATGCATACCTATTTGTTATATTTAGCTATACATCAAGGTATTCAGGAAGGGACCACCTGAAAGTTTAAAAGTATGCCTATCAGTGGCACACCGCTACTTCCGGAGCAATGATATACTTCATATGTGATAAAGTTTACAAATACACTATAGGTGGCTTTCGATAAGTTATATTGCATTCATTGTATTTCTTTTTAACAAAGGGGTATATTGTAAAAAAGTTCCAAGATAACCCTAACCCCACGTAACCCTACGTAGTCTTGCCTGAACAATATCGTCAGGACAGTCAGGGCATCGTCCGCTGGCGTTTCGACCTCTTGCTAATACACCCCGGACTCATGTCGCAACAAGTCCAGCAATAGCCAGGGTAATACGATAGACGGGTTTTACTTCCGGTCTTGAGAGGAGCAATCTTATAGTTCATTTGCTCCTAACTTGGAGAAAAATAATTTCACGTTGGCATAAGGATTGTTTGTTCATTTCTGCCGATAGTCGGGAGTACAGAGTGTCTCTGGTACTGAATAGTCGAATGTTGAGCGGCTATATTCGAACCTTACATTTCCAACCGTATTACCCAGGTCGTATTTTCTGCTTAAATGGCTTAGGAGAAAATCATTCCCAGTTTCTGTTGGTGGTCTTTACCTCGTTTCTATTTCTTGCCCAGGTAGTTAAATAACTAACTAGACAGCGTCAATAAGCCTGGTCTCAATATGTTGCGTAATAAGTGGACCTAGTGTCTGTCGGGATAAACAGACGGGGAATAACAATATGACCCGACATCTAGCACTAGTCCAGCGCGGGTGAAACGATAAAAGAGATGGCCGTTGGAAAAGGAGTAGGAGTCGCGGGACGCTAGTCAATGATCTATTAACAGGATATAAAATTGTCCAACGCGAACATTCGTCCTTGATTAACACATAGGTCCGGGAAATTGCCTCATTATATTACCGCTGTTGTGAGCAAAACAACATGCCTGCCCCTGCGGAGATACAAGCTGCAACGCTCGACAAGTTTATCAAGGGCTGGAGCGGATGGACACCTGAAGGATTCCTCGCCACATGGTCAGATGATTGTACTCAACAGCAATTGCCTTTCCGTTCCGGGGTACCAGTCCGTACCCGCGAGCACGTAGAGCACTTTTTCCCTATCCTTATGTCGCTCTTGACGAACTTCCAGGTCAGATTTTGTTTAGACTTAATACTAAAGCAAGACTCATACTAGTTTAGTACTAACATGTTGGTGACCAGCTGACACTTCATAACGTTGTTCACGACGCGGCTCAAGGAAAGGCAGCTATTTATGCTGTCACAAAAGCAGATACACCATTTGGCCCGTATGAAAATGACCATGCACTCTTCGTCTGGTTTGACGAAAGTGGTACCAAGATTCAGAAAATGGAGGAATTGTTTGACACACTTGTTATGCAGGAGTTTCTCCCTCAGATTCAAGAGTATGCAGCAAAACAGAAGGCACAGGCACAAGCTACAGTGGCATAGCAATATGATCATCATACGAGGTATAAGTGCCACAGTACAGAGTTTCACATAGATAATATTGCTGTATAAATACACAGTGCTGCGAGACTTTAAATTAACCCTTTTCATTTCTAATGCTTCGCTCTATGCTGAGGGCCATACCAACAATTTCTTTTCCACTTAAACCTGCATCCTTCATCATCACTTTTCTTCCGTTATTTACGAACGAAATCTGGCATGATAGCCTAAAATCATATTCAGCCTCTATGATTTCATACCAGCGCCAAGCCTTGGCCCATAACAGCAGGCCTACGGGTAAATGATTAAGTATGGCTGCAAGAGTATTAGGATTTCTACGCTATTGCAAAAATAATAGATTAGTTAAAGAGCCGTATTTAACTTCATGTTTTAGCGTGATTCATAAGCATCAATTACTTGGGACTCCGATGTTGAGGCATCTGACAATTGCGGCCTTCTCCTATGTCAGAGTTGTTTATTTCCCCAAAAACGTTGGGTTGGTTGAGGCGGGAAAGTTCAAATAATACCCGACGCAATCCTCAGACCAAATTGAGTCTTTCGGGTTCGAGCTTTGTAGTATCGGGCTATTTTCAATTCCACATTGTTAGCCGATGGGTCCTACTGTGTTTAGTATATATGCGTCTCCACAAACGACTGGCCTGGGGTTGCTTGTCAAATGTGTTGCAGATAGTTATTAGAAGAGTTGAATTCCTATCCAATGGAGTGACATAATCTCTACTTTCTGTATTGTTCATCGCTCATTATTTTGATTCGAACCATATTCCTTTGATCCTCGATATTTCGTTGCACACCCCGCTAGAGAGCAAATCCGGGATAAAATGCCTTCCTACCTAATCACCGGGGCGAGTCGAGGACTTGGATACGCCTGGCTAAAATACCTCTCCAGCATCCCATCAAAACATTGTCATCGGCTTGGTCCGCAATACTAGCGCTGTAGAAAAGCGCTTGATAGATGACCACATCACCAACGTACACCTTGTGACAGCAGATGTCACTGACATTGAAGCACTCCATGCTGCTAGTGAAAAGGTTTCGAATATCACGAGTGGGAGTCTAGACGTCCTAATTAACAATGCTGCCATCCTAACTGAGAGGAGTGCTTTTAAAACAGTCGTGGATCTACAACCAGAGATCTTGGGACAAGATCTTTTGGATTCATTCAAATCAAATGTTTTAAGCGTGGCAAATACCACCAGTATCTTTTTACCCTTAATTCGCCAAGGCCAAGAGAAGAAAGTCATCACAATTTCATCAATGTTGGCAGACATGGATATGATTAATCAGTTCGAGATCTCTAATGCTGGCCCGTACGCTTGCTCTAAAGCCGCAGCTAACATTCTCATGGCAAAATATCACGCGGCAGTTGGTAATACAGAGGGAATTCTCTTTATGTCACTCAGTCCTGGAGTTGTGTCTACGCGGCAAACTCAACCCGCAGAGAGCGACGTTAAAGGAAGACAGGCTATGGGTGCAAAGTTTAAGGAGTATGCGCCGCATTTTACGGGTCCCATTACACCAGAGCGGAGTATTAAAATGCAACTGGAAGTTATTAATAAGGCAACTGTTGAGAAATACGGAGGTGCATTTGTCAGTCAGTTTGGGAATAAGCAGTGGTTGTAAGAGAAGGGCACAGAGATAGTTCCTTACTTGATGAATCAACACATTACAGCTTGAACAGCCTAGCACTACTGTTCCAAACATTTACTTTGATATTAATACAGATTATTTTAAATTGCGACATCGAAACTAATAACCCCTTGGAGAGCGATGAAAAAGTATTGTAGGCTCCAGGCAGAAACCTGATACTGATGGTCTGTCGGCTAACCATTCTTCCAGTAGTAATGCATGAGTCGAGGACTGTATGCTGATCAATCTCGAGACGTTGTGTTAGAATATAATGATTTAAAAATATTCATCTAATTAGCAATTACTAGGACCACAGCATGAAATATAAAATGAGTTTTATTTAACCATCACAACCGAGTGCAATACAAACAATAGCAATCCATACAATATTTGCCCTAAAGAAACCACAACTCTATACATTAATTAGTCATTAACAGAACTATTTGCTACATTCCGTATTTCACATTTTCCTACTGAATGCACGTATTCTAACTTCTCATATACTACAAAGCCGGGTCTTGCTTAAACGTGGTTTCCTACCTCTAGAGTAGTGAGTAACTTGATATACCTGCTGTTTCATATTCTGCCTCTGGCTATTAAGCAAAATCAGCCTGTGGCTAAATTATTAGTAAATAATATGATCGTCTAAGCCATACGAGCCTGATTCTACCTCTATATAAAACCTCTGCCGTTAACCACTCACGACCAGTACGACAAGTTATGCATCTTGCATAATCTCATAACTTTTGCTATGGTAGAGGTTCCCCCAGCCAAGCTGTACAGCTATATTGGTATATACCACTACTGTATAATTACCTAGTCATGGGATGGATTGCGCACCGTAAAGTATAAGTCAGACGTAGAGGAACAGGTACATTAAGTGTTACATCTTCCACCACTGTATCCAGTGAAGAGTCCGACCAACCCATTAGCACATGCGGTATCATAACGCGAATTGTAGTTAATAAGACTATTGTATTAAAATGCAAAACGGCTGTTTTAATCTTGCAACAATTATACTGGTTAGGAACTAAGTACAACCTAAACCAAAAGTCACTCTTACTTGCTAGGCTCGTCTTCTCTGTCTTATACCGGACAAGACTTAGTAGTAGTACTCCTCGCCAGGGCCCATGACCAATTTGCCTTCCTCGTTGAGGATTTTTAAAGCCTCTTTGGTCCTGTTGATCAGAGCTGCAACTAGATCAGGGCCAACCGGCGGTGACGGCTTAGATCTGTCTGGACGAACCCATGGAACGTGCTGCACTCCCTCACTACTAGCTTCGTTGGTCAAGTTGCGTAGCATAGAAATGTCAGTGTCTTTGTAGACACTAGTAAACACAATGGCTTGAGGAGGCGTGCTCCAGTCGCCTGTACCATGAGGGTTGCGTGGGCTAGGTATCTCTCCCCTCGAAAGGATAGGGATTTCGCGTCTGGCGTCATTGATGAAAGTGAAGTGCAAAACTTTTCAGGGATGGTTAGCCAGCCGGTATATTTGCATAGAAGTTGGAAATATACCTTCGACTTCAGGCTTCATGTGCCGAATCGCCTCTTCAGCCACAGGCTCAGCCTTGCCAGCGAGAATAATACGAATGGGTGTAGGGGCCATAATGTAATAACAAGAACAATCTGATTTGATTTGAAATCTCTTCAATCGGTGATGGGGCATTTATTATATGCACAATCTGGCTCAAGTTGACTTCCCTCTATGACCAGTGCATCAGAGTACGGGCGTGACGGCCAATACCCGGATATTGAGGCTCCGCTGGAAGCCACACAAAGGATGTTCGGGCTATAGCGGGTTGTTCGGGGAACGTGTTCAGTCATTTCGGGCAATTTTGCAACATGGTCACTAACTTTCCACCCTTGAGCATTTCTGGCGGTCAAGTATATCGTAAAAGATTATTTGGCCAATATGTCTGCTTTTGAGTTCACAAACGGCTGTTCAATGTATATTAAATGACTAAATGGAAGTTGGTAGTTGGTGTTTGCAACTTATAATATAATGGCCTCTTGGAAGTCATCTTGCTCTTCAACTTTTCTCAACAGCAATTTTCCACACTTCGTTATTTATCTTTAGCCATGTCTCAGAAAACCACCTTAACTGTCCGGCCTGTTGGCTGGGAGAACCCTGAAGTGGAATGGAGAAGACTTTCCCCACTTGATATCACAGCACAGCTTTACAATAGCTACATGCTTATTTTTAAAGTCGATTCTAAGTCAGACAAAGCTGCCATCGTGACACAATTTCAACGCGGCTTAGAGGTCACGTTGGCCCAGTGCCGCCATGTTGCTGGTACTATTGAGAAGAACGACAATGGAGACTTTTCCATAGTAACGAAGCCAGAGAGTACGGTCCGTTTCGTTGTACAACATTTCGACTCGCCGGATAATAACCTGCCGTCATTCTCTGAGCTTGAAAACAAGCACTTTTGCTCAGGAGCCCTTGGGAACCAGACTCTTCTCACTATCGAAGGGCTAGCGACCTCTACTAATGCTTCTCCAACAAGAAGTCCATCAGTAGCTGGATTCCAGTTAACCTTTATCCCTGATGGTATGATCCTCACTGTCGCCATACACCACTTCGCTATGGATGTGGCAGGAATGACAGGTCTTGTTCATCAGATCGCGGCAAACTGCTCTGCTCTAGGCCACGGGTCGCCTACCGTTGCTTGGAACGAGAGTCTAATGGATAGATCTCGATTTATTCCCCCTGCTCCTCCAGCCAAAGCCATGGTGGATGCACCACCCTCCCGTGGACGAAACCCTGAGTGGAAAGGCGCTTCGTGGCTGTTGTTCTATGCCTCTTCAACCAAGGTCGCTGAGCTCAAAACTCTGGCGAAACCTACAGACGGGTCCCGAATTTCAACATACGATGCTGTAACAGCTTTTATATGGCGGGCGGTAGCAAGAAATCGTGCACATATATACAAACCAGATCTCAACTCCAAGGCCATTTTAGGCGAGACAGTCAACATGAGAAACCGAGGTGAGTAATGCACCATACATTGATGTCTACATTTCTCGACTTCGCTAATTGCAACTGGTACAGTGTACCCTCCAGTTCCAAAAAGATATCAAGGAAACGTGCAGTGCGGTGCCTTGTCAATTGTCCAACAGAATCCGCTTACGCTAGCCCAGGTCATGTCTGAAGTGGCATTATCTGAAGTGGCGGCGTTTATTCGTAAGATAACCAACAGTGTGACACCAGAGGCATTGGAAAAATCCATGGCTCAAGTTACATTTGCCCGAGACAAGTCCAAAGTTCAAAAGCGACTTGATTCTCTCCCTCCAATGTCACTTGCGGTGACGGACTGGAGAGAGGTAGACATTTGCGAGGCTGACTTTGGTTTCGGCCAGCCCGTCGCACTCAGGCAACTCTGTGAGGATGTGGTAGACAATCTTCTGATATACTACCCTCGGCGACTGGTCAAAACGATCCAGGCTTTGGGCTAGAAGTCGTTATACCATTTGAGCGGGATGATGCTCATTTGCTAATTAACGATAAGGATATAGCGCAATTCTTCACTTTTGTAGGGTTTGAAGCAGGACAACCAATTGAAAATGGTGCTTGATTTTCCAGTGTACAGCCGTTTAGGACTTGTCATATCAAGTAGTTCGGAATATTAGCTTAGAAACAGGACTTGAATCGATATATGTTGCCGCGATGATCTGGAGAGCCAATGATCTTTCGCCCGTAGCTTTTTTATTCATCGAATACCATTACTGTTTCTTGTATTTTAACTATGGTCACCAAACGCGAGTTGTATTTTCCTTGATTATGAAACAAGATTTCAATATTAACCCTTTCTCTTATGATTGTAGAAAGGTAGTCATAAAAATCGGTTTCATAATTCATGGTGAGGATAAATAGATAGCTACGTAGCCGAGTGAAATGAAGGTCTACAGAAACGTACTGGCCACCCTATACCCGCTTAGGCTCACTTGGAGCGACCAAAGCCGCCAAACGAGCAACGTCATAATTTGTTCATAAAAGGAGCTTCACCATTCCGCCTAGGTGAATATAGAGTTCTGGTTCATCGAACCATGTAATTGTTGAAGGAATTTGTGTTAAAAACTTGGTGCTCCAAGCCGGCCAAACTCAAAACCACCTACAAATCCTAGTCTTGTATTTTCTTTTTCATACCCACAACATAGACACCTAGTGTCTCAAGCTGATTGAAGGTTAACTATAACTCTAATTTGAGCTTCTACCTCCCTCTATTGAACAGCTGTACATCTACATGATTAGGCCGGTTGGGCCTGTCAGGGGGGCGATCAAAGCACTCCGTCGGTATACACGTTGGATTTTACATGTTGCTGCCACGCTGCCGCGTGGCGATCTCCATTCGGAAGCAACATTCGGGAGCCTCGCACAAAAATTATCCTGGTAGTTTTACGGACTACAGACGAAGTAACATTTTACGGTGGGGCCCGTTGCTGGTGTCTGGCAGGCAAGCTCTAGGATCTCTCTTCAAGAACAAGATGGAAGATTGCCAAGCCGTGGGATCTACCCTCCTGCTAGTCTTGGTTGCGTCCGATGGACTAGGGGGATGTAGTGGCTTCGGGGCGTGTGTCGATATAGTAGTATTCGAACGAATACACGAGTTTCTAGGCGGCAAAGACTGGGTTAAGGTACAGCATTCGGCTCATGGGTTCATCCGCCAAGTCGTAATCGAGCAGTGGCTGACGCCCCCTTTGCCAAGCTGCACTGTGGTGCTGGGCTAAAAACGGCTCTCCGTAAACGCCCCTGCAGCGGCTGAGAATTATCGGCGCACTGGACTCTCGGGCTGTTTCTAGCCGATTGAGAATTAAAGGTGACTCCGCGCGGGATAGGAGGCAGGGGTTCCCATCGCACCACATAGCAGTGGGGCGGCTGAAGCGACTGAAGCAGCAGTGCATTATACTAATAGCAACTACTACGTTGTAGCGCCTCACGGAGCAAATGGTCTTGAGCCCGTCGACTATGCAACACGAATTACGATGATTTTCGGGAGGCGCTGAGGACATGACTCCTTAGACAACCATCTCGCAGGGAATTATACTCACATCATGACAAAGCGGGACGGAAGAGAACCTTCACTTGTGTAATCAAGACTTGATGCAATGCTAGCATAGCAAATAAAATTACAGCAATATCAACTCTATAGACTTAACTCGCGTGCTGGAAGCACATTGATAGAGTTTTTCCCAATCATATTGGACTTATTGATACATCCTTTTGGATTCCGTCTCAAATGTACCTTCACTGAGTGTGCTCCAACATCCCACTGTAGGAGGTAGAAAAAAAAAAAGGCTAATCCACCATTGCGGGTTTTATCCTTCATGTCTTAAAATGCAATGTGTTCTATCGTTGGTGGTATTACACGCGGCGGTAGGAGACTTGGATTCTGTTGGTCACTTGGTGGTGCTGTGGAGTTTAATCGTCAACTGCGAGGCACATCCTTCATAGAATCCGAATTGGCATCGCATGACGACCACGTGGCTCTCTAACTGTGTCGTAGAATACTGATGATTTCTGAAGATAGGGAGGCGACGGACTTGCGTAGATCAGCCTCCATTTGGCCCAGGGTATTGGCGGAAAGGCTGCTGTCGCCATTCCTCCGTCCGGAGTAGACATGAAAGGGACAGGGCACTCGAGATTTGTTTCTCGTCTCAGCTCATCCCTGTTGTGACGACAAATAAGCCGAAGAGCAAGCTGGTTTACCAAGTCCTGCACTCGATGTAACTCGCTAAGGATTAGCTGAGCAGTCATTCGCCTGCCCCCCGTATCACTGTCGGCGAAATTGGAGGATGTACCATATCGCTGAAGAGCTCCTTCTTTAAGGCATTTGTTTGTCCGGCCGGCATCAAATAGGCTTCCAGCGGGGTTCAAATATTCCCCCGCGGGTTCGCTTCTGGCTGCCAAAGTGTAGCGTTCCAAAATTTTGAATACAATTATTGCAAGCATCGTGAGCAGAAAACCAGTCTCTGCGCATGAGCACTGCAGCAGGTTGCTAGCAACTTTTATAGACTGTTTGTTTTGGATAATAACTGTCTCAGTCGATAGCTTAGTTTTGCTTGTTGTCGAACCTGCATCGATATCATCTGGGCTATTTGATGTGGTAGAGAGTGAAGATGCGGGTGCAAAGAGTTTGTTCATAAGTTCTAACCCTTGCGCCATGCAACTGCAAATATGTCCCGATTCGGAACTGCGGGAAGTGTTATCACTAGCAGAGGGTGCTTGTTCATTTGAGCTCAGGGAGCACGACATGGATACATTTGTGCAGCCGAGGGATGTTGCTCTAGATAAAGAATTGGTATTAGTACAATCAGAAATAAGAAGCTCCGTAATGTCGTGGTGGCCTTGCGCCATGTTGACGAGATCCGAATTGATAGAATCCAACTCCAGGAAGTCCATCGGTGGCATAAGAAAGTTCTTCATGCCATCATTTGTTCCGGCAATCTTTGGCGAAAATGTCGCGTCCATTGGGGTCAAGTATTCGGCAAAATTATCCATAAACATAGAAAGCTCGGCGGAAAATGTACCTGCATCAGAGACATTGCTTGTTCCTGGGGAGGTTGGTCCTGGAGAGGGTGATCCCATGTCAATTGACCCCAAAGATTGATTCTTCTTCGGAGTATCTGTCCCCATAGCGTCTGCAAGTGGTGAGTTTGCGACGTGAATGGTGTGCCCATTGTCGCTGCTTTGGGTACTATTGGAGTGAACTCGCTTGCGACCCGGACGTTTTGTAGCAAAATATTCGCATCTGAGACCTCTCTTTTCGCATCTCGAACATATTGGCTTCTCTTTCGGACACCTAACCTTTGATAAAGCACAAGAATGGCAACTATCTCTAACTTTTAAGGTTGTGGCGCTAGACTTTGGCGGAGCCGTTGGATATACGTCTTGTGCCATTTGGGTGTCAGGGCTCGAAATGGAGTTGTCCATGATATTCTATTCATGTTAGCATCTGTGCATAGGAATGGATTAATATTATAGTTCGGTCTTGCTGTGAAATTGCAAGGCGAGTGGGAGTGTAGCTGAACATCTTGCCAACAGCTGGCATGGGAGGTTCTTCGCTTTGTAAGGATACTCACGAGCATGGATTGTCCAAATATGGCCGAGTAGGATTCAAGTCATACAATGGTACTGCACAAGATAACAGAGCAATTCAAAGATCAAGCTTCATATCAATTGGAGGAAGTATACAGGAAAGAAAGCAACGTAAAAGGGTGGGTTTGCTCTGGGGCTAAATATTAACTAGGTGGCAAACCTAAGGGAGTGTGGTTAAATTGCCCGGTGGTTCATTCACCATCCCCCTGCAGTTTCTATTCACCATGCATGCAGGCCCTTATCAAACCATTCCATAGCACGAGTAAGGACAATAGTGGTAAATAAGCCAGTCAGTCGCGAATCTGTGATGAATCTGTGAGAATCTTTTCTAGTGCTTTCCAACCCGAACAGGGATAGCTATCTGGAGGCTAAGTGAGCCCTCAATTCGCCGCGAATCCATGCCATGGCGCAACACCTTGCCATGGCGTAACTATAGTAAATGTAACCGTACCAATTAGACAGAACCTATTGGGAGGAAGCGGTGGGGTAATGTGGAGATAACCTGGAGTAAACTTGGTTTGCAGGAGGGAATCAGAGGCTAGCAACTAACCTGGGTGTTGATCCCACCTCGTGGACACGTCCCAGTCAAGGTCCCATTGCGAACGGCAAGACGCAGCACAATCAAAGGGCGACGCGAGATGCATACATGCGTTATGTTCGAGCATGGATATTCTCCACTTAAGCTAGATAAGCATCACATGTGCTCCGTACAATACAACGGTAATGACTGATGGAGCGGATCTCGGAATGTGAATCGGCTTACCCGCTCGGTGTGAAACGAAAGCGAGTAATCTGACAAGTAAGGTAGGTGAGACTAATGAGCATACATCCGGGTAAACTAACGGGCCGACAATTGTGTATTTCCACCCACCTGAGGGGAATGAATGGGTATGGTGAGCATACCGTCGGTGGCCCAGAGCATGTCAAAATGGCAATATCGGGAACATCGGCTCGCGACGAACGGGCCTGACGAGACAACAACTTTCGTAGTTTCACTTGTCGAGTGATGAGTATGTCTACACTGTGTTGTACGTCACACGTAACTTTGCATAGTAATATTGAACAGCCTGCAGACCAAGAATTTGTATTTGGCGCTTCAACTACTGTGATGCCTGACACGGAGTGACTAACGAGCCTTCACCAATAACAAACATGTGAATGAATGCAAGTTGACTACGAGCGCGATGAAAAGCTGTTCCCAAATACCGTTAGAAGTGATGATCCACTCTGGTAGGCCACCGCATGTCCTTTGTCTTAGCGACATGGGTAGTAATAGAGGACAGGAGAATGGACAAAACTCAAAAGCTAGAGAGAAGTAAGGTGGGTGAGCGAGCTAGTAGGGTGACCGAAGCCACTCATCAATGAACCGATCGACCTTCGGCCAGATCCTGACGGGATAGGACAGCACCAACGGTTGATTTTGAAATGCCCCGAAATTGCCCCACTCCCATACAGGACACAGTATGCATGCCTTTTCGCTCCTGATAGTAGCTAATTAGTGAATGCTTTCGGTTTCCCTGGTTTGGTGTGTCTTGTCCCTGATTCCAGATTTACGCCCAACTTGGTTTGCGGTTCCATTCATCCGCCATAGTTGAAGATTCATTACGGAAACGAGTTTCAATTCCTGACTGAAACACCTCAGTATCTGCAGAGAAGAAAATCTGAAGTATACCATGCTATTGTCAGGGCCGAATGGCGCAAGGTGATTTAGGGTGCCGAGTGGGAGCCGACGGAGCCCAGCTGAATATGGCAACGACTCGCATTCCAGTGGAACATGAACACGAAAGGCCGATTACCAATAAAACGAAACGAATACTCGAGAAGAGATTTGAAAATGAGCAGGATAGACATATTGCAGATCGCTATTTCTCTCAAGAAGAACTTGGCTATGTTAACTGCCACTGGGGAAACACGTCATCATTCATGTACCATTTCGACCTAAACTTTTACGACGTGGACGATTGCCACAAGGCGAAACAGATGGCGGCAAAATTTACGGCGATGAGCATCGAAGATGACGAAGACAAGAACGACATCGATAATACGGCCGACGACAGCGTGAGAAATATGGCTGATGGTCGGGATCTCTGCCTGCAAGACTATATTGCGGACCGTCTGTTTTCCAGAAGAGAACTCTACTATATCAACCGTGACCACGGGAGCTCGTTGATATTCATGAACCACATGGGACTCAACATCAACAATAACCACCATCGCATAGAGGCGAAAGCCATTGCTGGGGAGTTTTGGCTCGAAGGAGATGGCGACGACGACATGGAAGATTTCACCGACGGCGTGCTGGCCTACGTAAATGCAGCAGACAATCAGAAAGGGCCAAGACAGCTTGCTGACCACTTCTTCTCTGAGGAGGAGCTAAGTTTTGTCTACCACACCTATGGTGATTCCATGTCATTCATGATTTTTTTCGGCCTTAAATTCTACAAAGAAAAGGACTGCCGTGTGGCTAAATCGATCGCATCGGCTTTACTAAGACATAATGGGAAGGGTTGGAGACTTGGGCACCCTAACGCCTAGAGCTTGATGTCACGCTTCTTGGCGTGAGCATGGTTCGTAAGATCATACACTTTCTGTTTGACCGCTCAGGCGAGGTGAATTGATTTACACACGTCGGATTGGCCTAGCATAGCCGTGTCCACGGCACGTCGGGCGTAGTCGGGGACATCACATCCCATTTGCTCTTTTTACAGTCAAGCCAGTAGCTTAGTTTAGTAGTCTATAGCCTAAGTTGAAGTCTAGTAAGATATCATCAACGCAAGACAGGTAGCTATCCTTTTGTTCTGCGGGTGTGGGCCTCTCAACTCAAGACGGTCTTCCATATTCCCTCTACAGTGGGGTGGAAGGAAGAGCAAAGGGATAAGCGATTGTAAATCAATATGAGAGAGCTATACCCAACCCTACTAAGTCCAGGGTTTCCTTTTGCATGATAATGCCTCTCTGCAATTACCAATTGAGAACCTACAGACTCTGATGAAGATGATAGCTAGGCCATCGCCTATACCCTGAACTAAAGCATACATCAGATACAGTTGCTACACATCGGCGGCTAGTTGCAGCTACAGGGGAAGCTTGCGTTGAAACCAACCAAGTTATTCACCAAAATAATATAGATAAAATGTTGTAGAGTATAGCTGTTGCCATTCCTGCTAAATGTTAGTAAACAAGGCCCTATAGTCGAACATCGCGCGATGCATATAAGCTGAAATGCATCCCCACCTTCTTTATTAGGAAGGGCCGAAGACGCGCGATGGTGAACATTTGACACAACATCCTACTGCAACCCTACATCAGGGAAGGTGGTGGTTTTCCCCGCCCTCTAATGTATGTAAGAATCATCGGTCTCGGGTAGACAAGGTCACCGGTGCTGACATTCCTCGGACCTGGTAATATTGTTTTCTTAAGCGCATAAAATGTAGTATTGCGAAACTAGAGGCAGTCTTTTGTACCTCGCATAGATCTAACCTTGGTGAAAGTTGGTCTGTATACACAAATTACTGCTAGATTTCTCCCCGTGAGGCAAGACGATTAATAACCGGCATTTCTAACATAAGTTGGGATGATAAGGTTTCCTTGGGGCGGGGGCTGCCTCAGCTACCCCACTAGAAGCAAACGCTTTTCTATAACACAATAGATACACCAAATTTAGTTATAACATGGGATTTGAACTTGAGTTTAGCTTAAAGTTTAGCTTAAAGTTGCGGGCGTTTATTTATGATAGTTGCTTTAGCCCATGACGACGTTGAGACACTAGGCTGTCATAGCCAACTTGGTGTGGTTGGTAGTACGGTTAGCCAAGTGTGTCGTTGAGGCAGATTTAGTGTGGCTGTATGAGGGCATGCAAAGCAAATGAGAGTTTTTTCCTTGTATCGGAAATGTCCATGTACTTGATGCAATCATCGGCATGTTCGCCCCCCTCCATTCCAACGGGTGATTGTAAAGATGGTGGGCAGCTCGGATTATTACTTCCGCAGCCCCACGGGCTGGTAGTGTGTGGCTGATCCTTTGGATTGTGGGAGGCAAAGATGTAGCCAACAGGTCTATGTATGGGGGGGTTTGCCTCGTCAGACCAACCAGCCTCGGGGTATTCAAGTGGCAACCTAGCCAAAGCCAAAGGCACCCTGCCATGGTCCGTCTTTAGTTGTGAGAAAAGACGAATAGCTTGAAAAACCCACGATCCTATCTGAGTGGTGTGGGCAAACATCTTTACTAATGAAGTACATTAGCGGCTCTGCAGTATACAGTCCAGTGTTGTCCTCATGTGGACATGGAAATAGCGTAGATGCTACCCATTCGGGCATTTGTTCCGGGTAAAAATTGGGACCTTGTTGAGAGCCGAATAATAACGTGTGGTTTAAGCATAATATGCCCACGTGCTTCCGACCCTCTCCTGTCCCCTTTGCCCCCCTCTGCGTATCTTTGTTCTCTATCTTTGTGAACTGACTACACATAATTTCTGCAATGGATACCTTGGAACAACTAAAGCTCCATAGTAGGGAGCTGAACGCGGCCATCGACAAGTTTTCAGATTACTCGCGAAATGCTACATCACAGCAAGACTCTTGCCACCAACCACTTCTTGCCCCTGAAGCACTGCAGGCTAAAGCTGACATCGTATCTATCACCACTAAAATCAAAACACTGGTTTGTGGACCGACAGATTTCTTGCAGCATCTTGCGAGCCAGGTTTGCATTACCATGGTATTGGTGGTACCGAGAGGCTAACGTTGCCACCACAGAGCGAGATCTTAGCTTGTCTTCGTTGGCTAGGCGAGTTCCAGATTCTCGCCTGTATACCGTTGGTCGAAAGCGTTCCAATTAAGGATATAGATGATCTGACGCGGGTTCCAGAGACTCAACTAAGTCGCATTATCCGACTAACAGCCACGGCTGGCTTCCTCCATGAGCCACAACCATTTCGGGTAGGCCATACATCCTTGTCTGCCTCATTTTTCTCATCGCCTTCATTGCTTGACGCCGCCATGTTTCTCTCGGAATATGTAACTCCTGCGTCTTTGCGAATGACTCAAGTTACTCAACGGTTCGGAAATTCACATGATCTGAGTGAAACGGGTTACACCCTAGCATTGTCAACAGCGAAACCATTCCACGTTGCTCGCTCTGAGGCACCAAAGTTGAATCGTCAATGGTCTGCATACCTCCAGCACGCTGGTGGCCTTCCTGGAGATGATGAAATGATAAGCATTCTCACGCAGCTCAACTGGTATAATATTAGCAACGTGCCTGGCGCACACATAGTCGAGGTATTTCACAAGCCCTGTCGCAACGCACCATTGCATGCATACCATCACAAGAACATATTAAAATGACTCTTCAACTAACCGCCTTCACTCCCCACTCTAGGTTAATGCCCCATCACTGCACGCCTCGATAGCGCGGTGTCTTGTAGAGCTGTACCCAACCCTTCAATTTACCATTCAGACGAACGACCAGGAGACCAGTATTCGACAAAATGCAGGTACGGAGGAAACTCATCCTCGAATCACTCTGAGCAAACGCAGCGTGGGTGCTCGACAGAGTGCCACTGAAGCAGCCGTCTATATCCTTCATCTTCCTCTGTTGTCGCCAACTGCGGTTCTTAGCGAACTGATGGTACATCTTGATATTCTACGTGCGCGCAGGGGTATCATGCTACTATGGACAGCTCGCCTGCTTCCCGAACCGGGTAGTCTACCCGACCCTGAGGTTGAGGCCATGGCACGCTCACGGGATTTGACCTTGTTCCAGTTGGCTAATGAGAGTGAGATGGAAATGTCCCAGCTGTTGGAAATGATAGAAACTGTTATAGACAGCATGGGAAAACTAGTGGTGGTCAAAACACTTCGTTCACATAATAACGTTGTTGCTGCTTTGGTGGTCAAATACCAGGCGGGGCTAGCTGATCAAGAAATGGGTGTATAAGCTTGGGAAAACATAAACCTGATAGCTTGAGAGAAATATAGTGGGCGGAAGGTTTGAAGGCTAACCACATAATAGTATTTCCTACGAGTTACTACTTAGTAAAGTGTCAAAATAGCTTCGTCCATGCCCTAAGTGTACGGCTCTCAGCCTAGAACTATGGGGTTGAGAAAGCATATCTAAAGACCCCCGTAATGACATGGCAACATAAGAAAAACCTCAATATCAGCTTGGGTATATCACCCCAAATTCAATCCTAATAATATCCCTTCCCCATGCACACTAACTCTGTTCACGTCACCATTATCATAGTATAGTATGGAGCCTGTTGCTAGCAATTATTGGTCGCATGATCGAAAGATACTTGAGGAGAAGAAACCGAGGACCGCTTACTCAAGAGCACGACTGCGCTTAT
Source organism: Calcarisporium arbuscula (assembly GCA_009828645.1). Classification (NCBI taxonomy): domain Eukaryota; kingdom Fungi; phylum Ascomycota; class Sordariomycetes; order Hypocreales; family Calcarisporiaceae; genus Calcarisporium; species Calcarisporium arbuscula. The sequence goes on along the minus strand of WBSA01000021.1, from coordinate 149,403 downwards.
GAACCACTGCTCAAACATAAGCAGGCTTTCCGTCTAATGTGAAATTAACTCATGTTTATGGACAGTTTATTTATATGTGGACATAATAGAGTACCAAAGAAATATTTGTATAGACTGCATAATACGCAGGTCTGCCAGGCAAGTAATTTAACTGGTAAGTAATTTAAATGGTATGAAGAGGGAGGCGTAATTAATACAATGAGCACACATACGGTCTAATGCGTAGAACAACGAGAACGAAACTTGAAAGTAGTATTTATTTACAGTAGCACAATGCCATGCCAAATCTGTGAAATAGCCTGCATCGGCTGATGGAGCCACAGCTATGAGATAACCTTGTGACCTCCCTGTTAAATGAAGTAATGGATATGTGGGCATCAATGCCTACGGGCGAGGAAGACTGCTTCACACATCGGCACCAACACAGTGTTACAAATAATAGTGGATACAGGTAAGAATCTAACTATGGCATGATTTTGGCTGACAAGAACCATTGTCTAACCTTGAGCACTTTCCACCCGAGCTAACTGGTTTATTTGGCCGATCGGGCGTGAATGTCAATTCCGCGATATCCGTGATTCTTAATAAATTCGGGGTTCAAATTTATTACTCGGCTAAAAGCAAGGCCGACAAATAACTTTAACCAACTAGGGTTTTTCATCGGGGCAAGGATTTGCCTCTGACTATGAAGCACCGTATTCTTACCTTTGATGCATTTTCCAGTACTGCCTCTCTATTCTTAGTGTTAAAATTGTCGTGTTTTCTGCCTCAACTTTATTTAACGCCCCCGACTTTGACAATCGGCCGTTTAACTTTCAAAGCCAATATTCAACATGGCTCCTGGTGTCGGTGGCTACCGACAGATTAACAAGACATTAAACATCTGTGCCTTTGAAGAATATCTGGAAGGTCAACAGACACACTTGCCTAAGATATTAGATGTCGAGCAGATCAGTCCACGTGTTATACGTGTTCTCGGGCAAAACCCAGGCAAGGTAAACTATCTTGTTTTGCATGTTACTCGTGTAGAGACTCTGTTTTCATATTGTTAACCTCGTCCATGCAATTAGTTTACGCTGCAGGGAACAAACACCTATATTGTCGGCACAGGAGCAAGCCGACTCATTATTGATACAGGCCAAGGAATTCCAGATTGGGCAGATTTAGTTTCAGATGTGTTGTCTGACGGCAATTTCTCACTCTCTCATGTACTTCTCACACATTGGCACGGTGATCATACCGGTGGTGTCCCTGATCTGATTAGGTTGTATCCTCACCTATCGCGGTCAATTTTCAAGAATACACCAGGAACTTCGCAGCAGCCTATCATTGATGGACAGGTTTTCAAGGTGGAAGGCGCTACAGTTCGTGCAGTACACTGCCCAGGACACTCACATGATCACATGTGCTTTATCCTTGAAGAGGAAAATGCCATGTTCACTGGCGACAATATTCTGGGCCATGGCACTGCAGCGGTTGAGCACCTGAGCACCTGGATGGACACAATTCGTCAGATGCAATCACATGGATGCACAAAGGGCTACCCCGCTCACGGTGTCGTCATTGATAATCTCAAGCTTAAAATCGCTGGCGAGCTAGCTGGCAAGTTACGTCGTGAGCGTCAAGCGCTTCAGGCATTGCAACAGCAGCAGACTTATGGAGGTCACGGTGGGAACGGTAGTAGACTGACAGTGAAAGAGCTAGTAACCATTATTCATGGTGAAAAGATGGATTCCGGAATTAAAGAGCTGGTTTTGGAGCCCTTTATGGATGAGGTCCTGCGCAAGCTTGCCGGTGATGGATTGGTTGGGTTTGAGATTCGGCGCGGTACCAAGAGATGGTTTAGTGTCGCGTAATTGGACGGGCACAAGTTAAATAACAAGAAGTGCAAGGCAAGCTATTAGCCATGAATTACACCAAGAATCTTCAGAGCATCTCAGTTTTGACCTAGGATGGAAGTAAGGGGTTGAGGGAGATATACTAAACTCTGAATCTGATACGTCCTAATGGCAGCACCTCGTCCCTACGATATATTTGCAAAGCCAATTTGCACAGCTAACACATAAAAAAACACAACAAGTGTATTTGCAGTAGAATTAAATCAAACATTCTAACTTAAAAATATATATATACTACCAGTATTAAAACATAGTCTTTATGCCTCGAATATAATATATGGCTGTATATAAACAAAGGTAGCTTTTAAAGATATTTCTAATTTAGAATAGTAGGACTAGTGATTCAAGGCATAGACATACACTCAAAATGCGGAAGCACGTCACGATAAGATGAACATATGTAAAGGCGTGAATAGACCGCCGTGTATTTAATTCACATGTTATATAGGTGCTGGTGAAGGTATTAATGAAGTAAATGGGCTAAAGGGGGAAACTGATAATAGGAAGCAAGGTTTTGCTAGGAATATACTTTGATATTTTTTTTTTTTAAAAAAAAAGGAAAGAAAGATGATAGTGTATAGTTTCGGAAAAAATATATTTAGTATAAGCGTGCTGCCAACTATCTACTCAAGTTGGATTTCAGTACTCATTCAAGTAGTTATTAAACATTATATGTGTCTCTGGTGTACTAGACCCCCCAGTATTAGTCTCCTTATTGTAAACCGTAACAGAGTAGTGAAATAGAGGCATTGCTCTAATGAATTCTGTTTACCTGACTACTAAGTTGTATTTCTTTGTGATAGCATGTTTGGCAGTCCCCTACTATGCGCGACGGGTCTGTTTACAAAACAAATCTTCGCAGCAAGTAGAGAGGACTTTGAATTACATCGAATATCAAGGCGCTAGCTAGTGTGAACAGTACCATATTGAAGTGCTAACACCGTAGGTGATGCGATTTTATTTCAGGTCCGTGATATTGCCTAGTTTTCATTGCTGCTGTATTGCAGAATCGTCATAGAAGGGAAGGCGGAGATGTCGAATCAGGTACAAAGAAGAGGGAGGGGGGCTAGCATGAACCAAAGAAAAATTTAAATGTGCCGAGCAGCGGGGTTTTTGAAGCCGGTTCTTTTATGTGACGGAATTCGGGCTGGGTCTAGTAATGGATTGTCCCGACTTAATATCCCCGATGTTATTCTCGGCCAAAGCGATACATGGCAACAAAAAGCTCGTCCCTGGAAACGATTGGGGCGGCGGTCCACATGAACAAAGGCAAACATCACTAGCCTCTTACATTTTGACTAACCCTTTTGCATGCGCAAAGCTTAATTATTTATTCTCTCCATTTTCTTGCGATCAATGTAGCAAGTAGTCTCGTCAAACAGACCACATATTTGACAGAACAAGGTCTGTCGTAACGGCATAGTCTCAATAGGCAACGTCGTCCTTTGGGCCTACGTCAGCCGTCAAGTTCGAACTAGTGTGCTTAGCTTACCATTTAGTCTCAGCCTTGGTGACTTTTCAAATGAATTTAAGTGGCACCATCTTTGCCCAGAACGATGAGTTCTGGGATAACTATCTCAAAGGTAGACCTCAAGTGCCAGATTCGTTCTTCAATCGCATCTTCGATTACCATCAAGCGAAAGGCGGAGCTTTTGGAACAGTCCATGATACTGGTGCCGGGAACGCTCCTTATGCAAAGCGTTTGCGTTCCCGGTTTTCCCATGTTATCGTCTCAGATATTGTGGCTAAGAACATTGAGTTGGCTCATAACCGACTCCAGGGTACCGAAGGTTTTAGTTTCCGTGTCGCCAGCCTACAAGACGTAAAGGGTATTGCCACTGGAAGTGTGGACATGGTATTTGCGGCCAATGTCATGCATTTCCCAGACCCCCAGGACGAAGCCATGGTATCTATTGCGGAACAGTTACGAAAAGGGGGTACTTTTGCAGCTCCCGTCTTTGGCCCTGCTCGTTTTCGCGATCCGAAACTGCAAGACTTGTGGGCTCGAATCAGTTATCAGGGTGGAAGGGAGCTTCTTAAGGTGGTTGACAATCCAGACCAGACCATCCGAGTTATGGCCAGAACTCAGGACACATACAACGTCGCTCCCCTTGAAAGAGACTTATTTGAGCCTGGGGCATATCGCATACACCTTAACATGAGTGGTGGTGGGCTCCAGGGAATGCTACCGCCAGAGGAGCAATATCGAAACACTGAACCCTGCTTCACTGGGCAAGATGATGTCATAATTCACGAAGAGGATGAAGGATGGAGTTTTGAAACTGATCTCGCTGGTGTCAAAGAGCATTTTGGCTCGTTCCCTTTTGTTTCCCAATTCCCTAGCGCCTTTCAATATTTATATGAAGAGTTAGAAGCTATAGGGAGTGAGCGACCGATTCAAGGGTATTTTCCAGTCAAAATTATTTTGGCAACACGTCGCTGATAACCTATTAATATGATAATGCATTATTGAACTTATATCTCTTCTTCAATGACTTCATATATGCGTTACAAAGCAAATGACGTTAATTACTACTCCAATGTACTAACACGACAATATGGACAAGTACAATACAGCAGGGCGTCTCTGGTTTGTCAAAAAATGTGGAAGCTTGGGAAGAGACATGGATGTGATATTGATGTCAGCACTAGATGATGCATGTAGGTTGTATTAAATTTCAATACTTATCCATTTCAGTGTCCCAGTTCAGCATAAAAGGGACTTTATTCGCTTTACCCGTCTCACTTCAATCAGTAACACTAGAACATAGTCATTGCTAAATAAGAAATAAGGAATAAGAGCATGATAGCTAAGCATAGAATAAAACATGAGAAACTTGCTGAGCCAAGATAGCCAATAATTGAAGCAGTATCGGGTAAAGCAGTATTGTACCGATTAGTCCGAGAATATCGCTTTGTAGTTGATTAACCCGCGGTCCACTTAAAGGTATACCATGAGCGTGCTCAAATGCCACGAAAACTGGAGCTCGGATTTCAAGATTAAATAAAAACTATAATCAAGATAATTATCCCAAGCTCTCACTTCTTCAATTTTCATTTGAGGCAGTTTTCGTGTATACATTGCATTACATCGGAATTGTGAACAAAATGTCAGCATTAGCCTCGGTACAAGCTGCTACACTCGATAAATTCCTTGCGGCATGGAAGAATCAGAATGCTGAGGATACAGTGGCTCTTTGGTCAGATGATTTCCAGCAAAGGCTGTTGCCCTTGTCACTTGGCATACCCATAAAGTCTCGAAAAGAGGCCGAATTTTACAACGCAAAACTCATGACAAATTTGAAAAACTGGACAGTAGGTTATTTCATATGTTTCTTTACTATCTTGTTGCTTCTTAGAGCCTTGCTCACAGACAATTCAGCTAGAAATTAGAGAAATAGTGCATGATGCTGCAAGAGGCACGGCATCAGTATATGCAACGTCACTAGCTGACACACACCGTTGCCAGGCGAGAAATGGACGAACGAGTATGCTGTTTTCCTGTCATTTACTGATGATGGTACGAAGATAAATCGATTGGAAGAAATGGTCGATACTGCGTTCTTTCACAATGTGTTTCCTAAGTTCCAGAAGTATATGATGAGCCAAGAGCCTGGTAGTACATAGTCATACCTGAGAAATTATACAATTACATTATACTCAACGCAAATTTTATGAATTTATGAAAAAAACGGCATGCTCTTAGATTGGATTAATGTGAGTTGTATACATTATTTCTACAGCGCGTGGCAATTTGTGATTGGCGTCGCTGTAACTCTGCGAGCATTAGCAGTGTTCGGCATTCAGCAAATTAACCCTTTGTGTTGCCCATGTCAGAAACCGGCATATAAGCAGGCGGCTAATCAACATCATTCGCTGTAACCCTTTACCCCGAGCAAGGGTTCAGTTGGGAATCCCCTGTCCCGCCTTGTATTGACCCGGGACCTGCTAGCACCAGGACAATGCCGCCTCACATGCGGTCGATCATTAATACGAGGATCTACCCAACAGCACTGATGCCACATCTGTTACTTCTTTAATCTGAAATTTGCCCCTGAGTTTAACACCTTCATTAATACGGCGAATTTGACACAAATTTATTTGGTATATGTGAACTCGTCTACCATATTCTGATTGATATCAAGGGAAATAACCAGGAAAATGCCTGTCCAAACCATCACCTACGCGGTTTTGGGTGCCACAGGCAACTGTGGCACTGCACTCATAAAGAATCTCATTAACAACCCAGGCGCCGTTGTCAACGCTTATTGCCGTAATCGCTCTAAGCTGTTGAGCTTGATCCCAGACGTAGAAAAGGGAGGACGTGTTAACATCTTTGAAGGTGCTATTCAAGACATTGAGCTGCTTAGCAGCTGTCTTCGTGGCTGCCAATCTGTGTTCATGGTGGTTTCAACCAACGACAATATTCCGAATTGCCACTTAGCTTACGACACTGCTACTGCGGTGATACAAGCTCTGCAGAAGCTCAGAGGCTATGACATCAAACGCGGCGCCGACCATGAAATCCCAACCTCGGCGACGCCAAAGCTGGTCCTTCTATCATCTGCCACGATTGACGAGAAATTTTCGCGTCATGTTCCCTACTTATTACAACTTATTTTGCTCCGCTCTGCATCTAATGTCTATAAAGATCTTCTGGAAACGGAAAATCTCCTACGAACACAACAGGACTGGCTGACAACTATTTACGTTAAGCCTGGAGCGCTTTCTGTTGATGTACAACGGGGACACGCCTTGAGTCTTACCGACCAGAATGGCCCTTTATCCTACCTTGATTTGGCGGCGGCAATGATTGAAGCAGCGGACGACAAGGATGGACGTTATGACATGAAGAATGTGAGCGTGGTGAACACAAATGGCAAAGCCAAATTTCCAGCAGGGACTCCGATTTGCATCCTAATGGGCTTACTGAGGCACATCTTTCCATTTCTTCATCCTTACCTTCCCCTTAACACAGGGCCACGCTGATTAACTATTGGAGACTTGCCAAAATGCATATCAGCTACGGTGTTTCACAAAGCTCTAGAGACCAGTCCGTTGTGGCATAGAAGAAGACAATCACATTAGCAAAGAGAACTGTTATAATCAGAGTCACAGAAATAATCTACATTGTTGCGTATTGTCTGGTGATGGTAGTAGGTAGTAGAGAAATAGGACTGAAACCTAGAGCAGGCGAGTTGAAAATATTGAAATAATCAAGTCATTCGTGTGAAGAAGAGAAGCATTTCGAGCTACATGGTTACCCAAGTGCGACGTTGTATAAACCCAGCACATCCCTAGAGAGCAGACAGTACTAAATTACAATACAACACGTTCGCTATGCCATAAGCAATACACATAAACAAAGTCAATTACCAAGTTGACTACATAGCAAAGTACGAGTCTGTGTGCATCAATAACTACACAAATAACCCCTCAGCATTATCTTACTCAGAAGGAAATACTTCGCAGGCTTACTGCGCAAGAAGACACTGGAGTTGCGCCGCATTCCTCGCAGCAATGGCTGTCCGGGCTGCGAATCGGGTTCTGTTAAATAACCCGGGATACCATGCATCGGCATCGGGTTATTGTTCGTGCCCCCTGTACTAACATAACGCTGACTCTACAGAACGGCACAAAACGGACTATTCGAAGTAGCTCTCGCTACAACTAAAAAGATCGCAAGCCAAAAGTACAATAATCATCAAGATTGTGCAGCTCTGTGCATATTAACATAAATATAAGGTCGTATTGATGTCCAATCGCTAAGAGATCACTTTCAATCAAACTTCAACCTTCTCGAAATGGAATTTACTTCCAGGGCAAACGCCACTTTGACAGAGCTGGATGCCTTCCAGTCGGCAAGGACAGTTGGGCTCGCCGCGTTGGCGACGGCCGTGTTCAGCATCTTAGCATTCGTCTCGTATAGTCCTAGAATCCATAAGAAAGCCCCAGCCTTCACATCTGACACTCTTCCCATTTTGGGTTCGCTTGGATATGGCACTCGACAATGGTGAGTGCAAATTCTCTCATGGATATATTAGTCATGCCCATGTTGATGGAAGAAATAGGTCGTTTTGGAAGAGCGCTATAGCTGAATCTAAGACCGGCAACTTCAGCTTTTGGCTTGGAAAACGCCATGTCGTTGGCATTACTGGCGTTGCCGCCCGTAAAATGTTCTACGAGAACCCTGTGCTCGACTTCGTTAGCGGCACATTTATTATGGCATTCGGTATTCACTTTTGGCCCCCAGTTCATCCCATATTTAGGACGGGTTACACAAACGGCCGCAGCAACACATTCTTCCTACGACGCTTGAACCAACTCATGAAAACTGAGCAATTAAATACAAAGCTTCACAGTTTATTCGGGGACGCCCGCGCTAGTTTTGAGGTGCTCCTAGCGGAAAATCCAAGCGGTATCGTGAAGCCACCCGGGACATGGCGTACAGTGTTCAAACAAAACTGTCGCTTGTTCTTCACTGATGAGGTCGTGGACGATCCAGAGATATTTGCACGCCTGTCGGGTTATATTGACACGGCTTTGCATACTTTTAGTTCCTACAACATCTTCTTCCCTTGGTTACCATCTCCGTCGTATCTTAAGCGGAGGCTTGCCCGTCGTGGGCTGGAAAAGGTCGTAACAGATATTGTCAACAAGAGAATGAAGGAAGGTGCTGCCCGCGTGGATGATCCAGTGCAAACCTTGATTGACAACGGCGATAGGAAGGACTACATCATTGAGTTCTTCGTGAGTGTCATGTTTATTTCCAGCACCAACGCTCATGTCATGGCCAGTCAGATGCTAAACATTCTTGCCATCCACACGGACTGGCAAGAGAGAATCTTAGCCGAAATCGAGCAGGCAGCAGAAGCGCATTCAAAGGACAAGGACAAGGACGTTCCCCTTATTGAGAAACTCAAATGGATTCCCCTTGAGGCCTGGGAGACGTCATTTCCCTGCCTTGAGCTCTGTCTTAAAGAGGCAATCCGCATGTGGACTTCTTTTGCTGTCATGCGCCTCAACACATCCTCCGATCCGATCCCTATTCCCGAAACCGACGAGGTTGTCCCGGGAAACACCTTTGTGCTTTATAATTCCACAGAGGTCAACTTTAGCGAAGAGCTATATCCAAATCCAACCAAATTTGACCCTGAACGATTCCTTGAGGGGCGTGAGGAGTTCAAGAAGGAGCAGTATGGTTGTAAGTATTTCCAGAACAATGATTCATTACTAGATCTTGTACTCCCTCATTGTTATTTGCGCATATTCCTTGATCTAGCTGGAATAATGTAGTCAAGGAAAGACATCGGCTAATTGAACTCCCTCTGACACAGTTCTCGGATGGGGTCAAGGGTGCCATCCCTGCCCCGCTGCACGATTCGCCAAACTACAGCAAACCACTATTATTGCCTGTGCTATTGCCATGTATAAATGGAGTAGCTGCGATGAGAACGGACAGCCGGATCCCCACGCTAAGCACAGGAGAGAGCATGATTCAAGGCATAGCTTCAACCTGCCACCCGCTTTTAATAAGTTGGTACCTAGAGAGAATTGCTAAGGGAATTTAACCTCCATTCCGTCAGATAGCTAATGACGTAAGGTCTGAATGTTATCATCTACCTCGAACTACTTGTTGACGGCAAGGTGTTTGGTGTAATATACCAAACAAGTGGCCCTCTAAATTCCTGGCAGATTTAAATAGATAACTAGGGTTAGCTATTATTTACTTTTTGATCTACGGGTTAACAAATACAATTCCGATTGTCTTGACTTGCCATCGTGTACCATAAACTTTCGTCCGGCATAGTGATAGTTGCAGAAATTCCATTTCTTGAGGTATATGACCACTGTATCACCAACTCCATTGATATACATCGTGTAAATCCATCAGACTTGGGCGTATAATGAAATAAAGTAACACAAACGTCAACTAATGCTGGTACATAATTAATGGACTATTCTTTCGTTACACACCTAACTTACCTTTATTTCGTATAATATTCCTTGTTCAATGGTGATGTTGAATAAAAATAGTTCTAAACTCGACTAACGTGGAGTATTATTACATAGCAGGTAGAGTAAGATAGTCACCAAACTAGAGGTTACCAGCCCCTACAACCTCCCGCGAGAGACTTTTTAACCCGCAGCAATGCCCCTCGGTAGCAGAAAGCTGTCGCATATATCGGCATAATTCATATCTGCCACGTCAAGTACCAGGCACTGCGATATTTCCATCGCTTATTTGTAGTTAGATTGAGTATATGTAGTCATTAGATACATGACGAGCTACATCTTGTGGGATATTTTCAGCTTACTATCCACTGCGATTATGCCTCCCAACTCTTGCAAGAGATTTGTGAACCCAAAATATGCCCCGAGCATCGGGGACAGGGATCGCGTTGCATGTAGCCATGCCCATTTTTTTATCAGACCCTGGGCACTAGCCAAGTCTACGGCCGCAGCCGACGAATCCAGTTGAAATAGCGTGTTATTAGTAGGCGCCATGATATACCAAGTGAAAGGCACCATAGCAAAAGTCGACACAGCCGCTAGGGCATATCTCCACCAATATCTGCGATTGTTGACTTTGTAGCGCTGGGCGATATAGGTGTAAAGTCCACATGTGAAAATGCATAGGGCAGGTAGATAGATGTGGCCATAGTGATATAGGCGTACCCACTGCCGGAGAATATGCTGGGCGTTGTCGTTGGTATCTAGCAATACAGGAATGACGAATGCGGATAGACTCATCATAGCACCTGAACCACACATTAGGCATGATCGTGGACTATAATTCCCAGTCGTCTTTCAACTTACCCGATAGGAAAATGCCAAAGAAAACCGCTACGGTGGGCAAAAGAGTCTTGGGGGCTGAAGAAGTTGCCCTAATCTCGCTTTTGGTGGGCATGATGCAGGTAAGTTATGGGATACGGCTAGGTCACCAGGTCTTCCAGGCATCAGAGCTGTAACAGATATAGTTTTCAAAGATCGGCGGAGCTCGGGTGCGCAGTCCAACTTGGCAATAAATGATCCGGCTCGGATTGATTATCTAAGGTTCTTTCTTCCCGATGGCTCGGGTGAAATCCAAGTTATTACGCGATGTTCATCTTCCTATTACTCAAAATGTATCAAGAGAAAGCTTCTTGAGATTGACAGTCCTAAATTTATGCCCTAAGAGCTCAGAGAATGACGCACCTCGAGGAGAATGAGAATAAGATGGATCAGCCTTCGGGTCAGACGAAAGGAAGGTATCTATGCCTCACCATTTGCGGGTACCGTAAGCCTGGTATGAGTGAAGAAGACTATCGCAACCACATGGTAAACGTATCTGCTCCTATGACAAAAGGACTCATGGCAAAATATGGCATCAAGAGGTGGACTCAAGTAAGTAGTTTCTTCTCACTTGAACGTGATGACTGGCTATTTGAGGTTCTACGCACGTACAACGCTAAGGCTGTGTATAGATTCACAATCAGAGCGCCACCCGCGCCCTTATGTCTCAGCTCTTCGACCAGCAGATGGCAAATATCGCAGACTTCGACTGTTTTAGTCAGGTGGTATTTGAGGATATCAGTGACTACAAGCGAATGAAACAAGACCCTTGGTACAAGGAGCATCTTGTGGGCGATCACGAGAAATTTGCTGATACGAAAAGAAGCATGTAAGTTGTGGCGAATGATTAATAACTATTTGAGGATTGACATTGTGTAGGATGACCATAGGTTGGATTGAAGAGTTCGTTAAAGATGGTGAGGTAGTTGATGGGTCGGAGACTGCTTAGCATCCGTCGTGATATTTGAATAGCAGACTAGACAGAATGCTTGGTCCAAGTTTCAAAGAGATTTAAGATGTTTTAAAATCCAGTACCTATGAAAGCATTCAACTCATCTCAAAAAGAGCCGCTTTAAGCCGTCATACCGTAAGAAAACTTACGGCTCAGAGAAAACAATGGCTGTTATAGGCACATTACCAATTTCACACTGTAGACTTGCAGGAATTTATCTACCCATCGAGCATTTTCTGGATTAGTGACTAGTTCAAAATATAGATCACCACAAGAATCAGAACCTAGAGCTAACTAAATCATGTTCAACAGTACTCTGTAATGAGGACATTGTTTTAAATCCTTAAGCTAGCTTTTGCAGTCTTGAACAACTTTCCACATAGGGTCAAATCCGGCTCCCCATACCCATTTCTTCTGTCCATCCACGAACATGTGGGTAGAGTCGAAACACATTTGCGCAATTTTGAACCACATATCGCCTTTAACTGGGAACAGGCGATCATGATCACCGGCATTGCCGTTGACTCCACCATTTCCCAGGTCCTTTTCAAGTGCTGAGAGAGCTTCCTCACCGTTCTTAAGGGCGCGAACAAACTTGGCGACATGTCCGTCGTCGTGGTGTTGATTCAAAGCCTGGTACAACTGACGCCAGTCCATATCTTTGGTGAAAGTGGGTTCATAGTTGAGAATGTTTTCATCCAGTACTTCGGGAGCGGCAGAGGCGGCATACCACACGAGGTCGAGACGCGCTTTGTACTCCACTAGGCGTGCCCGGTCCTCAAGAGGCAACCAAGACTCGCGGCTGAGGACGGAGAAGAAAATGGAGCTTGTCACATTATGCATGAGGAAGAAATCAATCTTTCGCTCCTTGCCGGGTTTGTGTATTCCACCACATGTCCATGCAGCGCAACTGATCATCTCGGCAGTGGCGCGATCAATATCATGCTGCGTTGGATTCACTTGAAATTGCGCAGCCACTTGAATCATATCCTCCATGGCACGACCCAAGACACCATCACGCACCTTCCATGGGCCATCTGACAACCTTGCTGCGGTACGGATATTATCGTTGGCCCTCACTTCACGATACAACTCCACGAGGGGCTTTCGAGCGAGGCCATCTCGCTGTGCCAACCTCTCGGCACGCTGAAAGAAGACATCAATATACATCGGGTCATGGCTCGCAGCTTGTGCAAGGCCCTCAGCGACAAGGTCAGCCAGGCCAAACTCGATACCAAATCCCAAGTGGATTATGGGATGGAATAGTCCTTCGTACAGTTGTGCCATCATGTAGTCGGACAGTGGTGTTCTGCTAAAGCAGTGCTTTTTCACGACAGCCTGCCAACTTCCCATTGTTTCAATCTCCTTTTTGAAAAAGGCCAAAAAGCTAGGGTAGTTGTCCAAAATCTGCATGTACTCGTGAAATTTGTTTGGGTCGCCCATGTCCTCAACAGCCTTTGGATTAACTGGAGGCATAGGGCGCTGGATTGCTTCGCCGTCGTCGAAGGCTCTTCTTAGGTCTTGAGGTCCTCCTCCCATTGCCAAAGTGGTAAGGACAGCATGCGGGATGTGATTATGGCCAGCAACATCGCGAAAATACATGTGCCATTTCTCGTGATTTTGCTTTAGTAGGTTGCTGACCATTTCATTAGATCCAGGCGGGTTGGCGTCAATACGCGCAATACCTGGCCTTTCATCCGACAGTGAAAAGCCATCTGCGGCTGCCGTGAGGCGAATTTCGTTAGAAGTCTCTAGTAGTGTAGTTGCTGCCATGTTTACTTGCGTGAGTGTAATTAGATGTTAGTTCAGGTGCTTAACTTGAGCTCCCTGGGAGGCCAAGCCATATAAGTTAATTTCCATACTGTTATTGCTGTCGGCATAGAAGGGATAATTGAATCGCCAATTCGGCCTCAATACAATCCAATGGTTTGCCGTCGATACAAATACGGCATGGTCAACTGACCGCTTTGCCCCGATTTCCCACCCAAACTTTGATGAATGGTCCGACGTAGCACAAGGGTGAATTGCGGGCCAACGATCTACAGGGGTCTACCCTAGGATTCAATGTAACCACCGCTGACAACTCGCGATTCACCCGCCGGTATTCCGGGCATTGCTGCGAGCTCATCATGGCACGTCTGCGAAATCTGGAGAACCGCGGTATCAACGCTGCGGCTGTTTGGGATTAGTGTGTCTGCCTTAACTCCTTTGATAGTCGTCCTCTTCGATCTATTTTGAATTGCCTGCAGCGCTTGACGGGGGCAGTGGTGGGCATAGTTGTGAACACAACAGATCACCAGTGGCTTTGACCTTTGCTAGCATTTGGAGTTCTTCGGTGATGTTGACGAACATGGTGACCATCCCCATTCACGCTTCCAGTGTTTGCCATTTACTTGCCAGGTCAACTGGCTGCTCCCTTTATGGGATTCAGAATAATAATGAGTTGACAAGCTGGTAGCGATAGCCAGATGATACTATAGAGCTTGAAAAAAAGTACAATATATTATCTGAGGCTTGCATTAAGCTGCCGCAGATGAGCTTGTGAGCTTAGCCACTAGATGCATTATATATACTATATTTATCGCTGGGCTCTACAGTGTGCACCAATTTAACCCTAAAAAACATGCAGTAGGGACATGGGTTTTAAAAAAAAAGACGGCCAGAGTTGCGTGGCAATGAAATATGACTGACTTTCCTAAACCACTAGACTAATCTTTAGAAGATTTGGATCATTTGCCAAGGTTTCTTTCAGTTCAATTAATTCATCAACATCCCAGTGCGCCCACACGTGCCGTCCATGTAAGAAGCTACTCTCCGACCCAGCCAGCCAGAGCGCAAAATGGGCCGGGAGGTTAATGTCTTCCCACATGCCCGAGCCCCCTGTATTTGGAAAATATTTGGCTGTTCCCGGTGTATAGAATGCTCCTGGGTGAAACGAGTATATGCGCACGTTCTCCTTTTGTTCCGCAGCAAAGTGCTGCATCACTTGCGATGCGGCGGCCTTACTAGACCCGTAGCCTACTCGTCCACCAAACATTTGCGCCGTGGCTGAGGAGACATTTATAATGGTTTTATGACCAGATGTAGGTAAGTCCATAGCCAAATAAGCCTTCACGATATTGAAAGGTCCGACAACGTTGGTGTCAAAGGCATCCCGCATATCCTCCGCGCTGATCTCTGTTCCTGGAGCCCGGCGGTGAGCTACGGCGGCATTGAGCACTAGGACGTCGACAGTGCCAAGCTCTTGTAGAATCTCCACCATGCGAGTATTTTCTGTGATGGAAGCTTGGTATATTAAGATCTCGGTAGACGGGTAAGCAGCTTCGAGCTCGGCCTTTGCTTTCTCTTGGGGACCCAGCGAGCGCGAGACAATGGCTATGCGCCTAACACCAGCTTCCGCGAAGGCTTGCGACATGCTATATCCGATGCCGCTAGCTCCACCTGTGATTAAGATGGTTTTGCCTTGACCCTGAAAGCCATTTTTTTTGGAAATGCGATCGTAAGTTGTGGTGTGGTAGGTCTTGGTCGGACGTGGCATGGATTGAAAAAAAGACATCTTGTCCAGCTGTGACTTTGTGTGCTTCGTGCAAGATGGGCACTATGTTGTAATGCCTGAGTTCTTTATCATGCCTCTAGGTGTATATATAGCTTGAGATGCGATAACTGGGGCGGCTCGGGGTAAATGCATATGGTCTCGGGAGAAGTGGTTTGATAAATCGGGCATTTTTCGGGGTGCTTGTGCCAGGGGCCTCTATCTACCGTAGACAACCATCATCTATGGATAGTCGTACGTACACCCTTGCTAAAATACCATGTTGTCTTTTACTTACATCGACTGACTGCTGGATTGGAGGTGAGTTGTACAATGTGCTTTGGAAAATTCATCGCCAGACACTTCAGTAACTCCCTCCTGGTATTTTGCCTGGCCCTTTTTGTTGGCGACAGTTATAGAGCATTCCGGTCAGAGAGGAAGCAAAATTTAGCCGACAATAAAGTATCCTATTATCTGCAATACATCCATTATATGCTACTCGCAACGGCCTATTGCATCAGCTACCATGTGTTCTAATATTCTATGCTCTATGAAATCCACGTAGTGCATGAGTAGAGATGTCTATAACTCAACAAAACAACACTGGGCAGAGCAAGCCTGCTTACAGTGTGTGCTATATATTCAAGCATTTTGCCTTTTCAACCCTTGACCTGGCTGATCTTCTCCTCCTTTTCCGCTCCAGTAGCTTCAAGATCCCCCTTATCGTCCTTCTTCTCCTTGACTGTCTGCCATGAAAGCGCAAACGCACCGAAAACGCCAAGACAAGTTATAATCAACCCTACTTGGAATACTTTGCGTAGTGCCCTCGTTATACGCGTAGAGACCCTGACTCCGCAGAGCCTCGGGCAGCGTGTCCAACAGCGATAACACACTACCAGAAGTAACATGTGTTCTTTCGAAACCTGGGGTTCCAGATAGCCGCTGAACCAGTTGGTTGGCCAGTACATTCTCACCCACAGACAGAAAGACGGATGAGGCTAACAGGCCACCAAACAGGCACAGAGCAAATCCTATAGGGGCGTCTCTCTTCGGCAAGACCGTCTGAATAGCTAGATTCGGTATTTGGTAGCTCAATCCGTAACCAAATCCATACACGACTTGAAACCCAATCCACTTTGGTTGAGACGTATCAACCTGCAAGGTCGTGAGTAAGCCGGCCCCGACTGAGGCGAGACAAATGCCGATAATGGCATACTGGGTGTAAAATCCAATCACTTTTGTGGAAAATCCGCCTATTATAGTACCTACCACTGTTGCCAGCATCATAGGCACCGTTCGGATACCCGACTCGGCGGCAGAGACGTTTGTAATAGTTTGAAACCAGATGGGAAGGAAGTAAACTATGTATCAATTTAGTGGCTGACTAGTTTCAACATGACACAGCAGTATTACTTACTAACGACAAAAATTTGAAGAGCTTATGCACACGAAAAGCCAGAATGCTGCGAGGACGTCTCTGTTCTTGAATAGGCGTGGAGGTAGTGTTGATGTATTCGGAAGCATTATTTGGGTAGCAGAAAATGCTATCAATAACACGCCTCCAAGAGTAAGCATCGCTATTATGCGAGCATTATCCCACTAAGATGCTGGTTAACTTGAAACCTTGACAGAATTTCATTTTGTAAGGAACACCCACAGCATAAGTTTGCCCACCCCACTGAAGTGCCAGCAACAGACATATCACACCGGGAACGATAAGCACGGTACCAGGGGCATCTAGCTGTGCAAGTCTTTGGGTTAAAGGCTGCTTCATGGTGTCTTCTTCAGGGAGACGTAAGAAAAAGAAAATGGCAATTAGAGCCAATCCACCAATAGGAAGATTGATGTAGAAGCACCACCTCCAGGATACATGGGACGTAAAGGCACCTCCGATCAAGGGGCCAGTGATCTGCGCCACGCTCATCAGTGCGCCAAGCATGCCGTATACCATCGGACGGTGAGGCACCGGAACAACGTGGAGGATCGATGTAATCTATGCAAGTGAGTAAAAGCAATTTATTAGCGGATGAGGGTGATAATGTAGGGTTAGAGTTTCAAACTTACAGCTCCCGCGAAAATACCTGCGCCGCCTACGCCAGCTACCGCCCTTCCGATGATAAATGCCACAGAGTTTGGGGCAGCTCCACATATAGCAGAAGCGACCTCAAACAGCAAAACACTTGTGAAGAGAACGTTTCGCACGGGGAAAAAAGTATACAGCTTTCCGAACAAAAGTTGAAGAGCGCAGCAGGTCAGCAAGTAGGAGCTACCGTACCAGCCAACATCAGTGAGAGACTTGAATTCTTCGGTGATTTGGGGGATGGCCTGCATAAAAAATTAGCTTGGATATAGGTAGACGTTGACAACGATTTATAGAGTTGAAACTCTCTCGCGCGCAGCCTTTCTTGGCCCGTTGAAATCGTCATAGTTTGGATTTGAAGAGGCTTTTTGTACCGTTGAGATGATTGTCCTATCCAAGGCGACCAAAAACATGGTCAACTGAATTGAGAGTGTCACAAGAACTATCTTCACTGTGGATGTCTTCTGCATGTGGTTTTCGGGTTTCGAGGACGTGTCCGTGGCGAGGATGTCTTGAGATGTTTTGCCTGGCTGCGTACTGGAGATGTTGGATGCGTCTTCGGCGCCAGGTTTATCAGCCTGGCTGGGTTTTGGATGCTGAGAGTCTGATTCCATGATTGCAGTAGATTCCACGCTCTCTGACGAGCTACTCAAATACCAGTATTGTTAGGCCAGCACCAAATGAAAGCTGTCTGTTGGTAGGGTTAGTGAATGCAGCTCAGCAGATCATTTATAGGGATTGCTACGAGTACTAGAAATATGAACACAAGGAAAGGGAAACTGTCTCTTAAAGAAGAAGAAAACCCTTTCGCTTGCCCGTGCATTTTCTGACAGCTGCAGTTTAAGCACACCGGACAATTGCGTCCTCCAAGCCAAATTGCACGCTGACGGCCTTTCGCGAGCCGTCGTCGGACCCTGCAGAGTCCGAGTGGACCCACCCTCGGCATCACCCCTCCGACGACCCTGGACCCAGCCTTTGTGACTGGATGTCCCGCCTTCCAGGTTGTCAGTCTCAGCTAGCCAGTCACTGGCAGGCCGCAACTCAAAAGACCGAAAGACCCCCGCCTTGGAGCCAGACTTGCGTCGAGCTTAAGCTGCAATACTTGGTATATCGTCTGCTCTCTCGGACTTTTTAGTAATCGGAGTATCGGACCGCGCACTTCACCATGCCGCCTGCCAACTCCACGGCAGAGTCAGAACCGACGCTCGTCGTCGCCACCAAGTCGCAGCGAGTATTGTCGTGTGTTCTGTGCCGGCAGAGAAAGGTGAAGTGCGATCGCAGATTCCCTTGCGCAAACTGTCTCAAGGTTGGCGCGCAGTGCATGCCTGCCAATGTTGTTGCGCCCCGTCAACGCCGTCAACGGGTTCTGGAGCTTCTCCGGCATTATGAGAGTCTGCTTCGTGAACACGACATTCACGTTGAGCCTTTTCGCCCATCAGCAGATACAGCAGGGACCTGGTCCCCGAGCGAGGATGGTACAAGTTCGCCCGCGTCCATCAACGACGCACTCTACAAAGCACCAAAGGGAGGCATGGCAATCAATGCCATGGACGCTGTGTATGATGCTGCAATTAACCTTCCTACTCTTGTGATGTGCAAAGTCGACTAATTTATTATATGCAATCTCTTCCAGCCCTCTTTGGGACGCCATAAGTCGAGTTGTGCGCGCCCTCCGCCCTTATTAGTGATGATTATCTCAATGTGGCTAACAGTTGGAGGATAGACACTTGATGTCGAAGATGATGAGGGAGGCTACCAAAGCGACCACAACGATGACGGCAATGCGGATGGCGTCTTTTGCAGTGAAAATCTCCAGTCACGCTACCGCAGCACTATTGTTACGAGTGCAAGACCGGCAGACGCTCCTCCATTTCAATCCAATGGTCTGGTTCAAGCGAATGACCATCTTCTATTTGGCTCCATAAGGACAGATATTGATGTTCATGCTTCGCATCCTGAACAGGCGCAGATCTTCAGGCTTTGGCAGATCTATCTTGACAATGTCAACCCGCTTCTAAAAGTAACGCACTCCCCTACACTGCAGCCACGCATCATTGATGCGGCTAGTGATATGGCACAAGTCAGCCCCGCATTAGAAGCCCTCATCTTTAGCATATATTGCGTCTCCATCATGAGTCTCTCAGAGGATGAATGCCAGAATTTGTTCCTGTCATCGAAGAAACATCTCTTGGCAAATTATCAGTTCTCGTGTAAACAGTCTCTGCTTAAGTGTGGAGTTTGGCGCCAATCTGGAGATATCAATGGCTTAACAGCCTTATATCTCTACCTGGTGAGTCCACCTAGCAATGTCTGTTCAACATGAGAGACATATTCCATGCCCCCGCCTACAATGCAACATGCTGAACTAATGCGATCCCCCCAGGTCTCCGTCAGGCCCCAAACAGATGCGGGCTCCTTATCCTGCATGCTGGCCGTTGCCATGCGCACTGCGCGACGTATCGGGCTTCACAGCGAGTCTAGCTACGCTGGCTGCTCCCCTTTCGAGACAGAGATGCGCCGACGGCTGTGGTGGTCGCTAGTGATATTTGACCATCGTATTTGTGAACTCTCTGATTACAGAACGACAACTCTTGACCCCACTTGGGACTGTAAGATGCCTGCAAATGTTAACGACTTTGAAATCCGACCAGACATGAGAAAAGCACCGTTAGTCCACGAAAGGCTGACTGAGGCAGTCTTCACTGTTGCTCGAAACGAGCTGGCCGAGTTTGTTCGCCACAGCATCTTCCACCTCAACCTCGTCAACCCTGCGCTAAACACAATTGCCCGATCCAAGAGTGGCCGGCACGGCCATATCCCCGAAGCTGGAGATCTCATGGCTTTGGAAAGTGATATTGAGCGCAAGTACCTCGCATCATGTGAATTAGACGATCCGCTCCACTGCATGACGATTTGGACAACTCAGGCCTTTCTGAACAGAAACCGTCTCTTGGAACATTATTCTACCCATTCATCTTCAGCTTCACGACCGACAGATGCTCAGCGTAGCGCCGCTCTAGTATATGCTTTCAGTATGCTTGAGTGCGATACAAAACTCAGGACATCACCTCTAACCAGGCGGTATCTTTGGCATGTCAATTTTCACTTCCCAGTTCTCGCGTATCTCCACGTCTTTAACGAGCTGAAAAAACGACCTACGGGGGAACATGCAGAACAGGCTTGGGCTGCGATCAATGACAATTACGAAATCCTTGCCGCACACCCAGGTGAGGAGGATGCTGATGAGATGGGGGCCTTGTACAGTATTCGAGTTCTCTTCTCTCGCTCTCATGTTATTCTCCAAGCCTGGGCGGCGCGAGAAGCTTCACTTGGGCAACAGCAGCATCCTCCAGAGCTACCACCACGGATTGTTTTAGACGTAAGAGGTCAAATGGACGAGATGAGCACTAGCTTTTCCTCGGGACAAAGTATTCAAGGGAAGAGCAATAACTGCGGCGAAGCACTGAGAAGCTTTGGGGAGTACCATGCCGTAATGGATTTGGGCGGTCCAGCTAGCGCACTGGGAGGACAAAACCTTGCCGTCCCAGATCACACAGAGTACTCCTCCGAACTGCCCACACAGGCTATGGTAGATACCAATATGGGTCAGCTTTGGCCCGAACTAAATTGGGAGTTGGATGCACCCATTGAGCCGGTGAGCCGGCTATGAAATTCGGTTAATGTGAGCAGGTACCCAAGGTAACAAAAGTCGAGATAATCACATGCTTTAATTTACAAATATGTAAAAGGCTAGACAACATAGTTCTTGCCTCTGTGTGTATGTGCAATTCCAGCTGTACGACTCCGAAAATGAAGACTGCACGTTTAACCAACCCAGCTGTACATCGGGAGTGTTAAAGGTTAAAAATTACACCGATCTCATTACAAAACGGCACAGCAGTAAAGAAGGAGTCTTGGCAAAGTCTCAAATTCTTCCCTCAGGAGTGGTAATCGCAGGGTGGACTCCAGCCACCTGTACATGTTCCAATACCTAAGGTGCTATTGACCCGGGGCTGGCCTCTCCGGGAAATGCCCCGATCGACTGGCTGTCTTTCCCCCATTCGGGTGTATAAACTCGGGCACGGTATTGCCAAACAATTGTTATTCAAACTTTTCAGGATCACGCCCTAATTTATAAAACCAGTATTGACTGGTAAGTCGGCCTCTTTCCATATATACGCAAATTAGAGCAAACGTCTCTCGAGTGGCATTCCATAACTTTCCCCCTTCCATACACCTACGTCTCAAATTCAAAATGGGCTCAGTACCAAAATCAGATGCACATACTACATTCTTCACGGTGGGTGATAAGCATGAGTTTGATCCTGAGAAGTGGGATCCCAGGATTCATTCGTAACCTTGTTCGGGTCGAGAAACTCATCACGCGGCGTGATGCCAAAAGCTGCGATCTCGTCTGATATGTACACACCAATATGCATTCCAGAGCCCATCCAGAACTCATACGTGTGTTTTCCATTCCACCGATTGCGCACAGTTTCGTTCTCAAAAGCTAGGTTGACCGGAAACGCAGTACGGTACACGGACATGCCACTGGATTGTGTCGGGGCGTGCTCGCCTGCTATGAGCAGTTCTGAGCGTGACCGAAAGCCATCAGCCGCAACAACTATACGGTGAGAAAAATATTAGTAAATAAAGTACTAGTAGCATCACTTGTAGCAACGGCTCTCTGCTCCGCTTACCGACGTGGGCTGTTCGAATTGGACCTCCGTTGACAGTGACTCCAGCCAAACCTGCTTTCTCGATTTCAAAATAACCCTCGATACGCTGGCCATATTCAACCTTGAATCCAAGACGAGCTACCTGACGGAGCAGCATACGGTAAAACTTTTTACGGATCTGCACTGCACCGATATGAGGAAACCCCCCTCGCCTGCTTTCCCGTTCTGTGACAAATTCGGGAGCATTGAAGTTGGGTGTCGACGGCCCGTCAATGAGCTCCCCGTTATGACGATAGTAGTACGTTCCTGCTGTGACTTTGTCTTCTTCAAGTTCTTGACTCATTTGTGGCCAGTGCCGCATCACTTCCAACGCGGACGGCTGAATAATGATGAGATCACCGCTGTAGTTGGGTGCCTCATTGCGCTCCAAGATGCCCACGACAGTGTGTCCTTTTCTCCAGCACTCGAGCGCAGCCATCAGGCCACCTATACCAGCACCGACAATGAGCACCTTTACATTTGTCTCTGCGTCGCGCTTAGGAGGCGGGAATGATTTCTGGTGTTCGCCATTGTCTCCTCCATCGTGGTTTTGGGCTGCCGTAGAATCCCGAGAAGGTGCGCTTGCGCTATCCGAAATGGTTTTTCCGTCACGATCCGGAAGCGTATGTTTACGAGAAGTATGGTCAGGCTTTTGCCCATATTGTCACGGGAGCTGAATTCCATAATACCAATATCCCGCCTGGCCATAAATTTGTACATTGGACTATCGAGCAAATACAAAAGGAAATAGCAGCTGGGAGGAAAGTTGCAGAGTTGCTGGATGGAGACTGGTCATAGACTAGATGTACATTTTATGGGCATATTTCCAGTCAGTTAACAACTATGACTTCGACAAAATATACTACTAAGAATTGATTGCTCGAAGGCAAATATATCTTAACTTGCCTTTGGTATGGTATATATTTGCGCCGGCCGTGAATAAGAGTTCCGAACTCAATTTTCCTGGTAGTTGGCACTCTTGAACAACACAATCCACTTTGACAAGACCAAAGACTTCTTAAGTCAATACGAGAAGCAGACAAATTATCTAGATAGCTAAATCAATGGTTCTGCCTCACTCTATTTAACCTGTAGCCTGCACTTCGCAACGTAGAAGATGATTTTTTAAGAGGGGAAGTTTCTGTCGAATATCAGAGACATGCCGAGGTTACGCCTCAGCGGGGGAAATATCAACACACAACCCATTGAGTCTGGTAACACGGCCGTTGCTCCCTATCCTGGCAGGCCCTTAGTTTGGCCAAGACATACGGCAAGTATAAATTACGTACCGCATGTACAAGATTTGTTGTTGGGAAACTCGTTTCTCATACCTTTATCCCATGTTCAACTAGAAACACATGCCCTAACAAGCAAGCAAATTCGAAAATGGAAACAGAAGGCTCACGAAATGCATCAAAATTGAGTATTTTCTTGTTGAATTTACAGCTACTACCAAATTCATACCTAGTCTAAGATTATATCTTGCAAAACTGCCCAATGAACAGGGCCGAGTCCGAGTAAGCTACTTATGCCGCACCACCGTCCAGAGTAATAGTCTTTCCATTAATCCACTCGCCTTCCTTGCTAGCGAGGAAAGCAACAACACGAGCAATGTCCTCGGGGAATCCGTTTCTCTGCAGGGGAGACGCATGAGCAGCCATCTTTTGTCGTTCCTCAGGAGTATATTTCTCCCCATTTGGAATGTAATGCTGCGAGACAGCGTGGAACATATCGGTAACAGTTCCTCCAGGGGCCACAGCATTGATAGTAATCTTCTTATCTCCACAGTCCTTGGAAAGAACGCGGACAAAGGAGTCTATCGCACCTTTCGAAGCCGAGTACAATGAGTGTTTGGGGACGCTGAAGTCCCTAGCCGTGTTCGACGATGTAAGAATGATGCGCCCACCGTTGCTTAAACAACGATAAGCTTCCCGGGCGACAAAGAATTGACCGCGTGTGTTCAGGCTGAAAACACGATCGAACTCTTCCTCAGTTACGTCTTCGAGATGACCAAAACTGACGACGCCTGAGTTGCTTACAGCGATATCGAGGTGACCAAAATGAGTAATGGCAAAGTCGAAAAGTTTCACTGTCTGAGAAACTTGGCGCACGTCTGCCTTAAAGGACACCGCTTCGGATCCCAAGCTCTTGATTTCAGCGACAACTTTCTCTGCATGCTCGGCTGAATTTGCGTAGTTGACAACCACTTTGGCTCCTAGCTTGCCCAGGTGAACAGCAATGGCGGCTCCAATACCACGTCCAGAGCCTGTCACTAACGCGACTTTGCCATCAAGGCGTCCGGCAATATAGGGCGTTGTCATTTTTTTAAATTGTGCGGTGAATTGGGTTAAGACAGCGAACTTTGATTTAAATTCGAGTTCTGTTGCATAACCCAACTTGGGTGCCCTCCTTCTTTTAATCCTTCAAATCACACACTCGTCACCAAGATTGCAAATAAAGTTTCGGGCAGATTATCAACTGCATTGCGGGTGGTTACAGGAACTCCGTCTCTTCACCTTCACTGTATGGTTAGTGTCGGAACAAATCAACCGGGTTTCGGAACATTGAATCCTTCGCCCACGGGAGAATGAAAGCAATGTGGCTCAAAGGTTCTCATCGCTTCAATCACAGATAGTAAATAAAATAAAAAACACAAAAACCAGTCGATTCAGTCGTCGTCTTTATTACTTCTAACAAGCTTTGTGCCTTCTCTTCAACCGTCCGCATCAATTTTTACTCTATATCGGCACAGCATCATGACTGAAAGTAACAAAATACCAGCGTATGAAGGTCAGCTTCGAGTTGTTTTCAATTCTCACAGAGAAATACATTTACTAATTTAGAAGACTATAGATGTCGCAGGCTGTCAAGTCGCACTGTTCGAATGGGCCGAGAGCTACGATACAAAAGACTGGAATCGTTTAGCACGATGTGTTGCACCAACACTTTATGTGTGTAGTTTATTCTGGCATCCCGTCTCAAATTATGATCGGCTATCTAAACAGCATAGATTGACTACCGCACTGTCATGGGTCAGCTCTGGGAGGCAATGCCCTCCGATCAATTTGTGGCTATGGCCTCGGATCAAAAATTTCTTGGCAACTCTCGGATTAAAACACAGCATCTCATCGGTGCTGGCAAATGGGTTCAAAACTCAAACAATGAACTAACCAGTTATCACCAGATGCGCGTAGCACACCAGAAGTATAAAGACGATGAACTAACAGAAGTTCTACATAAGGGCCACGCCCACGGCAAGGCTACAATGCAATACCGAAAGGTCGAAGGCGTTTGGAAATTTGCGGGACTAACTCCAGACATTCGGTGGGGGGAATTCGATGTTGATAAAATTTTCGCTGAGAACTAGAACAGAATAATTGTCCGTTACTCTTCAACTCCAAAACTCAACAGAAAATCTCTTTATTTGAAGTGATATCAATGTAACGGTTAAACTTGATATCTCTGAGTGGAGGAGAACAGCAAAAGCGCTTGTGGCGCGTACGATTATACGTCGTAGGGCATTCAACCAGGGTTAGAGTAATACAGATATGTCTTATCGTTGTCTATCTATGGCTAGAGAGGGAAGGAAGAAACGAGAGCTCAAAGCGAGACTAAAGCAGCTATCTTGTAGGTTTTGGTCATAACTCTCGCGAAATTACTGTAGGAGCTGTTGAGCAGTTGTTCGATGCGATTTGCAGGTACTCCCCAAGTTTTAGAGGTTGGGGAAGCGAGATTAATTAACTGATATGCCGATGAACAAAACTAGAGAATGAATCTGTGTTATCCGAGAAGGTCGGAACCCCCATTCGACAGTTCTCTTTGATCAGAAACACTGTGAACATAACTCCTTGAAGTATCGCATGACGCAGGTTCAGTGAGTAGAGAAATATGACAGGTCATACTCTTTATTCTTAAAAAAAAAAAGGGTTTTGTTGTATTTGTGATCTACAAGGGATTCATTGTGACATCGGCCTTTGGCATATCACTCTCTCACCTAATTTGGCGGTGAATGCTATGTTATTCACTTCTCGTTCTAGTGATGGCAGTTGAAATAAAGCCTCAGCATCAGCCTAGCTTCCTCAGGTGTGTTTCCAACTCCATTCAAGTCACTAACCTAGCAGCCACAATTTCAGAAACCAAGTTGCGTGTACATACTCCGGTATATCAAAAAAGGGTAATCGAACTATCAAAATGGCCTTGTTCAAAACCAATGGAAGGTAGTTCCAATAGTTGCGGTGGGCAAGGGGCCATAAAGCTGACGAGTCACGCACATAGGCTCTGTATCAACAGCTCATTTGCCAGACAGGTTTCAGCTAATAACCTTAGCGTAAACCTTACAATGACCTGATTATCATGCTGGTGTACTCTCAGTTACGTCATAAATAGTCATGTGGCTCAATCTGGACATACGTGAGTAACAAACCAGTTGGAAGGACCTAGAATGCAGCTTGTCCTATATTTTCTTGCGTCGTTTGCGTGGAGACTCTTCTATATGGGTTTTGCATTGCTGCCACGCCCAATCTAATTGCGAAAGAAACTCTCCTTGTATTTGAATACTGCAACAGGCGCTTGGGCGATATTTGCCACAAAGTAGGGCGGAAAAAAAATATTGAGGCATTGATTATAGATGCTAAAAATGAATGTTGCATAATTGTGGTGTGTTCCATCTAGACTCTCTCATAATGACATTCCCCACCTTCTTGAAGACTTCTTGTCACCAAATTACATCCCTTGGATCAATTGTCTTCACATGATAGATGTCTAAATGACGTGGCTTCATTACTGGACATTGATTATTATATTGAACTAGACACGCCACAATATTAGTTTTATTGAAAAGAACCGCAACTGTTGACGAATAACGCTTCAGAATCGACGTCATTATCACCTATACGTTCCGGAACATCCGACGCTGCTTTGCAATTAAGCCAATCGCACGTTAGCTCACAGAGCATTCCAAGATAATGTCACAAGCTTCGGGTGTCGGTATAGTAGAGGAGGTATTTACCAAACAGTATCTCATTGTCAAATATTCCATAAAAGTTGTAATTCCAGTGACAGAGATATAGAGCTGACTCTACTGTTCACACTTGGGAAGCATTCATTGTGCAATCGCTTGCCGCTAATACTTACTATCTATTTCATTCTAGGAGGGATTTGTAGCTGGGCAGGCATCTCCAGTTATTAGGAGTTAGAGGGTGTATCACAATTGGCCATGGATTCCTCAGACTCTGATTTCGATATTGTTGACAACTTAAATCCGCTTGATCCTTTCAATCTCGAACCCCGGGATGACTCCCAAGAAGCGAAAAGCTATTTACGGGGCATAGTTGATATGGGAAGGTTAGTGACGTTATTAGACAAATCTTTGATGTTATGGATCATAGGCTGACGGATATGTCTATAGCAATGGAATCCGCTTCTCAGTAACAGACGTATCCCCACCTCTCTCTCGCATTCTCCCAACTATCCATGTTTATCGTGTCGGCATATCACTCTATGACACACAGTTTGACCCAGAGACAGGGAAGCAAATACCCATCCCTAAAGAAATAATTGGTGATGTTATCGCCGCTCTTAATCGTTTCAAGATTGTCTGTGCCGATCTTGGTGTTCCTCGAGCTAATATACACATCGTCGCTACTGAAGCAACTCGTGCTGCTCTTAACTCGGATGAGTTTATAAAGGAAATCAAATCGGCTACTGATCTTAGTGTTGATATGCTACGTAAAGAGGATGAAGGACGTATCGGCGCTTTAGGCGTCGCAAGCGGCTTCTCCGATATCAGAGGCCTCATGATGGATCTCGGTGGTGGCAGTACACAGATTACGTGGATTATATCCCAAAGTGGGAACGTCCGTATCAGTGAAAAGGGATCAGCCAGCTTTCCGTATGGAGCGGCTGCATTAAGCAAGACTCTTGCTGACCTGAAAAAAGGAAAATCAAAGGAAGAGGCAGAAAAAGCCCGAGAAAGGCTGCGCCAGGAGATGATCGCGAATTTTAAGGATGCTTACGAAAAGATTGGAGTTCCTGATAGCTTAGTAGCGGAGGCGAAGATGCATGGCGGATTTCCGCTATTTCTCTCCGGAGGTGGGTTTCGAGGCTGGGGCTACCTGCTACTGTACATAAGCCAGACAGGCGAGCACCCCCATCCAATATCGATCATTAATGGATACACTGTTGAAAGGGAGAGATTTGAGGATACAAAAGCGATGGAAGAAGTTGCCCGGACGGCTCATACTGTCTTCCGCGTTTCTGATCGACGGAGGAAGCAAGTCCCCGCTGTCGCCTTCTTGATTAACGTTCTATCCCACGCAATCCCACATGGAATACGAGTTGCTCACTTCTGTCAAGGAGGTGTGCGAGAAGGTATACTATTTAGAGAACTCGAACCAAGTGTGCGAGCACAGGACCCTCTTGAAGTCACAACTGAGCGTTTCGCACCCGAATCAGTGCAGGCCATCTATGGCCTCCTCGTGTCCTCCTTTCCACAGCCTTCGAGGAGCAGTAACCGGAGGTTTCCTGAAGCCATCAACTCACACGTCATACGGGTATTTGCCAACCTTCTGTACTTCCACACCATCATGGATAAAGAGCTGGCATCAACAGCTTCGATGTACAGCACTAGTACTGGATTGCTCGCCTCTACACGTGGGGTTTCTCATGAAGACAGGGCCAGACTTGCTCTCATGCTGGAGTCGCGTTACATGGGCGAACTGCCTCCGCGCGAGGCTCAGTTCAAGGAGGCACTCCGCCGTGTCATCACGCCAGAGGAGGTTTGGTGGGCAGCATACCTTGGCAGGGTTGGATATCTGATCAGTCGCCTCTATCCCTCTGGGAAAATTGACGAGAGACAGCCAAGAGTCGTTCTCTCATCAGATTGGGCTTGGGATCTAGGGCGCAAAAGGCAGAGGGAAGGTGTGCAGTTGACAATCTCTGTACAGAAGGTCAAACATGATCCTGCGAAGCTTAAGAAGGCCTTGAGAGATAATGTCCAAATAATAGAAAAGATAGGGAAAAAGAAGAATTGGGTAGGAGGTTCGGATGGCTGGGGGATGAAGGTTAAGGTTGACGTCGTGGAGGAGGATATTTTGACATAACTTGCTTTATTTAGGCACACAATTTGTATGTTCGACTCAATATTACCAATGTTAAATCACATTTACGTGAAAGGAATTACTGCCGGCTAGCATGGGAATATATATACCCCTAAGGTGATCTACAAGATCAGAATGGAGAGCTATTTCTCTTCTATATCATGAGCTCCCGATTGCTTGCAGGTGTCATCGATCTCTTAGAAAATTTCTGCCTTATTTTCGGGTTTACTTATGTTCCTTTTAGCTGGTAGCAAACTTACCGATAAAAAATTCAAGGTTAGTGCCCGGCAACCTCATTAAAAGCTTCCGTTGGAAAAGGAGCAGCTACTCGTGGAGGGTGCTAAACTGGCATGTGTGCCTCAATATGATTGCAGTAGCTTCTCCTAGATTTATATATCAATCTTAAAGTACATATGGAATATTATAAGACTATTCTTCTCATGTTCCTATCCCTGTGTCGCTCCGACCTGCATAATTCTGTCAATAATTTTCAAATTAGCCGTCTCACTTCACTATCCTTTTTTTTTGGAGCCTAGGTCATTACACTTAGCATTTACATTGACAACCGAAGAGGTGGTGTCCACAGTTGTGGCCCATAGTCAGCCAAACTTGTTAAACGTTACGATGATAAGTGCGATCTGACTAGTTGACTGCCTCTAGTATTCACTCTATCCTACACCTTCATCACTCAGTCTTCAATCTATACAGCATCTATCAAGCAATTTTAAATATATCCCGTTTTGTATATTAATATGCTTGAGTTTGTAGCAATAAATAAAGGTGAGGTAAGAGCATGGTAAATGAGGACCGTGCGTGTAGGGTAGCTTGAGTATTACAACACTAATGTGACGGTCGGGCTTCCTAAGTGAACTAGGGTTAGTACAACCGAGGGTTCAAGTAGTAGAGTGCTTAGGGCGTAGTCTTATTATATAATATCACATAGATAATAGATTGTAGATTATAATCTAGTAGTCTAGATAATAATTATATTAATAGCTAACTAAGTATCTATACTATAGAGGTAAAATTAGGGGTGCTTATATATATATCCCTTAACTATACTTAGTAATACTCTTACTAATTACTTATAAGTAATAATTAGTAATAATTAGTACAATAGCTACTAATTACTTCTTATTTCTATCTAAGATTGACCTATAGTTTATCCTAAAAATATATAACTTATATTAAAAGTGACGTTAGTTTATAATATAATGTCCCTCTTCCTATAATCTTAGCCTTAAGATCAAGTCGCGCAATATAAGTAGTATCCTATACTCACTTTCTAATAATATAGTAACCTTATTCTTTTAATACCTATCCTATATATACTATACTAATAGTATATCTAGCTATATAATAAAAACATATTCTTCTAAGAAGATAGTTAATTATTAGAAGCTCGCTAAATTTATTAGATCTTTTAGTTTTAAAATGCCTTCTTATTTTACTTGCCGTAGCTCTAGTTGCCTATATATTATTACTAAGGGCAAGGACTATTACAAGTCTTATATTTATATAGAGTATTTAAATTATTATCTCAGTGTCGCGGCCTTCCCCTCTGGGTTTGGCGGCACCTTCCATACCCCACCTAGTACCTCGGTACCTTCACAAGTCTCTATAAAGACCCCATTGTTATCTTGTCTTGCTACATCTAACCTCTTGAACCTTTTTATCTACACCCTCTCTTCCTTCCTTGACCCTTCCTAATTTACCAAACTGGCCTGCAGTGCGCGACGTTGTCATAATCTGCTAAACTCCTGGTCCTCAATATGCAAACAGATAGGTAACTATCTGCCTTGCATTATTTTGCTAGGTTGTTTATGGTAGAGAGTTGATCTTGACTATTTCGAGGACATCATCACCCTTCTCACCAGCGAACTCTTTTCTCACACTCACATGCCCTGCCCTGAATCAAAAGAGGCTTATCCTACAGGATACCGGAGGCCTCCAGTCTCCTGTAGTATCCACGCCATCTTCGTCATCATAAGAAAGAGCTGAAACTAGCAGTGGAGAACGACATACGACATGTGATATCGCCCTTGAAGTTGGATTGGCCATCAAGCAACAAGCAAAACTGAGCTCGTGCACTATTGTGGGCATTTCAATTCTAAGGGACCAGTCGCAAAAATACCGCATTATTCACTCAACACCGAGGCCGGCGCATTCGCTGTGCCCGGCGACCTTCCTCTCAGAGATTCGGCCAATGCAGGGCAGATAGTTCTGGGTCTTCGGTGGGCGGAATCATTTCCAAGGATCACGGAAACTCTCACTTACGCCTTATTCTAGAGCAATGGGGCAGTAAGACAAGGGCAGATTATACCTAACTGGTCAAAACTTGGGGGCTAACTTCGGTGTCGCCGAGAGCCAGGTGACATCATCTTCATTGAAGATGCCTCCAGCATAGTTCATCCCGTCCACGACTGCCACGAGTATGACTTAGGCAGCTGAACATGGGTAGGGAGGCCAAAGCCTTGCTCTATACACCAATCAGCCGGCCACCCAGGCAGGGCTTTATCTCGGCCCAACGGAGGGATGAAGACATCCGAAGATATCGTCACATGCATGTAGTAACTGAATACTTAATGTATGGGGTGTCCTCGTTTTTGAGTGTTTTGTTACTATTCATGAGAGTATGTTCTATTCATACTATTTTAGCCATCTGCAGAACTCCGCAATGTCGCCATCTATCAGTCTCGATGACCAGAACTTCTGGCGACCTCGCGTTGCTGCGTGGAAGCAGAGTATTGCTCAGTCAAAGCAGCCGTTACCACTAAAAGAGCAGCAACACCAGTCCCCTGATGCTATAGAGCTGCAAGAAACGCTGCCGCCGCAGGAAGAGAGCTGTAATAGTTTAGCAGCTTCAAAAGGGCAAACTATATACGGGCCCATTATTATACCGTCTGACGCCGAGTCCGGTAGGGATGGCAGTAATAATGGAGATCCTCATAATAATAGCGCCCAAGACGTTAGCAATCTGCAGTGCCTACAACGACATCACACGCGTCAGCCGGTCACAGAGATTGCTTCCTCTATTGCTGAGGCGCGATATAGGAGTATAAATACTGCGAATAACACTATTCAGACTGATCACCAGGAGCCTTCATTAACAGAGACCGTGCTTAATCGAGAAGCTACGGAAGCATTGCTACATAGTGTACGCAGCTCAATGGCATCTTCTCTATCCATGCCATCTACGGCCGTCTATCCCAACATAGAGGACATGTCGGAAGGTGATGACGGACATGAGATATTTGAAAATGAGCTTGAATTTGAAGCTATTGCCGTCGCACAGTCTAAGACGATTACCGATATATCGGATTCAAGGTCTTCGAGGCGCTATTCTTCAACTAGTTTGAAATCACCCGGCAGAAAAAGAAAGAGAAGCAAGTTCAACAGAGGCGGAGATAGCCGTTCTCTCTCACAGGCTCTTGATACGATAGAACCCGATGCTTTTCACATTAGTGATGCAGCTGGCCAACCCACCGATGGTGACTCCAATATATCGTTTAACAGCGATGAAGGAGAGCAGGAGGGCAATTGCCCACTTGAAGAGGCCATCGCTGATAGTGAGCACCCACGGCACAAACGATACAAGACTAGGCGACCTATACACACCATGCGTGGAAGCCGCAGGAATAATATTTCACCATCCTCGACCAAGGCCAACAACTCCTCACGAGTAGCCCACATATATAAGCCACCGAGGTGCATACCAAGCCCACCGCCCTCACACGCCTCCCAAGACAGTAAAGAGAGTACCACAGATTCAGCAACATTTGAAGAATGGACAGGCACTGTGCAGATTACTACTATCAATGGGGAAACAACTTTCCAGGGCCAGTTCAACAGTCATCTAAGCGCGAACGTGCTTCACGCGCTCTTCCAAATATACTCACATACAGCAGCTAAAGTTGTTGGGATAAAGGGTATAAACATTTGCAATACACTTATTGAAAGTCAGCAGCATCATACCTCCCAAAAAGTGCGCACAAATACCCTTGCGAAGCCCCATTGTGCAAGCACCACTTTAGGTGAAAGTACAGATAACAATAAATTTACAGTGGACTGTATATTTGCACGGTGGAGTGAAGAAGAGGAAGAAGATAAATTCCTAGTTAAGTGGGAGAGTGATGGGAGTACTACATGGGAGCCACGAGGTATTCTTGAGGAGGATATTACGGATATGCTCCTTGAATTTGAAGAGCGCTTTCAAGGGTTTGATGAAGGGGTTCAGATTTTACAGTCACGAAATCTGGATGGTGTAACACAATATCGTTTGCGCTTCGAAGGCCGCCCACATAAGGAGGATAGGTGGGTAGATATATCATTAATATCGCCGCAATGTATAAAGAGATGGAGGTAGTAGTATAAGTCTTTATCGTTTTCTTATTACCTAAATGAAATATTATAGTAACTACTTAGTTATTAAGTATATATAATTAGATTCTTAATATATATAATATATAATATAAACTTATAAACAAGAGATTACTATACCATTATAATCCTTATAATAGAATTTATGCTAAGTTCAAGAACTATTAGTACTTAACTAAACCAATCCTTTAAGTTATTTTAAGTTATTCTGAGCTGTGCTAAGCTGAGCTAAGTTGTCCTGAGCTCTCCTGAGTTGTCCTGAGCTATCCTGAGCTCTCCTGAGCTCTCCTGAGTTGTCCTGAGCTATCCTGAGCAATCCTGAGCTTCTATATATACATATATAGTCACACCTCCTTGAGCACTTAGAATATATACATTTATAAATTAATTTTGCGCTATCTTCTACTCTACACCACTACCCTTTAAAGAGGAGCTTATATCTACTTATAAAAACTAAGGCTATGCCCTATTTAACTAGTAGTATAATATCTAATTTATATAGAGCAAAAGGTTGCTCCTATTAACTTAAACTGGAGTTATATAAAAATATAGTATAGTATAGCCTAGTCCAGGTTCAGGAGCTTATTAAGGGATAGGAAAGTTTTCTAAATTAAGTAGGTGGGGGTGGAGTATAGTACGATGATGTCATATGAATGTATAAACTCTAACAGCCAGAATTAGCTCTTACGAGCCTGGGATAAGGTGTGCGTAGCAAATTTCGGCTCATTGTCCTAAATTTGCTCTTTCCCCACTTCCTCTTCCTCTAGATTTATATTACTAACTTTTTACCTATAGGTTTAGTAATGCTAACTATTAAAAGTGTCTATAATTGTATATGCTTATATGCATAGGCTATACAGCCCAGTCCAGGTTCAGTAGTGCATAAGGAATAGGAACATTTTCTAAGTTAAGTAGGTGGGGGTGGAGTATAGTGCGATGACGTCGTGTGAATGTACCGGCTCTAACAGCAGCCACCAGAATTGGCTCCTACGAGCCTGGGATAAGGTGTGCATAATCATCTTTCGGCTCATTATCCTACATTTGCTCTTTCCCCACCTCCTCTTCGTCTAATATTATTAACTTTTTGCCTATAATGCTAACTATTAAAAGTGTTTGCGGTAGCTTATAGGCTTGTATGCATTGGCTAAGGAGTAGTGTGCTAAATGTTTGTAGGAATGTAAGTCTAATAATTTAGTACTGTTTTTTTTAGCGTGAAATGCTAATTAAGAATTTAGATAACTACATCAGGGTGGCCACTGAACCTGAAACCGACTATACCAGTTACCTATATCTTTAAATAATATCAGGCAGGAGTAACTATATATAGATATCTAGAAAAATCTAGTAAGTAGTAAATATAGTATTTAACCTTAGTAACTCTCTTAGAGCTATTTCTAGCTTTATCACACGCCCTTTATAGGCTACCTTTTATACTTATATATATTGCTTATAGACTTTGTATATGTAGGTAGGTAGATACCAATATACATCGCTTCCCTTATATTTAAGACTATCCCTTCAGCGCTTAAGATATACTATATATAGAGTACAGTAGGTAGAGCGCCAATTAGATAGTGAGATTAATTAACACATTAACGACGTTGCGGTTGCCTGATTGGTTACTTTAAATAAATTACTCTGGAGCAAGTCTCTGCTTAGTTATGTGGGTCTTGCATCCTATTACTAGATGTAGGTAATAGAACTCTAGTTTTAGGAGCAAATATACACTCTTTATAGGTGAGTGACAAACGAAATATAATTTATTGTGAGAGAGGACCCCGATTAATAAGGTAGGGAGCTAAAGAATCTATAGTAAAAAATATTTACATCCACATATATGCATAGGTCTTCTTTACATATATAGCAACCCACGATATAGAACTTAACTAGAAAGTAAGAGATACTGCTATAAAATATTTATAAAATACTTAGCCTAGAATTTCCCTATTTATTTGCCTGCCCTATTAAACTACCTTTTCTCTACAGTCTATTATTTGCTATATTTGTAAATAATCACTAATAGGTGCAATATTAAGCTATCGCTGCTTATTATTTCTACTTCATCTTGCGGAGGAATTGCGTCGCATGATTATCGACGAAATTATCGCTGGGTGCACGACGGGCAATAGCAAACCATGCATCGCCGCTTGCTTAGTCTTAATCTGCCACCAGTTTTGCTCTAATTCCCAGCTAAGACCCTGCAGATATGCGTTCCTGCATCACTATAGAGCTATCTGGGGCTAGGCGGTTTCCTCAAAGGAGACAGAAGTTTCCGTTGACCAAAAGCTCTCGACGTTGAAGTATTGGAAATTAGATCCTTGCTAATACGCCTTTGCAATCCCTAATCAACGACTGAACCTTTCACACTGGGCTGCTCTAGGAACAAAGAGGTTATGTAGTGGGCTTTAAAGCATGGTGTTGACCCTAATACTCAACAAGATCACCCACCATATCACTCCAGAGGGATCTGGATGACCCCTTATACTTTTATCTAAGTTCAACGAGGGTCACAGACCATCTCTACGCACTTAATATCACAGCAGCCTATGGATACAACTAGTTTATTAATCGACTGCCCTCCGATGTCAATTTCAAAGAACTCGACAAATACCAACTAACGCCACTACATCACGCCGCGCAACCGCTATATAGTGAGCCTGCCCTCATAGCTCTAATTTAGGGGGGAGCTAGCATTAATGCAACGGATATTTGGGGAAAGACACCACTTGACTATTACTTTAAAGCATTATCCCCTGGATATATTGTTAAGCGCGCTCTAAAATTAATCAAGGCTAAGGCAATAATGACGGATGGCTATAATTCCTTACACCATCTTTTCGAGCCTAGATGCCTTAACTTTACGTCATTCTATATTCCTTCTGGATATAAGAAGAGATCTTATAAATTATAATATGATAATACTGAAGCTTAGAAAGCGTTAATTTCCATACTTATTGAAAATACTGATAATTTTTTAATAGACTACTCTTGAAGTGGGTTATGCTATCTTATTACACAATTGCTCGGCCCCACTAACCCACTAGCACTTACTGCGTGGAATTTTGAAAACCTGGATAAAAGTTATGAGAGGTTTATGGGGGGACGGCTTTGAATTTTCGGATATTAATAAATTTACTTAACTAGCTCGGTCCAAGCCTTAGAAAGGGACCTTGTCTGTAGAAGCGGAACTTTGTATCCCTTCACTGATACCTGAGTAGGAGGGTAATTAAGTTCAGGCCTCAATAGATGTGGACATGAGCACAGGCACACCAGAAACGTTCGACCGTGCTTCTACATGTAACAATTAAACTATCTGCACAAGTTATTGCCCTATAATTTCTGGCTTTCGTAGCCGAGTAGCTCTACTAAACATTAATCCGCGTCCCACCAAATACAACCTAGAATTGCTACTTCACATCTCTGTTAGTATGGTATTTGTAGTCTGAGGTTCGATGGTAGTTCCAAAGAAGTAGTTTGGTAGAAACCGCTGACAATTGCGTCTGGCAATATGCGAGAGTACTGCTTAAGGAAGAATAAAACAGCCAGCATGGATGTGCTCTTAAAGCAGTTCCTTGCTTCTATACTGCTCATCGCTTCGCCTACTGAACTCAAATACCTACTCCTCCCTTCTTCATATACCTTTCGATCCCACGCCATCTCATTTAACCTTTATAGTTTACCCTTTCCCCACAAATTAGCTCGACTATGAGCAACTGTGCAAACGAAATACCGTACTAATAGAACGCCCTGTTCCAGCGACTTGACGCGCTTGACGCTAGGTGTATATCCTACAGCTCTCCCCTCGAGCTTTTTTATAAGACCAGACATCGCCTGATGATATTATGCCACTTAATTCTGTCTGCAAAGTGGTGTATGGGAAGCTTGTTGCCGAAGAAGCTCTCGCAATAGCTCAAAGTGATGATGCATTATTCCTCGATAACCGATATACCAGAGCCTCCACTTTGCTCTTTACCGCGATACTAAGAAACCATCTTGGAGTTGTGCAACGACTTTTAAATGCAGGCTTGCCGTCTGACATTATCTGGCTTAGATCGAATTCTATTCGCGAAGGTCCAAGGGTTTACCGGCTCTTAAATAGCGATAGATTAGACGTCATGACATTATCCAACAGGCAGCAAATTTTAACTCCCCTACATCTCGCAGTATTTCTTGAGCTTCCAGAAGTGGTTAAGCTTCTGGTAAAGACGGGTGCCGATATATATAATTCAACTTCACGCGGCCTCTGTCGTTGTGGCCTTTGTCTTCAATCTACAAAAGGACAGAGTCAATATAATGGTCCACCCCCAGTCACGGCCTCTCACATTGTTAGATTTAAGCTTCAAAGTCGAAATACGGTTCGTTTTAAACTAAAAAGTCGGAACACGCATGGACGATTTAAGAACATTATATATATAACGAGGTTATTTAGACAGCAGCCTCTAGTATAATAAATATATAGTATATGATGCTTTGTATTTGCCTTCTAACCCATTCTGTTGGTCAACGTGTGTTCCTGCTTATGTGTTACGTTGAAGATCAAACCACATAATAGCCAAGAGGGCTACCAGAGGCCTAAAAGCAGCTGAGCAACACTTCCGTAGTATATGATATTGTAGTAGGGAAAGCCGACTTGCCCGTTGAGTTTCTAAAAGGTAGCTTGAAAGTTGTGAAACTTGATTGCGTAATAACTCCATATGACAGTGGTCTATACTACTAGGAGAACCTGACACGCGAAGAACGCGTAGGTAATTTTGCTTCGTTGCACAAAGGTTAGTTTAGCTATATAGACTATGCGAATAAGATGACATGGGCAGTATTAATGTTGTAATGGTGATTAATGAGTGCGAATTATGTAGACAAGCCAGGCGCAACCTCTCCTCTACCTCCAGTCTCTCCATAAGCCAATCAGCTTCCTACCTTATGACACCTTAAAGTCGAGGTCTACTATTGCAAATCAGGGCTGAGGCGTAATACATGAATGGAACTTGATACATGATATCATTGAAGGCTCCTTTCTTTGTCCCTATAACTCCTGTTATTTTTCTTTACCTTCTTATGAAGTACGGTCCAACGAAGAAAGATAATGTCACTAAAGCAAAACAACGTCAAATGCATCAATGGATAAGTGTATTTATGATGCTGAAATTTGGAATTATGCTATGCCTAGTATATAAAATAACCCTTGACGCACTTAGTAAACATCAACGGACTACTATTAGTCAGAGTAACAGTAGGGTTAATTAGAAGGAGGCGGGGAAGCGGGAGGTAGAGGCAAGGGACGCACGCAAGACATAGAAAGAAAAATCCATGTATGCCTCAAGGTGGTCAGTCAGTGAAGACTGCACGTGTGATCTAACAATGCGTCATCATGAATCCTTGACAATCAATGCAGGGAGTCTCACTAGGCGTTATTGAACGGGCGCAGAGTTGTGATAACATACCCCTTTTCACCTATATTGCTCGCTTTAGTATACTATATATATATATATATATATATCCTAAAGACATTTATATAGTATAAAATCCCAAGATTTAATTCTATTTATCTCTCTTCCATTATCTAATTAACTTATTATACTTTAAAAATGCATCCAATCATTCCCGCATTAACAGTGGTCTCCATTGCCTACGCACTTATATTTATACCACAAGTTCAATGGTTTTTTAAACGTCCAACAGAGTTCAAGTCCCTCCCACAAGTCCTACAAGTTATATTAATGTCAAGTGCTACCCTCATTGCGATCACTTGTCTCTCACTGCTGGTCTCTGCCGCGGTCTTAGCATTGCAACATGATCAAACATCTACTGCCTGGGCATGCTTACTGGCCTGCATGTTTCTCATTATAGCCTGTTCAACGGTATTTTTGGTAGGTATATTAAAGGACATGCTGAGTAGGTTTGCTAATATGCTGCAGAACTTTGTTATTTTGGGCCCCATGAGATCTATATGGAATAGAGTTATACGAGGTAAAGAATTTAGCGACGTTGTCTACTACTCGAGCGTGGCTCTCCAAGCTGTTGTTGCCCTCATCGGTGCTATCACTGTCGCGCACTACCGATCTTTCACACAGCCAGCGGATCTATTGGCGCAACGACCCCTGATATGCCTATGGTGTATCCCATTTCCAGCCTATTTGGGCTACGCTTTATTAGCTTTTCAGTTGGCATATGCCACCAGGGATAAGGCAAAACATATCAGCAAGCCTCGAATGTGGTGTTTGGCTGGAGTTAGTTGCGTGATACTGTTAGTGTCTGCAACGGTGTCTGTCTGTGCTCTTGTCTCTGGCAATCCTGGCTTACATCTCTCACTCTTCCTTGTGCAGTGTGTTGGATGGGTCGTCCTACTTTGGGAGAAGGCCCTCTGGAAACAGCTAAAAAGCAGAAATGGGGGTGCCCTCTCATTAGGAAGCGGAAATGGCGATGTATTCCCATTAGGAAGCAGAAATAGGGGTACACTCCCAGTGGGAAGCGGAAATGGCGATGCACTCCCATCAGGAAGTGGAAATGGTGATACAATCCCATTAGGAAGCGGGAATGGAGATGGAAATGGAGATGCAATCTCACTAACCTTTGCATGCATAGGCACAGCCCGTCCATCAAAGTGATCAATAAAAGCTAAGTGAGATCAGCGAATCTTTTATAAAGATTAATTTACATTGAGTGAGCTCACGAAGCATGTTACTTATTCATGTGTCTGGGCTCTTTCATATCGCTCTCTAAAGGTCTGTCTAGGAAGAATGCTGGCAATCCTCGGAAAAAGTCCCTAGAAAAAGATTTAACTACTTATATAGGCGTGGGGCTCGAGGTTAAAGTTTCCACGACTCTTCAACCCATTTCGCGCACCAAATGACGATAGTTATAAAGCAGTTTTAACAAGATTGCTCCTATGATAGGCGATAGATCACGGATAGTTGCATATAATTTGCCTAGTTCGGACTAAATCTATACCATGAGGTCTCCAAGTTAGTAGTGAAGTCAGCTTGCCTTTACACAGAGCTCTAGCGTGTCCTCCCTTAGCAGTATATAATAATGGCGTTCCATTATAAACGCACCTTGAGTCTATTTTAACCTCCAGGTAACCTAATAAAAGATTAACCACAGATGCATGCCCTGCCTTGGCAACGAATTGTAGTGGTGTTTCTTGAAGATAGTTCTTTTGCTCGGGATTAGCGTTCACATCCAGCAATGCCTGCACCACTAAATTATATCTACCTTCGGCTATATCAATTCGCCTAATGACCTTGAACAGGCGTGGTTTCAATAAAGCACATTCGTTCCATCGATGGCGCTAATCGCAAAGCGCAAAGCCGGATTACGCGACAACAATTTCTGACTGCGGCCCAGAGCTCAGATGTCAAGCTGCTGCCCCAAGCTCATGCAGTGGTTCATCTAGTTCTAACGCGTACATAATTGAAGTACATACAAGGGTCAAGGAGATGCATTTCTTGTTTGTGAAGGCATGCACTTAGAGCCGGAACCAATCATGAGAGACGATTGATACGGATTAGGAAAGAAACTGGTTAGCTGATTGGCTTATGGAGAGCTCTGCGGGGTAGGAACCTGCGTCTGGTCCTCACAATGGGCAAGAGTCACGGCTAGGTCTTGTAAGACTCACGCAAGATCGGCTTCTATAATAAACCACACCTCAAGACCTATATATAATTTTTTAATTTTTATTTTAAATACAATACATATCTAGATATACTCCTTGTTCAATATTTTACTCCGACATATCAGGTGGCTCGTGGCTCATGTGCATTAGGGGAATAGATATGTGATATAGCTAGTTTAACCTCATAGTTTAATAATGGGCCGTTTGCTATGTAAACTTCTCTCATGTACAGTAGGCGATGCATAGACAATGAGGACCTTTTCTATAACTAAATCTGTATTTAGTACAGGCTACTATAGGAAGAACTAATAATAGTTGAAGACCACCCGGTATTTACAGCATACTTTTTGCAATGCATGGGAGATGCAGTAGCTGTAATTAAGCTCATGGTGCAAAGCTAAAATAACTCCAGCACCAGCTGGAGTTACCGTGCAATAGCTATAATGCGAGGCGAGCCCATCGAACCCATCAAATGAGCGTTTTGTGGGTTGCCTATATTGCAGGGATATACCAAGGTCAGGGGCTGATGCTAGCATTATATGGAAGCATGAAGGAGGGGACACTTTTCTTATCGTAAAAGTGAGATATGAAGTGCATCGATGTAAAGTGCATCGATATATCTCATGTGCCCTTGAAGTAAATATGGTTACTATTGCAGTGGGATGGTAACTGATTAGATGGATAATCACAGAGATTGCTGGAATGGAACCCATCACAACGTGGGCATTTACTTACCATGCAAATGAGAATAGTTAGGGCATGCGGCAATCACGTCCTTCCATGCTTAGTCCAAGGGATTAGCAAACTAGGGGCTGTTTCAAAATGGCCAATCAAGTACTCGCTTTTTCTACCAAATGCGGGTTGGTCGTCTCGTGTGATTCGTCCCAGCTCACGTAGGTGCCTTTCAAGCATGTAGGTGAATAATAGGGCCATGTATAATTAAGAAGTGTCATCACAACCTTCTCACTATTCCCATAGCTTAACTAAATGGCTGTTATGAATATGGAGTGAGGCTGGCTATCTGAGAATCGGCCTCAGGGCACCGGTTCTCCTAAACAGCTGGCAGTAACTGGTCTTACCTTCCTACTGGGAGGTTGAGGAACTAGACAGTTTTAACAGCTGCTTGCCATGGCTAGACACCACTCTCCGAATAAAATCCAAAGCGGGGCGCTACTTCCTAGGAAGTTGCTGACCAAGGAAGGGTGGTTACATTTTAGTCACCAATATCACGTAAAGGGGGTCGGGAATCTCTAGCTATAAAGTCTAACCTCCCATCCCCAGCGAGTTTATTTTGTCTACTTTCTCCTTATAGTACGCCTTTTCACCTAAAAGCTTTTATAATAGCACTGATGCCTCCCACAGACTCCTCTCATTGCGCCATAGGCGCTTGCGAAACCAACAGGTATAGTAATGCCAACGCCAGCGTAGTAACTAGCATTTATCATGCAATAGCTATTAATTCTAATGGTTGTAACAATAGGGATGGGTTGCCAGAGGAGTCTGTGCCTTTAATTATTGGCAATTTACTTCCTCTGCTATACTCTGGTCCAAAAATATACTAGAGAAGCTACTGACTATCTTATCAAGAGAGGCACAAGTACCTGGACACAGGATACTGTTGATACACTCTACGATTTAGTTGGATGTTGGCCAACTGGCTTCACTAACAAATTTCTTGAACGATTGGAAGAAGTTTCGGATGTTTATGGTATTATTGATCGCATGCAGGAGGGAGATGAGAAAGCCTCAATGGCACACTACGCCTGCATAATTCGACGCCAGGTGATAGAGGCCTATCAGACCGCAGTCGCGTATCTCGATAGTACGTTTCCCATCTGCAAGGTATTCAATATCTCACAATTATCAGTGATGCGCTCTGGCCCTGAATATACGAAGGCTGCTACGAAAACACTCCTAGAGTGTTATCAATACTACGGCCGCGACAAACACTGCGAGCTTTGTGGATATTGCCGGAAGCCGATTGAAAAACTCCACAACCTGATTTTGCAGTGGCCGATTGAGCCCGAAAGGGTGAAAGGATGTTGCGAACTTGAAAAAGTGGAATCCTACCTTGAACTACTGACTCTGTTTTCGATACGTATCGGGCTGCCAAGGAGCAGTCGAGAGGAGGCGAAAGAGGTCAATAAAATGGTCCAACTAGAACTGGGGAAGGTGTGGAGAGAGTACGCCGGCCTCCTTAAGTGTTAGTCAGCTTCTTGGTATTAAACGTCAGGATACTAATTAGGGTATTAGATCTCGACAGGAAAGAAATGCATTAGGTGAATGATGATAGCATACATAATTAGATATATTTTTAATTTCACTAATACTATTCTGTAGAGAAAAGAATGGTTGACTATAATAGCATGGCCGCGTCCATACTAGATTATCTAGCTCTATTGTATGATTCTCAGACGGTCATTCCAATTCTGACCTAGCCTTACTTATAAGCATGATCCCCGCTGTAACTTACCACCAGTGTACTGTTACGGTCTAGCACGATTGATCATATATAATAGCTGGTAACATCATAATAATTGCTAGAAATGTGATTATTGACCTAATCTTTTGCCCTGTTGGCATTGCGGTCGATGGTCCGTTACATGTACAGACTACAACTCTACCTACCCTACGGCTATGCCTATCCTTAACGCCGTGCGCCTGTGCGTTGAGCGTGAACTGTTGTTGAAGTATTGGCTGCCTAAGCCACAAACCTCCTTCCAATGCTTGCACTCATTTTTCTTATCTTGCATCTTTTGCAACGAGCTTTTCTTAAAACTATTTCCGAGGCGGCGGCGGCTCATCTCATTCTCTAAATATAGCACAATTGTCCCCCTGCATCTTTTCGTAAAACAGGACGGCGAGGCGCCTCTGATGCAACGAGCTCTGATGCAACATGCATTTCCTAGGGCCTGCGTTCATGAGCTGCCACACCATAGATAGATCGGTCCTGGAGGAGACCTTACTCAACCGGGCGGTTAAGACGGCCTTGCTCAGATGGCGGAGGATCAGCTTCTGCGTCCCTCCAATCGGTGGGCATTGCGGGGGCCAGAGCAAAGGTGTGCTTCATCTGGGTCTAGCTTGGAACTGTTCAAGAGCAGTCGCGCATCTACGCGAGCGCAACCGCTATCGAACCAATGAACGCAGTCTGTGTAAGCCTAACTAGCACAGTGTATATCCACCATATAAATAAAAGGTGAGCAATTTTCAAGTATTGCACTCGTGGCATGCCTTAAATATTGTAAATAAGACGTCTCAATGCAATCCTCTAATATACGCTACAGCTAGTGTAGTAGTATGTTAGAGGACTTTTTTACTTCGACAACTCCTAGATCGCTATGTCAATTCCAGCCTTTTACCTAACCTTTTGTAATACTGCTTGTGCCACACACCTTGCTCAATAGCTTCCCAATTATGTGATATGTCTTCTAGTTATTGTAGGATTAGCTGTAAGGCCCTCTAGAAGTACAGCCTCAACCCGGTTATCTTCTTACGCAGAGAAATTGAGAGATACCGCCGTCTCCTCCTTATTCCATCGGCGTTGCGGCCAGTTAGATGTATAATATAAGCCCATCTGTTTATAATTCTCACACTGGCTACAGTCCATTTTACTATATTAAACTGGTAGCCACTTTTCTTTACAATGAAAGAACTCCTGAAGAATGCAAGACGCCAATCCAGAAGA
Source organism: Calcarisporium arbuscula (assembly GCA_009828645.1). NCBI lineage: Eukaryota > Fungi > Ascomycota > Sordariomycetes > Hypocreales > Calcarisporiaceae > Calcarisporium > Calcarisporium arbuscula. Next base: position 104,614 of record WBSA01000021.1, on the reverse strand, counting down.
CGGAGACGGAGACAGCAGACAAAACCGTCAAACAGAAATACTGGGTCGTCCACGAAGACATCCTGAGGAATTAATGATTTTAAATATCAAATTTAGTCTTCTTCATCCTCACAAAGATAAATTACTGTGTATAAATATTGGACCAGGTTCTATAGTTTAAAAATTGCCCACTAGAAAAATGCAGTATAAAGCCTAAATGGACTCGCGCTCGGTCTATTAATTAAGAAAAGCCATTTCTGGCGCCTGATTTCAAGGCTTAAATAGATTAGTATAAAAGACACTATGTAGCACGGGATCTAGACTACAGACAACAGATCATTCAGATATCCATCAATTTCGTATAATGCATTTTCGAGTGACCTATCAAGTAGCATTATGTGGGATATTTACGTTTTTCGCGTTGGCACTAGTCAATTTAGATTCAAGGGAAGGGAGATAGTTATATATTTCACCAACAAGACTAACATATCTATAGACCTACTGGAAATCCTGTAATAGAGATTCCTGATGGACAGGTCCAAAATCCTGTCATTCCAAACACCACTTGCGTCCACAGAAAGCCAACAGTACCAGCCCCACCTATCCCCCAGGTTCCAGATCGGCAATCACAAGCTCCTCAAGGCAACTATACTACTTTAATATCCATTCAACGACTACAAAGTTCATATAATTTTGATACTACAGATATTTCCTATCAATTATCTTCAGCTACTAGATCTGTTGCTTTTGGAGGTGTTAATGCTTCAAAGGTCAATTTCTGAATTCACTACCACTAGTACATTTACATCCACCACGACAAGTGATCATACCAGCACTACAGAGGAGGTATTAAGTACAACTGAGAGCGATTCTGTTGATGCAGTATATGAGACTCATTCTCGTCGACCTATTCCTAGTCGTTATCCGATCTGTGGTGCTGAGGTTGGAGCGGGCGCAGGGGGCGCACACTGTCTCCATGTAGGGCGAAGAGGAGCCCCTAGAAATAGTACTATCGCTAAAGAAAGTAGCATAGAATAGAACGAGGATATTTACAAAAATATATATTACTACATAATTAGAATCCCTGCAAGTATACACTCATCATTTGGAAACTCACCAGCTAACGTGGCTACGTCAGCGCAATTAGTAATCTGCTATTTCATAATACACAATGTTTGGGTTGCCTATATGATTTGACGGTATGAGAATGAGGTCATCAAATTTGTACATATAAATGACAGGCTAAACCTGAGGAGCTAAAACTCTTTGATCAAGTGGTGCGCTTTTTGTCATTAGTTAATCGGTCTCTTAGATCTTTATGCTCTAGGCTTGGGATAGGCTTATGACGAACTATCTGTGATAGTACTTAATTAGTATGAAAAGGCTAGAAGATGTGGTGACTTGAAGTATATATTCGCTATAAGTATGACCCCTGCTCCCTTTATAACTAAGTATTTATCTGCTATAAGAACTTCAGGCATGCATGATGACTACTGGGGTTTATCTTGACCAATCCGTCTTTCGCAGGCCCGAAGAATGGAGTAGTGATATTCATATACTCCAGGATGAGTCTCTATCGTTTCAAGAAATGCACGAAATTTCCCGCAAAAATATATCCAGTTACGAAATTCTGCGAGTCCTTTACTACAAGACTGACCAAGCCGGACCAGTAAATCATTTTCCCTAGTAGGGTGAGAAGGTGTGATTAACGCTGCGTGTAGTTTTACTTACTCGTCAACTGTGTGGGCCCTATCTAGCGGCTCAAGATTCTGCACTGCCTTGAGAGAGAGCTCCAACACGTTAGATTCATGACGCTTAGCCTCCAAATATTGACTGGGAAAGATGTGAGATTCGTTCTGGATCTTGCGGACGAAGAAAAGTTCAGCTGTGAGCCGTTGAAAAATCGTCCACTTTTCAATCCTACGCAATTGTTGTTCGCTTTCGAACATGGTCTGAGGAAGACGGTGAGCCTGAAGCATGTTGCACAGATGCCCAAGAGAACGAGGTCCAACAAGATATATCTGAATAATATTAAGTGAGAGAGCAACCCTCATATAGAGAAAGTCTGTACCAAATTGATCTCTGCAAAAAGCAGGATCAGGGGGCCAGAGCTTGCATAAAGGGGCCAAGACGTCTAGAAACTGTAGAGTATATGGACGTTCACTTATTGTATTAGTCACGACTAAATTGAAGCAAATGTAGAGACTCACAAGAGCAAGCATATAAAAGTCCAAATTGTACAAGACGCCTCTGCATCGTATGGTTGCATAATTTCTGCATGCCTGTGATAGTTAGTAAGTCTAGAATAACTATTGTTGAGAGGTCCTCACAAGAGATGTAACAGGGACCGCCATTTATGTTGGAGATAGTTGCCTCTAGTTGGTAGTGTCATCCATTTAGAGAGAATATCGAGGAGCATAATGGAGCGTAAGTCCGTCATTGTCGTGATATCTCGCATATTTATGTCCAAGAGCAGATCGTATGTCCAATGACGATTTCCATCTAGCTGGTCAGCTTCGGTTCCATGTTGGATGAGGCCAGGCTCTTTGGAAAGCCTGGATGTGCACTCCCCAAGTTTGAAAATAAGAGAAAGCAAGAGCCTCTCTTTTGCAGTGGCAGCTCCCTTTAAATCTTGGTTGAAGAGTAGATCCACACTTTGCGGTAGCAGTATGGGATAAAGTGATAAAACGTTAGTTTTGAACGCCGATAGCCATTTTTTGGAAGTATCCTCGTCAGTTTTTGGGGATGACTATGAGCTCCTCAGGAAGCTGTAATATTAGTTTTAATATTACCCCTCACAATAAGAAAACTCACCAGGTGTTCAGCAGCTTGTTGCCGATTCTCAGAAGCCATGGCCGGTGTAATAACTTTAAATGCTTCCAGAGGAGTCAAGTACACGAAGACGTATAAGACTCACTCACATATATTTAGTAGCTATTAGGCTAAAGTACAATAATACCGATCCTAGATAGCGACCAATTAACATGTATTTATATAATATTTATTCATTTAGATCCGAAGATGTGATATTAGAAATATAGGGGTAAGTTCAGGCTCCAAGTAAGTGGAGGTAGAAGCATCATCTGGCTCTTTCCATCAACTGACTAAACTCTTTCTGCTTCTGTGTTAGTTGAGGTTTCGCTGCGCATTATCTACGAACGAATATTTATTACTTGAGATAGGTTAAGGCAGGGATATACATATAGGCTCTTACTTACTCGAAGTAACATCCACTAACTTGGTACAATATTTATTTACTTAATATCTTACTCTAAATTAATTATAACTTAGGGGGCATTTCATAAACATGCAGTATAAATATTAAACTATTACTTAAACATATAACTGTAATATGATAAAACTAACCACTAGGAATCCTTGATATTTTTCCAAACTCTAAAAGACTCTGTACAGCAACTCTGTCTAGCCTTATAGTTCTAAGGATAAGCTCCCGGCTGAAAGGATCCCTCCAAAGTCCTCTTCCATGTTCTATCCATATATCTGTCCCTTCTCCCTCAATTTGTGCCATGATCAGTACATTTTCAAGGCAGGCAAAGAGGCATTCCCACCGCCAGTCTACAGATGTTGTATTATCTGAATTAGTCTGCCATTTCTTTTCTATATCATTCCAGGCAATTATAAGCCCTGGACCTGACTTTAATTTGAGGACCAGCTGTTTGGCTACTATGCCGATCTGGTCTCTATGATTTTGAGTTTGTACCAGCGTCTTCTGCCGCAATCTCCCACGCCCTGTTGGCTGTATGGCCTCTTCCTCCCCGATAGGGCTCAAAGCTTTATAAACCATTGATTGTTCACATCTAAGTAACTCAGGGATTGTGTGAACTTTAAGTGTCTCATTCATCGGCGAGCAGTTATGAATGAATTCTTCTTTTTCTTCTGTGGTCAATACAATGTGAGACGAATCCATGGTTTGGAGTATGGAAGGAATTGATAACCAGAATATGGAAATTCAAACGCATTAAGATTGTTATTTATGAGTGTGGAGCTAAACCAAGAGCCTTATTTTTGCGCTATTACGCATAATTAGATCCATATTAGGCTCCTCGCTCTGGTAACTGCATTGTTATATAAACCATGAATCCCATATTCAAATTCCCTTTAATACATTGCCGAACTTGGTACATACCGGTATAATACCGATACAAAAGTATTAATTTAAGGAAATGAAATCTAATGATCAGAAAGACAGATTCAACCGATTGTGGCTATCAAGGTATGATGAAATGATCTTAGATATTGAGAAGAGGCGTGTATTACTTATCAAGTCATTTATTGCTGCCTCTTTGTCATGGCTACTTCTTGCTGGGTATCTCATATCGCCATCTACTTATGCCTCCATTCAACACTCACCTGTTCTAACCCAAACCGAGGGAGTTGGCAAATCGCTAATGAGTGCGGTTCGCAACACTCCACTTATATATATTGCCTCCTTTGCCTGTGGGATTGCCACAGCGGGATTAATCGTCATCGCATACAAGGAACAAAATCACGTTTGGGTCAGCCGATATGTTATTCTGTAAGTTAATGAATTAGTCATTTTTCTTACACCTGTCTAACATGCTGCAATAAGGCCTGTATTGTCACATTCAGCTACAGGTTTTGCTTCAACATTCATTAATGTTTACGGCATGCAAAGCGGCCAGTGGTCAATAACCGCTATTATAACTATATGTATTATTGGCGCATGGGTTGCGTTTTCTTTAGCGTTGTATTTAGTATATCAGTATAGAGTTATTCCCCAACTAGAAGCAACATCTGGCAATTGGCTCCGTTAGACTAAGTGTTGCTGTGATTAGCTTCACTCTAGGTATTTTGTCTTCAGAGCATAATTTGGATGTCCTTCATCCCGCAGTACTTTTCATAGGTGTGCTCAAGAATGCCTGCATATAGTAGGTACTTATTATTATATATTACCCAATCATTATTTGCGTTATTAAGTTCTATAGAACATGAAATGCTTTATCAGCCTCTAAACCGAATTTCAGCCGGATGCTAGACACAATAATATAATATGGTCTTTCTCTCTCAATATGCGAATGATGAGGGCATTCAGATACGGCACGAGGTGGACTTTGAAGACATCGCAGCAGACATTGAACCTCTTACTCTAATATTTTCTCACGAACCTTTTTCATCATCTGTGAATTCAGATACAGCAACCGAGATCAACCTATTTGCATACTTTATGGAGATTAATTTGTGCTCTGGAGCAAAGCCCCGACTAGCTTGGAATCCTGAGCAGCGAGTATGGTATGGCACAGAAACAGGAGAGATCTGGTCGTGGAGGTGCTTATCCGCCTGCCGAACTGATCTTCTGATATATACACGTGTTTCACTAGGTGGTTCTGTGGTGGATTTACTACGAGGGGAAAGATTTCTCAGAGCCAGAGTTCCCATAGATCACATTACTATTGAGAAGCTCATTAAGACAGGGGAAGCTGAAGTTTATTTGAAAATTCGCTGAAGTTCATATTTGTATTTATCTCAAAACGCGCCGCGGTCTGAGGTTTTAATGATATATACCCGGTTCATCTATTTCTAGAAGAACAAGCATCGGTTCAATAGCCCTGTCAATGCGGACTCTCTCAAGGTGAACCCCCCAACGACACACACTCCTGCCAAATCTCCATATATATTCTAGATAACTCTGAAATTTATCTTCTAAGAAACTTCTGTTGTCTTTTACTTTTGTGTAATTAGGACGATGTAGATAACCCCAAGAAATATCAGGCCGCTTTCTTTCTACTCCCATATTAATAATATTGATATAAACTATTGCTTGAAAATATTTTTATATAAATCCCTAATATTTATATTTATACTACATTAAACCATCAGGGTTGAAAACTCTAAGGACTGGTTTCCTAAGGCTGATTTTCTTCGTGATGCGCTAAGTTGATGCTGTTCCAGGACAACACCTGGAGCAAAAAGAGACACAGGACAGTACCCAGTATTGACCCCAATATCAGCAGGACAGCACTAACCCCAGGACTAAACCGGCCCTGGGACAGTACTAGCCCCAGGACAATACCAGCCCAGGACAGTGCTAACCCCAGGACAATATCAGCCCAGGACAGTACTAACCCCAGGACAATATCAGCCTAGGACAGCACTAACCCCAGGACTAAACCGGCCCTGGGACAGTACTAGCCCCAGGACAATATCAGCCTTGGAACAGCACTAACCCCAGGACAGCAGGACACCTAGGAGCAAAAAAAAAAGCGTAAAAGCCCCAGGACATTACTCCTAGGACAAGTAGGACAGTACCTGGAGCAAAAAGGTCCGCAAAAGCTAGCCTAGGACAACACTACCTCTAAGATTGATTGATTGATTGATTCATCGTCTGGCCCAGCTGCCCTTGTGGCGGCTATGCAGCGTTCAACTATAGGTACATACATGAGCCGTTTCTTGCTTCTAGAAAATAAGCCGTTCCTGCACAGAATTACTTCTCCTTCAGCTTGAACGCGGCACTCTTAGTACAACTGGTTGTTATGACTGTTCTACGTCTATGAACTTGTCAGGCCTTTCCTGATCCTCATCTACTTCTATAAAACAACATTGTATTAATATATTGGAGTACTTCAGATATGACCTCTGGTTTGCAAGCGATGATCCACTGTCACAATGGCAGTTTGTGGCCACCATTGTATCTTGCCTTTTCACAAACTATGACCATTCTGCTATTTGATCATTAACTGGAGAGAGAAAGTTATTTAGTAGATAGACAACAGTAGTTTAAGGCATCCGGCTTGTAACATCCTATCCGGCTTGTAACATCCTATGTCGCGAGCCACCCTCCGTGGCGAGCCAAAAAGCAGGTACTTTGCCTTCAAAATAATCTCAACTTTGCGCATATACATGCATCTACATATTTAATTCCACGTGAATTCTATAGTCTAATTATGCTTACACCCTTTTAGCTTGTCTCAGCCAAAAATTATACCAGCAACGTAGTATAACTAATCAATTTGGTAAAATAGTATAAATCACCCTTGTATCATTATGAGTGATAAGAGCTTGATGGTAGAGTTCTAATGAAGTGTCCCAGAATACCGCTAAAAGAAGACGCGTTTTAAACTAGTTACTTATAAGATGGGTCCTATTGCTTCCTCTCCTCCATCCCTCTAGATGAACTCTGCAGCTATATAGCTAATTTTAGTGTCTCTAGTAATATTATACAGCATCTGCTCCAGCAATAGCCAATTGCGCTAGTAATATCTTTACATATATCCCACATAGAGCTATTAAAAACACACTTCGGACTATTGCTTTCATAGTACTAATAACTTGGTGTTTGTATGAGCCCATGCTTCAGACACCCTTATCTCAGGTAGCCAATTGCTCGCCCATCTCGCACCAACTGTTCCACTTTCCATCGATCTAATCGGAGCTTCTTGACACTTCCATCTGGACCATCTTTCCACCTCCCCTCCCCGTTGATCAATTGCGTGACACAGCTATTATGCCTGTTTCCTACAGTGATTGATAGGTTGTCGAGGCACGCAAAGAGGCATCGCACCGACCAAATCTCACCACCGGCTTCCCCCTGCCATGCTTTACGGTACTGGTTCCAGACTAACACAGGTCCAGGACCCCTTTTCAGGTTGATCATAACCCGCTGTGCCCACAACGACACACTTTCTGTGCGCATGTAACTTCTTGGCATGGGGAATGGCGTCCTTGGTCGCTCATGCAGTTGCTCATGGAAGACGTCGCTAGATTGGTGGCCCTGAAAGCCAACTCCGTCTCCAAGAGAAATATCGTTGGCCTTTCGCTTGTAGCCTACGGCAGGAGAGTCACTCTTGCATGAAGGATTTGTCAATTTAATTGTCTGATCTTCATCCTTCATCTGGCTGGCGTTCCTTGAACTCGCCGATGCCGTGCGAATCGTTAAAGTTGCTCCATCCGTGGACTTCTGTGACCCATCGAACATATCTCCTGCGCATTCGAACTTAGTTTCAGGTATATTAAAGGTATTAGCTTCATTTTCTGCAAGGTTTGGTGCGCTTATAACATCTGTGACGGTATCGCCGTCGCTGCTCTCCCAATCAACCACATCCTCCAGAAGGCTATAGTCAGTGTAAGAATCGTTCGATAACATCTTTGAAATCTCCATGTTGAGAATTGTTGTGATATTAATATGCAAGTTAAAGTATAATACAAGATGTCGTTCAAATAGGCGTGACTCATCCCAGAAACGAATGCAAAAAAAGCAATATCTGGCTCTCACAATTGTAGGCAACCGTGATCATGAGACCTTTCGAACAGCTTTTAGCTAAGTTCCATCTTCCGCTTGATGAAATTAAGTCAACTTACGCTCAGTAGAGATTATAAATATATAAAATATGTAGATGTATTAAATATGGCAGCTTATGGCTGTCAAGCATCATGATCTTGGTGTGGACATAGTTTTAATCATCGCGTAAGTGGATTATATCTATAGCACAGTCTCACCCAGCGGCTATATTAATGGTAAGAGGCTATTTAATATTCATATTTGATATTTTGAGGGTACCCACCGGTAGGTATATTTAATGCTTTAAGTCTTATTTACAAACTATAATCATTTTCAGGGTCAAACTTGACGTTATCCTTACATAACGCTATTCTTCACGACGTTTTTACTCTCCAAACTCTTCCTTTCTATCGTAAGACATGGAGCATTCCGACAGTACAGTTGCTAGCTGCTTCTTCAAAAGACAGCATCTAGCTTGGGTTCCTCCCGAACAAATGAGGAAGTTTATTATACATCTTATAGATGACCTTGGGAAGAAAATTAAAGGCGATTCTTGGCCATACACCTATTCGCGTAAGACAGGGTTATACTTGGTGCATTCTATGATGTATTTACTTTGCACCATAATATACTATGATCTACATGCTCATAGGCTATATCTCTTTTCCTGTCGCATGCCTGTCCTAGAGCTTGCTTTAAGCAACCCATTAGTCCTACAACGCTCATCTATCCAATATTATAATAGTATGCTAATACTATCTTCCGACGCAACACCTTTACTTTTTAGCCCTCGGCCTCTATTTCGATCATGAGATATATCACTTGATCTGTCCAAAACAAAAATCGGCGAATGTAACTGTCGATATTCTCTCAATCTTATCAAATCCTTTAGCTAGCTATCATCAGAACAAAACTAACGCATGGAATAAAATCAGTAAATTATGATAGGTTCTCTTGTATAAACGCAGGTGTATACCGGCGTTGAAGCAGCTGAACGTTGGCCGCGGTTTTAGCGTCTGTACCAAAATACAGAGACTGTATCCAGTGCCACTTTATCTCAGCGTGCTGAGAAAACAAGTTCTTAATGTTCTCTTTGTGGTCTCTAATGGCGAGTATCGCGTCCGCAATCTCACCAGGCAGGCGCCGCTCTGAATTACCATTGATGGGCCCAATCATCGCCGCATAAAGCGCTCGGTACCTCTTATCCCCTTGGATCTCACCATCCCCGTTTTCTCTCCTTTGGTTAATTTGACGTTGATGCGTCTTCTGAGAAAGTGTCACAATGGCCGGTAGTGCCCTCAGCACCGCCGAGACTTCTTCGGTGTTGGGATATTCTCCTGTCCTAAGAACCCCCCTCAAAAGATTTGCGACTCTGTGTGTGAGGTTTTTTTGAAAATGTTCAACTTGCGTCCGCGTTTCATTATCTATTCTATGCAAATCTTCATCTCTAATTGCCAACCCTGCTAGCATCAGGTAGACACGAAGAGTATTATTACATGTATTGACAAAACACTCACGAAGCGCTCCTATTGGTTGCGTGACAACCGCGCCATGCTCTAAAAGCTGCTTAACAATCTCCAAGTGACTGTTCTCAGCTGCCTCGAGCAGTGGTGTCACTCCACAATCATCTGCATGATTCAAGTTTGCGCTGTTGCCCAAAAGCAGCTCGATGATAGCTTGATGGCCGTAGCGAGCTGCCACCAACAGTGGTGTCTCTCCACATGTACTTGACTGATCAACTGCCGCGCCCTTGTCCAAAAGCAGCTCGGCAATCGTTTCGTAACCGTAGCGAGCTGCCGACAGCAGTGCCGTCTCTCCATAATTATCTACCCAGTTGACATTTGCGCTCTTAGTTAAAAGCAAATCGACAACAGCTTTGTGACCGTAGCGAGTTGCAACCAGTAGCGGTGTCCATCGATTCTTCTCTGGCTGATCGACGGCCACTCCATTGTTCAAAAGCAGCCTGACAACTCCCTCATGGCCATTCTCAGCTGCCAGCAGTAACGATGTCTCTCCGTCGGAATTTTGCTGATTGATATCAATAGCTTGATTTAGCAGTAACTGAATAACTTGCTCGACGTTGCCGGTCTTGGCTGCTTCGTGCAGCGGAAAGACATCTTTTAATATTAAATTCGTCCTATTCGTCATTTGCCAATTGATTTAGGCGGCTTATTATATTCTGCTCTGATAAAATTCCAGTCCTATGTGCTGTTAATAGGCTATTGATTCATCCAGGATGTTACGACCGGTACAGTAACCTGCTTCCATCATACGCTATTGTTATGAGTAAATGTAGCTTCCTTTGCGTAGATCACATCTCTTACAAGCTGGCAATGAACTTTAAGGTCCCAAATTCTGTACGAAAAGCCTGTTCTGTAGGACAAATCTGTGAGCAGATTTAGGCTCTACTTCTCCTGCAAGTAAGTCGCTGAATGGTCATAGCAGCCACCAGTTGTACATGGGTACATTCACCACGAAAATAATATAAACCTCGGCTCGGTTTTCAATATTCTCTAAGTTGTAAACTGAATCATCAGCCCGCTAGACTATGAACTCTCAACATGTTGAGCTCGTGAAGCTACTTCTAAACCTTTGGAAGAATGGACAGCACCTTCCCCTAAGTCACACCCGCAATACCTCGAAGCTGGCAACCAAGAAACGTATTGCTAATTCTAAAGAACTAATTACGGAAGCCAACTATTATAATGTTGCCACTGCGTTAGAGGCTATGCTTAAAGCCTACAAACACTCCAGCAGCGTGAGGTCTCCTGACCGGCAGTGGCTAGTATATGAGATTCTACCGCAGCTCCTACCATCTGGCCTTGGTAAAGCTTTGTTACGGCAGATGCCTAATAACACACCTCCTTATGAGCCAGTTGTTCTACGCCATCCTACGAAAGGCCAATCTCAATCGCTTTCTTTGCAAGATGATAAGAGCAATGCGGAAGGGCTTCAGCTTGTCAATGCCCTTTTTAGCGAATGGAAGAAGCGCAAGGATCTTCGCCTAGGGTCAGTAAGCGATAAATCCAAAATGCAAAATAAGCTAGAATTATATAATCTCGACCCATCTAGTCCTTATAAAGAAGTTGCACTTATATTAGATACTCTACATATGGCGTGGAGACTCTTGGGGGATTATAGACAAGGCAACAAGACAACTTTAGAAGAAGATCAACTTCGAATGATAGCGGAACTTGTACCCCGGGTTATTCAACCTTGTCTGGGGGCGGCAATACGTAGACACTCCACCTGGAAGGAGAGGGTGAGGCTTAATTTAACACGAGCAAGAACATACTTTAAATATGGAATACAGCTTCGCCGCTTAGCAACAAAATGCAAGCACAAAGTGTTTATAACAGGCAGGCAAAAATAACATAGAATTAGCAGATAGGTTAGAGACACCTAATACAACAGGGACCATTGGACCTGAGAATAAGTATAATTCATATTATGCGGCCCGTCGGTGCCAAGCGGATATTTATAGGGACCATTAGCCATATTCTGTAGTCACTAACTAGTGGAAAGCGATTGCTCTACAGATAGTCTCTATTTATAAGTTAGGTCACTAGACAAATAGCGCAAATGTAGATCTAGCTATAAAATATGTAACTGCTCAATCTGTAGCATTTGGTTATCTCTACATCAAGAGTACTAGGACTATTAGTAGGATAGTAAGTATACTCCTAAAGATTGAAGATATAGATATATTAAAAAAAAGTTTCCTATAAAATTCTAATTACTCCTTTTGCAGTATAAACACAATTATCGAGAGTATTAAATGCATTGAGGTTAGGACGAAATTAACCAATGTGCCTTTATATACAAAATTATATTGCACTGTTCCGCCAGTACCCTCTTGCTAACTCTCCAGCGCTCAACGTGATCACGATGCATATCAAGGAAAAAACCCAGGCGCAGAGGCTCAGAATCGGTGTAAGAATAATTTTAAATGGGCGTAGGTAAAACACAGTCGCAGCTAGAATAGACACCGTGGTAAATGGAATTACCACTAGCAGCAATGGAAAAGATACACATATCCAGTTCCCAGCAATCTCCATACAACTCTTCTGTACACCAAATGTGACGCTAGTTGAGTTGACCTTGGATTCTATTTCACTTAAAGCATTAGTAGCTCGAGCTGCGGCAGTTGCCACTATTTTAGTCGCCTTGGCCGCAATTGATTCTAAGGGGACTGGAAAATTACGTCGAAATAACTGTCCACCGAGCTATAACTACCAGTTAGTCATCGTTTATATTATAGTACTTCTTTTCAAGGTTTAAAATTACCGATAATTTACCAACGCCCTCTTTTCTATGGGAAGAACTAGAAATCATCGCAATGGAGATGCCCACAACAGTGACTGCAAAGACAGTCTGCAACATATAAACACCAAGCCTCTGAATGTGGGTCAGTTTAATCATGTTAATGCGAGGTTAATATTAGGAAGAAGGGTTCGTCTCGCATTTGATTTAGGGTAAAAAATGCTTTAAGTATAGCTAATTGACCATATCGCAAAGGATTAAGCGCGCTTTCTGGCTTCTCACCAAAGAGCCACTTCCTACTCCAACTACCAATATTAATGCTAGGTGGTGGGTAGATAGGTACTGGTACTCTACTAGTATTAGTAGGTATACCGAGGCTAATTTTTCTTTAAACATGAGGCATGTTAAATATATGTTCCGGCCCACCGGCGAATAAACCCCATTCGCGAATAAGCCAGCCCATTCGCGAATGGGCTGGCCCAACCACGAATATCAGCATCCGCGAACTGGCCGGCCTATTCGTGAATGGGCTGATCCACTCCCGCCCAGTCACGGATGAAATAGTGCTTTTTTATATAGCTAGCTAAGTGACTGAATCCCCTATTGTATTAGCCCTAGCCCGTTTCCTTCGAGGCCTTTCAACCAACGCCATTTCAGTCCGGATAACTAAATTAGATAATCTTCCACAATTATGATCATCCCTATGGCAGTGTACACTACACTCTTTATTTTCCTTATAACACTTACACCTCCTTGTATTACATAGCCCTTTGCATTGGCATGAAATCCCTACACGTACACTAGTGGAAGCCTCCCTAGCTGCAAGCCCAAGTGTGACTTCTTTTGTAGATTCAGGAATAATAATATCAGACCAAAGAGCTTCATCCACAATACCTAGTCCTTAGTAGGGATTAGCCGCTTTATAATCCCCGAGTTAGTCAAAACTCTATACCTATGAGGATAGGGTTCGTCTAATATACGTCCAAACAGACGCCTATTATCCGTTGAGGTCCTATCCTCCCTAGGCACCTTTAGAGAAATTATATCTGCTATCTGGAAGCGCTGAATATCGTGCTTCTTTGAGTACTTCTGTACCATTAAGGCCCTCGCCTTCTGAGTAGCTTTCTGAGCCTTCTCAATAACTGGATCTCCTAATTGAACCTCAATCATCTCATCGCGATCTGAATCACTACTATCCGCTGATTAGTTCAGCTTCTGGGTTGTGAGCACCCATATCAAACCACTCATCCAGTAGAGGGCTTTGAGCTGGTGGAGTAATTCGGACACTAATTTCTGAGCTGCCAGCTTCTGGGCTAATACGCATTGTAATTTGGGAATTGCCTGAGTAAATTCCAATGTTGATCCTTGACCCATTAGCAGAAGTGGGTGGACTTGAACTAAGGGCAAAGATTGGAGCCTGGGTGGGGTCTTCTTGAGCAACTCCGATGGTGAGATCTTTGCGAGCATGGCTATTTAGCCAGTCGATGTATGATGTACGCTCTCGGAAGAGTAATTCCGCAGGCGCACAGCCAATTGTTGAGTGAATTTGAGTGTTCATAGCCAATGTAACCTCAAGTATTCCATCAGCCCACTCAACCGATCCATTGTCCATTTTCCAAGCTCGTAGTTTCATTTCAACTACTCCATTAGCCTGCTCAACTAAGCCTTGAGTTTGTGGTGATCTGGGGGCTCCATTTATAATTTGAATTCCATACTTTCGTAATAGAATTAATAAAGCTCCTTTGAACTCCTTTCCATTATCTGCTTGCATAATCTTAGGCGGTAGGAAGGCGGCAATAAATTGAGCGAAAGCAGCTGCAATTGGCTCTGCATGTTTACTTTTTAGTGGATATAACTGAGTATATTTTGAGAAGTGATCCTTGATATGTAGGATCCATTTAAATTGACCGGAAGGTTCGTGGCGCATGTCAATTAGATCAATTTGAACTCGTTCCCAGGCTCGGTTGGTGATAATAGGAACTAATGGAGCCTTTGTTGCAGCTGGCCGATTTAAAGCACAGTTCTTGCATCGTTTGAGTATAAACTCAATCTCATTACGCTTAATTCCATAGTACTTTTGCTGCACTGCAGCCCAGGTTTTCGTCCGGCCAGTATGGAGTAGTTTTAGGTGTTCATTCGCAATGACATCGAATGCCTCACTCTCTGGAACAACATAACGTGGGTTTTGGAACTTAGAGTCAGCCCTTCGATATAGCTTATTATTAATGAGCTCGAATTCTGTATTTGCACGGTGTTTAAGCCGAGATTCATGCTGATTCTCTGCTTTAAGCTCAGGACTATTGAGAAATAGATGTAGCTGGCGCCATTTAGAGTACTCGATTCGTTCTCGATTGATAAACTCAGGTCCTTGAATATAGGTTTGAAATGCAATGCGCCACATCATTTGGGAATGGATTAATAGAAGCAACTGTAGGATCAGATGTAGAAGTCATATTATTGAAAGCGAGGAGTTAGAGTGATAAGAAGGAAGAGTTAGATGTGTATTTAATTGAAGTTATATTACGGACTACACCGCCATTTCATCCGTGACTGGGCGGGAGTGGATCAGCCCATTCACGAATAGGCCGGCCAGTTCGCGGATGCTGATATTCGTGGTTGGGCCAGCCCATTCGCGAATGGGCCGGCTTATTCGCGAATGGGGTTTATTCGCCGGTGGGCCGGAACATATATAAAAGTTAACGTTTGCAAATACTTCTTATACCGGTATATTAATATATTTATTAAATATATTAAATAGTACTATAGGTAATATTTATATTATATATTTATATTTACTTATTAGTACCTACTATTAAATAATAATACTTGTATAATATATTTATAAATATAAGTCTGAGAGAAGAACATTACTATCGCGTTATATAACTTACTTCAGAATGCCAGCTTTACGAAACGTGCCACAGGGCATATTGTATGGGCTTATAAATAAGCTAGCACCGCGACAGCTTCTTAGCTACATGAAATCACATCGCAAAGCTAACTCGACACTATTAAAACCACAAATAGATCATTCAAAGCTATGGAAGTCACTATTTAGAACGTTTAACTGGGTTGACGTTGTTAATAAATACGGTAAAACGCCTCTTCTTATCTTACGAGAAGAAGAAAAGCCCTACCTATACTTAGTTCTAAGTGGTGAGCAACAGGATAATATTCCTAGCTTCGAAAACTTGATTCGAAAGGCTCTTCACCCACAAAAAGGCGGCAGAACGCCCTGTGAGATAGAGTTTGATGATCTAACTTTGAACATAAGTCATATTATGTGGCCTGACTTTCACATTGTATCCAAGGACTTCAAATGGCTCCTGCATGCGAAGACTGCTAAGAAACTGCAAGTAAGCATATATGAGGATGTCAGATTACACTGGGCGCATGTCGAGGTACTCGAGAGCAGAAACGAGGGTGTTAAGGATAAAATCGCGTATGTAGATATTCCTGGCTGCGAAGGAGTTGTTTTCTGGAATAAGACCGTGGGTATTATACCAGGCTACGCAGAGTCTGGTTAGCATAGCATTATTGCAGAGATAGGAGCGAATTTACCGTGTTGTCCTATGAACAGCATGATTTAAAAACTAGATTCACTTCAAAACTTGTTCAGCATTGTGCAACTACCCGGCCCTCTGCTATACTTCATTTCTATAGTAGGCTCATCTCAATACATTTCTTTATAATTATTAAATATATTAAAAAATAAAATAAAAATTGGAGAGTAGCGAAGGTATCAAGAAGTCGAAAGCTAAGCAAAAAGCGGCGCACAATCCTCGTAGATATATAAATACAACTCATTTTCATGTACATAGCATGCTGGCCTATGTTATAAGTAAATTTATAAACTAGCAAATGTGGAAATCATATTTACTCTGTTCTGTTTAGACCTATATTAATTTATAGTATTATTCTCTTGACGAATATAATTCAATCCTTGCTCCTCACCAGCATGGCACTAGCTCGAAAGAGTAATATAGAGAGGCGGCGGGAACGCGACCACTGTCGAGAAGAGCTGTCAAGACATATACGTATGACATTTACCTCTCTTAACCTATTTCTATCACCTAAATAATTCTCTATTGCTTTTAGATAAGACCTTAGGTTTAAAAATACTACCATCCGACGTTCGTCTTGTAACTAGAGCTAAAGACGCATATGCCTGGAGAGTACTGCCAGGACAGGAGCATCATTTATCCCAAGTATTCAAAAAGAGCCTTAGCGACCACTCCATTAGCACCTATCGCTTATTATCCAGGGAGGTTGGGAATACTTTTGAAGCAGTGGTAGCATCAACAATATCGGAAAGTGGCATAGATTGCACCTCAGTAGTACGTTTCGTCCCCGCCGAAAAAGCTACTGAAACTATCTGATAACAAGTTAAAGTCACTATCCAAATCGAGTTTTAGCGGTACGATTGACCGACTAACAGAGAAGAATCACTGGCTGTCACAGGAGCTGCATGAAGTGAATGTTCAAATGCTGGAAGAGTCACGACGGAGGCAAATTGTTGAAGAAGAGAACTGTGAATTTCGCGCCAGGCAAGATGAATTAGAAAGACAGGTACGAGATTTAGCTGAAGCCGAAGCCAATTTGAAGGAGATCCTAGCGCATTTTTTCAACACACTAGACACAGTTATACCTAACTTAGAGGGCCTACGGAAACAAGCACAACTATATTCAAGCAATAAAGTGGCTCCCTAGACGCTCGTATAGGGTAGGCTGTATATACTGTTAAGGCTGTGACGGTCGAGGTTCCTAAGTGAACTGAGGTCGGTACAACCGAGGGTTCAAGTAGCAGAATGCTTAGGGCGTAGTCTTATTGTGCAAGTGTCACGTAAATAATAGATCGTAGATCGTAACCTAGTAGTCTGGATAATGACTGTGTTGATAGCTAACTAAGTATCTATGCTATAGAGGTGAAATTGGGGGTGCTTATATACATGCTCCTTGATGGTGCTCAGTGACGCTCTTACTGAGCATCTTCGAGCTATGGTCAGTAGTGATCAGTATGATGGGCACTGATCACTTCTTATCCGTACGAATTTGACCCGTAGTTACCCCGACGTGACCTACGCCAAGAGTGACGTTGGTTCGTAACAAAGGCTAGTGTTTATTTAATACGGCAGAATATTCTGCTAAATTTAGGCTCTCCATAGGACTAGCAACAAGGGGTAAAAAGTAGATAGCATACGGTTCTCAGCTAAGCTAACTAGCAATACTTGAAGTGCGTAAATATCTTTTCCTTGCCTTCGTGTCCCTTCTAAGGCTCCTCTTCTGCAGTCTACGATGATCAGAAGTGCCAAAATGCGCATCTAGCCTCTGAGCACGGATGAGACGATCGATAGTGAAAGGCGAGCTACTGATGTGGAAATATCCAGTCGACTCTTGACCCAATCTTATTTCAAAAGGCACGTGCCTGGAGGCAGTAAGCTCAAGCTCATTCGACAGTATATCCCCAAGTTTCATGACAGAAAAGCTCTTGAAATATCGATCTGCTGATCTTATTCGAACTGTGGCCTGATCCAGCTGGCTCATTAAAACATGGAACTCCGGCGATGTTGGGCTCCAGCGACAAAAAATACGTGCTGAGAATTCCAGAGCACCGTTTCCCCATCGTGGCAAACAGTCGAGCTCAAAGTAAAATAGCTGCGCCTTCATGTAATAGTCTAGGAGAGGCAATTTTGGGGACATTCGAATACTCTCGCTTGCCTTCTGCCCCAGCTTCTCTAACTCCGTGACGTCGTCCAGGCTAGGCGTGCTTCCCTCAAACTGCATGTCGAATCGGAAATATTCTCCTTGCTCCCCTATTAAATGATTACCTGCAAGATGATGCACGCTATTTTGTTTCATCATCACTCGCACTAGTCTAGCTACAAACGAGTCATCAAATGCTCGGCTCTTACACCACTTCAACCACTGGTTAGCTTTCTGCGTCCATCCAGCCTCTGTAGGCCCCCTTTCTGATATCTGCGCTATTGTAGAGTTGAAACTCTTGGCCGTAGCTGACCCGGTTGACAATGATAGCACCAAGCCTATTGGTGTATCTTTAAAGATGGCCGCCGCCTCCTCCATGGCTATTTCATCCGGGTTATTATACTTTCTCACACCCCCATCTTGTATATCTCCAAACCCATCAATATGTTGTAGCGTGAAAAAAACTGCGCTCCAGTTAGAGAGAAGGAAGTTCAGGGCCTAGTTAAACGCAACTTACGAAGGAGCCGCCGTAGTGCCGCGAATACTATCGATTGTTAGTTCTGTAGGTACGGAGGGAATGAGGGGATGTATATTCACAATTTCCATAGAGGTATAGAGCTGTAGCCCTTTTCAGGCCGTAATACTTGGTAGTCTAGGAGTGATTAGTCCTCTGATTGAATGTTTGCTGTCCAGACCAACAAACCCGAGCATTCCTGGCGCTCCCCAACGCCATTATAATTCGTGATGACGTATGTGCTCACGTCCTGGGTTGTTGTCACCGGCATACCAATGAACTGTCCCATTTCCGTGGCCTTCGACTGGTCCAAGATGCCTCGCTGGGACCCAAAGAGCTTTTGCAATGCTCTCTCCAGTCCGTCAGCAGGGTACCTGCTGTCGAACGCAACAGAAAGTAAGATCCGCCAGAAGTCTCGGATCATAGGTATCCAGGCGAACGGCAACTGCGCTACTTGTCGAGGCTTGAAAATCATTTTTGCGAGTGCAATCGAGGAGGCAATGCAATCCTCTACAGACCAGCCATTTACGCAAAGACCGCAGACACTAATCGCCCCTATTCAGGTTAGCAGGGAGGAGGTTAGCAACAGATTACTAACACTGTACCTGAGCTGGTGCCGTAAATAACATCGAAGTGATTCTGCACCGGGTATGGGAGCCCAAGCTGAGTTTGTATCTCTTTAAGGAACGTGAGTGGAATAACAGCCTTGGCGCCGCCTCCATCACACTCAAAACTCGGACAGCCGCGGTGTCTGGCTTCAACTTTGTGAAAAAGCCCCCTGTGTCCTCACCGCAGAGCAGGCACGACTGCAGAAACCATGTTCCTTCATTATCTCGGTATCCGAAAATTCTGAGACACGTTTGGCATATTAGATGACGGCAGGGAAACTTGTACATAGGACGCCGAACGAGGCAGCTGAAGCAGGTGTCGTCGGAGTGGAAGTTGCTCCATTCTTCACTGTGGTGAGTTAATTGCTCACGATGATAGGCCGCGGCTGAATCGCCGGATTGTATGTATTGCTCGAAGTGCGTTGCCAGTCCCTTCTCCACCAGCGAGGCAAACGACGAGGCTAACATCAAGTGATGTGAGCCAGGGTGGGAAAGGACTGCCTCTCTACATACTTCTCTACAATGTTCCACATATGTAGCTTCAAAGACTAAATGGGGAGAAAATGCTTTTTGGAAGTCAGTGCATCACCATTCCGTCTGTAGTGATTATAGCTCGCTAACTCACCATGCATATGAGGTGGGTAGTGGTCCAGAACTAGGCTGGAGGTCAGCATCGGGATCCCAAAGTCCATGAGCTTGTCTAAGGAATGTATTCTCTGTAGGAAATCTGCCAAGTGAAATTGTATGTCTGGGGAAACGTAAGCGTGTGAGCGGGCAGCTTTCACAAAATTGAACGGTGACCGTTGAGCTGCCGGTTGACATGCTGCGTGGTGCATGAGCTTTGCAAGATGGGTAGCTGAGAACTTTAACATTTGACTACTACGGTTACAGCGTGTTAACTTGATGCTTGCCGCCAACTCGTTTTGAAACCTATCCCATCGACGAATGTTATAGTTTCTACCTCGCCTGAGCCTCAGCCAGGTCGAAATATTGACCAATCGAATCGTTTGAAAAAGGCTATAGGGATTCAACTTCCCCTCTGGCTTCAGGAACTCATCGATAGCAGCCTGCTCTCTTGGTTCTAGCTCACCATCTATGACTAAGATGAGGTGTGGCAAGAACTGAGCGGTGGATGGCCTACCTTTCTCAATCCAGGAACTCAGCCGACGAATGGTTTTCTTCACACTCCCAATATCTTCTATGAAAATACACACAACGTCAACAAATGGTAGCAGGATCCCGTGGTAAATGTGATCTGCAAACTGAGATGGTGACAACCGCTCATCATCATGCATGCTCACGTCGTGCTCGGTGGTCTCATGACATAGACTCTGGTGGTCTAGGGTAGGGAGGCGACTGTGCACAGGGAGGTCGATGTCAGCGACGAACCATGGGTCCGAAATGCGCTTGCTCTTCCGCTGAGAGAAGAGATGGACTTCTCCAATACCTCGTCTGCCGCCCTCTCTCACGTCCTTTATTCCCAAGTGCTCCAATGCCTTTGCCTTCTGTTTATTGCCAACGAGGAGGACAAAGCTCCCGCTTTCCTGATCTGGGTCACAGATGTCAAGGATCCGCTCCGGGCGGTCCGTGACCTGTAACTTAACAGCAGAGCCTCTGCGACATAAGCGTAGCCATCCGGTGTGCTTGCACGACATGATTTGTGAAGAGCAGGGTGTATTGACGGGAGTGGCCCGTCTTATATAGATTGGGAGCATAAATTGGCTCTGTTATTTTTTGCCATTTTGGAGCACATTGGCGTGTATGTATATCCTGATCTCGCACAATCCATCAGTATGAGAAGAATAGGACATACGCTGCTATTCTTTTTTACAGAGTAGCAACTATATTTACCTATTAAATAATATTAATATTTATTTGAATATTATTATTATATTATATATTAATATTATCTAATATAGTACTTAAATACTTATATTTATAATACTTACTCTTCCACATGCCTCGAAGAATCGAATTGCTTCACGTCTGTAGGCGATGTGACAGACGACGGCCAAAGGCCGTCAGAGCGCAAAGTGGCGTCTTGATCCTGTTTAGTTGGGGTTTGAAGTCATTGAGTCGACTTTGCGATAGCAGGCTTGAAGTCGAAGACACTTGCTCGAAATGTCGTCGAGGTCAATCACGTACTCTAATTTGCGAGCGCCATTACTACCATAACGATGCCCGTGGGAACGAGCTACCGCAGTATCAATGGGAGCTTCCAGCAACGCCAGTGCCAGTGCCAGATGACGCTGACACTCCACCAAACCCAAGGATGGAGCGGAAGCCACGCCATGGCCGAGACTACTTTGGGGACTTCTCGTCATAGTTTTAAATAAGTAATGATATATATTTCTAAAAAGCTAAACCAAGCTTGAACTTCAATAGCATTAGAGACTCTGCAGCTGCCAAGCTCTTCCTTCTCTTATCCTGCTCTGCCTCTAGTGATCCCGAGATAGTCACCTTGCCCGGGGACAGCTGCCCGAGAGCATCGACTAAGTATTGCTCAGAAGGTGATAGCTCTATGTTACCACCATCATAGGGATCAGAAGAATCGCCATGGTACAATGAGAGGCTAGAAACATCGGCAACATCGTAGGACGCCGCAAAGGTTGGCTCATCTCCCTCGTCCATCATATTTGGCAGGTCCATGTCGGCCATATCTCGATCTAAACCTGGCACAAGACCTTCCTCGCTCTCGTCGACCGAATTAAGCAAATGCACGTTGGTCGTATATTCATGGATCTCTTGGATGACACCCTCTGCGCACCCTTCGATGCAATCGCCGTCATGTTGCTGACTGCCAACGGTAATAACGTCGCTATCTCCGGGTGTGAAGACGCTCGTTTCGGAACTTATCCGCGACACGGGGGAACTGTCACGACTTGCTTGGTAGACTGCTTCGGGAGGCGCAGTAAGAGCGTCATGGAACTGTCAGGTTGTTAGAGTCGTCGTGATCTAGATAGGATAGATAGGACAGGCTTCTCACCAGAGCATTCATATCTGGCAGACGTTTATTTGGAGGAAGGTGGCATGTCACCTTCCATACATGATGTGTTGGGCATTCCCAGGCACTGACCACTGGAATGTTAGATTTCTGTCCTATGTACTTCCCTCTTTTCCCCCATTTTTCTCCACTTTTCCGCGCTTTCTCTTTCTGCTTCTTCGTGTGAGTGCTGGGCTTACGTCTCGCCGCCATGATGGGGTAAATGAACCATAAGGGAGTACTTGATGATCCATTTTGAACTTACTTCGCCCTTTGACACTCGGGGTTATTATATTTCTGGAGGATCTTCTGTCTCTTGGGAGCACCTTTTGGCTTCTGGAGCACCTTTTGGCTTCCAGAGTTGAGGGTGTGAAGCTGCCCCACATCGTCACCACCCACATAGTGGCACGCTAGATAACCTAGGCACAAACTCTCCCCCCTCGTAACCCTCCGTGTACTCCGTGGGCTCCGCCAAGTCAAGGGTTCATTCAAATCTGTAGAGCACAGGCATTGGGCTCAAGGGAAACTGTTGGAATGAAAGTACTATTATAAACGAATACGAAATACGGAGTACTAAGTCTTGACCTAGTCTATAATCCGCTGCCTTTCTTCGGTCTGGTACGTTGACAGGGAGCTCATTCATCTGTAAAGAATGTATATTTCTCAACTCTTTTCACGCACTTTTGAATCCCTAGAACGATGCTGCTCATCCCACTCCTTGTTCAATTGCATAATTGCATCGTTCATTTCCAATATGATATTATTTAACCCATTTCCATAGTATCCTAATATCGGTATTCTGCGTTCTAGTATATTCCCCAGACCCTTATGATACGCAATTTCACTCATCAATTCGCCGTTCTGTCTCGTAAGCCATACGATGTGCGCCTCATTCGTGACTGGCTTTTTATGTACTTGGAGTACCTCTCTTGTCATCTCACACGCTGTTGAGGAACCTCCGCTCTTCTGTACCTGGATATCTAGCGGGGTCGGTCGCGGTGGTCGCCCAAACAGGGAGCCCCATGACTTGCGGATACTGCGCCTGTCTTGTTTGGCCATCTCGGAGTATTTGGAAAGTGACAGGTAATTGATTAGACAGGGGAGAGAGAAGGACTGCCGCCGTAATATCTATTCCAGGATAGGGGAAAGAAGCTGCTCTAAGCAGAAACTAGGCACCCGGGGGGGGGGGGGAATGGCTTGAAGCTGGCCCAACGGTTGCTCCTGGTGAGAAGTCCCCACCCTGACCCCTGTCCACAGAGCAGCCGGGGGTTAGAGTGTCCACCCCCGGCTTGAATTCCTAAGTTGCCGAATCCGTGAAAATTTTCAAGGTCCATGCCTGGGGGGTACTGGTAAGCTGCTGATGGTTGGCATGTGCGCCGGTTCGTGTTATTGACAGATGTAGCTTTGATGAGGTCGAATTCCAGGCTAGTGATCAATTGGGCCTGCGTGTGGATGACTCTACCCTCCAGTTCGCTGCGGGCAACGACTTCACCCATGTCCAGCTCCGATTTATGGAGCCTTTGCTGAAGGTGGTGTGCTTTATTCTGCAGGACCATCACCATGCTGCGCAGGCTGTTGACTTGAGAGTTGTAGTCACGTGTCTGTATGTCTATGCGCGTCTGCATCTTCTTGGATTCAGAGTGGAACTCCTCGAGAAGCGCATTATAGAACTGCACGATATCAGTGTAGGGCATCGAAGGGTTCCAAGAGGACGTCATGATGGGAAATGCGGGGAGATGTGATAGCACCGAGAGCTGCAGCGTTGATCACAGCACCAACACCAGACTGTCCAGACCCGTCGCGCACTGCCCATTTATGCCGCGCACAGGGGAGCTTTTTTCTGCCTCTGTCCCGACAGTTCGGTACGGTGGTCCACCTGCGTCAATAGCTCACACAAAAGGACAGAAGTCACAGTCCACAAAGCGGACTGGATGCGCTCTGAGGATCCTACTTCGGCTCTGATGGCGTTATAAGAGAGATGACAGCACTGGTAACGCCAGGCGCAGAACTTTGCCTCTTCCAACTCTGGTAGAGATCGATGCCCGCGATGTCTCATCCCCAACAGGTCCAAAACTATGGTCAGAATGGCATGCCAGGATTCAGCTCGCAGAGCTATGTTCCACCCCAGGCGTCATTCAACACCCTCCAGTCCCAGCAGTTTCTTCCGTTGCAGAGTAACCTCGCTGCAAATAGCTTCAGCAATCTTCAGCAGGTGCCCCCCCTTCATCAAAACCTACAGCAACCTGTGGGCGGTGGGAATGCCCAGCTGGGATGGCCGCCTCTACAGCAACCCGTGTTTCAACCGATTGGCCACGGTCAGCACAGTACCTTTGAGGTAGATCGAAGCAATGTTCATCTGTAAGGTGCCTTTTGGCGAAACACAAGAATACAGTTTGAACTAACGTTTACAGTAGCAACCAGTCGCCACCCACCTCGAATCCCCCATCCACTCGGCCACATGTGGAGTCTCGGCGGAAGAAAGCGCGTGTTCAGAAGAAAAATATCCGAAAGGACCAGAGGCGAGAGCCTACATGCGATGATGGGCTGTCAGACATCGGCGAGCCGATGCCATCTCAGCTGAGAGATGGCCGCGACGATGATGAAGGGTGGTCCAAAAAGAGACTGTACGTTTATATCTATTCTCGCTGCCTTCCAGCTAACGTTATGTCAAGTAGTGAACGTGTAGAGGATCTGGAAAATATACTTCGCCAAATGCAGAGGCAGACGGAGCATTTCTACAGCCAAACACAGAGGCAGACGGAGCATTTCTATAGCCAAACACAGAGGCAGATAGAGAATTTGCAGAGCCACACAACTTCAGTAAGCCATATGTATGCACCAGCAAATGCAATGAAACGGTGTTAAAGCTAAAATTCTGCTTAGCATCAACAGCCTATGTGAGGTGTAAGCTTCGATATTTGCCTAATTTAATGACCTCGCTAATTTTTAAATAGATCGAAGCGGATACAAAACATGTAAGGCTGAGGAGGTGAAAGCAATTCGTTATATTCACTAACGGGCACAATAGCTTCGATGACCCCGCCGCGGCACTCGCTGCTGTTAAAGACCTACTGAGTAAAAGGGAGAAGTTGGCTGACATTCCCGGCGTTGTTGATAATCTGGAGGCAGTTCGTCAGCAACTCGAAAACCATGAAGAACACTAGTCCAGAGAAAAATATGTATACGCAGGATGTATGTATTATAGTTGGTACTCAATGTATATACAACTTGTCTATAAATAAGCTAGACTGTGGTGATCGATTCTCTTATGCCGAGAAGTCACTTTTGGCTCTTGGTAGTATATATAAAAGGCTGGCTCCTTGGCAACGTCCCTCACATGCCTGAATTTTCAACACACCGCAATCATGCTGAGGCGCAAGCAAAGATTTAGTTTCAATAACGTCAAGGCTACCCTAGGGCCGGTGGAAGTGTATTTAGATTCCATCCCTGAGTATGACTACCAGCGACTGCAACAGAAAACATCATCCCAGAGTAAAACTTGGGTTGGCCAGTCACGAGAACTCAGCTGCAGGCAGTTGGTAGTTGTGCA
Organism: Calcarisporium arbuscula; assembly: GCA_009828645.1. Taxonomy (NCBI): domain Eukaryota; kingdom Fungi; phylum Ascomycota; class Sordariomycetes; order Hypocreales; family Calcarisporiaceae; genus Calcarisporium; species Calcarisporium arbuscula. The sequence continues at coordinate 78,757 of WBSA01000021.1, read as the reverse complement.
AGAAGTGTGCGGTCTTCCTTTAGCTGACTTTAAACTCCTGTCTCGAGTGGCGGATACCAACATCGCCCGACTAATAGCTCTGTACAACCAAAATAACACTACCTACGCGGTCTATGAGTACGTGGATATGGACATATTTGACTTGTGTCCTCTGTCTGAGAGTGAAATCGCAGGTGTCTTTACACAGGTATGTTTTCGTTCATCTGGATATTATCTATTCTAACGAAGCACTCAGGTTCTGTGTGGCATTCAAAAGCTTACTAAATTGTCACTGGGTTTCAAGATTTCATCTATACGCGTGACTGCCTTTGGCAATGTCAAGATTGGTGAGAATCTGTGACATTGATGCCGATAGCATTCTAATCATAGCTAAAACAGTGCTTGATTGGGATTACGAGGCCCTCGTCACACCGGGTATACAGCTGGCTCTTCGCGAAGACCTGGCATGGTCCCTCGGCGAGATGATGCAAAGGCTAGGGGGGGGTCGGAAACGTTGGACGCTGATGGCCGATGCTTTCCTAACTCAGCTTGGTAACAACAAGATCCCCCCACTGACAGTACGTTCTACATGCGCGCACGAAGTTGCCTAGACTAACTAGAGAGGACCCGTTTCTGTCTCAGTCGGTCAGCTTGAGAGGGGCGGCTCAATTTGCTACTCGCAAATGCCTCGCTAGACGAGTGTGAGGGCAGGGCTAGTACAAGATGCCTGGAAGAAATTGACATATGCTTCGCGACATCGGAGGCCTTGGAGCAGAGAAATGCCCTCGGTGTGCACTGCTTCTGGCAGGTGAGAAATTGGGTAATTAGCTCATTCGGCTCTTCTCGGGCACGAGAATGAGAGCAGGACCACCGCTGTACAGAAATGCAAATTCTCATTTACAAATTACCGGCATTAATTTAGCGTACCAGCGCACTGGAAATGGTTACAGTTGGCCAGCTGCAGGTCTTGTGTGATGTGATTACCTGTTGCTCAGTGGACCCTCCTGGGCAGTCTAGTGCTGCTCTGGACGATGTCTGGTGACAGGCATTACTCCTCGGGCTTACCAACTCTAACACCAGGGTTTTCCAACAGGGGCTTAATCGAGATGTGAAGTCGAAACTAGCTTCTGAGCCGCCAATGAGTTCGTAGTTTGATCGGTAATGCGGGTGCAACCGTAGCCGCCGTTGTAGGTTTCGGAAAGATTCGACAATAGATCTCAATTCACACTACAATTAGTGCCGTCTTTGGGACCATGTATGGAGTGTGTGGATCATGGTTGACTGAATTTGCTCAGTGGCTAGGGCGGCGGGTGGATGTGTAGGGTGTGAGACTACCACTTGTGACGAAGTCTGAGGGACTTCATCATGGGTGAAGCCCTTGTACATATTTTGTGGAGACCATCTGTGGAGTTTTTCTGGGTTGACGCCGGAATCGTCGGCAATCTAGCTTTGTCTGCACTCAGGACTCCCACTCTAGATTGCTGGGTCTTATTAGGACAGGGGAGTTTGGCAAAGGCTTGGCGTACATAGTAGGAATTAAAATAGCAGAGGCTTAGCAACAAGAGTCTGCAAGTGGACTAAGTAGTCGCCTGGGAGGAGTACGCCATAGCGAGTAAACTCCCGACCAGGAGGGCCAAAACAGGTTCGCAGACTTGGGGGGAGCTAATCGCTGGAGCAAAACAATGCTCCCTCGCCGCCTGCCTCCCACAGCTTGAATCTCATCCCAGTTTAACAAATGTGGCTGATGGTAGTCGCGTGGGGCTGTTACCCATACTAGTAGTAGGAGAGCACCACCTTTATGCCCTTGCATATGCCCCGGCACCCCATATGTCCGTACCCTAGAAGGAGCCACATCTTGCGCTTGCGGAATACTTCGTGTGATTGATCATCAATCAAAGGCTCCGGCCTAACCTGGGGGGCTATCCAAACTTGGAAAGTGGACCCCGGACATCAGCTCGGCTACTTACACTTGACCCGCCGGATGGTCCTACATTTAGTGATGGTGGTGGGGGGCGGGGGGCTCCAGTCATGGAGTATTAGGATGGTCTCGAAAGATGAACTGGAAAGTGAACTTTACCTTTGGGAAGTGACTGCCCTGATTATTCTTCACTTCTGACTCTACCACGGGCACGACACTACTCGAACAAAAAGCCAGTGCAATATTCGCCACTATACAGCAAGACGAGGAAGGAGAGATGACGCAATGTAGACTCCAGGTCGATATATTTGCTGGCCAAGATAATAGCGCTATAGGGCTACCTAGAGATACTATGGATGCCCTTTCACTATCTCAAGGCGACTATGTTCTAGTTCATTCCCGCCATGTCGCGACTCTGCTCCAAGCTTTCACACATTTCCACAGATTTGCAAGTGTCAGCAAGTTCACTTACAGCAACCTCGAAGCACATCCGGATTGCTACATTGCCATAATGAAAATCCCTATTATAGAACATGTAGGCTACCCCCAAGACACGACACCTGGAATCTTTTCAGCTCTAACTCCTTGCCAGGTTGAACGTGTCACCATTCTCCCATTTACTGACACTCTTCAAGGATTCATGGGCAATATCAAGGATTGTCTTCAATCCTATTTCTCAAACGGACGTCCGGTCCATGTCAACGATATTTTTAGTGCCTCAGCTTGGGGTCAGAGGGAACGGATTGAGTTTCAGGTTGTGGAGATGGATAGGATGTATGGTATTGTCGACGCCCACACTCAAATCGACTGCGAGGAGCTGCCGATTCGTGGAGAAGCTGAACCACAATTCCTCCGTTACTACTAACAGCCAACGGCGGAAGTAACATACGAGTATCTCAAGGTGATGCATGTCGTTGATGCCACTAGAAATATTGGGAGTTGTTGACGGATTACGATATTTTTGATCAAATGTGCTGAACTTTCCTGTTGATGGCACTTACCATCTCTTGATCGAACAATTACTTACTCCCCTACCGTGTTTGGCTTGCCTTGTTATACAGGAAGTATTCTCATTTCAAGTCTCCATAGCAATGATAACTTCACATCCTGAAAAGACTGACTTGAAATCTTGTCAGTGATATTATTATGGGTTTAACTGGAGTAGTTCAACTAGAGAGTTGACTTCCCATCCTTTATTATTCTCTATCAAGCCGTAGCCTAAATCTCAATGACTTTCATCGGGGAGGGCGATGAGCATCAAGTTGCCGCATTTTTGTCACTATCCAGGTAAAGCGGATCGAAGTCCAGTGATATACAGCTTGAAGCCGAACCTCCGCCAGCACCGCCATTGTCAGTGCCTGCTTAAATTTAGCTCACGGACGATTTCGTACTAGTGGAAAATACATACAATTATTAAAATTTTCCTGCATAATCTTAGTGCAATTCCTTCCTGGTAGATCCTCTATGGCTTCCTCGTAGTCATCGCGACGGCAAGAAGCATTCCACGAATTCCACTTAGCGGAGAACAAGTAGTAGAAGTCTTTCTTTGTTTCGTTATAGTATCCCCCATGGTACAGGGACGCAACTGTATTGTTTTTGAGTGACAATTTGCTCGTTCGATATGTTTCACAAAACTGAGCTGCTAGGCGATGCTGTTGATCTGCGTTTGTATAGCGATTTCCCCCCACATTGCATATTCGGCCTTGATTCGCCACAATAGATGACAACGGCTGGCTCGAGGTTGCGCAAGTAGTAATTGTCAGCGTAGTAGTTGACGCGGGGGCTGGTATGAGCGTTGGCACATGAGCAGCCGACGAGTTAGTTGCGCAACTACTATTGCGTGGACTGCAGTACGTCAAAGCCAAAACCCACGGCTCATTGCGGAGAATCCAAGTCCAGTTCTTCTGGTTATACATACAAACGAAGCACTCGTCTACATTTTTCAGGTAGGGAGAGCTACATGAGCACAGTTCTCTTCGATTGTAGTTGGCATTTTCGATATCCCTCTGTGGCCGAGAGCATTGACTAGAACATCCTGTACTAGGTAATGTCCCGGAGCTGCCAAGTGTAGATGCAGGTGCCGTAGTAGCTGTAATTTCTAACGATTGAACACTCGTCGCATGAAGGCATTGGCTACTGATCAAGAGTGTGAAGAGAGATATGATGTTCCGCTTGTAATGTTTCATTTTGAATATATGAGCTCTCTACGCCGATCTGAGATGGCAGGCTATATATGCAGCAGAATGGTATTGTGAAGCCATAATAAGCCTTCGTAACTTGAAGACAGTTTGTGCTCTTGATAGCTTTGGGCTGGGTATCCTATATTTCGCAAGTGGGCTCAACTACGCACTTGGGTTCTACTTTGTCATAGGATCCCATGTAAACATATTAGCTAAAGTGACTAAATTCGCCTTAGCCTGTCTCTCTCCATGTTAATATGACATGCCGTCCTGTGGCCTCTTTCATCTGCCCATGCATCTAAAGCTTTAAGCTACCATGATAAGAAGATCAGCGCGTGGCTTACAGTAACAGCATCGCAACTAACCTTCTGTAGAATAAAGGGGTCATGCTGGCTTACCAGGAAGCTATAGTCAAGTGTCGGAAGTTGTGGTAGAGTGGCGAAAGGCAGAGTTCCTAGAATAACACAGCCTCAATAGATAGTGTCGCACTAAATTAAAGATGTAAACTTCAAGACAAACACCTCATTGCACGAGGGTTTTGTCGAGCTTACCCACTCATATCTTAACACTTTTTACTCATAATCTTGCAATACCTCGCATAATGCTGGCCGTAGTTATCCTTTAGTGAGAATACTAAGGCCATCTTTCTCGTATATGTTATTAAGATTAAGACCTTCCTCAAATTTTATCGTACCTGCTCCCTGAAAGATTTCATCTCAAGCTTCACTTAGCGCGAGTGCAGCGAAATATACAATACCACTTTACATCGTCCCGCGGCTCAGGGCATTTCTACTCGGCTTCTCTCTACAAATATCTCTGATTGGATCCAGGTTAGACATTAGTGACTAAGTTGATCTTTTTCTTATATCAAGTTACAGAATGAACTATGGCATATTCTTCTCGAATTTACTATCTCACGCAGATCCAGCCAATCTCCTTATATTGCCGCAGGGGTTCCTTTATGGGGACGGGGTCTACATTTAAGCAGTGTCAAACTCATTTAGGTCTTCATCCAAAATCTCCCAGCTAAGATCGACATGGCCGGCGGAACAAGCCTGAGGAGATAGTTCACTCAGAACTGTGTAACTAAAGTCCAGCCCAGGGGCCCCACCAGGGTTCCAAGGACCATCAGCATTTCCAATGCCGCATCGCTCGCAGCCGTCACCAATAAAGAGAGGGCGGTTAGACTTGACGCCGTTAACTGTGACAACAACTCGCTTGCCGCAGTACTTAGCCAGGCTGCCGGCCAGGAGCGTATGGTTCATGGCGACGATGTTATTAGAATTAATCTTAGTCAAGGGCAGGGGTTTGATCTGGCTGCATTCGATGTTGCCCATGTTCTGAAGGCTGAAATCGGTGCCGCACGCCTTTGTCTGCTCAATGTCGTAGTAGTATGTTCCAAAGCCGGTTCCGCTGTCAAGGATGACTTGGGCATAGATGCTAGTAGTAAAGATGGAGCCAACGGCCGCGATGACTTGGAACTTCATGACTGAGGGGTATATTAAAATAGAGAGGAAGGAACTACTTATTAGTATATATAAATATAGCACTGAGATGTAGTATTTATATGTCCACTGGATAGGCATTTAAGGAGGGTGAATGATAATTGTAGATACTATTATGGCTGTAGAAAATAGATAAAAGTCAAACCTGGCAGGTTATCAGCAGAGTATCTAAATGACGCTAAACTCTCCCAGCCTCATAAATACAACCACCCTCACTCTATTACATTCCATAGCCCAACACTTCCAACTTACCTCTACACTCTGATAGTCACTTTGCTTGACCTTACGATACCCTTTAGTACATTGATCATCCGTATAAAAACGCAATACAATATGGCAGCTATCTCGTATCGCGAAAAATATTCAAGCTCAACTTCAAAGAGCTAACTTACTGCTACATCTGGTTCGATAGCTCAAGGTCAGTCATATAAATAGACTTGACGGATTCACCATTACAGTTGTAACATATGCAAGGGGTAATATCGGTTTTCAACACCGACTAGACACCTAGATTTGCATTTTTGCTGGCATTACGCTACCTTTGAGAATAAGTGGAAGTTGATATATATGTCTTTGATGGCTCTGGCGGTGACATTAATGGAAACAGCAGCTAGGCTGTATATATTATACTGTTAGGTAACCACAAATATTAATAATAAGGGATGAAGATATATTTACATTCCCTAGTTCTAGCCGGCGGGAAAGTTTTTTATGCTAATATCCTAATTAAATCATCTAACGTAAACTACCATACTTCTAGCTACATGTAGACCACCAATAAAGCCAAGGGCATAATAGCGCTAGCGAGTACTATGGCTCGCCTTGTCGAGATGCCATTAGCTGCAGCTGAGAGGGCCGAGGTTGCACGTGGTGATTTATCGGGAGTTGACTCGGATGCTGTTTTATCTGTTGGCATGGAGTTTTGATTCAAGTGCTTGAAGGAAGATTCTAATGATCCTAGGATTGATAAGTTGTTATAAGGGTACCATTGATAAAGAGTGGTAATAGGGTATCTATATCCATCTACTCCCGTCACAGAAGGTCCGATTGGGGTACTTGGCGTATGGAGACTCATGTCGATGCAGCTTTAATAGCAACGTCGAGAAATTCATTTATGCATTTTCAATGTTTCAAATAAGTTTTTGTATAAGCAAGAAGTGGCTCCACCGCCTACTTGCATTCACAGATGATCACATGAAGAAGAATACATGAGGTATTAATACACAGTCAACCTACATACCAGAACTCTAGATTCCAACTAAAAATTAATGCGAAAGCGGCTGGACCGCAAGTAGACACTCATTTCATGGCGAATATCTCCTTATATCAAAGATATGCTGGAGACACTATCAAGACGCCGTGGTCATCGCACGTTGTTCTCGAGGAGATCCTTTGTACGCTTTGTACCCCTTTGTTTATATTTCATGGTGTGCAGGTGAGGGCACAGGACGACTCTGAATGGCCACAAAGTCGACTGACGTTAATATGGGTTTTTGAGGATAATAACACTTTGAGGCTCTGGCAAGATTTCCAGCAATGTCCTCGCAGTCATGGGCGAGAAAACTGCGACATTGAACGCATCCTCGGACATCATGAGGATCAGGAAGGGAGGGTCTTCTACGCTATTAAGTGGCACCACATTGAGTGTCCAACATGGGAAGTTGAGGAAGACTTAATGGAATACGATAATATGTTGAATCAATACTGCTGGAACTTGGATAGTTGAAATAAAAGTAAATGATTAATGATACATATAATATAATATATTGATGCCTCCTGTAGTCGGTGATTATAAATATTTACATATTAATAGTAGTGAATATAAATATATATATTGTTCTGTGTAAATATTGCTTCCTCTTTTTTTGCACTCTTTTACTTTCAAGCCTGCTGCAATGCCATGACGGGTGACATAACCACTCTAAGTTATACTCGAAGATACTGATAGGTACCTCTAGCAGTGGCCATTTATGGGCTCTATGTGAGCCTCAACATCATCCTATTTTGAATGCAACACGAACACTGAAGTATAGTCATGTACCCGAACCCTGTTCCCACTCAAGTTTTGGCGAAGAGAGCAGAGCACCAGAAGCATTATTTCAACAGAATAATATTAATATAATATTTACAAGTGTAGAAAGGAGTAAGTAAACTTAAGCTTTGTTCGCATTGTACTCAAAGATATTAATATTAAATATAAACATCTTTGAAAGTCTTAGAAATACAAAGTCATTTATATTTCTATTCATAAGCATGAAGTTGTGTTAGTTAGGTACCTGTTAGAGGACCTATATAGTCATAAGCCTTGAGATTCTTCATTCCAAACTTAGCGAAACGATTTTACATAATATGATCCTTAAGTAAGAATCTTGAAACTTTTATTTACTAGCATATAAGTGCTCTTTGATAAAGATCAACTTTTGGCGTGCCATTTACGCCTCGTAGCATTCAGTCTCTTTTGGATCCACTCTCACAATATCTGGTACTTCGGTCACCTATTTAGATTGAGCTATGCCCCATCAATAATCGCACAAACTATCAAACATACCCACCTCAAAATGTCTGAACCTCGAAGATCAAAGAGGAACACTTCCGCACAAGATGACAAGTCCAAAGGCACAGGCCATCGGCAGCTTGTTGGTGCTTCGCTAAGTCCCGAGCCCGCCGGAACTGCAGATATCGAACAAGCAAGAGGTGATTATGAGAAACAGAGATTAGCGGAAGAGAAAGGAAAAAGAAAGAGAAGGAAAAGAAAGAGAAGGAAAAGAAGAGAGAAGGAAAAGAGAGAGACAGGAAAAGGAAGAGAAGGAAAAGGAAGAGAAGTGAAAGAGGAAGAGAAGGAAAATTGAAGAGAAGGAAAAGGAGAGAAGGAAAAGGAAGAGAAAGAGAAAAATGAAGTTGACACTCAGATTAGAAGAATTCTGCAGTGCTCCAAGGACTCATATACCGAAATTCTAGTGCCAGGACTGGACAACCCATCACAAGGAGACTTCGAGGATGCTTGGGTACGGCTGGGATGCTTGGTGCATCCAAAATATTGCCAGCATAAAGATGCCGAAAGTGCTTTTGCCAGTAAGTCGAGGCTTGGTCTCGCTTAGGATCAATGCGCTAACATCAAGGACAGAACTCACGACAGCTGCAGAGAAAGGGGAGGTTATGAAAGCCTGGATTGATGATGTGACTGAATGGGACGGGAAAGAGGACCTTTTTGCTCCAGGAAGCCAATCTGGTGGTATTGATGATCCAAACCGTATGGATGAAGACGAAGTTCCTCTTCCCCCACTTCGAGTACAGGAGATTTATGCAATCGCAACGCCGATGCTTGTTGAGATTTCAAAACAGCCTGATAATAGCGAGCTGCGGAAAAACCTGGAGGCCCTTAATTCCAAGATTTTGCAGGACAACGAAACTGAGATAGCACAGGCAACAGGTTCAGATCATCGAATTGACCGCAACCAGTGGTTGATCAACCTAGCCTTCCTTATTCCTCAGTATAATATTGTCTGGGAAACTTATTCTATTCTCCAACATGATGATACTAATAAGGATGCCATTGAAACTTTGAGAATAACTCGAGACTTGGTAAATGATTATATTAAAAAGTATCACTATCCTGATTCTTGGACTGTTGCTACGTTGGAAGCCTACTTAAAGCACCAGAAGGCTACGCAGCTCACTAATGAGACGCCAGCTCCTGGGACGTCCACATATGACGAACCTGCTCCTGCTCCGCCAGCTAATGAGGTACCAGCTGTTGCAGGCCGTACCGAGTACCCTTGGGTTACCGGCAAGGCAGCAGACGGGTCTTTGATAGTCGGCTGGAGGAAAGTGGGAGCATGGGGTGCACGTGTTTGCGTAGAAAGGGAGGAGGACGGACGTCTCATTCGAAGACTTGAATCTGCCTCTGAAGCTGGAAATTATGAGGCGGGGCTGTATATTGAGACAAAGGGCTCCAAGGAGCTATCAGCTGACCAGAGCAAGTGGTCTTATAAGGACCGATATAATTTTGAAGAACTTCTCTGGGTAACTAAGTCACAAACAAAGCTGAAGAATATCGGAACGAAAGCTAGAGCCCCAGATACATATTGTTGCATAAGATTTAGAGACGGCATACATATTCTCTCACTCTCGGCCTTTGGCAAAGTTCTCGGTCAGGAAAGTGCGCGTTCTCGAATCAAGGCGGTCTGTGATAGGGATAGCATAAGACCGCCGTGGGACGCTGGGAATATAGCTGAATATGATGACCCCTCAAAGCCGGAGAAAGATAAGACAAAGCGAAGAGCTAAAATGGACGCTCAAGCAGATGAGTCCCATGCGAGACAAGGTAGGCGACGCACCTCAAGCACACACTCCCGTGGATCGACCGATGAAGTAGACAAGGCCATAGATGATCGCCTAAAGGCCTTGGAGACGTCTGTAACCACATTGAAGGAGGGTGCGAAAAGTCGGACGATAAAATGGATACTCTTCAGAACAGCATGAATGAGATATTGGCACTCTTGAGGGAGAAGAAGTAATCCAGTCTCGGTGGCTCTAGTTTTGTTCCATTTATCATTTCACTGTTTCTTTTCAATTTGCATTATTGTCTTTGAAATATAGAAAGTTCGATTCAGCAGTATTTTCATAATATATAGATTGTTTCGTTCCAGTTATGCCAATTATTCTAAAAGCTTGTCCAACATTCGTTCACGTTCAGAAAGATACAGTCGGTGTAATGTTCCGGAGTTAATTAGAGGTTAATAAGAGATATTTATTTATAGCAGACACGGTATTCTCCAGTGTTCAGTAAGAAGTAGATACGACATCAAATTGCGTGTTTGATGGATTAAGGTGAAGCATAGCTCGGCTTCTATCAAGTCGTAGGATTGGCTAGGTTGGGCAGCCAGGCCTAGCACTATGGCAATCGTCACAAGGACGCAAGGGATGTAAAAGGGCAAGGAAGTTGCGGTCAGGAAGGAAGAATTCAATCAATACAATACAACTCATTTTTTAATCAACTAGATCATAATCCTGTGACACAATTCTTACATTTATATTGCTCTCAACTTAACACAAGTAACAGAATAAGAAAACGCAACCTACTAGACTCGGAGCTTGTTGCCTACAATGCCTCTTAAGGGCCGAAAATCTCACAGATGCTAGGAATAATTATTTCCAGGAATAATATTTATTCATCAGTTGCAATTCCATTAGGAAATATATATATTTAATAGTCAGGTGGTGCTTATTTTGATTACTAGCACTCCCAATGACTATTTGGTGCAGTTTCGCAATGTGTGGATATCCAAAACAGCGACCAGTCAAGATAACTATTTGATATCACACCTACCAACTCACCAATCAGTTTTTGAGACGGCAATCAGCTCTGTTCCCTTACTGTTATATCTGAGGAGAAGTTGAAGTAGTATTAATACAAATCCCTATCTTCAATGTATAATAGTTTTAGTCTGTGACTAGATGCCAAATGATTTTGATGTCAATCACTTGGCCGTCAAGATGCACTAGTGCCATGATCGTAGCACGTCCAAAATCATTAGTAAGCCTAAATTAAAAGAACAATTAATTACAACTCGAAGTTATAGGTTCGTTATGGCTGTGCTCCACATACTGCTTAGGGTCAATTCCTATCACCATCAGGAGCAGAATATTGCTCCGCGCTGAACTCCCGAAACGCAAAAGATTATCGGAGCTACTGTGACCTCTTTGACCTTTATGAGATTACCAGACCATGAATGAGCAGAATTTCGCGACCGTAAATCGTCGCATTGAGGAGGAGCGACGCACAAAGTATTGTGGAACCGCGAGCATACGTATATCATCTTTACGATATCGAGACTCAACGCAAGAAGGAGTCTTCGACTTCAAAAACCGCCATGTGGAAGCGGTCGAGAGGATGTTTCGCCAAGAGCACGGCTGCCGTACAGAGGATAACCGTCACCACGTCAAGGCTCTTATTGGCCAGCTGACTCTAGAGGAGGCAATAGAAAGTGCCTCGATTTCATGTGGCAGCCTCATGGCTGATACCTTACCGTACCCAAAACTAGAGTTTCCTGACCATGTCAAAATAGACTGCATTGAGGGCCATGATCGATTGGCGGCAGCTAACAAGGTTCTGCAGGGCTCAAACAAGAGATGGGTTGTCGATCTCTATCTTGATAGTGAGTCTCGCCTAATGCATAATGGGTTTTACTAACGTCATGTAGGCCTTAGCGACGACTTACGGCTTCTACTCGCAGACGGCTATGATTACCAGAAGAGGCCAGATGATGGGGAGTTGTACGTCACCATCCGGCAGTTTCAAGGGTTGCATGGCGATAAAAATCTTTTCTTCGAAAATCTATGGCTGGCTAGACTAGCAATAAATGAAAATCGTCGGAGGCTCTTTGATCGACTATCAGGGCACAAGGAATATAGACCTGCATTCGATCGCCTCCTAGATATTCCCGGACTATTTGGTGGCTTCCGACTAAGTGTCATACATCAGCTGCTGGGTATGAAATGTGACAATGTAATGCACTTAAATCCGTGTATTATTATAATCGATCCTAATACTCCTATAGCTAAATCTTGCCTACCTAGATCATATTTATAAGTGGTGGTCGGGCATTTGCGATGGCGATAAGGGAATTATGCTTCAGATATCTAGGAACACTGTCTCGGCCCTACAAGGTATGGCACCAGCTGCTTGCTCATCGGACCACGACACGCTCCAAGAAGGGGTAAGAGGTGGTAGAGTCTTTGAGAATTTCTCCACCGAGCAACGTGAAGAGCTCTGGTCGAGAGTTTGTAGCCCCTCACAGCGGTGTCTCATCCCATCTCTATGGACTTTTTTTGAAGACAGAAAGTTTCTTAGCGATGCCGCTGGCTGCATCAGGAAAGTACTGAACGTGAGACGGAATGACATGATAGCCGGCTGCCTGGAAGGAATATTCAAGGATGTAAATCAGAAGACAGACCAATGTATCATACAATTGTCTGACGTTTCCTTCGGATATATCCAAGGTGACCGCGATACTCGGCTAGATCTTGGAATCCGCCAACTGTGGTTAGCGGCGTTTCGGTATTATCAAAGCCTGCCTGCTGATACACAGAAGCCGGACGTGCTGGCACTCTCCCGGACGAGGTCGGACGAAACAGCGCTATATGCTCTCGCCTCTCTTGCCTCGAGACTTGGTTTCAAGTCTGAGAAGCTTGACGGCATCTTACAGGAATCTACTGATAGACAAATTGCGGAGCGTGCACTGACAGCGGCCCGGAAGCCTGGACAATACCGGTTTCCCGATCCTGAACGATGTATTCAGCAAATAGTACAGTCATTTACAGCTGCAGTACCGATTTCTGCCTGCGACATGCCGGTCGACGGGCAAAATTCCCCAAGAGAGCTGAAGCAGCTGGTGCGGCGATGTGGCAGACCGCATGACATCGATCATGATTACGACAAACGTCATCTCTATCTACCACGCATGTGCAGTGATGTCAATATCGAATTAGATGAGATGACATCTACATTCATTCGCTGGTCTGTCTACTGCTCATATTTTGGGTTGCCTCCGTCCATTGATACTATCTCTGAGGCTCAGGGAGCCACTATAGACGATGTGGAAATGGCAGACACGGGTCCCAACAGGCAATATGTAGAGCACGAGAAACTCCACATTCCTTCTCAGGAAGCGAGAGACATGGAGATGAGACTCAAACAGCTGAGAGAAGAGGAAGCTTCACTACAAAACAGTCTAAATATAATTGCCAGACATATTGAAGACCAGACCGCATCATATAAAGAACTAAAGGAAGCATCGACTAGAGAGGAGGAAAAATTAGAGTGGTTAAAGAACCAGGTGGATCAGGAAGCGGTACAGCTAGGTCAAGAGGCAGAACTACAGCAAGAGGCTCTAAATAGTATTACTCGTCAACTACAGAGACATACTGCAATACTTGAAAAACAGAAGAAAATTTCAGGCTTGAAGGAGACAAAAGCAGAGCATCAAAGAGAAAAGGTACACAAGACGCAGAATCAGCGACAGAATAAGCATAAAAAAAAAGCAGTTAGTTATGCAGAGATTGCAAGAGCTAAAGGAGGCAGAGAGAAAGAAAGTAATAAAGAGACAGGAGCTAGAGAGGCAGGAGCTAGAGAGGCAGGAGGCAATAAAGAGACAGGAGCTAGAGAGGCAAGAGGCAGAGAGACTGGAGGGAATAAGGAGACAGGAGCTAGAGAGGCAAGAGGCAGAGAGGCAGGAGCTCGAGAGGCAAGAGGCAGAGAGGCAGGAGTTAGAGAGACAGGAGGGAATAAGGAGACAGGAGCTAGAGAGGCAGGAGGCAGAGAGACAGGAGGCAGAGGAAGAGAGAAAAGAAGAACAGGAGGCAGAGGAGGCAGAGATACAAGAAGTAGAGGAAGCAGAGATACAAGCAGTAGAGGAAGAGATAGAAGAAGCACAGGAGGTGGAGATACAAGCAGCAGAGGAAGAGATAGAAGAAGCACAGGAGGTGGAGATACAAGCAGCAGAGGCAGAGATGCAAGAATCACAGAGACAGGCAACGCCACAGGAGATAACATTACAGGAGAATAGAATACCGCAGCAGGAGTCGACGCTATACGAGACAATAACTCTTCAAGGTAAAAAGTTGCTCACTTGGCAACAGCTATATAACTCCAATAAAAAATCCTCGTCCAGTCCCAACAAAAGCGAGCCAGGGCGGATACAAATCAAATTTATGAGGATTTCATCTAATCGCGAAATAGGCAGCACAGAAGACGTCGTCAACTTCAAAGCTGGTGAAGAATGGGTTGAGATAGGCATGGCCGAAGTAGATCTATATGATGTATTGGGTCCATCGGAATTGCAGCGGCAGGTATTGAAATACGAGAGAAAGGGTTTTGTTTTTTTATATCAATATCGCAAGTCATTTCGCGTATGCCCGAAAAACTGGTATAAGGTTGTGGAAGATGGCAGTAGTATAATGCATTGGGTTACTAGAACTTTGAGAGAAGGCAAAGGAAGAGTTACCATAATGCGTATAGAGTCAAGTCATCAGGAAGAACATAAAAAGAAACCCCACACCAATAATAAGGTTACAGGGATACATAACGATACTGATACAAAAGGGCAGCTTGGGTAGCTATATATATAAGAGAAAGCAACCTGCGTGCTTTTTTTAAATACGAACTCACTACTATAATATAGTTATTTAACTTATATTACACTTAATTCTTAAAGCTTCTTTACCTAGATTTTCTAATACTCTAAGTACTAATATACTAACATCCATCCCTGTGTCGCGAGCCACCCTCCGTGGCGAGCCAAAAACCAGGTACTTTGCCTTCAAAGCAATATTGACTTTGCACAAACCTATAAATTTGCCTGATTCTACCTAAATTCTATATTCCAGTCAACCTCACACCCTTCTCACATTTTCTTACGAAATATTATGCCCGCGTTGTAGTGAAATTACACAGTTTAAAAGACGTCTTCTTTGCGCAGTATTCTGGGACACTCCACTATGCCTCTACCGCCAAGATTCTCTCACTCATGATGATTATAAAACTATGGAACCTGAGTTTCTAATCTATACATTAATACTAGAAAGTTATTACGAAGGCCGTGGTTGATATAGAAGGCTGAGATACACTATATCGCTACGGCGATCAGTACCTTGAATCAGAGGAATGTTGAATCTGGCTAGCGTCAGAGTGGTGGTAGGGATGATTTATCCTCATTTTAGTACGGAGTACTTATTAAATAAAGACAGAAGCCCAGAACCAGACTAAGATAGAGTGCACATTATTGCCTAGCATCCATCCCTGTGACACGAGCCACCACCCCCATGTGGCGAGCCAAAAGTACTTTGTCTTCAAATCGATCTCAGCCTCACGTGCACGCGTAAAGTTACTTGCTTCCAGGTGAATTATTTAGGCTGGTCATGCTTGCATCTCTATAAAAAGTCTTAACCTAGATTTATTACATGCGCTTGGTGCAAGTGCTGAAGGTAAATCACGACCTATTTGTGTGGGCTGTAACCGCACTGCTTCAGAAACCGCCCATCAAGATCTTGATTGTGAAAAACTTCAGACTGGTTCGAAAGGGTTCCATTACCTACGAGCTAGCATTAAATAGTTATTAGCTGTTTTATAGTTGCCATGAAAAGGTGATCAGCACCAAATCGCTACAAGGCTCAGTACCTCGTAATCTACGCAACTACATAATATCAGACTAGCGTGAAGAGCATAGCAATGTGTGATTGAGTCTCTAGATGCCGACACATGCTCGGCGCACTGTGCTCATGTTTATACCGGGTACTTGTGCGCGGAAGTAGAATGCATAATCCGAATGCCCACTTCAAGTTTGCAACCATTTTCTCATCTTTAGTATAGAGAATAATGCATGGCAATACTATCGTTTTAGCTTATGTAAGACCTTGTCAACGATGCTGAGAACCCTTCGTTTCTGCTGGCTGGGTGGCATGTTTATCGAGTCACTAGACCTGCCGAAATTACTTGCAAGGTTGGAGACATTGCTCCAGATGCGGATGGTGATTGGATGTTCATTACCAAGGAAGCGTTCTGTTAACTCCAATGCATCCTGAAACATCCTTGTCGCTTCATCGAGCTTCCCTTGGTCGCCAAGTGTAGAAGCAAGATTGTTCATTGCTGAGATTGTATTAGGATGCTCGTCTCCTAGGATCCTCTGTCTCTTCTCAAGTACCTCCCGAAACATCCTTGCCGCCTCATCGAGCTTCCCTTGGTCGCCAAGTGTAGAAGCAAGATTGTTCATTGCTGAGATTGTATTAGGATGCTCGTCTCCTAGGATCTTCTGCATCTTCTCAAGTACCTCCCGCTTCATCCTTGCCGCCTCATCGAGCTTCCCTTGGTTGCCGAGTGTATTTGCAAGATTGTTCATTGCTGAGATTGTATTAGGATGCTCGTCTCCTAGGATCCTCTGTCTCTTCTCAAGTACCTCCCGAAACATCCTTGCCGCCTCATCGAGCTTCCCTTGGTCGCCAAGTGTATTTGCAAGATTGTTCATTGCTGAGATTGTATCAGGATGCTCGTCTCCAAGAATGGTCTGTCTCTGCTCCAATACTATCTTTTGAATTCGTATTGCCTCTTCCCATCGTCCGATTTCATATGTGAAACTACCGTAAAACTCAATTCTATCAACTGTTTTAATGGTTATGTCGCTGCCAATCTCTTCGCAACCCTCTTTGGAGGCATTGGAAATTTCGATTAGATGTGGAACCAGTCTTAGCTTAGCTTTTGGAGCCCTCTCCCAGCTTCGAACAGCTGTGACTGAGTCCAGGAGCATCTGCGACGCTGAAAACCAAAATGCAGACATGTCTTCTCCCCTATCTTCAAGACGATCATAGCCCCACGCGTGTATCAATCGGTGCATTACGTAGTCTACCCCGTTTGACTGTCTCTGAAGAAGGGAGTACCTCTCTAGTGCTGCGAGAGATTCTTGAACCAAGCTTATATCGACTGCGCCATCGCGGATGACCTGTGACCACGACTGGGAACAGTTCCTAGTTGTCGATGGGTCGGGAAGAAATAACTCAAGAAAGATGTCCTCATAGTTGATGAACGCTAAGAGCGTTAGGAACTGGCAAGCTTCGGGAACTTGTCTACGGACAGCTGCATATGACATTTCCCATGTCGCCATCACGCTATCTTCGTATTGGTCGATCAATTTCCTTGGCTTGTGCTTCAAGAGCTTTTCCCTTTGAGACTCGTAATCTAGAATAAATTCCGACAGGTTGTATGCTTGTGTTGGCCTCTGTGATACATATGAACCAGCGAGAGTGATTGCAAGGGCTAGATAACCTAGCTTCTTTGTGATCTCGTCGATCTCGTCTTCTGTTTTCTTCTCGACCCGTTCGAGTTTGGCACATCTCTTGAACAGCTCTGCTGCTTGAGCCTCTTCCAACTCTCTGACATGAACTCCCTCAAAGGTCGATAAGTCTTGCGCTGTAGCATTGCGGCTCGTTACAATGACATGAGTGTGAGGTGACCCCGGAATATATCTAGATACATCAACAAAATCCGGGTTCTCATCATTATCCAGCTCATCGGCACCATCAAACACGAAGAGCCACGTCCCCGTCTTCGAGAGGATCAACCTGTGAACCAACAAGACGGCCTCTTCCGGCTTTATTGGGTGGCTTTCGGTAATATTGAAAATTTGGCGATAGATGTTGATGAAGTCTTGATCTATCAAGGCCGGCTGACTCGCCTGAATCCAGAATGTAGCCGTGTATTCCCGCCGGTAATGCTGGACGTAGCTCAGGGCGACCTGTGTCTTCCCTACACCTCCCATTCCCCAGACTCCTACTTTTACGGCATTGTCCCGCATCTGGCGGCATAATTGATCCCTAATCGCATGTATAAGGTGAAGACGCTCAACAAAGGTTTTCACAGTTCCCACAGATGTGAGAGGGTAATTGAGAATGAAGTCCCCCGGTTCACTTAGGACATGAGCACGATCTAAAGAACTGTTAGAGGTTTATATTAAATAGTTAAATATAAAGAAAATATTCATGGTTATATGCTCTAACCCTTTAATTTCTCAAATTGCGCCCGCAAGGCATTTAAAGAATTTGCATCCCCCACTGCAAGTGAACAGATAGAGTTCGACTCACTACATTTCAGTGCGTTTTGATATAGGTCCTTGATGTTAGCCCGCACTAGCTTGAAATTATCTTGATTATCATCGTCTGAGCCGAACTTGCACACCCTGCTATGATCTGCATTCAACTTCACCACATTCTCGCGGTCTCCTGGCATCCCAAGACGGGAGCTCTCCCGTGGCACGATCTGTTTGGCACATCAGCGCGGCGATAACCACGACGAGGTTTTCAACTTACATTGTCAAATGCGCCCCAAAACGAAACCAGATCATAGTGAAGCAACTGATGTCTCCAGTGCTCCTGCATTACATCAGAAAAGGTTGTTCCAGATTTTAACGCTTTGAGAACATCATCTCCTTGCTTAAAACCTAGAGCAATTGCGATTTTGGTAGCCATACTCCCCAGGCTCACCAACATCTCATCGCCGCCGCGGTGGGGAGTGGCAAAGAATGCGATTCCGGTCGTTGCGTCTTTGATCTGTGTGTACTTTGGATTGTTGTGCGCGTTGATCAGAGCTTGCTTGATTAAGAGCCCACCCATGCTGTGTCCCAGGAAAAGTATGGGCCGAGTTTCCACGCCGCCCCTTTCGATTCTGATCGCCTCCAAGAGCTCACTCGCTTTGCCCACAAAGGTATCCTTATCTTTCCCGTATACTGCCGTCGCATTGTACTGGTATAGGAAGATTCTGGCATCAGGAATATGCTCGGGAAGATCAGCCTGAAGCCAGAGTCGACCGTCGGGGCCAGCAGGCGTCCGCCATGTATCCATAGCGTGCTCAGCATCACTCTTGCTTTTTGGATTCAAGCCGTGAATAGCAAAAACACTGGAGATCGTCAGTAACCACTTGGAGGAAGATAAAGGTAAACACACTCGACTTTTGAGCTGCTTGCCGTGGCGGGATTAGGGTCAGGAAACAACTGGCGGAGAGGCTACTATGACTTTAGCAGGCAATTCTGCACAGCATCGATGGATAGCTTACCATTTCGACGATCTGCCTAGGCTTTTAGCAGAGTGGAGTTGCTGAGTTGTCTTGGAAAGCAGTCTGTCTCTCTGGGCATACGCTTCTCACACACTCTGCTGTCGCATCTCAGCCGCAGGAACAATATAAATCCGATACTAGTCCATGCGCTGTGTGATTGATTGGATGCACCTGGCTAGGATTGGTCACCATTTCGACTGTATGTTTTGAGGTATAATGCGATGTGACTACAAGGTAGGGCTGCCATCCACATGGCTCGTGTATGAGCAACAAGACAATCAACGCACAGACATCGGGTATGGCCCCCTGGGATGCTAGGACAAGCTCTTAAAGAACACAAGAAAGCGGACTAAAATGAGGAATCAAAATAAGAGCATCGGAATGAATATAGAGGTGGCCGGTACCATGGCTTAGCATCGAGCATCCGACTACCATCCGCACATGATGCAACGTCCACCCATATTCTTGTAACTATGCTCAGCGGATCTAGTGATGCCATGACTCTTCAAGCCAGACGGAAACTGAGGATTCCCAGTATCATCGGCAAGGCTTTACACAAGCTGAAAAGATGATAATGCTAAATCATTCTGCACACTCCAGTCAGCCGCCATTGTATGTTCAAGAAGGCTTTGCAGGGTATTCTGGTCATACATCTAAACTCAATGTACAAGCACTGTGTACGGACCCGAGCACAGTGCGCTGAGCATGTCTTGACCTCTGGAGCATTGATCGATTTTGAGGTACCAATTCTTATGGCGAACGAGTGCAAAATCACCCTTCATGGCAAAATAAGGCAGCTGCTGGTTTTCTGATTTAAGATCGTGGGCGATGGAATCTCCTCCGGCTGACATAGCATTTTTCAAGGGTCAAGAGCTTGATAAGCAGGTTCTGAAGGAGTACGGTTAAATGGCGCCCAAAGAGGTCGCTGTTTACCTTGGGCACTTACGCCACACGCCTGCAATAAATTGAGGTTGAAGCTTTTTACAGAGAATACAAGTATGATCAAGCAATAAGAAATACATGGAAGCCAGCAATTTTATATGTGTGTACGAATTTGAGATTGATTTGAAGGTAAAGTACCTGGATTTTGGCTCGGCACGGGGGTGGCTCGCGATACAGGGATGGATGTTATAATAGTTAATGTTAAACCTTAGGCACCCAGCATAGTGGTTTGACTGCTGTGATTAGAAGCTTCCAGCGGGCACTGACCCCTGTAAGCTCCACTGTGGCAAGAATCCTATAGTGGCCATATGACCTATATAACCCACTGTGGCAAATATGTCAGCACAAGATATCCACTATAACCCGAAGCTTCCAGCGGGTGTAACCCGCTATAATAAGGGTCAGATAGGTATAAATAGAGCCCTATTTCCCTTAGGATAGTTTTATAAAAAAACAACTTCAATATACTCACTTTTCTATCCTATACCTATTACTAGAATAAGATTAGTCCCTTGTGGTTCCCTGATATCTTTATGTCTTGTATTTTATCTCTCTTTATAAGGACTTTTACCCTTATAAGGCTATTTATTCCTTTATAAGAGAGATTTCCCTTATACAACCTGCGAGCTAGTTACAGCGCATATTCCCTGCCTTGCAGAAGGTGTCTACCCTAGACTCCCTAGTCTATGCCTCAGATATATACCTTCTAATAGTTAATATTATAAGAATTATAAATTATATCTCTTATTATTAATAGAAACAATATCTTTATCTCTTAATTTAGTAAAATATGTCTCTATAGTTATACTATAGTTACTATAGTAATAAGCAAGATAATTGTGGCTATATAGATAATTTTCTCAACTATATTAAAAAATAAAAATAAGTAATTCCCTAAAGCTTAAAAGATAACAGAATTATACTAGCTAGATATAAAATATAAAAGTTTAAAATATATTAAGGTAATGAGAATTTCATCTTTATAATAAGCTAAAACTTGAGCTTATAGTAATATATATTAAGATAGGGGACAAGGCTTTCTAGAGACAATAGCCCCTAATAAACTCATAGAAGTTCATATAAGTAATAATAATATTATACTACTAAGTATATTATTATAATAACATATTTAATTAAATAAAAATGTATATTATTATATTAATATTAAACTATTAATAGTCCCTTTATTATAACTAATAAGTCTGTGACTCTTGAATTCCTGTAGGTATAGTATTCCATTGGGCCTACCTGGTGGTTAGGTTATGTGTATTCTGTTTATCTTCATAGCAAGGAGGTTATTACATATATACTACGAGCTACCACGAGCTCTCTACTATCTAGCTTACTAACTTTTACTCCTTAGTAATACTCTACTAAGTAATATAATATAGAGATAGAAGCTAGATAACTTATAATACTCTTATCTTGCTTAAGTAAGACTATGAGAAGGTTAAGGATATATAAGAGTATTAATATCATAAAATAGCTAGAGTAGCTATATATATAAGTAGAAGAGAAAGTAATCTACTTACTTTAATTAAATATTAAATAACTACTATAATATATTTAATTAATATAAATTATACTTTTTCTTTATATTCTTTAAATAGCATTCTTTATAAATCTATAATTGAATATTTTAGATAGTTTTATGGATAAGTTTAAATGTTGTGTAGTATATAATGTTAGCCCTGCGAGCATATAAAACAGCAAGCGCCCGGATGACGATTGATATATTTGTTTCTTAAAGGTTATGTGCTGTTTGACCCCGTGCAGGCCTGCGCCCCTCCACGCAATGAACTAGTTTAGCATGCGCTAACTAGGACTATCCATCAGCCTACTACTATTTGGCCTGCGCCTTAGGCAGGCCTACGCCTGTCCACGCCAAACTAGTTTAGCCTGCGCCAACTAGGTAGGGACTTAGGCTGCTGCCTGCGCCCGCAGACTTCCATTACCAAGCCCTTGCCTTTTGGCCTACGCACAGGGCCGGCCTACGCCGGCACAAGAGCTTAGCCGTGAAGCAAAATTAGTTGCCAGGGCGAGCCTGCGCCCTAAGCATGACGGGCTACACGCGGACTGCCTATTAGTCCAGCCTGCGCGCGCAAGGGCTTATATGTGTCACGTTACAGCAAAAAGAGAATATCCTCAAATTACTGGATACTCTAAGTCATTTATAAGTGCTAGCTCATTCATTAGTTACATTACTATGCGTGATTAGCTATCCTATTCAGAACACTATAATGCATCTTTTCACTAAGAGACTCTGAGAGTGATGATGGTGGTAATTCAAAATTTATTTTAGCTTAACTAACGGCAGATTATCCCAGCTAGTTTCCAACCGTCGCTGCTCCTCATATAGCTCCAAGCAATATCGTTTCAGTAGGGCATCAATCCGCGGCCGTTTTAATAAAAATATTGAGCGAATACTGGAACTCTGAGCCTTCTCCATACAGTTTTGCGGCGTAATGAACTCAAATAATGGTCTATGGCCGTTGGAACTCAACTTGGAGGACACTATAACCCACTTTTTCCTGATGGCTTCGTCCACCTTCTCTGCCAGGTCACTGACAGCAATTGTAGAGATCATCCATTTATTATTTACCTGGGTATGAAACTGCACCTCGTCTCTCTCGTAGTGGTCTAATATTTGTGATATATGGGGCTCCTGCTCAGTTGTTTCTTCATCATAACTATTCCCTTCGGGCTCATTTCGAGTTCGCGTATCCGGCCGCATCTGCCAGGAACACGACATCTTGGAACCGTTGGTATCGTAGAGGAGGAAGGCGTTGAGTATAGACCTCAATATGTGAGCGGTGTCAATTTCTTTGCCTGTCGGTCTTTCATCGAGGAACTCCCGAGTCAGGCGATATCTATCAACTTCAAACGATGCCTCGTCTGGCAGGCCAGATCGATATTTCGGCAGTCTTAGGTAAGATTCTGCCGAGGTAGATGGGAATCTCTTTTCTCCATCTTCTCTACCCTTTCCCATGAAACCAGCGATCTGTTCCGAGCGAAATCCCTGTTCGGCCGCATACCGCGCAAAATTCACTAGAAAGGGGTGTTCAGGTGGCTTTGGTCGGATTCTAGCACGCAAACGTGACCTAGGCCGCGTAGGCATTACATGTAAGTCCTTAAAGTTAGCCATGGCATAGAGCAATACGCTTGTCCGAGCTTCAAATAAGAATTGTCTGTCTTTGCCAGGTCCCAAGTGCGAGAAGAGAGTCGCGTCAAGAGTTGACTTTGACGGTATAGTGATCAAATGACGCAGGGGAGTAACACATTGCTGGAGCACCTTGACATCCTCGAAAAATGTGTATAACGACGGTATGAGGAACTCAATTTCACATAACCTACCAAGTGCATCCATCCGCCACTGACGACTCATGTTCCCAAAAACTTCCCCCGTAGAGAGCAGCTTTTCGAGATGCATTCTGTCTCCGTCATCGTATCGGGGACATCTCCCCTCCAGAAGCATTACAGCATCTAGGTTAATAGACTTGATGGCTTCCTCGTCTTCATTGGCAACATTACATATCCAACAGTTCAATGTCCATCTCACATAGCTCAGCGCTAGCTATCAACTGTGAGTGTTGATTTTTCAATGGGATGGGGCAGTATTACCTCTGGGCACTTCAGGCTTATAACATGATGCATTCCCTTGAGCAAAAAGTATTCTCGAATACCCTCGATGTCGAGCAACGAATCCAACGCATCCGCTAGAGAGGAGTTTTTGATCAATTCGCGCGTACATCTGCGAGCATGGTCAGATGAGAGCTCTGACAAGCATTTCTCAGCCAACAGCTCATCGCCTTGCTTTCGATGTCGGCGGTAGTTGCGATAAATTTCAGTGTCCCGCTGACGGCAGTTGTAAATGACACTGCCGATTTTAGCAACACCCTTTCGCATCATCTCTACAGTCATTTCGGTGTCCAGCTTGCTTCGCAAGTGGTATTGTGGATATTCATGTGCCATATTGGCAGAGTCACCATGCAGAAGCCGGAAACTGCTCACTCAAAATTATATCTACCTATATAATATATACATGCATATATACCGATACCTACCTACCTACATGCTAAATATTCCATACCTAGGTACCTCCGAGCTGTAGGTACTTGATAGACTATCGTGACGTAGGTCATTTTGTGCTGCCAGAATGCTGCTTTTCATCAGATGCCCTGATGTCTTCCTCCACTATACGGATAGTTTAAGAGTAGTCTCTAGACCTTTATATTTTATTAAAGAACAGCTCATCACATCAATGTCATATAATATGCAAGTCGTTATCTCGGTATATAGAAATTGGATTTATTAACACTCTATGGAATCTGAAGGTGATGGTGATGGTCTCCTAAAGGGCTTCTGGTGTAGGATACCTCGTCTTATAGACTTATCTGTTGCTGTGTTGTTCGTCATCAATATGAGTCCAAACCCCTTTGGCCTAACATCTCCAAAGGGACCTGACATCCTAACTTTAGCAGTGTAAACTTTCGTTTTCTTGCCTAAATAAAAGATCATGCTTGTCTCTTTCTTTTCAGGGCAGACCAGAAGATCCCTTTGCATAAATGAGCCTATTAGAACATGTTCAATATTCAATGTTAGGTTTAGGGATCGGAAGATCACGTCCAAGCTTATCGAGTTTATCTCTCCGCGAAGGGTAGATAACAATAGCTCGCGAGTTGACTGTAGCCACACGTCCAGGTCCTCAGCGTCGTTCTTCTTCCGGAGCAAACCAAGCCCGACGTATTGTTTCTTACTTAAATCTCCCTTGTATAGACTTCTCAACGTAGGACATATCAGAAAGGGATAGTAGCCTCTCTCTACGACAGCGTTGAGCCATTGCGTACTCTGAAATAAAAGTGACCAGACTTTGGCATGCTGTCGCTGAGATTTGGTTACTCCGAGGCCAGCGGCCTGATTAGTTCTTGACAGTGCAACTCGATCTGCTGGAGAAGCCCAAGTGGCAATTCCAAACCAAATATCGCTATGGAGGATAGCCATTTCAGCTTGTGCTGAGTAGCAGAGAAAGTAGGGGTTAGGGTTAGCTTAGGGTTAGATAAAAAAAAGGGTTAATATTTACTAAAAGAAAGAAGAATCCTCATTAAATGTATTTAAATATCACACGCATGTGTTTAGGTATTTATTTACTCACTCATATTTTATACATATACTTAATATGATGCTAGAGAAGTCCTAGGCGCTATGGAGCAAGTCTTAATATTAATAAAGGCGCTCAACAGCACGCTATCATGTTAGCATTATTTCTCAGCCTTTTGTTTCTCCCTTTCGACCCCCCCCAAACTAACATATTAATATTAATAACCGGATATTGACATGACTTTGCAACTTGGTTATTTCGAAGTCAATGCTCCTGTGGGACCAGTTCAAGTGGTGTTCCGAAAGTTATGCTAGGTCCGCCATAGTGATACTATTTTACAGCCGTTTATTTCTCCCGCACAGCGAAGATTTATAGGGTCACCAGACGGTTACAGCTACAAATGGCTTGAAACGGCTCTCCTAGAATAGCCCATGAGGCCATGTACGATTCAATTTGGTACTATGGCGGGCCACCTTCTAGGAAACCTTTGGGTAATTGTAGAACTATGGTAAACCAGACAGACGGTAGAAAGACGAGGATTTTCGTCACAGGTGCCCAGGCTAGAGCCCATCGCTTGGTAAGTCCGCAGACCACCAAAAGGGCAGGTGTCACTATTCTAGACAAGTCCCAGAGTCATACCGATAAGTCGCCAAAAGTCGTTCATGCACACGCCGTGCACTCGATTACAGGAAAGCCATCACAGAAATATAAGGAGATATACAAGCTCCTCGACGTTGAGGGTGATATCTCGGTTGCTTGGAACTCAAAATCACCTCACAACTTTGTGAACATCAGAGCAATGAGCCTTCAAGAAGGGAAGCAAATGTTGTCTTTTGAACTGCGGCACGAGAACATCATTTCATCGCGAGAGACATTCGATGATTCCCAGTTCCTATATATTGTCTTTGAAGAGATGACAATGTCCCTATGTCAAATAGTGGAATGCCCGGTATATCCCACAGAGTTACAAGCCGTTTCGGTCCTAGGTCAGGTACGGGTTTCTTTGGCATTTAAAACCATAGCTAATCGAGACAAGATACTAGCCGGGCTCTCTTACCTCGAACGAAGTGGTTTCGCTCATGGTTACCTCAGCTGCAAAAATATACTCATAAGTCACGACGGAGCAGTTAAACTTAGTGAGTTCCCTCGATTCTAAATACACTTATACTTATAGCATACACAGCAAGTCACAAAAGTTTCACTACATGGTCACAGAAGACAGGAATGGACGACATGGAAGCTTTCAAGGCTGTTGTGAATCAGTTTGTTGGGAAAACCGAGGATTCGGCTTTGCCTAGCAATCAGCCTACAATTCGTAACTTTCTTGAAAGCATCACGCCAGTAAGCTCGGCGGTGAAGCTCAGGGAGGTGTGTCTTATAATTTGTATGTCAATCGAGTAAATCTAACGTGTAGTAGGATCCGCTTTTCAATTCTGCGACAGATGAGCGTCAATGGAAGTGGTCGCTTTTGGCTCTTCTCAAGGCTGCGCAGGTGACCACGCAAAGGGAGTTTGACCTGACGTTGCCGCTCAATGTACCTAAATATATGTAATACTGCATTACATAATATATGTCTGCGTTTAGATAAATACACATTTTTTTATTTGCACATAATCAACATCTATGTACCGGTATATCTAGACGGAGAACTTACACCTTCTATTAAGTGTATGACTATGGACCTGTCGAGAATTTATGCTGCCTGCTTCCTCTCCCTGTTCTTGCTGTTCTTCATCATCGCTCATCGCCCATCCGGGCGGCACATTCGTCGTTTCCGAATATATGTAGGGAATCGCTTAGCTTATAGCTTTCTGATTGACAGGCACGCCTTGCTTGGCCCGTGGCGTCTGTCCATAATTTTGTATAATTCAATTTACATTTGTTTGACTGCCCTCTGCCTTATGCTTAAATTCTCTCTTAACTTCCAAAACATGAAAGCCTCAGCAGTTAATATCACATCTGTGAGAGAAGCTACTCGGCGAGCAGGTTACCTATCCCTAATCAACCTCGCGCCCCTGTTTGTGTCTGTCCACCACACCTTTCTTGCAGACAAACTTGGTGTCTCCCTCTCATCGTACGGCAAAATTCATCGAACTTGTGGCATAGTGTCCTTTTTCCTCTTCATCTTCCACATCGCAACATCATTGGATACATTCACAGTCCCCGCTATATCACAGCTGAGAAATATTGAGAAGCTTGCTGTGAGTACTCCCTGAATTTTGTATCCGTACGTTGGTTGAGACCTTTAGTCTGCGATATCTTTCACGCTGCTCTTCAGCGCAAGTATCAGCAAATTCCTTCTACCATACGAGCTGTTCCAGAGGCTGCATGAGCTTCTCGCTGCTTTCTTGGCGTATGGGGTATTGAGACACGTTCTCGAAACCACCACCTTTGACCGCCGGCCACTCTACGGTTTCGCTGCTGCGTTTGTTGTTCTCACGGGCTGGCAGCTGCTCAGTATTGTCTACAGGAACAAAAGTATTGGATACCCATGGCCCCGTGCGCTGGTGAGAGAAATTCAAGGCTTCTCTGAAGTCACTATTCGCTTTCGTCGCCCTGTGGACGTCAAGGCTGGCCAGTATGTCAACATCTGGATTCCCTCCGTACAGTTCTTATCCAGCCACTCTTTCATGGTTTCCAGGAGCAGTGCCAGCGGAAAGGGGACGGAACTGGTGCTTTACGTTAAGCCAAAATCCGGATTCACTCGCAAACTCTGGCGGAGTCTCCCTGAAAATAAGGAGTTATATGAAACCCATTCCAAGGACAACGGCGCCGGCGGTATTGAAGGCAGCATACACGAAGTTCACCCCATTGACTACAAGCAGGCGATTTCCGCCGAGAAGGAGTACGTTATTGAACGTCTGGCCATCATCTCGGGACCACATGGCATTCCCATCGCACACCGTCAGTTTCATACCGTGTTCTTGATTGCAACAGGTGCGGGCTTGCTATCGATGTTCCACTTCTTGGCTGAACTATCACGAGACTACCCCATTACCTGTACGAGAAACATATGCCTAGTTTACATTACCAGTCAATCAGGTGAGATACCCTAATGTCTCTCAAACTGACAGAGACTAACTTTGGCAGACCCCCCATTCTTCCTACCTCTAATAAACGATGAGCTGGGGAACGATGAATCGACGAGAAAAGTGAGTATAAGACTCGGCATTAGTGTATTCTTCGCTAACATTCATAAAGAGGCTGAGGGTTTTGATCTTCGAAAAGGAGCGAGAGAAAACAGTGTACGATGGCCGCGTTACCTTCGTTAGTGGGTGGCCTAATATCGATACTATTTTGGAGCGGTTTGGGGATATTCACGATCCTGGGAAAAGCTACTTCCATGACAAAGATGAAGATCTGATGGAAGAGGTGCTCGTCTCGGTCTCAGCGGAGGATCGCGTAAGGGATAGGATAATACGAGCCGCGAGCAAATCCCGTAAACACATCACCTGGCGTGAGATGCCTTTCACGCCTGGGAAACGAGGTACACCGAAGAGCGGCGCAATGCACGATGAGTACACTACTGATGTGGACCACGTAAGCATTAGTGGGAGGCGGGCAAACCCAGCCCTAGGGTAGTGCCAGTGTGCCAAAGTCAGCGAGCGTTACGTTCTGGCACGACTGATCCTATGTAATAGCTAGTACCATCATAATAATTGCTAGAAAATGTAATCATTAGCCTAATCTTTTACCCTGTTTGGCGTTGCGGTCGATGGTCCGTTACAGGAAGTTAAGGAAAGGGAATAGATTAGAATGTTGTGTACAGTAAATAGGCGGCAGCAACTGCAAAAATCATTTTCTCAGGAGAATAAAATCTTGTTTAAATTACAGTGCTATTTGCCATCCACATGTTCCTCTGAACTCTGTTATTTTCCTGTATGTCCTCGATGATTTTTACTATCTTCGCAATCCACTCCGCTGCTTCAACAACAGCAAAATATAAGCCGCTAGATTTCTTTCGAACGTCTTCAAGCTCCTTAGTCAATGCGAGGTTTTCGTTTTCTAACGCTAGAATGGTCCAATATTGCTGATCTCGGGTATGGCCTGACAATCTACGTAGAAGGTCGTCCCACTCGAATGGATCTGAGGAGGCTCTAGGTGACAGCTGGCCGTCTGGAGTAGAATAAATGCTAGATGTTGGTCGCGGCCCGTCATCCATTTTTTCTTTTCTTTTCGCATAGTGCCGTCCAAGTTTTTGGAGGGATAGATGGCAGGACTGGGTTACTGTAGCTCTTCTATGCTCAAAGAGCATCTTGACTGAAAAAGCAGATATCGGCTGACACCAATCTAACCAGAGACACGTAAAATAACCTTAGTCACATAGCAGGCTATATAAGATATAATATAATAAATATATAGAATACAGGTTTTCCTCTTTTCTTTGACATAGAACTGTCTTACCCATGGAAGAGCCCCAGAAAATCATCGAAGGTCTGCAAAAACTCGCAAGGTATCCATTTTCGTACCAGTTGCCGCTTCAGATTCTTAGGGCCCTACAACCCATTCTACTTCGTTATCCACAAGGTTACACAATGTTGCAGGATGCAATATCTCAAGGACTCACTATGGTATCGTCGCCAAAGCCAATGCCTGAATTGAAGGGGCGGTGGAAGGTTTTATTAGAGACGTCCCCAATGTCCTTGGCATTCGAACGTGCCTTAGATATCAACATTGTGCAAACGTATCTCAGTCTGCTTCGTCCATCACAACATTTCAGACTGGAGGATATCAAGGTATCTGATGGCTCAGAAATAGACGTTCCAGAAAACACAAGTGACTGTCCTTTGGTGTTACCGATACTCCGGTGTGGCTATTGGGTATTTGCAATTATTTATTCGGACTGCATTCACTGGTTCGACAGCAGTTGCGCTTGTGAGGATCCAGAATCCCTGTTTAGCAGTCCTAAGCCAGTAATGTGCGTTCTTTCTGGTCCGCAAAGGTCCAATGCAGATGACTCCGCTATCTTTATGCTACTAGGTATACGATGTATATGGAACGGGTGGCCGGTCTTGGGTCCGGAAGCTGCGCTGGTGCAGCCATTCCGCGACCGGATGCTAATAGAGTTAAGCTGCGCTACGCATGACCCTGATGAAGATGATATAGAAACTTTCCTTCAAACTGAAGGATATGAATACTCTGTTGCTAGCCCCACCATAACTGTCAATCATCCACCGCCGTTGGCCGTAGAAGATGATCAGAGGTTAATCCTGCATCATCTTAGCGAAGCTGTCTTGGCCACTCGGTCGAGCAGAGTCTCCGCGACGACAGATTTGGCTACGCTTTGGCAGCTAATTCAAAGGAGTACTAGAAAGAGCTCGTTTCACGAGAGATACTACGCTGTTATTTTCTACGAAATGATGAACGGGAAGAACGATACAGCCATAGGGACTGAGATGGAACGCCAACTCTGTCGAAAGAACAAGTATAACAAGAGCCGTATCACTAGTATGCAAGCGAAGGCAGAGGAATGTAAATTCTGGAGAGATGTGTGTGAGCTCGGTAGGCAGTGGTCGTCCACTAGGTTCGTGCTGCTGTGTGCAGTGCCTGACCGGCAGAGGCATAGCCGAGAGTGTATAGATACGTTAAAGATCAAGCTACAAGACTCTGGAGATCCTCTAAGAAGGTGGCTGGAGCAGGCTTCAGATCTTTGCAACGCGATCATCGAGAACAAGCTCCCCCCCGAACGCCTGATGATTGATAACTGGGCTTACCACCAGCGTTCTGTTACCGTAGACGAAGCTCGTTTTAAAGCGTACGTCAGTCTGGATCCTCGTGTCTCACTACAGATTCCTGCTAGTCACAGATAATACATATAAATTACTCAAATAATGATCAGCGTGCATAATTGCCTATGTAGCTATCCTCCACCCAAATCCACGATCCATTATCTGCTCCCAGCAAATAGAGACAAATCAAGGGTTCCATATACCTACATATACAACCCTCCTCCGCAAGTACAATATTATACACCATCTCGGTTGTATCTGGGAATTACTAGTCGATTGTCATGTCCAATCGCAGCTTTTCAACCCAACCCCGTGATGTTGAGGCGCTACAGGGCCTTTGCAAGTTCTTCGAACAACAGTTAGGCAGTGCACAGATCCGGAACCAAAAGATCGAGACTCTGCTCGCTAGGTGTCAAGAGAACCTAGACAATGAAATTCTCAGAGCTGAGATATTGGTGAAAGACTTGGACCTACACAAGGACACTATCCGCGAGAAAAATGACCATATACATCAGTTGAAAGAGTTTATTGAGTTGATACTAAGGCCGACAGTCCACCAGAACAGATACTCGTCAGCCTTTCACGATC
Source organism: Calcarisporium arbuscula (assembly GCA_009828645.1). Taxonomy (NCBI): domain Eukaryota; kingdom Fungi; phylum Ascomycota; class Sordariomycetes; order Hypocreales; family Calcarisporiaceae; genus Calcarisporium; species Calcarisporium arbuscula. The sequence continues at coordinate 47,221 of WBSA01000021.1, read as the reverse complement.
CTGCTGACGATATTCAACGCAAGAAAAGAAAACTTGACGAGTACATGAGGAATTGAACGCCTCATTGACAACCGTGCGGGATCAGGCCCAAGGTGACGCAGCGTGGAGGAGTGATATAGTCACCGCCCATCAGACGACATGGGATATGAGACATAATAGATGTAGCTAGATTGTCAAATATAAGTTATGTAGTATTATAGATAAATTAATCACACGCGACTCTATTCATACTGCATAATTAATCCACTTTCTTTACAGACTAAGAACCAGGCCAGCTATAACCCCGCTGATGCCAGATGAAGAAAGTTTAAAAGGTATTAGCAGCATACGGCACACAATTCGTACCAAGCTTCTTTCCCAGAGGTTCCACAGCCAGGATGCGCATATTCCCGCTGTAAAGAGACAAAACAGTGAAAGGTAACCTGTGGGCACTAGCATGCTTGACCGCACGAAGAGGCCATTAATAAATCTTGTTTGGATGACCAGCTGCCTCATCAGTGCCCGAGAAGAGGGAAGGTGGGAGTAGATAAGATATATCACCCAACATAAAAATCTTATAACTCCGATGTAATACGAAGGTCTTGTCTCGCCCTCATCAAGCACAACATCAGCAAACCGGGAGACTAGAGGTTCAGGGACATCTCGTCTTGGCCGAACTTTGCTTGGTTTGCGTGCGTGCATAGAATGATATGACTTCATGGCTTGCATATGGGGGTGTGAATGAGTGGCCGTGATCGTCTGACTTGAATTCAGTGGATAAATAGCAAGAAATGAGAGCTTAATTATGCTGCAGAGCTATTAGTGGCCGCTCCACCAACTGTCTTCTTAAAATGGACTCAAGGTCTGGCAGAACTGACTCGAGCCTGACGACTTTCCCATCGCCATGGAAGACAGAGCTATGCCCAGCCGCAAGAAGGCCAGCACTCTGCTGAAGGCCAAATGCCGCGAAGCACTCGCTATACATATCAGTAGCCTTCATCTCTCCTCTACGTAGTCGAGATCAACGCTAACTAACGCATCACAGGGTCCCAAACTGGTGTCAACGTGGATCCATCCAAGGTCAGGCTTATCCCAGCTCCACACGAGCCATATAAGTGGAGGTATGGCGCTGAGGTTGCGTTTCTGTTTTCGAAGAACCTCAGTCGGCATAACGCCAGTGCCTGTCGACAACTACATCAGGAGGTCGGCCGATCGTTTGAGGCGGTGTCCAACTGGTCACACATTAATTCAGTCAGTCGGCTTGAGTACCCGGAACAAAAGCTACAGACGGAGGCGGCCTTAGCAGCCGTCAACCCAGATGCAGCGGAGCCGGAGAGTGTAGCCTACCCGGAATCTCCGTGCGCCGATAGACTTGAGCTTAGCATAACGTATCTCGGAAACGAGATAAGCCGTTTGGAGCAGGACCGTAGTTTAGCGCAACAGCGTATCGCCGAACTGGAGGGCCAGTTAGCAACAGTGTCCGCGCAAGCCAGTCAATATGAAGCCTCGAATTTCAACCTATCTCTCACATTAACCCATATCTCTCAGTTAGTTGAAGATTTTTTACAAAATAACAACTATGTATAATTCTGTATTGTCATTAAATTATGGAAGAGCCTGTGATCTCAGAGGCTTTGGGATAGTAAGATAACTGCTGAACCACAAGTTCTTCATCTAGAGCCCGGCTTGATAGATCCGGGTCTTATCACACATGCTAGGTATAATTCCAGTTCACATTCAGGAACAGTCACAGTGCAAGAGGGTTATTCGGATGCGCAATAAACGTTGTGTTTTGTCTTGGCTAGCCTGAGTATATAAATACGGCAGTCCCCGTTGCCCAATGTGCCATCACTAACTTATTCAATGCCACAACCTCTTCATGCCCACTTGCCTCATATACTGCTGTAGCGGGCTAGCGTCTCGCCGCAGTGTTTTTCGGCACGTCGACATCACGAGTCCCAAACAGCCAGTCCCCAGCCCCGAATGCGCTGAAGTTGCAGTTCCTTCTAGCATGGTGTACGTGGTGTGACATAATTCCGGGAAAGTCTCTTCCAGAGTGAAGATACATCGTCATCATAGCTGCCAGAGCAGCCGTAGACCAGTATATAAATACGTGGCTGTGTTGTAGAGCCGCGGCTATGTTGATAAGGTTGTACGCAAAAAGGAATTCGAGAGGGTGGCTATAAAAGTTGCTGAGTGGCACCGGCACCTGCTTTTCCTCAAAATGATGATGAACTGCGTGCACTCTCCTGTATAGCCATCTATGATGCAGCGCTCGGTGACCAAAGTAGAAGAGAACTTCAAATATAATAACAGTTATAAACAGCTCTCTTGATGCTCTCAGCAAGCTTGGCCACTCAAAGCTCACTTCTGCGAAGGAATAGTGTAAGAATCCCACATCTTGTTGCCAGGAGAAGAAGAATAGAAGCAGGAAGTTAAACAAGAAGGCTAGAAGATAGTTGCCAATAGTAATCGGGATTGTAAAGAGTAGGGCTTCGGTGTACCGTTTCGACGGCGCATTGATGTATGAGAATGCCCCCACTATAGTTAAGATAATAACCTGAAATAAAATGTTTCCTCCGAGTTCAATCGCACCATGAGGGTACGTCAACACTGTGGTTAATAATTCACTCTGCCACATGATTACACTGTTGGGTATGCGGTTGAAAGACGAGTGGCCCGTTACAACACGGTGAACAATTGAAGCCTTGATGCTCGCGGCACGGTATTGTCCCGCTACCTAAATATGTAAGGTACCTTGCATGGTGTGCAGCCCAGAGCGTGCGCCTCTTAGCCCCACTCACACTGGAGCAGATACCTACCTCCCCTACTTCGAAGAGCAAGTTCAGGCTCCTCACGAAGACAGTTGCATGTTTCAGGAGACATTCCGTCTCCAGGCATCGCACAAGAAATTAGATCACAGGCTTGGATACTATTAATACTACTCAGTATGCCGGTACAGTGCTGCTCATATTCTGCTTCCTCTTTTCACTTAATCTCTTTCAATTGTAGGAAAGACCCACACAGTGTGATTCACAATATTTCAACACTAAAGGACGAATATAGCGGCCAGACATTTTAGGTGTGGCTATGCGGCTGCGCCACTACATACTATTTATTATCTCGTCTGAATAAACTTGACTGCCAAACCCTCCTTACACTATACCACTAGAAATTATTGACATGAGTAGTTCGAAATTTACAATTTACAATTTCTCTATATTACATAGCTAATATGAAATATTTTATTTATTATATATAAAAGGCACCGTGTCTTTTCTAAACCGTGTTGGCGATGGAGAGTATCATCATGAGATGCATTTCAGAGAGTAGTCGATCAGGATGAGCTTGAGCTAGCGTCATTTCCCGAATCTTGACTACCTGCTCGAGTAGTATAACTGCCTCTTCGATCTGCCCGTTGGCCTGATATGCTCCTGCTAGCGCGTGTTGTGATGCGAGTCGAGAAGGATGAGCTTGAACTAGTGTCGTCTCCTGGATGTTAACTACCTGCTTGAGTAGTGCAACTGCCTCTTCGATCTGCCCGTTGGCCTGATATGCTCCTGCTAGCGCGTGTTGTGATGCGAGTCGATCAGGATGAGCTTGAACTAGTGTTCCCTCCTCAATTTTAACAACCTGCTCGAGTAGTGTAACTGCCTCTTCAATCTGCCCATTGGCCTGATATGCTCCTGCTAGCGCGTGTTGCGATGCGAGTCGAGAAGGATGAGCTTGAGCTAGTGTCATCTCCTTAATCTCAACAACCTTCTTAAGTAGTGTAACTGCCTCTTCGATCTGCCCGTTGGCCTGATATGCTCGTGCTAGCTCGTGTTGCGATGCGAGTCGAGAAGGATGAGCTTGAGCTAGTATCATTTCCCGAATCTTGACAACCTTCTCGAGCATTGTAACTGCCTCTTCGATCTGCCCGTTGGCCTGATATGCTCCTGCTAGCTCGTGTTGTGATGCGAGTCGAGAAGGATGAGCTTGAGCTAGTGTTGTCTCCTGAATCTTAACAACCTGCTCGAGCATTGTAACTGCCTCTTCGATCTGCCCATTGGCCTGATATACTCCTGCTAGCGCGTGTTGTGATGTGAGTCGAGAAGGATGAGCTTGAGCTAGTATCATTTCCCGAATCTTAACAACCTTCTCGAGTAGTGTAACTGCCTCTTCGATCTGCCCGTTGGCCTGATATGCTCCTGCTAGCTCGTGTTGTGATGCGAGTCGAGAAGGATGATCTTGAGTTAGTGTCATCTCCTCGATTTTAACTACCTTCTCGAGTAGTGTGACTGCCTCTTCAATCTGCCCGTTGGCCTGATATACTCCTGCTAGCGCGTGTTGTGATGTGAGTCGATCAGGGTGAGCTTGAGCTAGTGTCATTTCCCGAATCTTGACAACCTTCTCGAGTAGTGTAACTGCCTCTTCGATCTGCCCGTTGGCCTGATATGCTCCCGCTAGCGCGTGTTGTGATGCGAGTCGAGAAGGATGAGCTTGAGCTAGTGTCATTTCCCGAATCTTGACAACCTTCTTGAGTAGTGTAACTGCCTCTTCGATCTGCCCGTTGGCCTGATATGCTCCCGCTAGTGCGTGTTGTGATGTGAGTCGAGAAGGATGAGCTTGAGCTAGTGTCGTCTCCTCGATTTTAACTACCTTCTCGAGCAGTGTGACTGCCTCTTCAATCTGCCCGTTGGCCTGATATGCTCCTGCTAGCTCGTGTTGTGATGCGAGTCGAGAAGGATGAGCTTGAGCTAGTGTTGTCTCCTGAATCTTAACAACCTGCTCGAGCATTGTAACTGCCTCTTCGATCTGCCCGTTGGCCTGATATGCTCCTGCTAGCTCGTGTTGTGATGCGAGTCGAGAAGGATGATCTTGAGCTAGTGTCATCTCCTCGATTTTAACTACCTTCTCGAGTAGTGTGACTGCCTCTTCGATCTGCCCGTTGGCCTGATATGCTCCCGCTAGCGCGTGTTGTGATGCGAGTCGAGAAGGATGAGCTTGAGCTAGTGTTGTCTCCTGAATCTTAACAACCTGCTCGAGCATTGTAACTGCCTCTTCGATCTGCCCATTGGCCTGATATGCTCCTGCTAGCTCGTGTTGTGATGCGAGTCGAGAAGGATGATCTTGAGCTAGTGTCATTTCCCGAATCTTGACAACCTTCTCGAGTAGTGTAACTGCCTCTTCGATCTGCCCGTTGGCCTGATATGCTCCCGCTAGCGCGTGTTGTGATGCGAGTCGAGAAGGATGAGCTTGAGCTAGTATCATTTCCCGAATCTTAACAACCTTCTCGAGTAGTGTAACTGCCTCTTCGATCTGCCCGTTGGCCTGATATGCTCCTGCTAGCTCGTGTTGTGATGCGAGTCGAGAAGGATGATCTTGAGCTAGTGTCATCTCCTCGATTTTAACTACCTTCTCGAGTAGTGTGACTGCCTCTTCAATCTGCCCGTTGGCCTGATATACTCCTGCTAGCGCGTGTTGTGATGTGAGTCGATCAGGGTGAGCTTGAGCTAGTGTCATTTCCCGAATCTTGACAACCTTCTCGAGTAGTGTAACTGCCTCTTCGATCTGCCCGTTGGCCTGATATGCTCCCGCTAGCGCGTGTTGTGATGCGAGTCGAGAAGGATGAGCTTGAGCTAGTGTTGTCTCCTGAATCTTAACAACCTGCTCGAGCATTGTAACTGCCTCTTCGATCTGCCCATTGGCCTGATATGCTCCTGCTAGCTCGTGTTGTGATGCGAGTCGAGAAGGATGATCTTGAGCTAGTGTCATTTCCCGAATCTTGACAACCTTCTCGAGTAGTGTAACTGCCTCTTCGATCTGCCCGTTGGCCTGATATGCTCCCGCTAGCGCGTGTTGTGATGCGAGTCGAGAAGGATGAGCTTGAGCTAGTATCATTTCCCGAATCTTAACAACCTTCTCGAGTAGTGTAACTGCCTCTTCGATCTGCCCGTTGGCCTGATATGCTCCCGCTAGCGCGTGTTGTGATGCGAGTCGAGAAGGATGAGCTTGAGCTAGTGTTGTCTCCTGAATCTTAACAACCTGCTCGAGCATTGTAACTGCCTCTTCGATCTGCCCATTGGCCTGATATGCTCCCGCTAGCGCGTGTTGTGATGCGAGTCGAGAAGGATGAGCTTGAGCTAGTGTTGTCTCCTGAATCTTAACAACCTGCTCGAGCATTGTAACTGCCTCTTCGATCTGCCCGTTGGCCTGATATGCTCCTGCTAGCTCGTGTTGTGATGCGAGTCGAGAAGGATGATCTTGAGCTAGTGTCATTCCCCGAATCTTGACAACCTTCTCGAGTAGTGTAACTGCCTCTTCGATCTGCCCATTGTCCTGATATGCTCCTGCTAGCTCGTGTTGTGATGCGAGTCGATCAGGATGAGCTTGAACTAGTGTCGTCTCCTGGATTTTAACAACCTGCTCGAGCATTGTAACGGCTTCTTTAATTCTCCCATCTGCAAATAAACATCTTCCTATCCAAAAGCCTAGCTGTGATATAATAATGCGATCTATCTCCTGACAATTCCAGTAAACACGAAGTGCGTGAGGTAAATAAGCTCGCCACGTATCTCTCCTCTCCCATTCATCAGTTCGAAATATTTTGAGAAGATGAGAGAGTACGTCTTTCTTCGTTTCTGTATCAATTCTTTGATCATCCGCCCAATACTGCATGACCATATGCACTAGACTATGCATGTCGAACATTCCTCGTTCCGGTCTCGCTCGAAGGAACCCATAACTCCTAAGCGTCCCTATTGCCTTTACCTTTTCCTGTTCTGACCCCACATCTGGCAACATTGTCTGAGGAATAGCTTGAGGCTCTATCCACATTATGAAGAAGAGCAACCTTGCGGCCGCAACGTTATGTTTCTTGAGATGGTTGAATGAGATGAGCCACGTCGTAGCCACCGCTCCCTGGCTCTCGTCATAGAGCGTGTCATCATAGTAGTTATTGCGCATTAATTCCAACATGTCTTGTTGAGAATTACGACATAGCCTTAGATATTCTTCTGCAGATATATCGAGAGCATTCATATATGCTGCCGCCTGTGCTATAGCCAGCGGGAGGTGTGTTAATATACAGAGCAGGTCGTTGACAACGCGGTCGTCCCATGTGAGATGCTCGGACATCAGTGATATTTGCAGCAAGCTTCTTGCATCTTCCCGGTCCATTTCTGTCAGTGGAATCACGTTCTTCTTTGCGAAGTCGACCGCCACTTTCCGCGAGCGTGTCGTAATTAATATTTGGCCACGTCGGGTCTGTGGTAGGTACTTAGATATCCCGAGAGCGTCCTTGGATCCATATAGCACATCTTCACTATCCACGTTATCGAGAATAAGAAGCCATCTACCCGCATCTTCTGAGTTGAGGTATTGCTGAACCTGGCTTTTAGCGTCATCGTCTTCGTTGCTTGGGAGGCTCAACTCCTTCAGAAGCTCAGTACAGGCCTTCTCAAAGCCTGCCATGCTAAACCCAGGTAGCCAGAATATACTTTTCTCTGGTTCTTTATCTTGCATTAGATAGGCAATCTTTAGAGCCACTTGAGTCTTGCCCACCCCGCCCATCCCAACCACAGCAACGCGATTCTTTCTCGTATCGGATAGTGCGTTTATAAGAGACTCAATGACACCCTCACGTCCCACAAAATCATCGTTTTCAGCGAAGGGCATGAAGAATATCCGGACTAGCAGCAATTATTAGGCAAGGTCAACTGATAAGTAGGAGGGAGAGCTATAGAGAGAATAAACTAACGCTGAGACCGCCGCTTCGTCTGTCCTTCCTCGAAATAGCTTCCTAGCATAGCTTTTGCTGTTGACGCCGCTGTTGCTGCGGCATATTTCTGCCATCCTTTTGGCTTGTGGGAGTCGGCGTAGTCGCACACGCCTTTAATAATAATGCATGGTACTTCATCCCATACACCTGCGCCCTCCATTTCGAAGGCAATCACCTTATCTCTCTTCGAAATTTTATCGCGCATTTCCCCTGACTTCATCACAGTATCTGCAGAACCAACTCCTCCTATGTGTATAGCCAGTTCCGGAATTTCAATACTATCTACTTGTTCTGTTTGTTGCCATACCTTTAGTCGATCTCGCAGAACTAGATGGGTAGCACTGCATCCAAGGTCTGCGCATTTTGATTCAAGCGCATTATTGCACACTGGGTCTGCACTAGTGAGACAAGCGCGGCATATATCGCATGACGATGTGTCTTGGTGCTTGTGGCGATACTCCACATCGAAGAGTCTGTCATGGGTCGTTCCAAGATAATCGTATATACCTCGATGCTTCGTATCTCCCACCTTTGCCTGAAGATGCTGCAGAAACTTTTGAGCGTTGGTTTCCAACTCGTTACGGCCAGAGCGAGTCTCGAGCAGAGCACTCAAGGTCCGGGCCTCTTTGTTTGGTCTGCCGAGTGTGTCTTCGATCGTTCTCTTTGGTGTAAACTCATCATCGTACTGGCGGCCGAAGTCATATCGTGCGACAAACTTGCTAATGATGACATCACCAAGCAGGATTTCAGTTCCATCAGGAAGACTCGGAACAGCACCGCAGACCCCAACAACAAGAGCAATACTCAAATTGTTGTAGCTTGAGCGCAAACTTGCTGTAGCGCTCGCGGCATCAACCTTACCCATCCCAGGCAAGAGGACGACAACGACAGGGAGGGTCCCGATGCGCCCTGTGATATAATGGTTGGGATCGCCAGCGGCCTTGCCAAAATCTTCATCTTTCTTTTTCCAAACTTCATCAAGGGAATCGTAGACGGCATCGAACTCGAGTGGTAGCGCACAGATGACAGCGAAATGAAAGTCATCTCTGCTGGATGGTCGTTGCGACATGGCCTAGGAAACCACGAAGGTTAGAAACAAGGTTGTGATACTGTCTAGGCGGCTCACTCCAACGTGGATCGCGGTTAGGCACGCCTCCCCTAATTGATATTCACTTAAAGTAAACCGCCCCAGTTGAGTGGGTCAATGCAATCGTGCTCTCTCTTGACTTAAATTGCGGTCTGTTCCGTGATGGATTCTAATCGGGTTGGCTCGATTGCGGGGTTGGAACACGATACCACAATTGAAGAAGTTCCAGCACATGGTTGCCTAGTGCACAGCCACAACCCACGCCAAAAAGTGAATAGGCACTGTCCAAATATTATGTACCTGTCTATACCTAAAGTGACTTACTTTATCGGTGACCTAAAATTGCTCCATGATTCAATTTGGCCGGGGAATGCTAAGGAGCCATTTCTGGATGTTTACCCTAAACAGGTATATCCAGGTACCTCTAAGTACTTCATGGCTTCATGCGTTTACACATTAAAGAAGAATACAGATTATAAAAGAGGAAGCCGAATATGAGCAGCGCAGTTTTAAATATAAATGTTTATAATAAGTACATATTAATATTTACCTACGTAATCAATACTGGAGCAAATCGTTACAAACTGCGAGCAGACTCATAGTGGCAGCCTACTCCCATCAATTACGTCCCAGCTACGCATGAGTTCTTGTGGCCCTTGAGTTAACCCGCATTATACAACACCCGCCAAGTATATCTCTCACTCTCAATATGCGTGAGATTATCACTTTTTGTAAGCGATCCTATTGATGTTGTATTTACAAGCCTTGCTAACCTAGAATAGCCCTGTCCCTCCTGGTAGTAGCAGCTTTAGATGCGGCCATTAATGCAGCAGCAGGCGCCGCGGCCGTGGCGACCGGGGCCCACGTCAACGGGAGCCGCGTAACAAGCCACGCGCTCGAAGCCGGCGCCGCCGCAGCGGCGCTCAAATCCGCAATGGTTGCCAGCTTATCGATTGTGTGCTTTCTGCGCATCGGCGATCGCGCCCCGTGGCTAGTTCTGTTTATCATCCTATTGGCAACCCTGTGCATCACGGTCACTATAACCATTGCTGTGTGTCGCATAGTGCTAGGAGATGGTAAGTCGCCGGCCGAGTGCGGCTCAGCTACCGAGCTAACAACGCGTCTAGTAAACCGGGAGCTACTGGTCGCGGCTGTTCTTGCGGCCCTGCCCCTTTGGGCGGGCGAGGGAGCTATAGTATATCACAGTACGTGTTCCTACTTATCCTGCGGCCATTCTATGCCCTAACACCCCGCAGACTTACAAAAGATCACAGCTGTGCTTAGAGGTGGCCACTCCACGCGCTCGCCGTTTCTAGCAGCGTTTTCACTATCGTTTCTGGTGGCCTGGGACGCACTCGCCGGCTACACCTTTGCGTGGATGGCACAGAGCCAGGGAATGAAAATATGTGCACTGAAGGCGGCTGCTGCTGCTGGCTCCGTGTACGGCGCTCTATCTAGTGTTCCGAAGCTACTTTACATGACCGCGCTTCCCGTGGCCACCTTCCATCGGGGGTAGTCCGCTGAATACACTCAATATATATTATGCACGTTCCGCAGGCCCTTCGCACCAACGTAGTCAACTATAGAGTTACGCGAGCTAGAGGCCCTGGCATTTGCGCCGAAAAGGGCAGAGATAGGTGTGAAGGCGTAGGAAATTTAATTTACAGTGCGCCACGGGCGACTCTTACGCTGGAATGCGTGCATGGTCTGACGTAGCTTTCGCCAGGGGCAGTAGGTACGGGGAGCAACGGCCTAGCTCCAGTAGCCTTGGCAGCGCTGTAGATCGCTGGGCTCGGAAGTGGCGAGGCTCAAGTATTCTTCAGTAGTAGGAGTGACTTCGGTCGTCGTCTTCGCTTGAGATCTCAGGTCATGGTGTACTTCATGCTCAATCTTCCACCCGTTCGCTTCAAGGTACGTCCGTCCCCTTGAGCCATGTCTCAGTTGGATGGCGACGCGCCCCCGACATTAATTTACTTTGGGCGGGAGGGCAATGGACTTTCAGCGATTGGAGAACTCCATACCAACTAGCTTGGTCATATCAACGGGGGGTACATTTGTCGGTCCTGCAGGTGAAAGGAATTTTTATAAGCAGCTACGTTATCGCTACTCCATGACATGTCAGAGTATACACTTGAGTACGGACGTGGGAGCTGAGGTGATCATAAACGGGCCATCAATTTATTTATTATTAGAAGACGGGCTCGCACTCCGACCCAATATGGTACTTTCTCGTCTAACTTGCCTGCCCCCCGGCAAAACCATGACTGGTGGGATGACATCGAGCCGTAGAGTCGACTCTCTCCAAGCCAAGGAGCGACGCCAAGGCTTTAGGTGCACCGCTGCCACGGGAGCTCATCAGGGTGCATGGTGTAGTGGTCGTCAAGGTATCGGGAGGGTTGCATCTGCTGCCAAATTTGTGTCAAGTCCTCATTGCCGATTCTGCCCATCAAGTCATCATACACGTTAGCATACCCGACGAGAATGCGGAGTTTGTGTCTGCGTTGGCTGGCTTGGTGGAGCATCCTTGCACGAACCATGTGCATTAACCAGTATGCCTCGAACATGGTCGTCGTTAGACTGTCTAGAGTCTGAGTTCGAGAACGTGGGTTGCTCAACTCGGCAGGCGATCGCTGTCTACATCATCACTATTACAGTTTATATCTTCTAGAGCTAAGGTGTCCTCTCAGAAAGATGGTTGAAGCGGACCATAGCTAGTGCTTCGCAGAAAGAGCAAGTTCTGGCAGCGAAGCACTAAGGCGCACTTTCCTGCTTGTTTACCAAGTACCCATAACGCCACCCGTAAATGGCTAATAAATGCTCCAACGTACGGAGTCACCACTAAATACTAGTCAAAATTAGCTAGGTACTTCACGAGCAAGCTAGGGTATTTAGTGACAAGTCATAGCTGGAGTGGTGGCTCGTCAATCACTATAATTGTGCCTACCCTAAACCAAGGAGAAGCCAAAATGAGAAATAACTATTGTGTCTGGACTCGATACCGCCTGCATTCAAATAAGTCATTACTTAGAGACACTGAACATATCAAAAATTAATTCATCTCAATTCATTGGCTCTTCATGAGTTTCACACAGCGAGAAAGTTATGTAGCTTTGTTACATACAAGACACAAGACCGCTGTACAAATTGGATTCATCAGCAAGCACCGGACCCTCTTGTATAACTTTTTATCTTCTCCCACTTGATGCAGAAGAAGAGCCCTATGTGCATCAGATTGAAGTGTAATAGCTATCGATTTGGGTGGTATTGCATAATTCAGAATTCAGAGTTCAGGCTATGCAGATATAGCAGGAATTCATAAAACCCGAAACGTCACCACCGGTACTACCAGGCGCTGTGCATACATTTACTCAGGTCCTGTGGAGAACGTGAGTCGCCTAATAGCAAGGCACGTCACCGATGCACTCACTGTACGAACGACGGCCTTACGGCAAGCTAAATGCTCCATGTTCAATCCGTAGTGCTTGGACATACCTCTATCTGAAGATCCCTTTGTTACGCTGTACTATGCGAATCTCATTACACGCATCTCCTCTTCCATGGCCTACGGTCATCATCAACCTTATTGTCTTTTCCATCCTCGCGTTCCTCCATCTTATGCTTCGTCACGGTGATCCTCCTAGACATGTTCTTCGACCGCTTACCCTTGATGCTGTGTTTCGATCTCCAAGAGGCCGGCATATATCTGCTTGCATCAATCTGTACCGTGTCCTCATCTGTGGTTCCTTCCTCGTCATCTTCTTTCCTGGCGTTAATCGCCTTCCTGATTTCTGGGGGTGTGTGCCCGATGGCGTACTCGTGAATGGCGTCACCGTAGAGTTTCGGGCGTAGTGTTTTTAGGCGCCACCTTACGCTGCGCAACCTTTTCTTTAGTTCCGTCGCGAAGCTATGCTGTGAGAAGTCGACGAGCTTGACCGGGGTAGGTGGCTTGGTAACGAGCGCGTCGCCAAATGTTAACATTGGGTCTGGAGAAAGCTGCGTTGGGTCAGCGGCTGTTTGGCTCGTCAAAAGACAGAGAACGGGAGCAAACCTCATGCTGTGTTTCCGAGGTGGTGGCCAGCCGCCTTCTGCAAGGGCTAGTTGGAGAGCACTGCGCAGCGAGGCCACAATGATGACACGCGAAGGGCGACGATCGTGGAGGCGTGGCAGGCACTGCCATACGCGGCCGGCATTTCGAGGTATGAGTTTGATGGGGTGATGCGTTAGGAGGAATAGGAGGAATGGTGGTGACATTTAATACTGCTTACGGGAAAAGGGAAAATCCGGGCCGTGCTGCTAATCAATCGGCTGCGGACAACGATCAGCCCAACTTGTACCTCCAGCCCGTAGTGGTAGCGCTCGGCCATTTCCGAGATCACGACCCTTCCTTCATCGAACGAAACCACTTCGTCTCACAAACTGTTTCAACACGATGGACGACGAGGTTTCCAGTAGTCAAGGGACAAATGAGGATCTCACGGGGCCAGCTTCCGTCGCCGCCGAGGCAATGCTCATAATCGAACCACACAATGCTGCGGCCAAGCTGGAATTCTCCAAGGTGGCCGAATGGCTGCTCGATCAGGATGGCGCCCATCCAGGAGTTAATGCGGCACGGCAGCATGCCAAGAAGTACATGTCGATATCTACAGAACAAAGTCATGACGACGACGTGTTCCGTTTGCTACGCCGTCATCAGACAGGGAATCTCTCGTCGTCGTCCGCATCTGTCTCGTCGCCACCTGGGCAATTATCTCTGGATACCCACCCGGACAGCGCTGAGATCAGCCATGACTCGCAGAAATGCCACATCTGGACCGGCTGCTACTTCATTGATCTCAGTACGCCGCCGCTAAACCCAGCTCGAGGTTGGGCAGCGGGCCGAGCACGTTTCGACAACTCTCTTAATGATATAGTCCTGTGCCTAAGCGATGACCCTCTTCTCGGAGTGCGGCGACGCCATGCCATATTCCAGGTTTGGCCCAACAACCGCGTATCGATCCAGGCATGCAGCTCGCGGGCACTTACCTACGTGAATGGCGCGGCACTGACCTCTAGCAACTTTTATTTTAATGACTTTGATGCGAAGATGCATGCCGGGGACTTATTATACCACATCAAGTATGGACGTTTTGCCCACGAGGAAATGCATGGTTACAACCTCAAACAATATCTCGAGCAAGTCCTCGGTAATCGTGACTCGGTTGACACGTCCCTTACGCCTACACCTACATACAATTCCCAGTTCCAAATAGGGCAGTGGACGCTCACCAGCGCCGGTACTATTGGGTCAGGCGGTGTGGGCCGGGTCAGTGTGGGCATCAATCAGGACGGCAGACTTGTCGTGTTGAAACGCATGGCTACATCTGGGACGCTACGGCCTAGACTTCGTCAGATCCAGGCAACTTTGGAAGAGGTGACACGACTAGCGAAAGATGCAGGTGAGGATAGAATCCTAAGGCTGGTGGAAGTCATTAGTGATGATGTGGAGGGTAGTAATAGGCATGGTGATTTGTGGTTTGTGCTCGAACCGGTAGCTACCTCCCTAACTACAATAGTCCAGCGAGGGGGCTTGCAGGGTGATGACAGGTAATTATCGCTGCTCTACCGTGTGGGAATTATATTGACGAGCTCGCAGGCAGTTAAGGGTCAAGCAGGCTCTTATCGCCATCGTTGGCGCTCTTGACTTCCTACACTCTAACAGCTGGATCCACGGCGATGTTAAGCCTGCCAACATTGGGGCGCGCGACTGGTATAGCAACGCTTCCTCTATTGTGCTCCTTGACATTGACGACTGCATACGGATACCCACTGAAAAGGGAGCCATCCCTGCGACCCCAGGTATTCGCGGGACTATAGGCTGGATCTCGCCGGAACGGGAACTTAAGGGTTTCGACGAGACAACAGATGTATGGAGCGCGGGTGTCGTGGCACTATGGATGCTACGGGATGGAAGACATCCGTGGATGATGAGAGAGAATCCGTGGAGGGAGCCGGCGTCTCAGGAGATACGAAGACGATGGGAAATGATGTATTGGGCAGCGGTTGCGGAGACACAAATTCAAGCCGATCGCAGTTTGGCAGACGCGGTGCTTGCAATGGTGCGGTTCCCGTATGCTAAGGATGAGCAGCAGGAACAAGTACGGCCAACTGCGGCGCAAGTGCTGGAGCTTCTTGATAGTAATGATAAGAGGAGAAATAAGAAGGTACGGCTGGACGAATGACAATGCTTGCCTGTCCAATTCTCGTGTAGTCTTACAAGACCTGGAACTACATCCACGACCTGTGCAATCTTCAGATTTCGCCAATTAAGCTCTGTAAGCCGTAGTGCGATTAAGATGTAGGAGCAGAGCTTGCAGACTACATCATGTGACACTATTGCAGAAAGATCGTGAGTGAGCTGAAACATCTAATATAGCAGATTCGAGCCAAGTAAATAGCGAATGCTGTATTTAGGGATGTCTAAACTCACCGGAGATACTGCTTATGCTAGGCGCAAGAAGTTAGATAACAACCTATAACGCTGTGTGAAGAGACAGGTTTGCAAGGTCGTTTGGCACGATGTTCTGCATAGGCGTGCGTTTACTGGACGTACGCACAATAGTCACATAGGAGAACGCCATTTTTACCATACTATCACTCTTTCTTTAATCTCCATGCTTTCCGGGTAGATACTATAGTTGAGATGGCGTGTATGTTTAGGCATATATAGCACTGCTACATGAGCTGTCAAGATCTCATGTAGATTGCAGATTTGGAAATTGACAGAGCCACGGCATTTTAACCCTGATAACATCGGCGCGCATGACTGGGACCGACACGCGTCCTCGGTTGTGCTCTTTGACATTGACGATTGCATACGGACACCTGAGGATCTTGATGCGGGACTAGAGTGGGAATCGGTGGAGGCGAAGATGATGCGAAAACACGGAGAAATTATGGATTGGAAAGCCAACGCGGTGCTTGCAGTTGCGATTTCCATATGCTGAGGATGGCGACCGACACATGCATGACCCACTGCGGCAAGGGTGCTGGTTCTTCTTGGTGGCGATGATAAGGGAAGAAGAGGACGGTACGGCGAGAGGAACTGAATTCACAGCCTGTGACCCTCGCCTGCTGTAACCTCCGCCGGCAAGAGTATATTGACTAGATGACATATGGTAAAATAACCTCGTCGACTACGCAAGACATTGCAGCTGCCTGCACGGCTCGGACGGAGAAAACTGCGCGGTGAGGGCTCAACGACGCGCGAGGTGAAAGGGAATAGTCTGAACATTTAGAAATCAATGAAGTATTCTACACTCTCCATTGCCGGCTACCCAAGAAACTCAGGCTTGACCGTACCATAATAATCTGCTTTTCTCTGCCAGAAAGCATCCTGTTCCTTGCGTTTCTGATCAAGAAGCTTGACTTTACCTGGAGTCATAAAACGCTCTAGACGAGGAGTTACAACCAGTCGTGAGTATCTGCCTATGTCGAATTCAGGATCATATAGATCCAAGTTCTCAAGCTCCCAAAACAAAGCCCCCCAAAATGCTTCATATACGTAATCTGGATGAAGCAATGCCGTAGCCACTGCTGTGCCACAGGGTCCATTTAAAGAGTCCCAGAAGGTTGATAACAACGACAAGCTTTGAAGTTTACTTTCGCAATGCCTGACTTGATCAAGCAGTTTCTCCATCTCATCCTTATACCAACTAGGTTGTGCGAGCATAAAGCCGAATCCTGCCCCGGTCAGCCAAGCGGGAGGCACGAGAAATTGGATCGGTGCTACAAATGACCATTCCCAATCGATCACGGCAACAACATTGAAATCTTGATCGAACATAATGTTGTTGCTATGGAGGGTGAGATCTCCATGTGTAAGCACAAATGGTCCTTCTCTTCCAAGCCAGCGATTCGCGACAAAGGAGTGAAAAGCATCTTGGGCGTACATCAACGAACGACCACGTCGTTTGTCTAATCCCATGTCCGGGGATTTCGTAAAGTGGTTGTTAGAGAGATGAATCAGAGCGGTTACAAATTCGTGACCTGTATGAAAAGTTGTTCCCTGTTGAATAATCGTGTCTGGTTCATAACCCTCGACCTGTTGGACAGCCATATTCACAGTAAGCGGTCGATTTTGAACGGCGATGCTATCGGAGTTACAGGCTTTCAGTAGCTCAGTTTGATCTTCTGGTAGGCCTAATGCTCCAATTGCGGGAAATTCAAGGCTGCATAATTGAAGGCTGATCTCGCCGAATTGTCTGTAAACTTTTTGAACTTGAGAATCCGGAGTCCTCGCCCCTAATTGGAACTTTAAATCTGAAAGGGTCTTTCCCTCGATATAGTTCATTATCAGAAATGGCGATCCAATGATATTATCGTGAGTGAGCGAGTAGGCATGTACCCGAGGCACAGGAATAGTAGTCTTGGCGGCCACGTAACTGTTCTGCATGTTAAAGGGGGGTGGAATGATGTGGAAAGTCGTCCACTTACATCATTGTAGCTATTTCTGAGCCCATTCTTTCAGAGATCCACGGACTTTGAGGGAACGGTATCCGAATGACCCATCTCTCTGGCGGATAAGCTTTAAATTGAACAAAGATACACAAATTAAAGCCTCCGTGCTTGATGAAGTTGGTCCCGCCATCAGGGCTGAATATCTCACAAGAAAGGTTGTCGGGATGGTGTTGCGTTCCTAGTTTGCAGAAAGAATCACGTTTGTTGGAGATGTCGGCAATGAAACTTTGGCGGCGTTTGTCGGCTTCAGCCTTGCTAATGCTGTTCATCGTGATAGTAATTGTGGAGGTGAGGGGCCGTTAGGATGTAGATGCTGTTTGTTACTGGAGTAGAAAGTATTACACGGCTGCAGCGCTTTGTATGAGGATTTAGTATAGCCACGTGACACCTGAGTGCCTTTTCCTCGTGACTGACCACAAAAACTTATGATTGCCACGCGTCCCCATGACACTGTCAGAAAGAAAAAAGAAACCTAATTCCTACCTTGTTGACACTACGTATGTAACACCACCAGAAGCTTTTATGGATTTTCTGTCGAGGTAGAAGATTGCATGGTGTGTAAAATATTATGTGTTATAGGGACTCATCAATGGTAGCTCGGACGAGAAGCATAGTGTAGGATCGAAAAGCAACGACGCAAGGAAGAGATTACAAAAAAAAAGTTTCAAATCTAACTCATGAAATTATATAAGCCACTGATTCGAAAGACTGTGCTAATTTGAGATCGATAAATAGCTTGAAGTTTACATAGTACTAGCTAGCTGTAGGCTTATGTTGAATAATCCATTCCCGCAATTAGAGAACCGAAACCCTGAAACGATGTCCACTGGCTCCTCCTTCCGCATCGACGCAGCTTTGTAATGTCACGAACCCTTGGTGGTAACCCGAATTAATATGCTGTCCCAGAGCCAGCGCCATACCAGTTGACGGGACCAGCGCCGCCATCGTCATGGTCATCGTCAAATTTGGGTTGACTGTCGGTTCCCGGAATAAACCAATTGTCGGTATCTTGTATTGGATTTTCACCTAGATCTTGTAATTTGCTTTCTAATTCGGCTTTTTCACTTTGTCTCTTGTCGTACTTCCTCTTGCATTTGGCTGCTTCACTACGATAATAATCGACGGATGTTTGTAGATTTTCGATCTGTCTTCTAAAATCGACGCGCCTATTAGACTTTCGATATGACTCCTCCTCAGGTCCAGTCTCAAAATCCCGAATAAGACCCCGAGCTCTCTGGGCAGTATCTGCACTGTCAGAGATTTGATCTAATTCGGCTTGTTGACCTTCGAGTGCCTGCTGATACTCCATTGCTAAATTTTCAAACTCCGTGTATTTACGGAAGTGTTCTTGAGTCAACCTGTTGGCTTTTTCCAACTTATCCAGCAATTCTTCAATTTCCTTGGAAGAATCCGGTACCTTCTTCTTTGGAGCCTTGCCTTTGGAGGTGTGTGGCATTTTCGAAGTTATTTGCTGCTAGAGAATGAAATACTATATTTCGCACAGGAAAACTGTGTAGAGGTGAAATATCTGAGAGGCGAAAATGTCTCGCCATATAGGAAATGACGGAGCTTTAAATACGTAAAGTTGACGGCGGACTACTATCATACATTGTCTGCTGGTAAATACTTGTGCATTACTTTACATACAATAGATGTGATTGACCTTTCGCCATGTCCCTAGTTGAGCCTTGCTTAGTATAGCTCACTGGGTATATCACCATCTACTTCGTGTCCTGGAAGTCTGCCAGCAAAATCCCTGCCTGCAGCTCTCGTCAAGCCTTTAGCTCAATCAGCTAGCGGATATGCAATGCCACGCTCCATGTGAATGCTGGTACTGACCTGCCATAGCTTGCATCCACATCACCATCACTTATGAAGGTTTGACACAGGCAAGGCTGCAACAAAGGTACCTTGGTACTGTGGCAGTGTACTCTTCCACGAGACCATGAGCATGACATCAATACCAGGGAACCATATAAACACGAACACTAGGATTAATTGATCGCCTTAAGGAGAAAAGAGAACGCCTGCAGGCAACAAGCCAATTATTCATGCTAATTGCTAGTCGTGCTGGTCATCATGAACCTCGCTTGGTGTGGCGCATCGACGACCACCAACGCCTTGCAGGCTAGGCAAAATGCTTGCCTGCAGCCCTGGTGCCAAACTTCAGCCCAGACAGAATGCTGATGTGCTGCCACGTCTTGCATGAACCCTTCAGCATACGACCCCCTCTACACATGTCTTGATTGAGGTTAGACGCAGGTAGGTAGACTAGCGATATTTGGCTGGCTAGCAGTGGCCCCGCATAGGCCATAGTCCTCAACCCCCTCCTCTATCATCCCCACTTTAGGTTTGTAAGCAACGAGCAAATAGTCGGCGTGTAGCTAGCCTACATGTGGGACGGAGTGGCTCGGAGTTTTAAATTGCGGGATTTTTTTTAACATTTCTCACTACCTTACATTTACTTATCCTGCCTACTTATCCTGCCTACTTATCCTGCCTAATTATCCTACCTACTGTGTTCCACCACCTATCTGGAGAGCATGGAGAATGGACGGCCAACAGGACGAACTTTGGGATGTCGCTTGGTTGCTCGAGCGTGTCAACACCCACGAACGCAGCCCAAAGGGTTTCTTGGATGCACTGGAATCAGTAGAACCAAATTCTACTTCTAGCATCTTTCTCAACCAGGACAAGTATGCCTGGTTGGCGTATCACCTCAGTAAAAGCGCAGCAGACCAGCGAACGCACTTTGCCGGGCAAAACAACTTGCGTCGAAAGATATCCGATCTCGAGAAGACAACTGAAGAATTTCGGATGTCAATAGCGAAGAAGGTAGCAGCTGTGTTAGGATCTCAAGTCAAGGAGAAAATTGACCGCTGGTGGTCTACCCTCCAGCGTAATCGCCCAAATAAAAGACGGCGTAAATTAACCCCTTCAAGCCTCTCCATCTCCCTTTCTAATGCAACCTAGGCCTTGAAGATGGAATTTCCGAACGAGAAGCGACGTCTGAAGGCAGACGCAGCCCTTCCCCAACAAGCAGTATGAGTTCGCCTACCTCAGTACAAGGCCCGTCACTAGTTCAACCATCGTTCGATAGAGCTGAATACCCTGCTGAAAACGAGCACGTACTGGTGAATGCCTCCCTCGCGGAAATGATAAAACTTTTCCCATCATCTCTGTCAGATGCAATCAAGAGGATTCCTGACCCCATGAACGTACATGCCGTCGTGGCGTCTGTCTCA
The DNA here is from genome assembly GCA_009828645.1 of Calcarisporium arbuscula. Classification (NCBI taxonomy): domain Eukaryota; kingdom Fungi; phylum Ascomycota; class Sordariomycetes; order Hypocreales; family Calcarisporiaceae; genus Calcarisporium; species Calcarisporium arbuscula. Next base: position 26,652 of record WBSA01000021.1, on the reverse strand, counting down.
ATGTCGTTTCCAAACGTTAGGTCTCGCTTTGGTTGTCAATGGCACTGGAAATCGTGGGCTACAAAATAAACAACCTTGCTAGAGATTTATTCAATACCCGATTGGAAACAACGGATGGGCTTCGATACCTTTGTCTCCCTGATGGTACCGAAGTGTTGCCTAATCCTGAACTTACTCTTCGAGGGTGTAGGCACGACGTCATCCCCACGATTTTTGGCCCCGAGATTGCTGGTGCGGTTGCAGAAAGTCCTGCGTATCAGGATGATCTCAAAAATTGGCGTGGCCGTACAAACTGCGTGTGGATGGTAGTCTCAATGGAGAATAAAGCTCAGCTTTGCCTCTCTATGGGACTGATTCAAGGGACACTAATTCGACAGAAACTTTATAATTTTTAAAATCCCTTTGCATTTACGCAAATGGAATCAATCTTGAGTTATCTTCCATCCACCTTTACCACCTAAGAAGATTGCAATACCTTTTGGCACTTTTCCTATGCCGCTACAGACACCATGCTCACTAACGAACTGGTTGACTCCTTTTTCGTCCTTCTCGAAGACTTGGATAGAACAATCATGCCAGCATAGTGTTTGATTCGTTCCTTCAATCGCCCATGGCATCTTCGTATTATAAGTATCCAAGGTATCTGGCTCGTGAGGTTTCCAAGTGAACGACTAAAAGTGTGTCAATACATCGATGTCAGTAAAGGACGCAACAACGTACCATTTTGGCTTGGTTTTATACCTCCTTAAAACGTCGCTGGATAGAATTACGTCTGAACGACACAACCTAATCGTGGCTCAACGTATCATCCAACGATGATGAGGCCGCTGGCGTTCATCAAATAAGTTTTAAACAAGCGGCATGAGAATGGTTGTCTAGCGAAGGACGAAGCGATGGCATATTTAGAAGACTTGTCTGCTCGTTGTCAAGGAGCAGGTGATGATAGCCATCGTAATGCCACTGTCAACTTCAAGAAGTTTGGGCTCTTTGCTGAATCGTAATGCCTGATAGGGTGGAAGCGGGGAACTGGGCAGAAATGCCTCGCACGTGCTAATGGGAAAACCCTTCGGTCCATATATTGAGGTAGGAGGATGACGTAATTTACACCAAGCCTAAGATGGCTAGTTCCTGTTTTGGTATGGTCCAGCAATGGTTACGCATCGCTGGGTAGTAATGTGGGTACGTAGGTCTATAAAGGGTAGAGCATGGTCTACGCAGGTTAGTGTAGTACGTAAAGTAATATGTCTACGCAGGGTAGTAAAACTACGCAGGGTAGTAAAACTACGCAGGGTAGTTGACTACACAGGGTAGTTGACTACACAGGGTAGTTGACTACACAGGGTAGTTGACTACACAGGGTAGTTGACTACACAGGGTAGTATGACTCTGTGGGGTAAAGTATGGTCTACGTAGGGTGTAGGGACTATGGGCAGTCATTGGCTATAGCTTGTTATGTATAAGTAAGTATAGAGCACAATGAATGCTTTGCGAGTCGATGACTAGAATATGTGAGGCGGTCGTCTCATCTTCTTGTCTATATTTCCTAGTCTAGTTGAGCTATGGTAATACCTAGCTCTCTCCTAAGCTTCAGTGAAGCATTAGTCTCGAAGTACCTCTCAATATCATTATACAGCCGCTATGTGGTTCTCATCATTTTGGTAGTGATATGGCTGTCTGTTGTCTGTAATTGTCTATCTCACCACCAGATGTGCAGGTTGGGGTTATTTTAGGGCTACATAGGCAATCCTTTCCATGCACCTCTGGTATCCTGATGAGCAAGATTGGCCTTTAGATCAATACAGGATCTATCATGAAGGTGTAAACAGCTTAGCTCATTGAAGTCAATCTCATCCTTCCAAGCTAGTGGTAATACAAACATTTGCAGGCAACTCGTAACTGGCTGACCTTTGTCCTGGCCGCTGGCTGGCCGGCTGAGGGCAAATCTGTATGGGTAGAACTGTTGGCCCTTGGAGGTGGCTTGCAGGGACGATTGAGCTCACCAGTGCCCGTGTAGCCTAGTTTGGCCAGCGATGAAGTAACGGTTATTGTTCTCTCCTCACAACAGGAGAACTCTGTTTATCTCACATCCTACAGGTCAAGTTTGTACTTGAAGTGACATGATGTTCTGCGCTGCACTCTTACCGTCCCCGATATGTTAAGTATATATGCAAACAAATTGTACTTCATAGCTATACTAGTCCCATATATTTTGATAATGATGGCAAATAGTGCAGCGGCCGAGGTACATTCCGGGCCTTCAATTACCTCCTGGTGGCCGCATGGAGACCGACCTGTTCTGTCTCATCTCTTGGGCTAAGTCCGTTAAATGTACTCCAAGCTACCTTGCTTAAAATCCAGTAATCCTGTAACTTTTCCAGGCCACCGATCTCACCGGCGCCGGGAAAGAGGGAACAGGAGCCAATGGGGTAGAAGTCGGCTTTGCTGCAACCCCGGACGGTCTTCTCCAATCAATGTACCATGCAAGACAGAGACAACATCGTGCACAGCACTGCCGATGCTATGTTATTAGCAAAGCGGCCATCGTTGGGGCGAACCGCTCGATGGCGCAGGCCAAGGAGACGTGTCAAATCACCATAGAGCGAGCGCTCTGATACTGCGCAGGCATAAGAATCGCCATCTTCCCTCCCTTCTGTGTTGACAATTGGTATTTCCAAGAGATTTGAGACTGTTAACACTGCCACTACCGCAACTGCCACACTGTACAGCTTGTCTGAACCTTTGCAAAAGGTGTTGATAGTAAGACTGTCTCCAAGCCCATCAACATTGAGGTGTTGACACTCTCTTTAAAGCTTCTGACGTTCGCCCTACACTCACCAGTGTTGATACCACACGTCCTACACATCATACAATCTTCCTTACAGAGAGAAATCTGTAGGAGTGCCCGAGAGTGACTGAACCTCAAAAGCCTCCCGCTAACTATTTTACTCCAGACACAAGCCATTCGTCATCATCGTTGATCGCCATCCCCACCCTCAAGATGCCCAAGCAAGAAAATAACAGTCCCGAAGACATGGCGCTAGAACCGAAGGAGTCAGCACCTCCTCCTTCACCACCACCTCCGCCAGTGAGTGAGTCTGTGGATCAGCCGACGTCCGTGTGACTGATTATACATGCAGGCTTCGAATGCTGAAGAGTCAGAGATGAGTGATCTAGATGACATTCTGAAGGGAACTGGTTCGAATGGCGAATCCAAGACGTAAAAGGTGTGGATTATTTAATGTGTCCAAAGGCCACACTCGGAGTCAGGATGTACTGAGTGGCGCCTCCTCAATTCTTCCCTAACCAACATAAAGGAGAATGAGGAACTCGACGATTCTCAAAACAATGCCTTCAGAATGTTAAATATGTGACAATAAAAGGATTTGACTGTGGAAACAGATTTATTCGTGACTTATCTGACTTATCTGACCTATCTCTGTACGCCCATGATCTACGCTCCAGTGCCGTGCCGGCTCCCACTGGAACGGCGCCCAGGCGCCGCAATAAAATCGGCGCCCGGGCGCCGCGATAAGGGTTTTGCGGGTCCAGCTAGCTTTCATTGGATTGAGCCCAAACACGTTCCGACGCGATGAAACAGTTGTATTACTTACATCCAACTTTCATCATTTCTACAAAGCATTATGAATATATCGCAGCACGTTCATGCAACCATGTCTGCTGTTGAAGCCCCTGTGTTTCCTGATGACTGTCTTCCTCCAGAAGCTGAATACCAAACCCGCGATGAGCTTGTTGCAGCAATCAATACCTGGGCCATTACTCGTCACTACGCGTTCATTACGCGGAAGTCAACTACGAAAAGTAGCGGTCGGAAAATCGTAACATATGCATGTGATAAGTCCTGGAAACATAAGGTTTCGGTAGAGAAGGAAACCAAGCGCAGGACAACAACTCGAGGCACAGGCTGCCCATTCTCAGTTTTAGCCAAGGAGTCTATAGATAAAAGTACATGGATCTTACAACATCGACCAGATAAGCAATCGTCAAAGCACAACCATCCTCCCAGCCCTCATCCATCAGCTCACCCAGTGCATCGCCAGTTGGACGCTTCTGGTAAAGCAACGATGGTAGAACTTGTATCTGCCGGTATCTCCCCTCGGGATATCCAAACATTTTTGCGTCAGCAAAATCCGAATTCCTTAGCAACTAGGCAAGATATCTACAATCGTATTGCTGAGTTAAAGGATGGCATGCATGAGGGTCAAAGCTCAATTCATGCTCTAATTAACCAATTAGACCATGAGGGCTTCTGGAGTCGAATCCGCGTCGATGAAGGTCAACGAGTTACGGCAATCTTATTTGCCCATCCAGGTTCATTGCAGTATCTTCAGGCCTATTCTGACCTCCTGCTACTTGATTGTACATACAAGACTAATAAATACCAGATGCCACTTCTTGACATGGTAGGGGTTGATGCCTGCCAGAGATCCTTTTGTATAGCATTTGCATTTCTCAGCGGCGAACAGGAGGAAGACTACATCTGGGCCTTGGAGAGACTCCAGTCTCTTTATGAAACCTGCAATGCCAAGCTGCCATCAGTGGTATTGACGGATCGTTGCCTTGCATGTATGAATGCTGTGAAAGCAGTGTTTCCATCTGCCGAGTCACTACTCTGTCTCTGGCATGCAAATAAAGCGGTACTTGCCCACTGCCTTCCAATATTTACTTTACAAGAGCATCTAGCTGCTGGTATCGCAGCAAAGGCATCGGCTCAAAAGGGATGTAAACCAGATGGCTGGGCAGACTTCTACAACTTTTGGCATGCAATCATGCAATCACCCACCGAAACCATCTTCAACGAGCGTGTGGCGTCCTTTGAGAAGAAGTATCTGCCCGATCATATTGAAGAGGTTTCATACATCAAGAAGACCTGGCTTGAGCCATATAAAGAAATGCTTGTTAAAGCCTGGGCTGATCAGCACATGCACTTTGGCAGTACAACTACGTCGCGTGTTGAAGGCATACATGCATTACTGAAGTCCTATTTAAAGACTAATAAGTTTGATCTCTTTGACGTATGGAGAACTATTAAGCATGCGATTGAGAACCAATTGTCGGAGCTACAGTCAACTCAAGCCAGACAGCACACTCGAAAGCCAACAGAACATTCAGCCAGTAGCTTGTTTAGTGCTTTACATGGTTGGGTTTCTCACGAGGCAATAAAGAAAGTTGAAGAACAGAGGAAGTTACTGGAGAAAACTAACCCGCCCGTTTCACCCCTCTGTTCTGGCACTTTCACTCGCACATATGGCTTGCCTTGCGTTCACAAGATTAAGTCATTACAAGACCGGCGCCAAGGCTTTCAGATAGATGACTTTCACCGCCAGTGGTATTTAATTCGAAATGGAACACAGCCGCGACCGATTCTTGAGCCGAGCAGAGTGGAGTCAGGGATCCAGAGCAGAATACATATTGCGCAGTCAAGTACCCAGCGAGAGCCAAGCGTATTTGAACAATTTGAGTCTAGGTTGCCGACATGCTCTAGATGCCATACCATTGGTCACTCAAGGAGGTCAAAAGCCTGTCCTCTTTGGCGGCAAGAGGTGCTATTAGAGTCGTCTGAGCCGTATTTAGCTAGGGAATTGGCCATTCCAATGCCGCTGGCAGTCTGGTCTCAAGAAGCTGAGGCTAATTTGGCCAGTCAAATCCAAAATCACTTGAATGGCGAGGTTGATGAAGCACCGGTTGACTCACCAGTCCAAGATACTATAGTAGTACAAAGTCTATCAGGACCATCTACCCCTATTCCAAAACCGCTGGCAAAGCCGCCGGCACAAAATGTACCTTATTATGCGCCAGAAGCCATATACAAGCGTTATGTCGAAGCAAGAACTGCTTGGTACGAGAAGCAGCCCCTAGGTAGCATCAACACAAACCAACTATATCGTAAGGCAATGGGATTACCACAACGATACGACAAAGAGCTGTATGACTGGTGTCTGGATTACAAGCAAATGGGCCAGCAATGCAAGTCAACTCGACCCATGAGAAAGTGGACTAAGGAAGAGATGATGACGTATATTGATTGGGACATTGCAGAGGCCAAGCGCGTTGAGTCCCAGGTTCAGTCACAGATTGTAAATTATGCTGCGGAAACCACTCGACGTGGGATGAGGGATATCTGGAAGCAGGCTGAGGAAGATGCACTGGCTCAAGAAGCGCACTATTTATGACAGCTTATATTCCTCTGCAACTCTTTGTTATAATTAATAATATTACCGGTAAATATTAAGAACCATGTTATAATAATTATGTGACTCGCGTGGGATTTCTTATAATTTGATGGTGATGTTGAGTTGAACGCGTTTTTGACTCCATCCAATGAAAGCCAGCTGGACCCGCAAAACCCTTATCGCGGCGCCTGGGCGCCGTTCCAGTGGGAGCCTGCCGTGCCCCTCGCATTAGTCAGCTAAATCACCGTTCATATGCTCAGATAAAAATCGACGTTAGGTAATACAGGTTGGAGCTGCTGCATCACGTGCAATATTTGACGTTCAGAGAGTTAAGAGACCTTAAGCGACCCACCACGTCAGGCTCACGAACAAAAAGCTGAGTGATATGGCAGACACCACTCGATGCCCGACTTTAGAATCACCCGATGAAACCTGACAACAGCGTGGGAAGTTTACGAATCGCGATCATGCGGCCCGTTCCCCTTGACGAACACAGCCCCTCAATTTTTCCATGCTCATCATTCAACGCACGCCAGCCGGCTCGGACATGGAGATCGAAGCGGATGGTAACACTATGGATATAAACAGCAACCCGGACATGAACAACAGCTCAGATGCGAGCGATTGCTCAGATAGAATTAATACTCTGAGAGACATCCAAATATTAGCCGAGCAGGTTACGTGTCACCGCGAGGACATGGAATTCGCGCCTGGCAGGTCAAACCTGATGACGACGTCTTCCCTACCAGTCCCAGCCAGAGAGCTGAACGATCTAGTTCATAATAGGAAGTTCACGGTTCGTGTTTCAATGGCTACAAGAGGGTCAAAAGTTGACAAGTTTTAAAGCGAGATATCATGTGCACATGGGCTGCTAGCAGAGGATTCACGATTAAGTTTGAAGAGGAACATTTAGGGCTTCAAATTCTCTGGCTCCAGGGAGGTGGCGTCTCAGCTAGGAATGATCGAGCCTCGATCTTCATATTTTTACGACGTCCGAGGTATAGAGGAACTGCGCAGGATGAAGATGTGAGAGGGCTGCAGGCGGAAGAACCACCGACTGAGGAACCACCAGCCGAAGGAATAATTGAGCGGCCAATAGCTGACGGACAGTTCGTGCAGTCGTTGTTTAAATGTCGAGTTGGTGAAATTCTTGTTCTTGAGGGGGGAGAAAGACTTCGAACTCGCAAGCCAGGTGAAGTTCAGCCTCGCGATCTTTGTATGCTTACGAATCTGCGCCGCACAACGCGGGAGCACACAGCCAGTGGAGCGTGAGCGAAGGAATGATAATTCTATTAGTTGCCTGTCTAATCCATGTGTAGAAGGTCATCAAGGTCGCTAATCTGGATCTCCCCATCCTCCCCATCCTCCCAAAGTGCGTGGCTGAAGCCCAAAGGTGCAATATCTCCACTCCCGTCTTCCGAGGACGGAACTATCTCCGGGTGAGTCATAGTTAGGGAGTCGAATATGTTATGTGGGGATTCCTTAAGTATTTCAAGATCCCCTTGGTTGAGTTCGTCACGTCCTCCTTTCCAATTGACTCTTATTTCGGATATTTGAACCCTCATCATCAGTCGTGGTCCATCTGGTGACAATTCTGGATCGAATTTCACCTGAGCAAGATTGGGGAGCCCGATATCATTACATAGCTCGGAATATCTATCTCCTTACATCAGTAACTAAACAACACAAGGAAAGGTGCATATAACACACGGAATGTTGGGGAAAATAATGCTTAGCCAGACCCCAGGAAATAATATCAAGGAAGTATCCAGAGGACGGGGTATATGCCCGTGTAGTTTCTCGGCTACTAGGTGACTGACGTTCTCGATATCCTTGGCAGAGAGCCGAGCTGCATCGCTAGCCTTATAGCAGTGCTCTTCGGATCCGTCAGCTGTGTTCATAAGAGAGGGTGACGATAGGGGCTTACCTGCAAGTGCCTCATACACTTCCAATGCAGCAACACCATCAGAAATAAAGAGCTGATTGATGATTAGGTTGAACAATCTGGCCGACTGCGATGGCACATGCCTGCGGCCCCCACGTCTTCTCTCTCTAACCAGGCGTAAACAACAGAGAAACATCCATGTGGCCCAGGTCCTCTTGTTAACCTCGGACTTATCCAGCTTGATGGCTTGCTTGAGTCCCCTTTCGATTTCGTTCAAGTATTTGTCGAACTTTTTATCGTCATCGAGGGAAGAAACACATCGAGCGACCGCTTGGTCAATGCAAATCACCTGCGACGACTTCCTTTCTTCTTTCTCCCTCTTTAACAACCCAGATTTGATCTTCTTGATGGTGTTGTTGGCGATCTGAGGTATAGAACTTCTCAAATCCTCGTGTTCGGTTGCGCTCGTGCTTGAACCAGCTGGGACGCAATTGCCGTGGCCGTGGCTACTAGATGGGTACTCTGAGCAGTGATTTGCCCGCAAGCGCTTCCTGCCGTTTGAAAAAGGAATAGACTGGGCGGATGCATGAGACCTAGACCCTTCGTCGATGGTGCATGGGGGGATTCGTTGCTTTGGTAGAGGGTTCAGGTCTAACGACAAGGGAGGCGAAAGGGGGAGTCTGCATGGTGCACGACGCTCGAAACTGTGCTTGTTAGTAAGCTGGCTGTAGTGAGTAGGGAGAGTCGATAGTACTATTGTGGATCCAATATGAGTGAGCTGACTCGTATATACGTGTCGTAAACGAGCTGAGCTATTTCAAGAACCTGATCCGACTGTACATCCTCGTCAGAGGGGGTGTAGCGGCCTGTAATTGAATACAAAGTATGACAGGCGAGGTCGGAGGTTATTGGGTCGATGAGAAACTCGACCGATGCAATTCGCCCGTGATCAAATTGGATGTTGAAGGAGAAGTCGTTTGGCTTCCCATTGACGATGTCATAAAGACGCTGTTCGCCCTTCTTCGCTAATCCTTTTGCGCGGAGTACTTCTTCATCAGAGATGCGATGCGGGTGCCTCACAAGCGCAGGTGCGGAAGCTGTCATAATCTTTAGTGTTGAGCTTCTGCCTATCCGTAGGTGAGCACGGCTGAGCAGGTTGGTTTGATGTCGTGTCGAAGTCTCAAGTCTGGGGGTTCTCCACTTTAATTATCGAACTTTCAAAGTTCGATAATTAAAGTGGAGACACCAGACAACAGCTGATTATCGACGGACCCATGTGTACATGAGTGCAGAAGTTCATCGGCAAGCGCGGTGCTTGTATATCATGTCTTGAGAAGGTGGGGATAGGGGAGTAACAGTCCAAAAACGCTGTACTTGCTTCTCCTCGTGCTTTCAAATACAAACACCTTCGCTGCATGCACAATTGCCTTGTTTGCCTTCCTCCTGCAGCACCTTAGCATAAGCAAACCAATCCGACGATCGCCAGCTGTCCAGGCCCAGCCTTCTCTGAAATACATACTGCATCTCTGTTACTGCATCTCTGTGTTAAGGGTAGACCGCCTTTGTTCTGAGACAATGGAAAGCTATGCAAATCCCCTATCATCCGCAGGCGTACACCCAGACCAGGTGCTTGCCGGCATGGTGAGTTACATAATCCCTCTTCGGTGCTTCTTCACACTAAATTCCTTAGATTCAATTGGGCAAAAAAGTTCGAGGTGGGATACATCATTTCTGTATTACACTCCTTGGCAGTTGCGGCGGAATTGGGGGCGCCAGTGATGCCGATGGGTAAGTGTTCTCATATCATTTGCGCCTTATGCGACTAACTGTCAAGTTGTTAGCCCCTCGCACCAACAATCTTCAGGACGGTCGATCTCGGATGAGCAGAGTGAGGCTACAGATGATCAATATGACCGCGAAAGTGGCTGGACCAGCTGTTCAACAAGTGATACTGACGCCTTTGATGACTCGGGATCCAGCACAATATGTGTAGAGTCATGTGATGCCAGTTCAAGCTACCAGGTGAGAAGTGCTTCATTGACAGCTGAATGGATCATTGCTCACAAATGATAGACGATCACGTCCGTCGGCCTTGATATTGAAAAATTGCTCGAATTAACACGAAAGGATGGCACATGGACAAGAATCCTTGTCCCACTGCCTGAATATGGGGAGGACCCATACTCGATTGTGACTACACATTCTTATCTGCCCACTGGGCAGACATCACCTTCTAGGTATGGGTCTCGCTGGCATGAGATCATACATCTGCCTTGCTTCCATCCTCTTGCAATGACGGTATCACCCAGCAAGTTCGAAATTGCCGTCTCTACGCCAAGCCTGTCATGGCTAAGTGCCAACAAGTTCGCCTTCGAAAAACTCGATGATAAGATATCTGGCTCAATTTTGCCTCGGGAAATAGATGTCAAACGCTCCGGTTATATGAAGGCAACTAAGATAGCTGAACGGCGTTTTATGAGGAATGCTGCTGCTGCGGTCGTCAAGGGCGGTCGAGGACTCGAAGATCTTTTCCGACTCTATGAGCCCAAACTCCTTACCGCAATGGAGTGCGCAATTTTTGCACGCAGTATTAACGTATGTTTTCACCCGCTGACTTATGATGGGGTCAAGCTAAACAAATATAGGATTATCCCGCAACGAACTTCGAAAATTTTCGGATTAACTTCCACGCCTTGCTGTGCATAGATGACAAGGCCACTGAGTTCGTAGCCCCAGATCGACAACAATTGATCCATTACCTTTACGCCGTGAAGAAGCGACTACTTCAAGAAGAGTTGCCTTTTCAGGGAGAGGGATTGGTTGAGGTGTACAAATTAGCCCTGCTTCGATCCTTATTCCAGTCCGCTGGCTGCGATATCAGGCCCAATCAAGAAGCCTTTGGTGATCCTCCCCGACAGGCTCGCCCGTATATTTGCAGCCTTCTTGACTCATGTTTGCCGAAGGAAGTGTCTCTAGATGGGTCGGAGCACATTCTGACATATATGCGCAAAAATTGGCCTGCGTTATGCGACAATATCGATCTCGGAAGGAACCGGTTCCTAACAGACGTGTAAGAGGTTAATAGAAGATGCAAAATTGGATGTATATTAACATCTGACAGGTTAGACATACACCGTTTGGTATTGCGACTTGATAGAGGACGGACTCTGTTGCCCTTGCTCGTGTGCTGGCTGCAGTTTCATGATTCTAACAGGTTCAGGACTTTGGCGTACTCCCCGAATGGGGCTGAATTGCTTCAAAAAATAATGGCTTTGCTGCTGGAAGCCAAGAAGCCGGGGGAACTGAGCCTATGCGCGGCTGCCTTGCACTGCTATCAGAGGCTTGTCGCTGAGGTGCTTGAGTCTCAAGACAATTTCGATCCTGGAAGAATAATACTATTCGTGCGGAGTATTTTCGACAAGAAACCTAACAATCAACTATTATCCTTTTGCGCAGCCATGGCCGAGTTGATCCGAATGGCCACGGCGGAATATACTAAAAACAACCACAGTTGTGATGGACAATCAGAGCTGAACAAGATTCTCAAAGACTATGGAAAGCGCTGTTATTCTCAGTTCAGATTCATTCTTTTCGAGACTATTGAAAGCCATAAAGCGAAAACTGGCGCCGCGACCGCGACGCGGTTGGTTTATAGACCTACACGGCAGCGGGTGGAGTGAAAGTCGTGAGGGGGCGCCATGTCAAATGGTAGGCAAGAGGTTGCTTTAAGTAAATTGTAATTCATCTTTTTTTTATATCTGTAGAACTGGCGTTTTCCTTTTATTAGAGGTACAGGAAATGAAAAATGGTACATGGTAATGTATGGATGACTCGAATGGTAGTATCCACATACAGCAATATCCAAAACTTGAATTTCCCCGCCTCTACCACATAACTTTTAAAGGCAAGTTCAGTACCTGATCCACATCTACAGTAGCTAACCTGACCGACGTTGAGATTTAGTAGCTAACATTAGTCCAAGCGGTCACTATGCCTGAGAAGCTAGTTGATGATGTGAGCCGAGTCACACCGGCTACAGGAGACTTGACCATTTCAAAATCATGCGGAGCCTTCGAAATTGAACTGGTTGGGCGCGGCGGGCTCACTATTCCTCCAGGCGACGCTGGCCATGCTCCGAGTCTTCTGCACCGCTTTGCTGAACAACATTGTGAATATTACGCTGAAGAGCAGCTAAAAAGGATACACAAAGACAAGGAGGACATCGATAAGTGGAGTTTGCCAAGGCTCGAGGAGTCTTCGGAGCATAGGGAGCTTCAGAGGATCTCTCGGCAGTTGTTATTTGAAGAGGGTAAGTCATCAAAATATCCTAGAGAAGCTGTACTAAGAGTTAGAACTCAAAAAAAGGATTGAGAGCGCCAAGGACCTTCCATCTTGGAGCCAGTGGACTATAGCCATCACTACTAATCTCGCCGGCACCGAAAGTCAACATTCTCAGCTACGAATGCCCATATGTAAATCTACGGACAAGGCCGACTGGAATATCCTTTATACTATCGTGCAGGAAATGAACGACATACATGAGGGTGAAGATGGCGTTGTGTCCAGCGTCATACTAAAGACCTTTAAAGAGCTTGGTCTTCCGGATAAAGAGCGCAACAGGGTCAGAATAAGCTATGATAGCACGTCTGGATCACAGAAAAACTAGCGACTAGGCTATGTTAGATTCTCAGTCCTATAGTCAATGACATATGTAATATACTCTACGCACAACAGTCTCTTGAGCAGATGGTTCTCTTTCCTACATATTGGAAGCTCTACACTTGCCCCTGTCTGCAGCAGCATGTCCAAGACGACTAGGAGCTGCTACTTGGTTGCAGGATAGTTGGATTCTATGGACGGTTATCATTGTCGTGCACAAGGCCGCTCAAGCCAAGCCACGTGCAAGTCTCACCGTACGTATTATTTAATGACGCCCGCCGCCACTTACAACGTTTTTCTTTTCCTTTCTTATTAACGTTTACCTTCAGTACAAGATTGAAAAATCACTCAAGAGGTGCCAGACCTTGCACTACTAAAAACGATTCAGGATGCCAGGAGAAGGTCGTCCTAAGGTCTTAGTGATTAGCCTCGGTGGTACAATTACCTCTCTCAGCAACAAAGATGGCGTCAAGTATGGCGCTGTACCTGTTGATGAGCTGGTCAAGTCAAACCCGCAGCTTGGAGAAATCGCCCAGATCGAGTTCGAAACAGTCTTCACTGAAGGTAGCCCAGACATAACCGCTTCCATCGTTCTTGACGTTTGTTCTCGCTTTCAGGACGGCTTTGCGACTGGCCGCTGTGATGCTGGGGTAATCATAGTAGGGACTGACTTGACCGAGGAAGTGATGTTGTTGGTGGATCTCACCATAAACTTGCCGAACCCAGTCGGAGTTACAGGGGCAATACGGCGTTCAACAGACCTCAGCCCAGACGTACAGATCAACCTGAATAACGTCTTTTCTGTCGTCGTTTCTCCAGAGGCCTGGAATCGGGGCGCTATGTACGTTTCTCAACACAAAATTTTCGAAGCGCGATCTATCAATAAAGTCTCAACCACTTCAGTTAACGCTTTCGACGGTATCGCGCTCGGTGATATCAGGGGGCAACGAACCCTACTTCTACTTTCACCCTGGACGTCCAGCTAACTGGCCGTCGTTTGACGCGTCAAATATTCACGACCTGCCAAAAGTCCCAATCATTTATGGACACCTTGATCAAGATGAAGGTATACTCGACTACTCTATGAAACGAGGGAATCGCGGTCTTATCCTTGCGGCAATGGGTGCTGGCAGCTGGACCACGAAAGGGGGGGAAATCTTGAAAGGGTTGAAGGATAGGGGAAAGGAACCTATTGTAGTCGTGAGCTCCCGTACTATCACTGGTCTGGTTACTGATGAAAAGTACGGCTTGCCGTCTTGGACGATATCTGCGGGTACTCTATCCCCACCACAGGCTTGTGTACTGCTCCGGCTTTGCCTCGCGGCTGACTTTGACACTATCAAAATAAGGCGGATTTTCGACGAACAGAGAATGCCCGGACGGTATAGTCTAAAGAGCAAGTTGTAGCTATTTTGTTCCAATGAAACATATGAGTATTGGAACATTCATGACGCGGACTAGAGAACTCAGAATTCTATACAGCTAGCAGTGTGGGTTCGTCTTAGTGATACCCCATGTAAATGACATAGTCAAGGTGGAGTGAGATCAGGCTGGGTGTTGAGCTGACTTTCCAATTTGCCATAGCTCCATAAAATCAAAGCGTTGGAGCGGCCCGAATTAAGGCGTCTCGTGGAATTGATGGCGTGTCGGCGCATAAATACTTTCTCTGCCATGTCTCGCAATGCTGAATCCTGTCTCTTGCAGCTACATTTCCTGTTCTACTGAAATCTCTCAAACCGCAGATAAATTCCCAGCTTTGATATATTACAACACAACGGTCAAGCATCAATTATGCACATCTCTGAATGCCATGTGGTGTTAGTCCGACATGGTCAGGCTTGCTCCAATATCAAGGGGAGTGATGAGGGGATCAACCCACAAACGATGACTTTGTCACAGGTGAAAGCACTAAAAAGTGAGCTACGAAGCGGCGACATCAGGTCTCATATTAGCAATGGCGAGTACATGCCCGATGGTCTCACGGAAGCTGGCGATAATCAGGCACATGATCTCGTGAGTTCTGTCACAGATAAAGGGCATAAACTCCCTAACGTTTACATGGTTGCATCTTCTCCCTTAACTAGAGCTCTTCAAACGGCCAGGGTTATCGCGCAGGCGTTTGACCTAGTTGGCTCTCGACACTTCCCGGAGCAACAGACAGAACCATGTATCCACTGCCACCCTGGAGCGATAGAAGCTACTACATGGTCACAGGACAAACCAGGCTACCCGGATAAGAACAACTTCACACACTACGTAAAAGTGAAAGGTGGGGAGGGCGCAGATGCTGGGAAGATCCTAGGTGAAGAGAAGGTGGATCTATCTATGACTGTTTGGCCAGCCGCGGAGAAGAACACATATTTGACAGTCGATGATCGCATGGCCGCGCTGCAGGCTTCACCGGATCTACAAAAGATAGCGGAAATGGCCAGAAAATGTCGCCTATGGCTTCGGGATTGCATGGTGGCTATACTCGAAGAACATAAGACGGAAAAGAGAGAGGGCCCACCTAGAATCGTGTTTGTTCTTCATGGAGGAATTAGAAATTTCTTGACGAAGGAATGGTATTGCAGTTTCAACAAGGACACGTCCGGCAAATGGGTCTGGGCTGGTTCGTCAGCATTGAAAAACATGGAGTTCAACGTGTATACGTTCAAGTCCCTTACAGATGAGGAGGCTGACTTGAAAGAGCTTGACTGGAGTTCTGATTATGCGACAACTTTCGGAAAATATTATCGGTATATGGGGAGTGATCCATCATTGGTCTACACGCAGCCCGATGGGACTATTGTTGATCAATATGCTTATCACTGTAATTTTATTCAGCAAACGGGGAGGGACGTCCAGGCTACCGTGGAGAATAACGAAGCTATCGAACGACTGTTGAATTGGCAGGGAGCCTCAAGCAACAAACTGAACTGAAAGTGGATTGCCTGCAGAATAGGGAGCGAAGCCACTGGCCGCAAAGAGTGTACATCCGGAACCCAATAACAGCGGCTAATCTGTAGTCGAGGGATGTTTCTAGAACGAGATAGTGTGAGAGGGGATGTTCTAGGCTTCAGCTATTAGGAAAATCTACGTAAACTAGCCAACATGATACAGATGAGCTACTAGATTAGATGATGAGGGTAGAGCACATCTATAACAGATTGTTTTTTATATCGCCCACCACAATCCTGAGACAGGCGGTGCAACGTTTACGGCATAGTAAATAAAACTCTGCACGACTTTTTATTACGACCTCCAATAAGACATATCTAGTCTAGATATAGGAGCCGAGATGGTAATATCATAGATGTAATTGAGGTATCGGAGGGAATGGGTATTGTGTTCTGCTAGATTTTTTTTTTTTGCGTTTATCAGTAACAAATCGCGAGCAAAGGACGCCGGATATTCATCGGGGGGGTTGTTGGGTTGGCGGTTAGGAGCAAGGTCTTAGCCACACGTGCTCCGGAAAACGTATAAAAGACTGAACGCACACCCTGCAAGATATAATAGAACCTACACCTAGCATATAAATTCTTTAAGTTCAGATATTCTCGCTTGTATATCCTATCATTACCGCTTTACGCCACTTATTGCTTGAATTTCAGGGACCAGTGAAGGTACGTTAGTTAATGTCTTGGCAGTTTTGAACCTCTTTACTTACTGTTCTGTGTATAAGGGGTGTTCCATAGACCTTGGAGAAAGTCCACCCACTAGCTCAACCTCTACCCCAAGATAGGACCATCATGACAACCAAGCAAGAGTCCAACTTGAAATTGGGGTTTATTTTAAAACTGCATAATAGAAATTTCAATGGTGATGAAGCGATAAAGAGTATCGCCAAAGACATGATTGATATGCTCATCCAAACCATCAATAAGCTGGATGTCATCGAATTATACAACTTCAATGAAATACTCTCCAAGTCATTGTCGCCCTTTGTGGACTCGTTCGGTGACCGATTTGGTCATTTCGATAACCTAGAAACTGCCTCCGGTATTCAGGGGAGACCTTTAAGCAAGTATCCTTACTCTACTGGCGAACGCTGTCTTGATGAGATGCTTGAAGACTACTATAATAATTATACCGATCCGAAGCATCTTTCAGCTTACATCCCTTTCAATAACTTGGGTCAAAATCAGGTTAATGCTCTCTGTGTCTGGTGTACGTTGTCGACGTATGAGGCAATACTCCAGAGACTTGGCTTAGAAAATGAAAGAATTATGATGAAGGAGGTCGTTAGACTGACCAGGCGGTTAATTTTTGCAGCCGTCGACGGACGGGTATATGACCCATCTTCATGAAACACGAGGACAGTATAATATCGCAAATAAATAGGTGTAGAGGCAAAGTTTCTTAGTTAGATCAAAGCACTTCTATGAACTATGATATTGTCTATTGGGTAATTCCCCTTCATGTTTAACTGACGTTATCCTCCTTCCAGCCTTGCGTGGGACAACTCAACTAGCACCATGATTAAGGTTACATAGGAGGGAGAAAGCAACTAAGACAACACTTGCCCGCGATGCTAATGCAGCTGTCCACGGAGAAAGTGCGACAGGATCTTTGTTGTGACATTCAATAATACGTGTCCAGTTTCACAACAGGTAATACAGGAGCCGAAACAGCGGATAAGATGCTCAAGATACCCTCAATATCCTCAACGGGAGTCCTGCCCAAGCCGCATTCTGTTGCCACCCCAAACTCCGCGACCACGTTTTGCGCAGCTCGAATTCTCTTTTGAGTTCCATCCATATCATTCGCATGTACAAGCCCAAGATATAATTCTATATTTCTCGAGTGAAGTGATGGAGCTAATTGTGAGAGTGGATTAAAATACGACTCTAATTTATCCATCGCGCTCAGGGGAACTGGACAATGAATCCAATGGATACCACGCGACGCATTCTTGATGATCTCAAGGCTTAGTTCAACGACGGCTCCGAGTGACTCGGGCTCTGCGAAATGTTTGTGTTCCATGTCACCTAGATTGAGTTTTAGCTGTCGTGGGACGGCTGTAATAGGATTGAGGAAACAAGTACCATAGCAGTAGTGAATACCCAGATCGACGTCATGATCGACTTGCTGAATCATCCGCGTAATATATGAAACCACGTGGTTCCTGTCCTTGAACCATGGTTTGAGAAACAGCCCTTCCCAATAGGACATATCCATGCCGAGATCGATCTGAATAGCTAAGTCTTCATGCGGTATAGCTTGTTGGATTTTTCGTAACGCTCTGAACAAAGCCTCTTCATACACAGGCTCCATAAGAGCCTGGAACTGTGGATGAATAAACACTCCCACGACGTTGGCGATTGTCGGTAATGAAACCTGGAATTTAATACCAAGCGGGACAACTCCTTTCTCTCGAAGCTCTATAAACGTACGATAGCTCTTGATTGCTGCATCGTCGTATCCAGTTCTCAAATCCCGGCTTCTCACCAGTCGCATCTGGTCGGTTATTTCTTCGGCGGTGAACGACTTGGACGGTGCTGTTGGGGTGTTGTCGATAAACTTTATAGTAATTGCTTCGGGAAGCACAGACGACTGCCATCTCACAAAGTCACTTCTCTCTTTCGTTTCTCCATCTGGCATTCTTAGCAAGCGACCTGACAAGCTGTTCACGCATAGCCGGAAAACCAACTCTGCATCTTGCAGGGGGACACTTCCGACTAGATGACAGCCTCGAACAGATTGCATGATATTTTAATAATAAGTATTATATATTAAATATTCATAATGTACTTTACTGCAAATAATAATGCAATCACATTAATACTAATACCGGCTTCATCATTGAAGAGCATTGTTTATTTAATATTAATATAGTTATTCTTCAATTAACTCCCTTAATTCTATGTAACCCGACCAGGCGCCATTTTGCATTCCGCCAAATTCAGCTTCCCCTACAACACACAATAGCCACTTTGTGCTCAAGTAAAGGCCAATCCTTGCCTTTGTTCGCATGGAATACGACAGCAAATATGTGCTCCTTGGTCTAGGATGCACACGATATAAGAAATTTCACATCAGCTTCAAACACTCATCAGATTGGATTGACAATAAAAAAATAAATACAAAATGATCGATGAAGGACAAGAGGATGGGTTTACTGGTATATCTATATCTTCCTTGTCCGAGTGATTGTTAACTTGCTTCCAGAGAGCGACTACTCAGCCACAGCAAGCGAGGATATGGGAGGCGAAGAAACAGGAAGCCTTGCTGATTTCATTACTTCTGAGGATGAGATACTAAGTGACGATTACTTGACATCAGATATAAGTTCGACAGAGAGTGATGACGACTATATCGACCACAGGAACCCCTTCCGTGACGATGCAGAGGCTACATCTACCGTGGAAACTCCTCAAAGCAGAAATTACATTCCAGATAGGACTGCAGATATCAGATGTCAGTGCTGCTTGGATGCAGCACACTCTTCAAAACGCATGGGCAGAGCGTTAGACGTCATTGAGCTGATGACGCAAAGGCTGAGACAGCTCCTAGACTCGCAACCCAATGTTCCTGATGTGATGTTGGAGCCCATCAGCCGCGAATCACAGCGTCCAGTGGCGTAAGAAGGTGAGTGCTGGTTAGCAGCATGTACAAATACACCAGACCGCCAGAATTTTTGACACAATTTATAGTCATGACTATCTGTAAAGTAGATTTGAATAATACACTTGCCAATTCATTTCATTCTCCTTAAAAAAATTGAACAAGGATGTGTCCTCTGAAGTCCACGTCGATGTGCTCTTCTCAATAAGAGCTTCCACGCGGCAAAGGCGGGCTGCCACCTCATCCCTATAGTCTGATTGAGGCTTGTTAGTTGATAGCAACGCCTTAATAGCCTTTAAAGCTATGTCAGCATTGCGCGGTGATCCTCGCTTCCGCAAAAGCTGTCTCTTTGCTCGCCGGTTCATTTTGTGGATGAAGCCGGGGACGTCTTCCACTTTGGATGGATAAGCGAGTGGCAGCTCCTGAAAACCGCTCTCATGATCAAGGTCTGCGACGGTCTGACCTAACGGTACTAGTAGTGACAAGATCACCCTGCGCCAAAGAGCAAAGTCTAACTGGTCTGGTATTGGTACTTCTGCAGCTTCGAAGACGGCGATAGCGATGGCGGCTACACCGCAGTCTATATCATTATTTTGTCTGATTGGAGACGTGTGAACAATTTCAGGCTCACCATCTCCCGCCCAAGACCCTCGACAGAACTCATGGATACGTTTTTCGGTCTCTGAACTATTCTCGACTGACGGCAGTGAATCATAGACTTTGACACACTCGCGCGTAGCATCTAGAACTGCGAGGACCCAGTGATTTTGGTGGATATAGATAGGAATAATAGTCTTCTTGTCCACTGTAACTGGGTCGCCGCCTCGGACGTCTAAGGCCAGAGAGTCTCTGAATTCAATATCACTGCATTGTCGCAGAATTCGTAGTATACAATATATAACTGTGTCGCTTAACTGCGAATTGGGATTTTGTAGATCTCGTAGCGTGGAGTCGTCGATTGAAAACAGTGGTCGTTCATCCGGGTCTGAGTCGTCGTCATCCCGGTCGGATCCAATCTCGATCGTTTCAGTAGCATCAGGGGCCTTCGAGCCTGATTCAGACGGACCTTTCTCTAGACTGGAATCTTTCACTAGCCGCTGTCTCTTGGGTGGCGATAACGAAGTAGTTTCTTCATTCATCGTGTTGTCTGGCTTATTGATTAGAGTCATCTTGCGTCTAGCAATGGTTTGTAAGGCAGCCCCTTTCTGACCACCAGCTTGCGCCTTGGTAGTACCTGCTTTCTTCAAAGCAAATCCCGCTGGAACATATTCTTCGTTGGCCTTGGTGTAACCTATATCAGAGACAACTTTTGCTATAACAACGATTAACCACAGCGACGAACGACGCATCGGGTGCACAAACCTGAAATCCTCGAATCTCGAATATTTTTTAGCGCTTGCTTGACGTCTTCAGAGGCTAGTCGGCATTGATTGCTGCTCTTCTTTCGTTTGTTCTTTGCTTTTAGCACCTCCTTCAGTGCTTGACTCCCTTCATCCCATTCACAAATAGAGACAAGTTGCTTTAAAATTTCCATACAGCTACCTGATATGTCCGCTTGTATACCGACATCGTCGCAAAACTTCGATGGGCTGACGTTCCATTTTAAGAGTGCACTGCGGAGTTCTTCGCTTGTGTTCTGGGTATCTTTGGTGGGTATACTTCGTTCAGCGTCCACAGCGGTGTGGCCTCGTGGCTCTTTCATGGCGGACACAATGTTCGACTATAGGGCGGGTGCAGGGCTAATCCGAGACAATTGTAGGACGGACGGATAGTCGTAAGAAACTGGGAGGACTCGGCAGTTATATAGCTTTGAGTAATCACGTGCTTGACGCCGCTTATAGGGATGACGTTTGATACCGATCGGTGATATTAAGCAAAAGCACTATTAAAGATTAAGTAAATATTGGTTCCCTATTTCAATATGGTTCAATGAATGGTATGTACCATAAGTTTTCTCCGGGCATTTTCCCAAAAAGCAGCAAAAAAGCGGCAATTACACAACCTCAGTATCATGTAGCAAGGCATGTTCTACAAACCTAGTGAGTGCTATGGTTTTGAAATAGTAGCGCTAGTACGCGGGAGGAAGAATCATGTCCGAACCTATGTCACCGATATCCACTCTATAAAGCACCGACTTTCATGACTAAAAGCTAGATGTTTACTTGAGCTGAGTTGACTGGAGAGACACTAGAGAGAGTGGATTTATGTCTGAACTGAGACTGAGATAGTTTGACGACTACACTAACGAACCTCGCAAGAGTATTTGTACGAAGTACACAAACAAACCACTAGCTTGGTTGCACATCTATTTATTCTATATTTAACCTGTTACTGGGACAAAGCCGTTGCAGGTTGTCTGTCCTGCAGTCACGAGCTGTGATAGTAGTAGTAGTAGTAGTATATTTTTCGTCCAGCGGCCTTTAGGCCGCTAACGTCCCTACGAGGGGCACTGGGACGTGCTGAGCTACTGGTTATATCTATTGGCTGTGTGTAAAATAAAGTGGAACTTTGTTAGTCATCCAAATGAAATTAGCCCGTCTCTATCTTCTCCACGCGTTATAAACAAACCACCATCCAGCATGACATTGGCTACAGCTCTCGTTTGCGCCCTTCACCCGTCAGCGGGTTCTGGGGGTGCCGCGATTCCGTCGCAGCGATGACCAGTCTTTGTTATGGGGACTGTTAGAGACCCTCGTCGTAGGCTGCAGAGGCAGCCCAGAGTGGTCCCGGCTGGGCGAAGGGTGCTGTGAACACTCTCGCCCAGCCGAGTCCAGAATGAATTAAGGAAAGGGTGGAGAATGAAAGGAAGAATTGGCACGAGAGTGCGATTTTAGTAACGACGGGGGGCAGATCTTCTCAAAGAAGACCTTTGCGGCCTCAACATACTTGTCGAAGTCCTTGCCTATTGTTCGGTTTGACCGCTGCAGTCGGTGAGGGTGTCAGCCTCACCCGACAGCATGGCGGCAGCCTTCGGCAATAGAAGATATGATCTGGTGCTTGGCGTCGTCCGCATGAACACATATTTGTGCGTCTGCGTGGTTGAATCTTTCGTGGTACTCCGCGAAATCTCCGTGGTGTGATCGTGCCGCCAGCAGATGGTGGAGGATTTGCCGCGAGAGCTGGAGCTCTGGTGGGCAGCTAATTGTTGCTTTTAGGTTCAGTGGTTTATATGCTTCCGGGGCGGCAGTGGTCCACCAGCCGTCAAAAGCATCCCTTAGCTGTTGCCTTGCAATTCTTCGCAAGTAGGCTAGTGTTGGGAGGGCATTCGGAGCACTCGGAGGCTCTGGCAGCTTGCTGCCTGCTTTAGCGAGAGTATCGGCTTGTTCGTTGCCTGGTATATTGCAATGACCAGGAATCCAGTGCACCTCTACATTGCCGTGTGATGCTGCAAGAGATTGGAATTGTAGGAATCCTTCCTGGGATGATTCCGAGGGCATACCCCGCAGGCAGGTTGCAGTCGCGAGGTTATCAAGGCAGACAACGATCTTTTGTGTTATTGCTTGGGGTTGTTGTTTAAGAGCAGCTTTTAATCCCTCTAGGGCTCCTACTGCCTCGGCATCAAAGACTTCGGCCGGACCAAGTCGTCCGGAGCCCGCTGCAGACTGACTGATTGTTTTGATGAACGACGAAGCCATACCCAGCAGCTCCCTCCATGAGTGAGCCGTCTGAGTAGACTATCAAGGTGTGCCGGGAGGTAAGTTCTAGCCATTGGTGGAACTCTTTGGCCGATTTATCCTTCGGCGCAGATTGTAGTGAGCCGGTTTCTAGGAAGCGGCGTTCAATGAGTGTCGGTCGCGGGCAACACGCGAGCAGTTGATTAGTCCGTCTCAGCCGAGTTGGGAAAATCACTGGTTGTTTTTGGTATTTCCTTTTAACTGGCCTTGTGTATAGTGTGAGTTGGTTGTGTGTTTGTTCCTTGTGACCAAGTGGGTTGTTCTTTCGTCGAGGGGACTTTGGCGAGACAGAGAAGCGAGAAACGGATTCGAGCTGCCTCAGGAGCAGCTGTGGTACCGGTGGTTATTCGCTTTCCCGAGCAAGGCCAGGATGGCGTTGTTTCCATACGGGAGATCGCCCTCATGACCTGATTAAGTGCCTAGCCACTCTTGTTGGTGAGGTGTTGAACCTGGTTGTTTATTCTTGTCTGGTCGGGATCCATGGGGAGGGATGGTCCTGGGGTACCTATTTCTGCTCCATAGAGAAGAGTCGGTTGACGATGCTCTGACGGCTCTTTTACGGCGTATGGAAAGCGGACGTGTTCGTATGGTGAGCCCCCCTTATGGTGGTAGGGCGAGAAGGCTTGCGCTTTGGCTGTCCATTCTGTCAACGTGAGTTTGAAGGATAGCTTGCGATCCAGCCAGATCCCGAGACACCTCATTGACGTTCTGCGTGATTTTCAATCTCCGCCGTGGTACCACGGGTGGGGCCTGTTCGTGGCGGGATCTGGATCTGCATAAAGCATGACCTCGGGCTTTTTGGGGTCAAAGATATGACGTTTGGCATTGCCCCATCGATTCATTTCCGCGATTTGATTGGTTGAAGGCTGTTGCAGTTCCTTCTAGATTGGGGACAGTTGCAGGAATGCTGTGTCGTCGGCGACCGAATCTTCCTTTTGGGTGGCTAGATGGTAGATGGGCAGGTTATAGAGGAACTGTAGAACAGGTGAGTCAGGAGATCCATGGCGGAGTCCACAGTAAGGGGTGCAGTCGGAGTGGTGATATCTTGATATAGAACGCGAGCGATCGGCTCGCTCATGACGACTCGACCCATCGGGCAAGGTGCCGGTGGCCAGCCCGTTCACGGAGGTCGTAGGGCTAGCCGGTGCGCAGAAAATGTGTCAAATGCTCCCTGGATGTCATTGTGACTAGAGTTGCCAATTCGCGCGGGCGAAATGCCTTCGATGTCATGTACGAGTGCGGCGACAAGGGTCGACGATGACACTATTGGGGCAGTGCGCCTGCCTGCTGTGGCTGCGCCGTGGCCTGCTGGTGGTGCTGGAGGACTTCCGGAAGTGGTGTACTAGTGAACAGCCCAAGCCACGTCGGAGCGTTTGCAGATCTAGTCGCATTCCGAGGCCTTTCCGAGGCAATGGAAGGAGAAGAGAGACCCGGTTACGCCAGTGCACGACGGTGATGGATACAGATCTATACGTCCTGTTTTTGATTCATATGACCACATTCTAAACTTCTTTAAAGACTTACGGGATACGCCTATATGAACGTGCCATCCTTCATATAGTCGGCGTACATGCGGTCCGATGACGTGCCAAGCTATCTATTGTGAGTAACTGCACTGTAATATTATATGAGCTGCCTCCATGTGATGTGTTACCTTGTGCCGATGGTCGAGACTCGAGCCTCGTGCTAATGAGACTCTTTTCTTAGACAGAAGGGATAGTTTTCTTCTCGTGGTGTAATTGGAATCCAGGGGCAGGGATTGCTCGTCATACAAGTACAACCCAACCTCGCGCGCCTCGTTCGAGAGTATTTGTGCGGCTCTCACGGATGATGCGTTGGCCTTTATCACGAAGCTGTGATACATATCGACATGGACTAACCTGCAGTGGTCGGTGGCTTGAAAGTCGCCCTGGTCCTTGTAACAATCATCATGACAGCGCGCAGAAGACAGAAATATACCTCCTAATGTGAAGCTATGGATCGAAAAGGATTTGTTCGCCAGTATTGTTTCGTTTGCAGTAGACGTACTCCCCTACGCCGTTGAAGAGACGCGCCCTGGCTAGGTCGTGGATCCCCCTCATTAAATGCCCTGTTGGTATATATTTCTTTCTTGATTGAGCGGTATTCGGTTCTCTAGGTCGTATCGGGTTGCGGGTCAAGGGGTCCAGGACAGGGCCTGTCCGTCTGCAAGTGCACACTTCTCTCGTTCTCCCCACCAGGGTTGCATCTGCGTGACGCACTCCCCCCTTTTGCTTGCGACACAAGCGATGGGCTGGCCCGCGCTAGCGTTAGCTGCTTTCATTGTGCAAGGTCTCGACGAAGACAGCGTGTGCTATGTATCTAGTTCTTCAGAGTAGGCCGCAGTTGCTAAGGCTGGAAGTCCTTTCAGCGGCTTGTATACTCACGGTAGGCTCTACGAACGTGGATTATCTTCCCGTCTGTTATGAGCCGAAACTTCCTTGTCTCGCTGGGCGTCTAGGTTCAGGGCCCTGGCGAGAGTGAGGCTAAGTCTGAAGTGGGTTCGTGAGCTGGTGGCGTAGGTGGTCTTCAACAACCGCAGCTTGCTAGAGGAAGTCTTTTTTAAATCGCCGAGGCTCGATGGAATTTCCCCATTGCGGTCATCTTGGTCGAGGATCCTTCAATAGGTATTCAGGAGACCTTTAGACCACTCTTCGGCGCCCTTGCGCTGCCATTGATCTCATACCTCGTCCATTTGATTGTCCTGTCTGCCAAGTGTAATGTTATTGGCTTGAAGTCGCCTCGCACACTAGAACTCTGTCCTGGTATAGGCCAGTTTATAGAATGTCAAGAGCTTCATCGTAGTATACCGGTTTCGGTAAAGTTGAACGATGGTGTGTTGTTGACTGTAAAGCATAGGATGTCGCGCGTCGAGGCGGGTCGCTTCTGTCCGCCCGTAAGATGTGGGTGCGGGGCGCAAGTATGTCATGACCCTAGCCGTGTTAGTGTGCTATCCAGCTAATCAATCAGGTGAGAAGGTATCCTAGGCTGGTTGTGTCCTTTGTTAGGCACCGGGAGTCCTGGCGTCCTGTCGCAAGGCTCCTGGTAAGAGACAATGTTCATACGCAGCATTTCATTGCTCAGGACCATCAGCGAAATGGCGAGGGCGCAGAGTGCTTCGGGGCCGCGCGAGATTTTGCAACATTTCTCTCAGACAAAGATGCGTATGCTCTTATCCATTCGTTTTCCGTCCAAATTGTCGGTGTCTGGTCATGGGCCATGCAACCTGTGGCTCGTAGCGGCTCGCGCTTCTTGGGGCAGGCGGGAGGTGTTTTATTGCTCTTTGTGGCGGATACTGGCTCATCTCCTGCCACATGAGTAGGAGTTATCTGGGCTATGAAGCGTTCGGCTGCTTGGGAAAGCCTCGACTTCTGGGCTCTGTCGGTTCAGTGGTCCCCTATATCTGCTGCTGCTGCTAGCTGCGACTTTCGCTGTATGTTTTCTGTAATTATTTTCTGGAGGTTTTGCGGTGGCTAGTGTGTGTGAACTATGCGTGGGTGGTGTTGTCTGTCTTATGGAGCTTGCTCTGGGTTTCTTTCCTTTGTAGGCTTTCGGCTCACCATGTGGCGGATCGTGAGCTCTTCGGTTCTTTGGTTAAGCGAGGCGCGCACCCCGTGTCCGTCTATTTGGGCCGTGTGTGTAGGGCACCTACGGGAATTCGTCCATGTGACGTGTGGGT